>CM064963.1:40705587-40742863 GCA_032847665.1 Solanum chilense
GGGATCGGGTGTCACGAACCGACACGTAGAATTAGGGGATCGGAGTGTCACGTACCGACACATAGTATTAGGGGATCGGGTGTCACGAACCGACACGTAGAATTAGGGGATCGGAGTGTCACGTACCGACACATAGTAGTAGGGGATCGGAGTGTCACGTACCGACACAAGAGGAAGAAAGATAATGAATCTTGAAAGATGTTAATATACTCAATATAATGAACCTAATTCCCAAATGAGTATGGTATTGAGGCTTGCGTCCTCATGGATGAACTTGGTGGTACTTGTTGATGATTATAGTACTTGTTGTTGCTACATGTTGAGTATTGTAGTTGATTTATGATATTAACTGATATATACTGTTTTCTATTTTGAGTTGGCCGATGATACCTACTCAGTACTTGTGTTTTGTACTGACCCCTACTTGAATGTTTCTTTCTTTGTTATATGTGGAGTGCAGCAAACGCGCCGTCGTCTTCAACTCAACCGCAATTCTAGCTAGTCTTCAATTCACCGGATTTCAGGGTGAGATAATGCTTCTAGCTTGGACTGGATCTTCTTCTTCATGTCTTGATGCCTTGAAGTTCCGGCATGGACTAGCTTTTGTTTTATTTTAGCATTCTTAGGATACTCTTAGTTTAGTAATTTGATCATAGATGTTCTTGTGATGATGACTTCCAGATTTTGGGGAATAATAATAATAGTTATTGAGTTTTAAGTCTTCCGCATTGTATTTTGTTTATTATGTTTAATTGTTGGGTGTTGTATTGGTTGGTTCCTCACATTGGAGGGTAAGTGTGGGTGCCAGTCGCGGCTCGGTTTTGGGTCGTGACAAACTTGGTATCAGAGCATTAGGTTCGTTGGTCTCATCACACAAGAACGAGTCTAGTAGGGTCCTAAGGAACGGTAGGGGGACGCCTTTACTTTTCTTTGAGAGGCTATAAGACTTTAGGAACATTCCATTCTTTCTTTCTTTCTTTCGTGCTATTACTTGGATCCAATTGGTTTCTAGGTGATACAAATTGGTATCTGACCATCTTCACTCTATTTCGCAGATGGTTAGAACTCGAGCAACGACTGCACCAACACCAACACCGGTAAGACAAGAAACGTCTGAGCCAGCCACTGGGGCTGTAGCTCGAAGAGGAGTAACGGTAAGAGGCCGTGGAAGAGGCCGTGGGAGGACGTTCTCTAGAGGAAGAGGACAAGCACCTAGCCCATCTGGTATTAGGGCGGTGACTCCTCCACCAACTGAGGAAGTGATAAGAGAGGGTGAGGAAGGGGAGACTGAACAAGTGCAGAATGAGGAATTACCACCCCAACCTACCCCAGAGATGATCAACCAGGTTCTTGCTTATCTTAGCGGGTTATATGACCAGGGCCAGACACCTCCAGTGTTTTCTGCACCAGCACCACAGGTTCCGGAGGTACAATATGCGGCTACTGTGGCTCCCCGCATGGATGCCTCATTGGAAATAGGCACGTTTCCACGTCTGACTACGGGGCCTATAATGACAAATGATCAGCATGAATTTTTCAGTAAGTTCTTGAAATTGAAACCTCCAGTCTTCAAGGGTGCTGAATCTGAGGATGCCTACGATTTTCTGGTTGATTGTCATGAGCTACTACACAAGATGGGTATAGTACAACAGTTTGGTGTTGAGTTCGTGAGTTATCAGTTTCAAGGGAACGCCAAAATGTGGTGGCGGTCACATGTCAAGTGTCAACCAACAGAGGCACCACCTATGAATTGGGCATCGTTCTCTAGCTTGTTTATGGAAAAGTATATCCCTCGGACTTTGAGGGATAGGAAAAGGGATGAGTTCTTGAGCCTAGAGCAAGGTAGGATGACGGTTACTGCATATGAGGCTAAGTTTCGTGCATTATCCAGGTATGCCACCCAACTTTGTTTCAGTCCACCAGAACGGATTCGCCATTTTTTAAAGGGGTTGAGGTCAGAATTGCGGATTTCAGCCTTACAGGTAGCGGCTACGGCAAAATCCTTCCAAGAAGTGGTAGACTTCGTGATAGAGGTGGAAGGAGTGAAGCCAGATGACTTCACCACGACATCGACATCAAAAAGGTTTCGAAAGGGAGGTGAGTTTAATGGTTCTTACTCTAGAGGACAGGGTTCAGGAGGTTACTCAGTCCGACCAATTCAGTCTTCACTACAGAGTGTAGTTGGAGGTCCACCTCAGACCGGTAAACACTTCTCTAAGAGACATATGCTCGAATCCAGAGAGTGTTATGGATGTGGGGAGATGGGACATATTAGGAGGAATTGTCCAAAACAGAGTTACAGACCCCCAATATCTAGAGGTAGATGTGGTCATGGTAGAGGCCGTTATTCAGGAGGACATGGTGGCCGAGGTAATGGTGGTCACCAAAACGGCCGAGGTGATGGGAAAACTGGAGCTACTAGAACACCACATGGTAGGGGCAACGGGAAGACTGGTGATAGGGCCCATTGTTACGCTTTCCCTGGGAGGTCTGAAGCGGAGGCATCTGATGCTGTTATCACAAGTAATCTTTTGGTTTGTGATTGCATGGCTTCTGTATTATTTGATCCTGGCTCCACGTTTTCATATGTATCTTCCTCATTTACTAATGGTCTTAATTTACATTGTGAATTGCTTGACATACCTATTCGTGTGTCTACTCCGGTGGGTGAGTCTGTGATAGTTGAAAAAGTATATAGGTCTTGCTTGGTGACTTTTGTTGGGACAAATACTTATGTAGACTTGGTTATCTTAGAAATGGTTGATTTTGATGTAATTCTGGGTATGACTTGGCTTTCTCCGAATTTTGCGATCTTGGATTGTAATGCTAAAACTGTGACGTTAGCCAAGCCTGGGACGGATCCTTTAGTGTGGGAGGGCTACTACACTTCCACTCCGGTTCGTATCATGTCCTTTCTTCGTGCTAAGAAAATGATTAGTAAGGGGTGTTTAGCTTTCTTGGCACATCTCAAGGATGACACTACTCAAGTACCTTCAATTGAGTCGGTTTCAGTAGTCCGTGAGTTTCTGGATGTGTTCCCTGCAGATCTTCCTGGTATGCCACCGGATAGAGATATCGATTTTTGCATTGATCTGGAACCGGGGACTCGCCCCATTTCTATACCCCCTTATAGAATGGATCCCACGGAGTTAAGAGAGTTAAAGGCCCAACTTCAAGAGTTGTTGAGCAAAGGCTTCATTAGACCAAGTGCATCTCCTTGGGGTGCTCCGGTGTTATTTGTGAAGAAGAAGGATGGGAGCTTTCGGATGTACATAGACTACAGACAACTGAATAAGGTAACTATTAAGAACAAGTATCCCATTCCTCGCATTGATGACTTGTTCGATCAGTTACAAGGTGCTTGTGTCTTCTCCAAGATTGACTTGAGATCTGGTTATCATCAATTGAAAATACGGGCAGCGGATGTGCCAAAGACTGCTTTTCGAACTAGGTATGGGCATTACGAATTTGTGGTAATGTCTTTTGGTTTTACGAATGCCCCTGCTGCATTCATGAGCTTGATGAACG
This sequence comes from Solanum chilense, assembly GCA_032847665.1. Lineage (NCBI taxonomy): Eukaryota > Viridiplantae > Streptophyta > Magnoliopsida > Solanales > Solanaceae > Solanum > Solanum chilense. The sequence continues at coordinate 40,709,116 of CM064963.1, forward strand.
GGATTTTTAAGCTATATCTGGATCTCTTTGTGATCGTATTTATTGATAATATACTGATATACTCAAGGAGTAAGAAGGAACATGAGGAGCATTTGAGGATGGTGTTAGAGTTGTTGAGGAAGAAAAAGCTTTATGCCAAATTCTCCAAGTGTGAGTTTTGGCTAGATTCAGTGTCCTTTTTGGGACACGTGGTTTCTAAGGATGGAGTGATGGTGGATCCATCTAAGATTGAGACAGTGAAGAATTGGGTAAGACCTACTAATGTGTCAGAAATAAGGAGCTTTGTTGGGTTAGCTAGTTATTACCGTCGATTTGTCAAGGGATTCTCTTCCATTGCTTCCCAATTGACGAACTTGACTAAGCAGAATGTTCCATTTGTATGGTCGGATGAGTGTGAGGAAAGCTTTTAGAAACTCAAGACCTTGTTGACTACTGCACCAATTCTTACTTTTCCGGTAGAGGGTAAGAATTTCATCGTTTATTGTGATGCATCCTATTCGGGTTTGGGTGCAGTGCTAATGCAAGAGAAAAATGTGATTTCTTATGCTTCGAGGCAATTAAAGGTGCATGAACGTAACTATCCGACCCACGATTTGGAGTTGGCCGCGGTAGTGTTTGCATTAAAGCAATGGAGACACTATCTATATGGGGTCAAGTGTGAAGTCTATACGGATCATCGTAGCCTACAGTGTGTCTTCACTCAGAAAGATTTGAATTTGAGACAAAAGAGATGGATGGAACTACTAAAGGATTATGATGTTACCATCTTGTACCACCCAGAAAAGGCTAATGTTGTGGCAGACGCCTTAAGGAGAAAGACAGTAAGCATGGGAAGTCTAGCTCATTTGCAAGTCTCTAGACGCCCGTTGGCTAGAGAAATCCAAAACTTGGCTAATGACTTTATGAGGCTAGAAGTAAATGAGAAGGGAGGATTTTTGGCTTGTGTGGAGGCGAGGTCTTCTTTTCTTGACAAGATTAAGGGGAAAAAGTTTGATGATGCGAAACTAAGGCGAATTCAGGATATGGTGTTGCGAGGAGAGGCTAAAGAGGCCATAATGGATGAGGAAGGTGTTTTGAGGATCAAGGGAAGGGTATGTGTGCCCCGTGTTGATGATTTGATCCACACTATTCTTACAGAGGCTCATAGTTCCGGATATTCTATACACCCTGGTGCAACCAAGATGTACCGTGACCTAAGGCAAAACTTTTGGTGGAGTAGAATGAAGCGAGACATTGTTGATTTTGTTGCCAAATGTCCAAATTGTCAACAAGTAAAGTATGAACACCAGAGGCCCGGAGGAACACTTCAGAGAATGCCCATTCCTGAATGGAAGTGGGAGAAATTGCAATGGACTTCGTGGTTGATCTTCCAAAGACATTGGGTAAGTTTGATTCTATCTGGGTAATTGTGGACAGATTAACTAAGTCTGCTCACTTCATTCCGGTCAAGGTGACCTACAATGCAGAGAAGTTAGCCAAAATCTACATCTCAGAAATCGTTCGATTGCATGGAGTTCCACTTTCCATCATATCAAATAGAGCTACGCAGTTTACTTCTAAGTTTTGGAGAACATTGCATGAGGAATTAGGTACTAGGTTGGACCTTAGTACTGCATTTCACCCTCAGACCGATGGTCAGTCCGAGCGAACGATTCAAGTGTTGGAGGATATGCTTCGCGCATGTGTAATAGAATTTGGTGGCCATTGGGATAACTTCTTACCCTTGGCAGAGTTTTCATACAATAATAGCTATCACTCCAGTATCGACATGGCTCCATTTGAAGCATTGTATGGGAGGAGATGTAGGTCTCTCATTGGTTGGTTTGATGCGTTTGAGGTCAGACCTTGGGGTACGGATCTGTTGAGGGATTCATTGGAAAAGGTGAAAGCTATTCAAGAAAAGCTTTTAGCGGCTCAAAGTAGGCGAAAGGAATATGCAGATCGAAAAGTTAGAGACTTGGAGTTCATGGAAGGTGAACAAGTCTTGTTGAAGGTTTCACCAATGAAAGGGGTGATGCGGTTTGGTAAAAGAGGTAAGCTAAGTCCAATGTATATTGGACCATTTGAAGTACTTAAGCGGGTAGGGGAGGTGGCTTATGAATTAGCCTTGCCTCCAGGGCTGTCAGGAGTGCATCCGGTATTTCATGTGTCTATGTTGAAAAGATACCATGGGGATGGAAACTACATTATTCGTTGGGATTCGGTTCTGCTTGATGAGAATTTGTCCTATGAGTAGGAACCTGTTGCTATTTTAGATAGAGAAGTTCGCAAGTTGAGGTCGATGGAGATTGCATACATCAAAGTTCAATGGAAGAATCGACCAATTGAAGAGGCCACTTGGGAGAAGGAGGCTGATATGCAAGAAAAATACCCACATCTGTTTACAGATTCATGTACTTCTTCTCGTCCTTGTTTTTCTTCTTTTGATCGTTCGAGGACGAACGATGGGTAAATTGGTATCTATTGCAACGACCTGTTTAGTCATTTTGAGCAGCAGATTTTATTTCTGGAAAAACTGTCGGAGTCGACGGAACCCACGACGTACCGTCATGGGCACGACGGACCGTCGAGGGTGTCTCGTTCTAAAACACTTAAGAATTCTGAAATTTGAGTGCTGAAATCGACTCTCTGAACTCTGTGATGGACCTGCAGGATGGACCGTCACAGATACGACGAACCGTCGTGAGCCCCCATTTCAAAACACTTCAACTCTTGAGAATTGAGTACTGGGAACAATTCTCTAAACGTCATGACGGAAGTGCAGGACGGACCGTCGTAGGCACGACGGACCGTCACAGACTCTTCAAGGAAATTGAGTCTCTGAAGTTTGTGACGAACCTGCAGGACGGACCGTCGCAGGCATGACGGGCCGTTACAGGTTGCGTAATCCCAGGCGGGATCGGATTTCTGTTAAGTTTTAAAGGGGCGTTCTGGACTATTCCTACTATAATTATATATTTCGTGGGTTTATATTAATAACTCAATTTCTTGGGGGATAAAAGAGGTAACCTTGAGTTAATTAGTGGGTTATTATTGTCATCTTTTGCACTTAATTATATGTTAGGGTAAAAGTAAGGGGATTTGAATAAGAAAAAGAGAAAGAACAAAGAGAGGGAAAGAGAACGATCGAGAGGGAGGAAAAATGCAGCTTTGGGAATTTTCTTGCTTGATCACGAATCTTCGGTGGAGGTAGGTTATGGTTGTTTTTACGTTATTCGTAGTAAACTCTTAATCGCGAATGATATGTATTGGTAATATTGTAAACCCTTCTATATGCTTAATTGTATGCTTGCGTGAATATGATTATGTGATTGTGATAAAATAAGCATGATGAAGCTATTGAATCCCAAATCTTGAAAGAAACCCTAATCTACTTTGTTAAAGGGATTGATGATGCCTTGATATAAAAGAAGGCTTGATGAACTAAAGTAATGAGAATGATGATGCCTTGGTATAAGAAAAGGCTTGATGAATTGATAGAATGATGTTAGTGGATCGGAGTGTCACGTACCGACACATAGTATTAAGGGATCGGGTCTCACGAACCGACACGTAGAATTAGGGGATCAGAGTGTCACGTTCCGACACATAGAATTAGGGGATCGGGTGTCACGAACCGACACGTAGAATTAGGGGATCGGAGTGTCACGTACCGACACATAGAATTAAGGGATCGGGTGTCCCGAACCGACACGTAGAATTAGGGGATCGGAGTGTCACGTACCGACACATAGAATTAGGGGATCGGGTGTCACGAACCGACACGTAGAATTAGGGAATTGGAGTGTCACGTACCGACACATAGTAGTAGGGGATCGGAGTGTCACGTACCGACACAAGAGGAAGAAAGATAATGAATCTTGAAAGATGTTAATATACTCAATATAATGAACCTAATTCCCAAATGAGTATGGTATTGAGGCTTGAGTCCTCATGGATGAACTTGGTGGTACTTGTTGATGATTATAGTACTTGTTGTTGCTACATGTTGAGTATTGTAGTCGATTTATGATATTAACTGATATATACTGTTTTCTATTTTGAGTTGGCCGATGATACCTACTCACTACTTGTGTTTTGTACTGACCCCTACTTGTATGTTTCTTTCTTTGTTATATGTGGAGTGCAGCAAACGCGCCGTCGTCTTAAACTCAACTGCAATTCTAGCCAGTCTTCAATTCACCGGATTTCAGGGTGAGCTAATGCTTCTAGCTTGGACTGGATCTTCTTCTTCATGTCTTGATGCCTTGAAGTTCCGGCATGGACTAGCTTTTGTTTTATTTTAGCATTCTTAGGATACTCTTAGTTTTGTAATTTGATCATAGATGTTCTTGTGATGATGACTTCCAGATTTTGGGGAATAATAATAATAGTTATTGAGTTTTAAGTCTTCCGCATTGTATTTTGTTCATTATGTTTAATTGTTGGGTGTTGTATTGGTTGGTTCGCTCACATAGGAGGGTAAGTGCGGGTGCCAGTCGCGGCTCGGTTTTGGGTCGTGACAAATTATATATGTAAATGTTTTACTTTCATCTGGAAAATATAGTTTTGGTAATTTTTTGCATAATTTTTTGATATTTTTTATGTGTTCTTTATCTTTGTTGTCAAAATGATATTCAACATCTTTTTTGAGTTTTTTGTATAGTGGTTTTAAATGTTCTGCTAGTTTTGGTATGTATTCTCTTACTTGGTTTACTAGTCCTAAGAATGATTGTAATTTCTTTTTTGTATCTATATTTTCATCAATAGTAATTATTTTTTGTACTATATGAGTTTGCATTTTTATTCCATTTTTATCTATTTGTATTCCTAGAAATTCTATCTATGGTTTCATAATTTCTGCTTTACTTCTACTCAAACTTATACCTGATTGTTTAATTATATGTATAAATTTTTCTAATAATCTTATATGTTCATCTTGTGTTTTAGAATATAGTAATATATCATCTATATATACAACACAATTTTCTAACTGGTTAAAACAGTTATCCATAAAATGTTGGTATCTACCTGGTGCATTTTTATATCCAAATGGTAATACATTCCATTCATAGAATCCTTGCGGTACTGTGAATGCTGTTAATTGCTTAGATTCTTCTTCTAGTTTTAGATGGTAAAATCCTGATTTACAGTCAAATTTGCTAAAATAGTTGTATCCTTGTATTTGTCTTATTTTAAGTATTTTATTAGGTATTGGATAGTTATATGTTTTAGTTTTGGCATTTAAATTTCTGTAGTCTATAACCATTCTACTTTTGCCTCTTTTTTGTTCAGTGTGTTTTATAACTATAAATGCTGGGCTTGTATGTTTACTATTACTCTCTTGTATATAATTTTTTTCTAGTAATTCATTTATATGTATTTTGAATTCTTGCAAATCATCAAAGTTGTATTTTAATGGTTTTTGTGTTATTATACTATTTTCATCTATTAATTCAATTTTTATTTTGGTTTTATGTTTTTCCCATTCTTGTAGTGGGTCTTCATTATATAATTGGTCTAGTTGTTCATTAATTATTTTGATTTTGTCTATTGTAAATATAATGATTTCTAATTGTGATATTTGTTTCTCATTTATATTTTCCATTTCCTGGTTTATTTTTTCACTACCTTTAATCCATTCTATAGATTTTCGTTGTTTATTTTTTACTCTTTTTGCTCCTATTTTATAGCCACATGGCGTAGTAAGCCACCAGTGTGTTTTTGTTATGATATGTGGGTAAAATTTGTCTAGAAATGGCATTCCTAGCAACATATCTTTTGTTGTGAATTCAAAATTATAGATTTCTTCTATTGTTAATATTTTATCCCATATTTGTATTTTTATATTTTTTGCTTTATATTTAATCATACTTCATTCATTATTAAATCCTGTTACTACCATTGGTGTTTTTAATTTTTCCCATTTATCTTCTGGTAAGCAATTATATTTACATATATTCGCTTCTGCTCCTGTATCTATCATAGGGGTATAATATCTGTTGTGATATCCTTCTACAATAATTTTTGCAATTATAAATATTTTCATTAATCATTTTGTTCTTTTTATAATTATTTTCTTATTTTGACAGGTTATTGTTAATTGTTCATTTTCTATGTTGTACGGTTTAACTTTTTCTAATCATTTTATTCCTAATGTAATATTATGGTTTCCTTGGTATATTTTAAATGGTATTACTAAGGGTATTCCTCCTATAATTATTTCCTTTTCCGTTGTTTCTTCATTTTTCCTTTTAGATGTACTCATTCTTGATGAGGTAGCTCTTCTTAACGTATTTGGTACGCTTGAAGTGCTTAGTCTTTCTTTTACAATTTCTAAATCTTCTTCTATGTCAATTTCTTTATAGCTATAGTCATTGTTATCTATTACAGTAATTATTTTTTCAAAAGGATTTTCTATTTTTATTTTATCAATTTTATTCCTTGCTCTTACTTTATGCTTTGTTGTTAATATGTATAGGTTTTTACATTTTGCTGTAAATACTTTGCTACCTGGTGCTAGTTCTATTCCAGACATTTTCCAATATAGAACTAATGATTTATCTATATTTTTATCTGTTAATGGTACTCTATAATTAGCACTTATTATAAATTTAAATTTTTGATATATTAAGTTTCCTTTTACCGCACTAATTACGCTTTTTTCTATAGGGTGTATAATTCTATCATCTGCTAAATATATTTCAATAGGTGTATCTATTCCCTCTCTAAAACAAGCTTTTATTAATATTTCTGTCCCTCCTAAATGTACATATTTTATTGGTGTTTTAGCTTTTATATCTTGTATTTCTTTGTTTATTGTTCGTTTATTTAGTATAGGTATATATGCTTTTCCTCTTGTATATTTGCAATCTATGATATGTTCTTTCTGACTAACTACATAGTATTCTTCTTTTTGTCTCTTAAACCAATTTCTTAAAGTAGGTATTTCAAGTACTTTTTCAACACTTAAATCTAATTCTTTTCCTTTTATTTGTTCAAATATTGTATTATCAAATATAATTTTTTGTTCTGATAATTCTTCATTTTGATAGTCTTCCTTGGATATTATTTTTATTTCATTTTCAGACATTATATTTCTTCATTTTTATTTCTGCCTAAGGGGACAAAACTTGTCATAGAAGATGCTTTGTTCTCTTCTAAATCCCCAAGAAACCTGTTAAGTTTTTAAAGATATTTGCTGAAATGAATATCATGTTGAGACAATAAATGAAATGAATGTTGAATACCTTGGTATTACCAAGATTGTCTCAGACCAGAAATATGTGTTGGAGAAATTATCAACTCTATCTTCTGGCCTGTATTATGCAAAAATAAGTACGATTGAAGCACACTCTATCGTAAACCAGAAGTTTACTGACTTAAAGACTTTTGTGTTTTTGCATGAACGAATAGGTCATCCTTGATAAATAATGATGAGACGAATCATTGAAAACTCAAATGGACATCCATTAAAGAACCTAAGATTCTTACAAATGATGAGTTTTCATGTGCTGCTTGTTGCCAAGGAAAATTGATTACTAGGCCATCACCAATGAAGGTTAACATTGAATCCCCTCAATTTTTAGAACGAATACAAGGGGATATTTGTGGAATTATTCACCCATCTAGTGGGTCGTTTAGATATTTTATGGTCCTAATAGACGCATATTCAAGATGGTCTCATGTGTTCCTCTTATCATCTCACAACCTGGCATTTGCAAAATTATTGGCACAAATGATATGATTAAGACCGCAATTTCAAGATTATCCCATTCAGATAATTTGCCTTGATAATGTTGGCAATTCACACCCCAAGCTTTTGATGCATATTGCGTATCGGTAGGGATAAAAGTTGAACATCATGTAGCTCATGTTCATACTCAAAATGGCCTTGCTGAGTCATTTATTAAGCGCTTACAATTGATATCAAGATCTCTACTTATGAAAAGTGAGTTGCCTACTACTGTTTGGGGTCATGCAATCTTACATGCAACATCATTTATTCGTCTCGGACCGACTCATTATAATAAATACTCCCCATCACAATTGGTATTTGGCCATGAACCAAATATTTCTCATCTTTGAATTTTCGAATGTGCTGTATATGTGTCTGTAGCACCATCTCAGCGCACCAAGATGGGCCCTCAAAGAAGGTTAGGCATATATGTTGGGTTTGATTCACCCTCAAAAATTTGCTACCTTGAGCCATTGACAGGAGATTTATTCACTGAAAGATTTGCAGATTGTCGATTTGATGAAAAAAAAATTCCACAATTAGGGGGAGAGAAAAATAAACTTAAAAGTGAAATTGCATGGAAAGTTTCATCATTATCTTATTTTGTTCCACGCTCCCCTGTGTGTGAACAAGAGGTCCAGAAGATCATCCATTTGCAAAACATAGCAAATCAAAAGCCAAACGCATTTAATGATTCAAAAAGGATAACAAAGTCACATATTCTTGAAGTAAATGTGCCTATCCGAATCGACGTCCCAAAAGGTTTCATCTACAAGTGTCATAGTTTCTAAATCACAAATACTCCTGAAGCGTGGTAGATCATTGGATTCAAATGATAAAAATCCTAGAAAAAGAAGTACAAAAAATGATATTACAAAATAATTTCATGAAGAAATTCAAGATCTAATTAATCCTGATATTCCTGAAGAGATCAGTGAACCCGAGACTCAAGTAAATGAAGAACTCTCAATAAGTTCTACAGGTGATGGGATAAGTTTAGATCGATAAAAAATCATAGTGGATAATGTTTTCGCATGTGATGTTGCACTTAACATTATGCAAGGAAATGAGGATCTTCAACCTCTATCTGTCGAACAATGTCGACAAAGACGTGATTGGCAAAAATGGCAAGAAGCAATTCAATCATAATTAAATTCACTTGCTAAGCGTGAGGTTTTTGGACCAGTAGTCTAAACGCCTAGTGATGTTAAACCAATAGGCTATAAATGGGTCTTTGTACGAAAAAGAAATAAAATTATAAGATACAAGGCACACCTTGTTGCACAAGGATTCTCTCAACGACCCGGTGTTGACTATGAAGAAACACATTCACCTGTTATGGATGCCATAACTTTTTGATATCTCATAGGTTTAGTTGTACATGAAAATCTTGAAATTCATCTAATGGTTGTGGTTACATCTTACCTTTACGGTTCACTTGATAATGAAATTTATATGAAAGTTCCGGAATGACTTAAAATTCCTGAAGCATGTAATTCAAAATCTCAATAAATGTATTCAATCAGATTACAAAAGTCATTATATGACTTAAAACAATCAGGACACATGTGGTATAATCACCTCAATGAGTACTTCATATAACAAGGTTATATAAACGATGTCATTTGTCCTTGTATATTTATTAAGAAAACAACATTGGGGTTAGTTATTCTTGCTGTTTATGTTGATGACATTAATCTCATTGGAACTCCAGAAGAGGTTGAAAAGGCAATTGAATATCTAAAGAAAGAATTTGAGATGAAAGACCTTGGAATGACAAAATTTATGTTGGACTACAAATAGAATATTTAGTAGACGGGGTCTTCATCCATCAATATGCCGATACTGAGAAAATCTTGAAACGATTTTACATGGACAAAGCACATCCATTATTTACTCCAATGGTTGTCCGATCACGTGAAGTGAGTAAGGATCCATTCCGACCTCAAAAAGAGAATGAGAAACCTCTTGGTCCAGAGTACCTTATCTTAGTTCAATTGGGGCACTTAAGTATCTTGCTAATTCTACGAGACCTGACATAGCTTTTTCTGTTAATTTGTTATATTACTTTGCCGGTCGGCGCCTCGGGTTGGTAGCTGGGCTCCGGGGCATTACTACCACGGCTACTATCGACCCGAGCCCAAAGAAGGAAAAGAACGGACTAAAGCGAGGAGTTCATTAGCCATACATAGTTAAGGAGGATGGGGGTTAGCAAGATATAGTTCTTCCCCTACACGAAGACATTGGAATGGAGTTAAATATATATTGCGATATCTAAGGGGAACTAGTGATATGGGTCTGTTTTATACTAACAAAGATAGTGCAGATCTTGTTGGTTATGCAGATGCAGGTTATTTATCTGACCCATAATAAAGCCCGATCACAAACAGGCGATCTGTTCACATACGGAGGTACTGCTATATCATGGCGATCTACGAAGCAGTCTATTGTCGCTACTTCTTCAAATCACGCTGAGATAATAGTCATTCATGAAGAAAGTAGAGGATGTGTATGGTTAAGATCAGTAATACATTTTATCAAAGAAAGATGTGGTCTGAAGTGTGACGTCAACATACCCACAATACTCTTTGAAGACAATGCTGCATGCATAACTCAATTAAAATGAGGCTTTATAAAAGGATATAGAACGAAACACATTTTACCAAAATTATTCTTCACACATGATCTCCAGAAGAATGGTGATATTGATGTGCGACAAATTCGTTCAAGTGATAATCCAGCAGATTTATTTACCAAATCTTAATCAACCTCACCTCTTGAGAAGATGATTCACAAAATTGGAATGCGGAAACTTAACCATCTGAATCGTGGTTTTTATCAGGGGGAGTAAAATACGCATTGTACTCTTTTTTCCTTAGTCTAGGTTTTGTCCCACTGGGTTTTCCTAGAAAGATTTTAATGAGGCAGCAAATAATGCGTATCAAAAGATATGTTTACTCTTTTTCCTTCACTAGAATTTTTTTCCCACAGAGTTTTTTTTCTTAACCATCTGAATCGTGGTTTTTATCAGGGGGAGTAAAATATGCACTGTACTCTTTTTTCCTTAGTCTAGGTTTTGTCCCACTAGGTTTTCCTAGAAAGATTTTTAATGAGGCAGGAAATAATGCGTATCAAAAGATATGTGTACTCTTTTTCCTTCACTAGAATTTTTTTCCACAGGGTTGTTTTTAGTAAGGTTTTAACGAGGCACAATATATATGGACATCCCAGGGGGAGTGTTATAAATCTATTGAATAAGTGGATAGTCCATAAAGTTAGTACATGAACAACCATTCATATTCACTAGGTTCAATGAATATTCAGTAGGTTCAATGATCCTTTTTGGATAAGAATGTATCTATTTATTATGATACATAATATGGTGACTTTTGGAATGATTTCGCACTCTATAAATAGGGTTGTTCATTCAATATTGTATTATATACATATGAAACTTACATATACTTGAATAAGAAGAAAGTCTTCACCTACATCTAATTCACTTGTCTTCTTCTTATAATCTTGATTTTATAACACATATTGATATATAAATTTTTATAAAAGTCAAAAACTTGAATAATATGCCTACAATTTAATGCTCAAGTGATTAAAATTTCTTAGTTTATGCTTAGCATTATTATAATCATAGAAATTTTCTTATTTATTTTTAATTTAATCATTACGATTAATTTTTTTTTAGCATGAGAGTATTTATGCTTTTTAATAATTTAATTTTAAAAAAATCATAAAGACATTGAACATAGTTTATATATTGTTTTATTTACATAAATATTCTATTATAACATATCAAAGTGTTAAATGTTAACATCCTCTCAAATAAATTTATAATTCCATTCTACAATAAGTTATATTTAAAATTTTTAATAAATCAATATTATAATTATATTTGTCAACTAACCGTGCGACGCACGGTTACATAACTTAGTTATTTTTAAATATAGTGCAGTACATGGTTTGACATTCACTTGCAATGCGTGTGCATCAAAACTAGTACTACCTTAAAATCATGAATTCCCTAACTTAAATGTTAAATTACTATAATACCCCAATATAAAATAGAAAATTTAGTATCTATTTTATAATATTTATATTATGTTTATGTACTCTATCTTATATTTAAATCTGACATTTTTTGACATTGATGAGTAGTGACTTTTCTGAAGGATTGTGACTTTTTTATATAGAATTTTGACATTTCCAAAAAATTGTGATTTTTCCGAAGAATCATAATAATGGTATCACACATATATTGATCACAAATACAGTTTAGTAGAAGTAAATGTTGTACCTCGTATATGAGAATTTTTGAAGTACACCTGTGAAAAGGAGAAATTGAAACACAATAAATTATTCAATTAACTAAGGCATATTATCAAACATTTTGGGTATGCAACATTACTTTGTAATAGTTACTTAATTTACTTCAATATAAAATCACCAAAAAACTTTGAAGTACCTCATTTCGGAGCAAACTTCTTAAGAAGCAACGAAAATAAAATCAGAATATGCATATCAAGGAAATAAGACAAGAAAAATTAATTATAAAGCATATTATAAATAGGTCAAATTGGAGTGCTTTCCAGTAACGAATTAAAAATCAACAACATATAAAAAAGAAAAAAAAAGTCAAAAATATCTTTTAACTTTAGTTTTTTAGTTGATTTCGCCCTTGCAGTTAAACTAAAGTCAAAAGATAGGGAGATACATACAACATCTAAGAAAACGTCCCATTTTCACTTGAAGATGCGGACACTAAAAAATTTACACAACTTATTATACAACTAAGTATTGCAGTGATGGTTCTTTCTTGCTGACTTATATAATATAAAATGAATATTACGCATTTTTAAGTAAATATATTATTGGGGAAGGTTAAAGTTATTCAAGAGAGGTTGAAAACAACGCAGAGTCATCAAAAATCCTATACTGATGTTAGGAGGAGGGAGTTAGAGTTTGAAGTAGATGATTAGGCATATCTAAAAGTTTCACCAATGAATGTGTTATGCGATTTAGTTAAAGGCAAAGCTTACTCCCTGATATGTTGGAACTTAAAAAATATAAAAAAGGGTAGAAATGTCGCTTATGGGTTAGAGCTACCCCAAGAATTGGCAGTGGTTCATCCGGTATTTCACATCTCCATGTTGAAGAAGTGTATGAGAGATCCTTCACTTATCATACCAACTGAAGTATTTGGTATCAAGGATAACTTATCATATCAGAAGATTCCGATTCAGATTCAGATTTTAGATCGCCAAGTTCGCACGTTGAGGATAAAAGAGGTAACATCAGTCAATGTTCTTTGGAGGAACCAATTTGTTGAGGAAGCTACTTGGGAAGCTAAGGAAGATCGGAAGAAAAGATATCCATATCTCTTTGAAATCGGAGAAATTACAAATAAAGGTACTAATTCTATTCCTAGTAGTCTTTAGTTTATAAGTTGGCATGTTGTTACTGCATTTTGTTTGTTGGGTATTTGAATTGTATAATTGATATTACAACCTTAACCTAGTAATAGTAATCTCATTCGAGGTTAAACGTTCCCAAGTGGGAGATATTGTAACATCTCAAAAGTTGAAATAACTAGGAAGAAGTTAAGAATTGGAAATCGTCTTTTTTGGGAAGAATGTAAAAAAATCTGGAAATTTCTTATGTTAAGTTCATTTTTTGGTCAACTTCAAATGAAAATAACTCCTATCTCAAGATGAGTAAGGTATATTTCCAGATATCGTAGGAGAGACCTTCGAACAATCTTTCCAACACAGGCGAGTTTTTACAAATCCAAGTTCGTATGAGTGAGATATGACCCGTGGAAGTTGAATTGTTTGGATAATGAATGTTCAATCTGGATTTTGGAAGGATAGTTTTGTATTTTCCTAACCTTATTAAATAATTTATTTTTTTGGTAATTATCAAGGGTCTAAAATGAAGTTTTATAGTTTACGCTTTTGGAAAAACAATCAGGATTTTGAGAGAAGAGAAAAGAGGAGCGGGAGAAAGAATCATCGTGTTTGTCAAGAATCGCTGGTGGATTTCATAAAGAGGTGATCCCTATGAGGTATGTGAGTTCACATAGCGTTGTGTTAGTTCACCCATGCGGCAATCTTGATGCAATTTAGCTAAGTTATTTGATTTGAAAATAACTCCATGAGTTCTTGATGTAAATTCGTTTGAATTCTTGTGGTTGAAGTTTCTTGGTTTACTTCATATAAATTAGGTGTGAGTTTGAGTTAAATTATGCACATATTGATGAATTATTAGATTAGAAGTGTTTGGAAAATAACCAAGTGAAATTAGAGGGTTTAGAGTTGAAAAACGAAGGAGAAAGTTCGTTAAAATCTGGGGAAGAGGCAGGCTCACCACGCCTCTCAGCATGCTCCAAAAAAGCTTTTGAAAGTTGACCTCTAGGGTGCTACGCTAGGCAGAGCACCCCAAGTCACTCTCTGAATTTCAAGGGCTGGCGCCCCGTGCCTCTCAGAGCGCTAGAGACGCTAGTTCTTCCCATTTCTTTCTCATCTTTTCGTACTAATTTCTAAACAACGTACCTATGCTTCCAGTTGATTCCAACACTCTAAGATATGTTTAAAAAAATGAGATCATGAATCTTGAATCCATAATTAAATTCAAGGAAATTTAAGAGGAAAGTCTAGAAGTTAAGAAGCAAGTTAAGAGAAGTTCTTAAAAGTCTTTCGCAAACATTTTAACTTTGTTTTAACACTTAAGCAAAGATTAAAGATTGAAGCTCATTTCTTTGAAGAAGTATATGGGGACTAGAGTTTAAAATATTTTCACAGTTGAACAAGAATGAAAACATCGATTTCCAAGAGAGCTTTTAAGCTAAATTTTGAGAAATTACCTCAAATGAAATAATTTTTTTTTAAACATATGAGCTAAGTACATTTTGAGAGTAGTATTGAACACCGATATAGGGATGCGAGTTCAGATATCTCAAATCTACATAAACTATGTAGCAATCATGGGTAGTAAAGGATCATACTTTTAGATGAATCCTAAGTACTTTTTTACCATGAACTAGTGGATCCACTTAGTTAAGACATTCTATATGACGGCAAAGTATAGGACAATTCTTGTAGCATGGGCAAGACATATTATGACTTAGGCTCATAGTGATGGTTTTCGGTTATAGAATCTCAAAAATAAACTATATTATTTTATTATATGACTAAAGTTGAGTTTGTTATCAAATTTTCTTCAATGAACTAAGTTGCTCTCTATTGTTTAAAAGCTTTCTATAAATTGCATGTGTTTTATTGATTTATATTGAGTTGAGTTATCCATGAATTGAGTAAAGCCAAGACAAGTGTTTCTTTCAATTCTTTTCAAACCTATGTTATGTTTAGCATTTCAATTCGGATACTTATACATTCAATATATTGATGCAACTTGGCCTTCATCATCTTATGATGCTTACACAAGTAACAATAATTAACATCCAATGCCTCATTGATTAGGTTGAGCAATCAGAGTTGGTTGGTGAGCCTCATTGCTTTCCAAAGGGTTTCATTTTACATTGCTTCGTAGTTTTCAGTTATTATGATGATCGAGGGTCTTGTCCCGACATCCTTCTTTGTTTTATAGGCTTCATAGATAGATAGTTATAGTTCTTTAGTCTTATTCATTTTAGTTGTATACCTTTAAAGACTTGAGTTGCCCTTTTCGCTAAGATGTTATTTTTTAAGTTATTGAATGAGTTATATTTCTTTTGTTTAAATCTTCTGTTGAGTAATAAAGTTAGTCCTAGGGTTTGGTTGGGGTCAATAATGGTTCTCAAGTGCTAGTCCAGCCCAGGGTCTAGGCTTAGGGCGTGAGATCAACTCTGCTCCACTTTCCAAAAGGTTGACTTTTAAACAAAAAATTATTGTGATATAATTATTGATGACTCGGGAAGTCACATTGATAGCATATATCGATAGCATACTGCCTATGGATTGATGACATATTCGACTGTCATGTAAATCATGAATTTATAGTTTTTTTTTTCAATGTAAAAATGAAATATATGAGAACTACTTAGTTCCCTTATACTCTTTCTTAAACTCCGTATAAACAAAAATTGACTTTAAAAGATTCTCAAAAGTCACAATTTAAAACATGGTTCATGATGAAATATAGACATGAATGAATCAACCTAAGGATATAAATAACAATATATAAAACTCGATATTCAGAACTAAACGATACTACTTATCTCAAGAATACTACATTCATAGGGTTCATGCCAAACTATAGACAAGAACGAATCAACTCAAGAATCTTAATGCATAACATATAACACTTCAATAAATAGGAATATTGTTTAAAAGGAATTAGTAACTTACGAACTCAAAAACAAATAAATAAGATCTCTTAAACTCGCGTCTGTTTTAAATATGCATTAATAGACATGATTAGAACATGCAGGAATACTTAAAGGTAAATGGATCATATAGGAGCAATAAGATAGAAGAGAAATCTAGCTAGTGAAACACGGAAAGGATCTTCAAGGCGACCCCTGACCACTGCTGGTGTGGGACGCCAGGCACAAAACTTTAGCCCCAGGTTTGGGGCGCACTGTTGCTCTTCCCCATACCCCTGCCCCAACAACGCAATGAATTTTCAAGCTAAAATTAGGACCCCAACTAGTTTAGCAATGGGAAACATATATTCTTGATCTCAAACCCAATAAGAATACATGAGAAATTTCATACAATTCTTTTGCAAACATAAATCTACCAAAGATTCATAAAACAGAAGAATCAAAGTCTTCATCATTAAAGAATTGAACTCAATGTCAAGAAATACGAATGGATCCTTCAGATATAACAATTTCTTGAATAAATTGATATATAGAGCATTTGGATGAAAAACTCTAACACTGTGAGAATCCTTACATATCTTGAAAGAAGAAAGGTTCTTGGTGAAATCAATGGAAACTTTAATATTTCCTGAACCCAAGCTTTTGCTCCTCATGAAACCTTACTCTAATTCCTCTAGGTATTAAAAAATGTGAAAAATCATTTTAACGATGCCCAATTCTTTAAGTGGATGAAGAAAAACGTGACTTAGGATTAAGAGGGATGGGGAAAAACCAAACTACACTTCTAAAAATGATTTAGGTGCCTTAAAAAGAAGACTTAACTCAAACAAACATATATTTTAACTCCAAGCGCGAAATGAAGCAAACTTGACGACATTGGAAAGATAATTCAAAGAATTTAAGATTGTTTATAGTCCACCCAATATTTGATATGCTAAGAATTATGATCGTTTGAAGTTGATCAAAGTAAAATCTCATATTGAAACTCAATCAGTTAGAACACTTTCAACTTAAGTTTGTTCTAGGGGATTCTATTGACCTTAATACATATACAACATCATTCCTGCACTCAAGATTTGACCATAACACCTAAGAAAAATTAATAATCACTCCGTACAAATCCTATTAACAAATAAAGAATGGTGCGAGTGACTAACTTTCAGTAGAAATAAAAAAAAATTGCAACCACTATTCTTAGGAACTTAAACTTTATTATTTATTTTATTATTGTTTACTTAATTTTTTTTACTTAATAATATTTACATTATTTATAAAAGTAGTGTGCCACATGGTGTGATACTCACATGCAACGCACATGTGTCAAAATTAATTTAATACTACCTTAAAAGCATGAACTTCCGAACTTGAATGTTTGATTACTATAATACCCTTAACTTTGAATACTCAATTTAGTATGTATTCTATATTTTATATTATATTTATTTATTTATTCTAGATTATATTAAAAGGTGACATCTTTTTTCACACTAATGGGTTTTAACTTTCTCGAATGATTGTTTTTTTTTATAGAGTTGTGACTTTTTCCATGAGTTATGATATTTTTAAAAAATTATGATTTTTCTAAATGGTTGTGACTTATCTGATAAGACATAATAAGTGTATTTTCATACTATCTTTTGTTCTCTAAAATAGAGGGTTTTATCAAACACTTTTAAACTATGAATTTTGTAAGTTTTCTATTATTGAAGATTTTGCGAGTGGTTATATTGTGCAATTATAATATTTTTTGTGGGTAAATTACACAAATCAACAAAAATGATGCAACAAAGAGAATGAAATAACTCAAGTTCAAATGAGAAGATTTTTAGATAATTAATATTTACTCATTTCCATAGCCATAAATATACTTCAACAATAACTTCTACTTGCAAGACGTTCAATAATGTTATGTTGCATAAACAACAAATTGGTGTTTAAGCTATGAAAATCCGAAACTGTTAGAGAAAAATGATTTGATCAACAAATTGTTTAAAGAGTTTAAACTAGATTTAATAAATACTCTTTCATTTCGTATTTATTTGTGGTACATTTATTTTTATTTAGTTTAATATAGAATGTACTATCTAACTTAAATGTTAATTTTACCCCCGAACATAAAATATCAAATTTATATATCTTCTATATTTTATATTATGCTATATTTATTTATTTATATTATATTATATTAAAAGCATACACCTTTTGCTTTGATATTTTCAAAGAGTTATGACTTTTCTGATAGGTTGTGACCTATTCGGAGGATAGAGACTTTTCTATAGGGTTGCAACTTTTCTGAAGAGCTGTGACTTCTACGAAGGGCTGTGACTTTTTCAAAGAGTTATAACTTTTTGATGAGTACTAATGTTTTTGAAGGGTTGTGACTTTTCTAAAGGGCAATAACTTTTTTATGATAAGATACAATAAGCATCTTTTCATACACTACCCTTCGTGTGCTATAAAAAGAGGAATTTCCTATTTGAAACTTTTTCCTCTTCCTCCTCCTTTTTCTTCTTCTTGGCACATGCATTATATCATAAATCTTAGTTACAAGAGATATTCATTTATGAAAATGTCGTAAAACTAAAAGTAAGTTTGATAAAGACTACAAAATAAATTTTCGCGTGTATGTAAAACTTCTTAAATTGAACCAAGATATTTTAGTAGTCTATATAATTTAACTTAAAATTATGTCAAACAAGGTTTCTTAAAGATAGAACTATTTGATGAAATGGACCACAACTTACAACAAGGACTAGATTCCTTAACGGAAGAACAATAGAAAATAATGAAACTGAAAAATATTCATTTTTCTATGATGTAAATGGTTAAGAATATAAAACTAAAAATCTATTATTTTTGTTTTTTCAGACTAAAATCACCGATAGAAACACAACTAGAAGACCACATATGTCAACTTAAAGAGTTGGTGGGGAGGGGAGAAAGATCAAATCCTCTTGTCATTTGCATACTATTAGGTGGAAGCACTATCTCCTTGGAGCTATTCCAAATCCATGAGAATATCTTCATTCATGTGCACCTCTTCTTTCTCATCTCATTTGTCCTCGACAGAAGCAACAATCATTTAATTTTTGCTCCCGATATCAAGTTGAGGCATTGTTATGTAATTGGAGAAGCAACATTACTTGATTGACTAACACGCTTGGATGAAGAGTTTGATGCACTCAAGGTTGATGTTTTGGGCACAATGTTTATGCCTTTTGGAAGCTTGAATTCGTAACTACCGTTGTAACTAGCATGAGTTTTATGGTTCATGGGTGGATCATGGTTATGTTCATCGGAATAGGACACCAAGAAAATGTTCTCATCCCTTGGGCTTTTCTCAACTTTTTCTTTGCTTTGCAGAGTTTTGATGTGCTGCACTTGTAGTAATTCCTGTTATGTCATAAACACATGATAATAATCAGGTTTTGTCAAATATTGCATGTGTATATACCATTAATAATTTTATGATTTATTCATACGAAATTTAGAACGGAAGGGAACATAACATTTTATGACATGAAAAATGGTGAATAGAGAAAACCTGGGAAATGGTGAATCTTTGATATGCTTCTGACCGTACTTGCGCCATGTCCATAAATCATTTGCCAGTTCCTCTTGCAATAATTCGTAGGTAATCCTTATTGACTGATTTTTCCTGATTTCAAATCAAAAGTACTAAAATTAAAAATTTGAACATATATACATAAAATATAACAAAATGAGTATTACCTTTTTCTAGTTCGTATCAAAGGAGTCTTCATGGAAAAGGTGAAATTAGAATAAATTTTAGCCCCTATATCGAGTTTTTGTTGTAGATCAATCCATTCTTTAGGTGTTTTAGTTGTTGGTGGCACACAATCTACTGTTGTTGGTAATGGAGGAAAAGAGATTTGTTGGATAAATTGAGATGGTTGAATCGGATGTAAGTACAACTGTTTGTTACCATTTTGGTTTATCACAACCTAATCATCTAGTTTTTCCTGGTGAGCAGTTTGGGAATCTAAAGAGAAAATTTCAGATAAGCCATTAAAAATAGTCATGTCAGGATCTAAAAGTGCATCAAAATAATTCAAAATATTATTTAGATAAGTCTCAAAGTCTTACTTAGGATCTAAAACATTGTAAGGTCTATTAATATTACAACTTCTTAAGACCGCATTTGGTTTTTCCTAGTGAGCAGTTTGGAAATCTATAGAGAAAATTTCACAAAAGCCATTAAAAATAGTCATGTCAGGAGCTAAAAGTGCATCAAAAGAATTTAAAATATTATTTAGATGAGTCTCAATGTCTAACTTAGGAGATAAAACATTGTTAGGTCTATAAAAATCACAACTTCTTATGACCGCACCTATATCCCAATCATCATCCTCCATTATAGATCTATATATAATGGTATCTAGTTAAATACAAAAAATAAAAATGTGCTTATACGAAAAAGTAATGTTGCTTTCAGCTAAAAGCAAAGAGGAAAAAATAGATCCAAAGAGGAGGTTAGCTTATGGAGGAGTAGATGAACAAAAAGAAACGTTTTAGTGGTCAAGACATTATAAATCAAAGGCCGGGCTGAAGAATGTGAACCAATTTCACAAATATATAGAGAAACATAAAGGGGTATCTACCTACCCAACACATCTACATTTATTTTGCTGTTAATACACAATAAATAATTTTTTCTATTTTAGACTTAGTGGGATAAACGACAAAATAGACGTCAAAGATAATTACATGTACATGATATACTCATATTACACCATACTTATTAAGTATAAGCTATCATTGTGAAATAAAGAACCCAACTTGTAGGTTAGGGTCGATCCCACGAGGAATATGGTCTAGACCAAAATATCAATTATATTCGATTAGTCAATGAATTTCCAAGGAAACTAAACAAGGGGGTGGTGGATTGTAACGAAGTAACAAATTTTTATGCTTCCATAACTAGTAGACAAGATTCAACTTAGTTGTATTAATGTGAGAAAGAAACTAGGGCATATGTGTTCTCCAAAGGCTCGTTACGTGGTAATCCTAATAATAGTAATCCTTTCCTAGTGTTTTACATGCAAAGTTGGTAAGTTATGTATCCCTAAGTGTTTAGTCCTCCAAGTAGGGAATTTCACCTCGTACCTTAGTCCGGCTACGGGTGGATGCCTTACTAAACCATACGTTTTACCTCAGATTA
Source organism: Solanum chilense (assembly GCA_032847665.1). NCBI lineage: Eukaryota > Viridiplantae > Streptophyta > Magnoliopsida > Solanales > Solanaceae > Solanum > Solanum chilense. The sequence continues at coordinate 40,730,350 of CM064963.1, forward strand.
GTCATCACGTCAATGTATGACTTAGTTTTTACCCTCACTCTGATTGAAATTAGACTACTATATAGCATCCACTAAATCTCTGTTGCTAATTCTTTTCTCATTCACTACCTCGATGGTCCGTAAAGTAGGAACAAGGTGGGTCCTAAAGTTGCGCACATGCATAAACACTATTCAAGATTTAATTCATTATTATTCATACTTTGTAAATTGCTCATGGTTCTCACAACCCTAGTTGTGGATTTAACTATTTATGCTTGAAAGAACAAAATTCATAATTGGGTGAAAAGAGTTCAATAACTTACAAGAATTATTGATATTAATCCGAAATCTTCAATTGAAATTCAAAGTTAAAGTTGCACAAAACGGATTCCAGAAAGTTAATGGCTAATATTTTACAAATTACTTCCACAAAGAAAAAAAAACTTACAGTAATTTCTAACCCCAAACGCAAGGTTTACAACTCCTATTTATAGGAAAAAAGTCCTAAATCAAGAGGAAAGAAAATAAGGAAATAAGATCTCTAGATGCGGTTTATAAAGGTTTCGACCCACGATCCATGGGTCCTTTTCGTGACTCAACTCATGGATAAATTCATCAGGCACTGGAACCTTTATCTTTGAAATCCTCATTTACCGATGTGTAGGACGGAACATGTGTTAACCTAAAATACTTGGCTTGCTCCATAGTTCCACACTTGTCAGTGTTCCACTTATGATGTCTCACCCACAATCCGTGGACTGGTCTACGGTTCGTCCTGGTACTCTGTGGATTGATTATTTAAACTCATCTCATCATACCAGAACCTACGTCTGACCATTCACTGCCCGTCCTTGGACCTACGGCCCTTGGGTGGCTCTGTTGATGGCCACTTCTTCATTTTTCATCTCACGGCTTCATCAACCACGTCCAATCCTATTTCTTGCAAACATTATAAACAAAACATTAATTCTAATACAACATAGCCCTAGAAGCACACAAACTCTAATTGAAACACATAAAAAATGTCGTAAACTCAGGGTATATCAACACCATCAACTTAAACTTGTTGTTTGTCTCAAGCGACACATTAAAACTCTAAACGACACTTATGTAGAAGCAGACATTCAAACATCAAGAAATCACATGGATTTATAAATCAATTCCATCACGTTAGTGCAAATCTTTTAATCCAGATAACTCATGCGAATTAAAACAAAACATAGCTTGACCAATCGACACCACATCATACACTTTTCAAACACCAAAGTACCAATTCTTAAACAATGTAACAAGTGCTCTCACTTCAAAAGAAATCCCTTTTTTACACAATAGATATGAATTTTTGATTTTAATGATTCACTTAAAACTCACGCTCAGAAGTGACTTCAATTAAAATTGGTTCTCAATACAATACGTTTGCCCTTATTTTCAGTGCATAGATTCTCCAAACTAGTCACTAGGATCACTATTGGACTGCCTTATCTTGTAATGTAGGTTCAGGTTCAAGTAGGATATATTTGGTCACCTTTTAGTGACTTTCTTCCCTCCGTGACATTGCATTGTCTTTTTACCTCTTTTCTGCACCAATTCTTGACATCCTTTTTATTTTCAGCTCTTTCCCTTGACTCTTTTCAACACAGATGCAACTCTTGACTTTATGTATCATATATTTCACTTTTCTTCTTATTCTTTTAGTTCATATTTCTTTTTTTCCTACAGAACTTTTATCTTCCATCTTTTTTCTTTTGATTTCAGTCACATATTTTCTTTTCTTCTTTTTTCTTCTACACATAACTCTTTTCATACCCTTTTGCTTTCGATTTCCTCTTTCATAGCCACCCTCAACTTATGCATTTTGGATGAGTTGAGGTTTAGAATGTTCGATGTTATACCAGTGCCAAGATTGAGATATATTTTTGAATTAGCCACCCTCAACTTAGGCTTTTTTCCTATGTCAAGGTGCACATATCCAAGGAGGGATCAAAGCCAAAAAAATAATTTTAGAGAAGGTGAGTGAGGTTGATTGAATTGAGTGGTCTACATTGGGCTCAAACATTTGGATTAAAGGGAACATTTGTATCTTTTGTTTAGAACGTTTTAGGATTGAGTGAAATAATTAAGAAAAAGGCCTATGATAATTTCCCAGCTTCTAACCTACATTGTCTTAGCAAAAACAACGGGGAAAGTTTTAGATTGGCACATACTGTATGATCATTCTTATTTTATTCACACCCACTTGGCACATTGTTTCATTATCACATTATTAGATTACCCATTTCATGTTTTAGCTTAAGTCATGAGGTCAAATCGGTTCCTTATCATGTCATATTGAGATCCAACACATTCAATTCATCAAACTTATAGATCTAGCACATTTAAAAACATTTGGATGGGTATCATCTTCATCCTCTTTATGCCATCATGCTTTCATTTTTTTCTTACTTCTACACATATAATCCTATACATGTTGGTTCAACATAAAAGTAAATAGTCATTAGGGGAAAAGAACAAAGGAAAGAAAACCCCAAAGGAGGATTATGAGTTAGGTTACTCAAACTTCACCTTATCACTCTTGATCCATTTACCCCACCCCCACCAAAGAAGGTGTGATTGCCCTCAATGCACAAAAATAAAGATAGAGAATAGGGTGAAGCAAACATATGGCGCAAATACATTGAAGACCTCTTAAGAAGCGGGTTGGTCCATTTCCTCGGAGCCCCATGGATTAGCACTAGGAACTCGATCACTAGCACTTCACCAACAAAGGTATCACCCTTAGTAGTGCTTAAACTGCTAGATGTGTCAACACCTATCTCTCTGAACCTCTAAGCCTTTTCAAGCTGGGCGCTTCTTGTTCTTGAATATCCGAGTCTCCTCAGCATCAAAAGAGCAGTCAGAGTTGTGGCGCTTCCTAGTAGGATGGAAAGATCTTGTGGTGGCATAGCATCGCCAAATAAGGCACTTATTAGCACCTCATCCTACTCTGCTACGGGGGTAGCCTCTGGCTTAGTCTCAAGAATGGCTAGAAAGGTATCAACATTAGCACGAAGGTTTAACAACTCAGTATGGAAGGTGGCCAAATTGATATTCGAGGTCGGCCTCTCTAGGAATCTCAAATCGAAAAAATCCTAGCACTTTTGAATGGCCTGAATCTTTTGGTCCATCAACTGCTACATCTTCGCCTTGGAATTCTTAATCAATCGTTGCATCCATGACCTCGTGTGCTAAAGAATAGGGACCATCATAGTCCCCATCTTTTGGGCTTAGTGTAAATGCCCTGTTATTGACCTTGAAGAGGTAGTTGGATCAAGAGGATCTAGTGTTTGACTAGTGGCCGAAAAAGTGTATCATGTTATCCTTTGTAGGGGCTGGAATGGTAGTGTCATCAGTCTGCATCTGCTTTACATAACCCAACAAGATCATCACCCAAGATATACTTCAACTTCTATCTCCCTTCAAAGAGTAGATAATGCGACATCATTGTGAATGAGGCCAATATCCCGAGTCTTCATCGCCTCAAGCAACCGGTTGTAATGCCAAACAAGCACAGAAGCATCCACGCAGAGTTGAAAAGTAAGGCACGAGGAGGGCAAGGTGGTAGTGGCCATGAAGGACCCCGTATGGATATCCACAATTAGGTGCGGGCAAAGTCAATCCCGAACCTGTAAATATTGTTGCTAGCATCACTGCCCATTCCCAGTAACCACATTGTCCCCGTGAGTTTGGGACAGTCTATTATGAACCAATAACTATAAGAACTTCACAGTGAATCTCAATGATGCTTTCCTAAAGCCAATGCTTGGAGTTTGTGCCCACTTAAATCTCTCTCCATCCTCGGTAATATGAGAAGTCATCCACCTCAATAGTGTCTCTCTCTGCTCGACATCTCTTTGAAATGTCCCGCTCTTAATGATGTATAACTTGTTGTCATACTCTGATATATTCATAGGTAGAGTATGGGATAAGCCATATATGAATCATAACCATGGAGATGTCGACTGTGAAACCCTCACTAATATGGAATGAAATGGTGGATGAGATATGGGCTTAGCCCATTTAGAGATGGAATTTATGATGGTGTCAGCATAAGAGGAATAGAAATCTCTGGCTATATCCTTTCTACATTTCCCGAGGCTCTATGCAATTCACTCGCATAGGTTACTCCGGAAGAGCTTCCTAATAGATAGTGCAGTGTGGAGGCTGCGATTATGGATCCTACGCTCCTCAATCACGATCCTGGCCATCCTCTTGTGCTCATTCAACATTGTTTCATTGCCATAAATCTAATAATGTCTAGGGACAAACCATCTGTTTGGCGCATCAATCTTGTGAGAAGGGTCAACTCTGGTAGGTATGGAGTTATCGCCTGTGCTATGAAGAAGCGGTGTTGTAGCTAAAACTAGAGCCAAACTACGAATCTGAGCCAGTATTTTCTCCGATTTTTATGTCCTCATCTTCAGACTGGGGGAAGTTACCTCATTGGAGCTAACCTATTGGGCTCTGTTCTAGAGTTGCGTCGGAGGGGGGTAGTGGGAGGTACCCATGGTAGGTGGAATGTACTCAAACTTGCCCTGTCATGTCAGAGCTTGTTTTGGAACCATGTATAGGTGGCAGACTTTGTAAGTACTATACAGAAAAACAACAATAATCATGCAATGTTTTCAAATAAGAATAGACCCAAACAAAAACTAAAAAATGTTTCTGGATAGTAGTTGAACTGTTGAACCAAGATGGGTTCCGATGGTCAATTGATGGAAATACAGTATGTGGGTCCCCTCTGTAGGTCAGTGTTCCCATTTTAGGTCTTAGACAGTAAAACCAAGGATGTCCAGAACAGTTTTTCAATCAAACGATAGACCTTAGTGCACACCCTACACTTAAGTAATTTTTTGTGTGCCACTAGTCTATAGACCTCGACTTACGGTCAGTGGGTTGAAGTCGTGGGTTAGTTATGAGCCAGTGTTTAGATTTTGAACACACTTAGTGCCATATTTAAACAAACACAGAATCAAACTAGGCCTACACATGCATTTGAACATATAATTTTGTAGTTCATCATCCTTAGGATTGTGATTAGTCAATTTTTTTCACATTTACACAAAACCATTGAACAACCCTAAGTAAAAACTTTTGATTTAAACTTATTAACTGCTTTTTTCCCTTTAATTCATAACACACTAAAAAACTATCATTTGAACAGTGTATCAAACTACAATATGACATTCAACTAGGATATTAATGACCCAAGTTTAAGAATTAACTTCGTGATTTCATAATTGAAACATGAACATTAAAACCAAAGTTAGGGTAAAATCGTTTATCTTATAAGTAATCAAATTGGGTAAATGTGTTAGTGCAATAAACTCCTTAAACCTTTGATAGCCTTCTACATGTAACCAAGACTATGGAATCGATTGGGGGGAAAGAGAAAGCATATGGGAGAGAAAACGGAGATATTGGACATGGGAAGAAAAACGTAAATTAGGAAGAAATAAATTTGTGGGTAATTAGAGGGAGAAAAATGATATATAGAAGGTTAAAAATCGGTTGGGAGGGAAATATGGATGTCGGGGATATTTTAAATGAAATGTTTTTTATTATTAAAAAGGGTCCGAGTTAGTTCAGGCAGAAACTTTAGGTTAGACCCACAAGATCTCGTTAACAGTCTATAGGTCTAGTCCGCAGGTTACTCCCACACTTAGAAAAACATAAAACTTACTTGGGATCTAGGAACACTATCCACTTTTCTTGGATAGACCATAAGACCATCGATGGGGCCCATAGACAACTGAGTACATTCCACCTACTTATAAATGGACCCATGAAGTTAAGGCCCCAGAAATTAAATAACTCAATTACAAATATCAGATTCATAGGAAGCTCTTGCTTATTTGAAATGCTTCCTTCTCTTTGGTACCTGTGACACGATTGATTTGGCAAATTCATGAGCATCCTGGTAGATATTAGGACAGTTTTACCCACATTGCAATATATTATGAGCAGTCCAAATACCGCTATGGTGACAACCAATAGAAGATGAATGACATGCCTCAAGTATACTCATCATCATTACCTTAGGCACACAACGTCGAATGATCCCATCAATACAAATACAAAATAGGTAAGGCTCATCCCAAAATAATTTCTTCACATCAAACATAAATTTTATCGTTGGTAGAAATACAAATCCGAAGGAACCAAATTATTTGCCAAGTAATTGCTAAAATCAATGAACCAAGCAATAATATGATGAGAAGCATCCAATACTTGTTCATCAGGGAATGAATCATTAATCTCAACAACATCTTAAAACTTATTCATAGCCTCTTCCTCTAATTTGGACAAATGATTGGCAACCTGGTTTTCTGTCCCTCTTCTATCTTTTAGCTCAAACTTGAACTCTTGCAACAAAAACACTCATCTAATCAAACTTGGTTTTGCATCTTTTTTCCTCATCAGATACCTTAATGCAGAATGGTAAGTATACATTATGACCTTAGAACCTGTAACGACCGGGCATCACCCCCTAGATGTTACGGGCGTCTTCATCCTTGAAGAGGACTTAGACAAGACCTTAGCATTTGTCATATCATATATCATAAGATAAAAATGAGGAAAATTTAAAACTTTTACTTTGGAAGTTTAATTTCGCTTCATATGTTAAAATATAATCTAAACTTGTCACTTCACACCATCTAAACATAGTAATATAGAAATTTGGGGCTTATCCCTTACATCAACAAAGAGTCTAGAATTTAGAAATACAATATTGTCTCAAACATAAGCAAAGAACTAAAATCTAGATTATAAGGGTGTTGTCTTCGTACATGAGGACTAACAAACTTGGAGAAGCAAGTTCCAAGTATCCTTGAAAAGTTACCATGATTTCTCAATGGCCCAAAACTACATTGTTGGGAAAAAGGGAAGAAAATATGGGTTAGTACATCACACCTAATAAGTATGGAACTTACGCATAAAATCATCAATGCATGTATAAAAGGACATTTTAGTTAAAACATGCTTTTACCAAGTAAATACAATATACACATAAAGTAAGCATTATTAGCCAACCCGACATGATATCAATTCAACATGTAGACAACTCAACCAATATTTGTGCAATGCAAAGAATAGAACCCCATAACCTTATTCAAATCTAAGTATCACATTTAAGCAAGATACTACATGTATACCTTCATAAATCTCATATTTTATTATAAATTGATTTATCAATAAAAATCATACATAGATTAACATATATGAGTCATGATAAACATAATCATAAAAGAACACCACTAGGACTATCCATTAAGATCCCACAAGTGCAATGTGTAAGAGAAGTCTCATACCTTTCTTACACTATGTAGAAACCCCTTAATAAAAGACCTAATGAGAGTCCATACACTTCTTTTATTCATTTACTTTTACATTAGGAAAAGTTGTTGCAATAACCGAGATTAGACCATGTGAGCTACATGGAATCTGGTGTTCTACTCCAACACCAAAAAGAGATGGTTAACACCTGCGTAAGGTGTAACCTTTTTACCATAGTTATCTAGGTGGATCCATTAAGCTAGAGTCCTATGTGGGCACATAGTTAAGGGTGAAGGAGGTTGTTATTAGAGACCCTAATTTGCTAAACGTGATGGTTTCCATCTCATGAGACAACACATATATTGGGAATACGGACTTTCTAAACGTGAGAAATCCCATATGGGGGAGCTAGACTTACTAAACGTGATACACCGCATCTCATTTGCATGACCTTTCGGTGATAAGCATCTATTCCATTTAGTAATCATCCTTAGTCATTAATTAGGTTAACATTATCCTCCACTAAACCCTTATGTAAATATATCATCATAATATCTTATAGGTGATCATAAGTGAGAACAATCCTTTCATTAGAAACACAAGCAACTGAGTAACCCTTCCACTTTAACAATTCATTATGATCATGAGAACTAACTTTCAACCATATAACCAACCTAACATGACATACATTCATACGTCATAGCTAATTCAAGAGTATAGGGTTAAGGATGAGAGAACCTTGTCATCAACAACACAACCACACATTAGTTAAAACATCATTACTATCCAAGTAATTCATCTAACATAATTGAGTTCAAGAAAGAGCCAACATTCATGCCTTATTGCCCTTTCATGGGACTTCATATTTCAACCATAACTTAAACTAGACTTTATCCACCAATTTGAGTAGAGAATTGGGGATTTTGTCTTCTTCTTCAAGTTTCAATGCTTCTTCATTGGAGGTTGAATAGAGAGAGAATTTTCATAGAAGTGAGAGTGATTTGTATTTCAATTTGGGATTTTGATTTCGGTGGGTAAATATGGTGAAAGATGATTCAAAATCAATATATAACCCTCCCCTAAAATACCCAAAAAAAGGTCACTTATTTTAAATTTTTAGTAAAATCAAACATGACTTCAAATTTAAGAATTTTCGTTGGAAAACAAGTTCACTTTGCAAAGTTGTTCCCAAAAGATTTCAAAAATTAATTTTTGAGAATGTAGATTCCCGCGACGTGTCCGTGATGCTGACCAAGATTTTTTGTTCTTGATGAACCAAGTCCATAACACGGACTGGTTCCTCTTATGTACAACGGCCTGCTGCCTTATGCAGCTTGTTGGACAATAGTTGGGTTCCCCTCATAGACCTCTAGGGTAGTCGTTGGGGGTTGTATGTAACGACCTGTTTAGTTGTTTTGAGCAGTAGATTTTATTTCTGGAAAAACTGGCTAAGACGACGGATCCCACGACGGACCGTCATGGGCACGACGGACCGTCGAGGGTATCTCGTTCCAAAACACTTAGAAATTCTGAAATTTGAGTGCTGAAATCGACTCTCTGAACTCTGTGACGGACCTGCAGGACGGACCGTCACAGATACGACGAACCGTTGTGAGCTTCCGTTTCAAAACACTTCAACTCTTGAGAATTGGGTACTGGGAGCAATTCTCTGAACGTCGTGATGGAAGTGCAGGATGGACCGTCGTAGGTACGACGGACCGTCACAGACTCTTTCAGGAAATTGAGTCTCTGAACTTTGCGATGGACCTGCAGGACGGACCGTCACAGGTTGCGTAATCCCAGTCTTGGTCGGAATTCTGTTTAAGTTTTAAAGGGGCGTTTTGGACTATTCCTGCTATAATTATATATTTCGTGGGTTAATAGTAATAACCCAAATTCTTGGGGGATAAAAGAGGTAACCTTGAGTTAATTAGTGGGTTACTATTGTCATCTTTTATACTTAATTATATGCTAATTAGGGTAAAAGAAAGAGGGTTTGAATAAGAAAAATAGAAAGAACAAAGAGAGAGAGAGAGAGGATCGAACGAGAAGAGGAGAAACGAAGAGGAAACAAAGCTTGGGAATTTGCTTGCTTGATCACTAAATCTTCGGTGGAGGTAGGTTATGGTTTCTATACTATTCGTAGTAAACTCTTAATAGCGAATGATATGTATTGGTAGTATTGTAAACTCTTCTATATGCTTAATTGTATGCTTGCATGAATATGATTATGTGATTTTGATAAAATAAGCATAATGAAGCTATTGAATCCTAAATCTTGAAGAAACCCTAATTCACTTTGTAATGATGATGCCTTGGTATAAAAGAAGGCTTGATAAATTACATAATTAGATTGATGATGCCTTGGTATAAAAGAAGGCTTGATGAATTAGGGGATCGGGTACCACGTTCCGGTACCAGGATACAAAATGGAGGATCGGGTGCCACGTTCCAGTACCAGGATAGAAATAGAGGATCGGGTGCCACGTTCCGGTACCAGGATAGAAATAGAGTATCGGGTGCCACGTTCCGGTACCAGGATAAAAATAGAGGACCGGGTGCTACGTTCCGGTACCACGATAGAATGAGGATCGGAGTGTCACGTTCCGACACCAGGATAGTATATGGATCGGGTGCCACGTTCTGGTACCAGGATAGAATGAGGATCGGAGTGTCACGTTCTGACACCAGGATAGTATATGAGGAGCGGAGTGTCACGTACCGACACGAGCTGAATAAAGATAATGAATCTTGAAAGATGTTAATATACTCAAACTAATGAACCTAATTCACAAATGAGTATGGTATTGAGGCTTGAGTCCTCATGGATGAACTTGGTGGTACTTATTGATGATTATAGTACTTGTTGTTGCTACATGTTGAGTATTGTAGTCGATTTATGATATTAACTGATATATACTGTTTTCTATTTTGAGTTGGCCGATGATACCTACTCAGTACTTGTGTTTTGTACTGACCCCTACTTGTATGTTTCTTTCTTTGTTATATGTAGAGTGCAGCAAACGTACCGTCGTCTTCAACTCAACCGCAACTCTAGCCAGTCTTCGTTACACCGGACTTCAGGGTGAGCTAATGCTTCTAGCTTGGACTGGATCTTCTTCTTCAAGTCTTGATGCCTTGAATTTCCGGCATGGACTAGCTTTTTATGTATTTTAGTTTCTTAGATACTCTTAGATTAGTAATTTGAGGATAGATGTTCTTGTGATGATGAATTCCATATTTTGGGGAATAATAGATGTTGAGTTTCGAAGTTATTGAATTGATTTTCATTAATGAGTTTAAGTCTTCCGCATTACTTTCTGTTGACATTATATTGAAATGTTGGGTTTTGTATTGGTTGGTTCGCACACATAGGAGGGTAAGTGTGGGTGCCAGTCGTGGCTCGGTTTTGGGTCATGACAAACTTGGTATCAGAGCATTAGGTTCGTTGGTCTCATCACACAAGAACGAGTCTAGTAGAGTCTTAATGAACGGTAAGGGGACGCCTTTACTTTTCTTTGAGAGGCTATAAGACTTTAGGAACATTCCATTATTTCTATCTTTCTTTCGTGCTATTACTTGGATCCAATTGGTATCTAGGTGATACAAATTGGTATCTGACCATCTTCACTCTATTTCGCAGATGGTTAGAACTCGAGCAACGACTTCACCAACACCAACACCGGCAAGACAAGAAACGTCTGAGCCAGCCACTGGGGCTGTAGCTCGAAGAGGAGTAGGGGCGAGAGGCCGTGGAAGAGGTCGTGGGAGGACGTCCTCTAGAGGAAGAGGACAAGCACCTAGCCCATCTGGTACTTGGGCGGTGACTCCTCCACCAACTGAGGAAGTGATAAGAGAGGGGGAGGAAGGGGAGAATGAACAAGTACAGAATGAGGAATTGCCACCCCAACCTACCCCAGAGATGATCAATCAGGTTCTTGCTTATCTTAGCGGGTTATCTGATCAGGGCCAGACACCTCTAGTGTTTTCTGCACCAGCACCTCAGGTTCTGGAGGTACAACATGCGGCTACTATGGCTCCCCGCATGGATGCCTCATTGGAAATAGGCACGTTTCCACGTCTGACTACAAGGCCTATAATGACAAATGATCAGCATGAACTTTTCAGTAAGTTCTTGAAATTGAAACCTCCAGTCTTCAAGGGTGCTGAATCTGAGGATGCCTACAATTTTCTAGTTGATTGTCATGAGCTACTACACAAGATGGGTATAGTAGAACGGTTTGGTGTTAAGTTCGTGAGTTATCAGTTTCAAGGGAACGCCAAAATGTGGTGGCGGTCACATGTTGAGTGTCAACCAACAGAGGCACCACCTATGACTTGGGCATCATTCTCTAGCTTGTTTATGGAGAAATATATCCCCCGGACTTTGAGGGATAGGAAAAGGGATGAGTTCTTGAGCCTAGAGCAAGGTAGGATGTCGGTTACTGTATATGAGGCTAAGTTTCGTCCATTATCCAGGTATGCCACCCAACTTTGTTTCAGTCCACAAGAGCGGATTCGCTGTTTTGTGAAGGGGTTGAGGTCAGAATTGCGGATTTCAGCCTTACAGGTAGCGGCTACGGCAAAATCCTTCCAAGAAGTGGTAGACTTCGTGATAGAGGTGGAAGGAGTAAAGCCAGATGACTTCACCACGACATCGACATCAAAAAGGTTTCGAAAGGGAGGTGAGTTTTATGGTTCTTACTCTAGAAGAAAGGGTTTAGGAGGTTACTCAGTCCGACCAATTCAGTCTTCACTACAGACTGTAGTCGGGGGTCCACCTCTGACCGGTCAACACTTCTTTGAGAGACCTATGCTTGACTCCAGAGAGTGTTATGGATGTGGGGAGACTGGGCACATTAAGAGGTATTGTCCAAAACAGAGTTACAGACCTCCCATAGTCAGAGGTAGAGGTGGTCATGGTAGAGGCCGTTATTCCGGAGGGCGCGGTGGCCGAGGTAATGGTGGTCACCAAAACGGCCGAAGTGATGGACAAACAGGAGTTACTACAACACCACATGGTAGGGGCAACGGGCAGACAGGTGATAGGGCCCATTGTTACGCTTTCCCTGGGAGATCTGAAGCGGAGGCATCTGATGCTGTTATCACAGGTAATCTTTTGGTTTGTGATTGCATGGCTTCTGTATTATTTGATCTTGGCTCCACGTTTTCATATGTATCTTCCTCATTTGCTACTGGCCTTAATTTACATTGTGAATTG
>CM064963.1:40742963-40803963 GCA_032847665.1 Solanum chilense
AAGACCTTGCTGACTACTGCACCTATCCTTACCTTGCCAGTAGAGGGTAAGAATTTCATTGTTTATTGTGATGCATCCTATTCTGGCTTGGGTGCAGTGCTAATACAAGAGAAGAATGTAATTGCTTATGCTTCGAGGCAACTAAAGGTGCATGAACGTAACTATCCGACCCATGATTTGGAGTTGGCCGCGGTAGTATTTGCATTTACGCAATGGAGGCACTATGTATATGGGGTTAAGTGTGAAGTCTATATGGATTATCGTAGCCTACAGTATGTCTTTACTCAGAAAGATTTGAATTTGAGACAGAGGAGATGGATGGAACTACTGAAGGACTACGATTTCACTATTCTGTATCATCCGGGAAAAGCTAATGTAGTGGCAGATGCTTTAAGTAGAAAGGCAGGAAGCATGGGAAGTCTAGCTCACTTGCAAGCTTCTAGATGCCCATTGGCTAGAGAAGTTCAGATTCTGGCTAATGACCTTATGAGGTTGGAAGTAAATGAGAAGGGAGGATTTTTGGCTTGTGTGGAGGCAAGATCTTCCTTCCTTGACAAGATTAAGGGAAAGCAGTTTATTGATGAGAAACTGATTCGGATCCGAGATAAAGTGTTGCGAGGAGAGGCTAAAGAAGCAAAAATCGATGAGGAAGGTGTTTTGAGAATTAAGGGAAGGGTATGTGTACCCCGCATCGATGATTTGATCCACACCATCCTCACAGAGGCTCATAGTTCCGGATATTCTATACATCCTGGTACAACCAAGATGTACCGTGACCTAAAGCAACACTTTTGGTGGAGTAGAATGAAGCGTGACATTGTGGATTTTTTTGCCAAATGTCCAAATTGTCAGCAAGTAAAGTATGAACACCAGAGGCCCGGAGGAACACTTCAGAGAATGCCCATTCCTGAATGGAAGTGCGAGATAATCGCAATGGACTTCGTGGTTGGTCTTCCAAAGACAATGGGTAAGTATGACTCTATTTGGGTGATTGTTGATAGGTTAACTAAGTCTGCTCATTTCATTCTGGTCAAGGTGACCTACAATCCAGAGAAGTTAGCCAAAATCTATATCTCAGAAATTGTTCGATTGCATGGAGTTCCACTCTCCATCATATCAGATAGAGGTACGCAGTTTACTTCTAAGTTTTGGAGAACATTGCATGAGGAATTAGGTACTAGGTTGGACCTTAGTACTGCATTTCACCCTCAGACTGATGGTCAGTCTGAGCGAACGATTCAAGTGTTGGAGGATATGTTTCGTGCATGTGTTATAGAATTTGGTGGTCATTGGGATAACTTCTTACCCTTAGCAGAGTTCTCCTACAACAATAGCTATCACTCAAGTATTGATATGGCCCCATTTGAAGCATTGTATGGGAGAAGATGTAGGTCTCCCATTGGTTGGTTTGATGCATTTGAGGTTAGACCTTGGGGTACTGATCTGTTGAGGGATTCATTAGAGAAGGTGAAATCTATTCAAGAAAAGCTTTTAGCGGATCAAAGTAGGCAAAAGGAATATGCGGATCGAAAGGTTAGAGACTTGGAGTTCATGGAGGGTGAACAAGTCTTGCTGAAGGTTTCACCCATGAAAGGGGTGATGCGGTTTGGTAAAAGGGGCAAGCTTAGCCCAAGGTATATTGGACCATTTGAAGTACTTAAGCGAATAGGGGAGGTGGCTTATGAATTAGCCTTGCCTCCAGGGCTGTCAGGAGTGCATCCGGTATTTCACGTGTCTATGTTGAAAAGATACCATGGGGATGGAAACTACATCATTCGTCGGGATTCGGTTCTGCTTGATGAGAATTTGTCTTATGAGGAGGAACCTGTTGCCATTCTAGATAGAGAAATTCGCAAGTTGAGGTCGAGGGAGATTGCATCCATCAAAGTTCAATGGAAGAATCGACCAGTTGAAGAGGCCACTTGGGAGAAGGAGGCTGATATGCAAGAAAGATACCCACACATGTTTACAGATTCAGGTACTCCTTTTCTCCCTTGTTTTTCTTCTTGTGATCTTTCGAGGACGAACGATGGGTAAATTGGTATCTATTGTAACGACCTGTTTAGTCGTTTTGAGCAATAGATTTTATTTCGGGAAAAACTGTCTGAGTTGACGGAACCCACGACGGACCGTCATGGGCACGACGGACTGTCGAGGGGGTCTCATTCCAAAACACTTAGAATTCTGAAATTTGGGTACTGAAATTGACTCTCTGAACTTCGTGACAGAATGGCAGGACGGACTGTCGTGGGCACGACTGACTGTCACACATTTTTCATAGAAAATTAGTCTCTGAACTTTGTGACGGACCTGCAGGACGGACCGTCGCAGGCACGACGGGCCATCACAGGCACGACGGGCCATCACAGGTTGCGTAATCCCAGGCTAGATCGGATTTCTGTTAGGTAATTTAAGGGGCGTTTTGGACTATTCCTGCTTATAATTATAAAGTTAGTGGTTTAATATTAATAACTTAATTACTTGGGGGTTAAAAGGGATAACCTTGAGTTAATTAGTGGGTTAATTCCTCATCTTTTATACTTAATTATCTGCTAATTAGGGTAAAAGAAAGAGGGTTTGAATAAGAAAAATAGAAAGAACAAGGAGAGGGAAAGAGAAACGATCGAGAGAGATACGAACGAAGAGGAAACACAAGCTTTTGGGAAATTGCTTGCTTGATCACGAATCTTCGGTGGAGGTAGGTTATGGTTTATGCTATTCGTAGTAAACTCTTAATACCGAATGATATGTATTGGGTAGTCTTGTAAACCCTTCTATATGCTTAATTGTATGCTTGTATGAATGTGATTATATAATTGTGATAAAATAAGCATGATGAAGCTATTGAATCCTAAATCTTGAAAAACCCTAATCTACTTTGTAATGATATTGATGATGCCTTGGTAAAAAAGAAGGCTTGATGAACTAAAGTAATGCGATTGATGATGCCTTGGTATAAAAGAAGGCTTGATGAACTAAAGTAATGAGGTTGATGATGCCTTGGTATAAAGGAAGGCTTGCTAAACTAAAGTGATGAGAGTAGGGGATTGGGTGTCACGAACTGACACGTAGAATTAGGGGATCGGGTGTCACGAATCGACACGTAGATTTAGGGGATCAGGTGTCACGAACCGACACGTAGATTTAGGGGATCGGGTGTCACGAACCAACACGTAGATTTAGGGGATCGGGTGTCACGAACCGACACGTAGAATTAGGGGATCGGAGTGTCACGTTCCGACACCAGGATAGTATATGAGGATCGGAGTGTCACGTTCCGACACATAGTAGTAGGGGATTGGAGTGTCACGTACCGACACAAGAGGAATAAAGATAATGAATTTTGAAAGAATGTTAACAAATTCGAACGAAAAGAACCTAATTCCCAAATGAGTATGGTATTGAGGCTTGAGTCCTCATGGGTGAACTTGGCGGTACTTATTAATGATTATAATACTTGTTGTTGCTACATGTTGAGTATTGTAGTTGATTTATGATATTATCTGATATATACAGTTTTCTATTTTGAGTTGGCCGATGATACCTACTCAGTACTTGTGTTTTGTACTGACCCCTACTTGTATGTTTCTTTCTTTTCTATTTGTGGAGTGCAGCAAACGTACCGTCGTCTTCAACTCAACCGCAACTCTAGTCAGTCTTCATTACACCGGATTTCAGGGTGAGCTAATGCTTCTAGCTTGGACTGGATCTTCCTCTTCATGTCTTGATGCCTTGAACTTCCGGCATGGACTAGCTTTTTATTTATTTTATCTTCTTAGAATACTCTTAGTTTTAGTAATTTGAGGATAGATGTTCTTGTGATGATGACTTCCAGATTTTGGGAATAATAATAGTTGTTGAGTTTTTAGAAGTTATTTAACTGATTTTCATTAATGAGTTTAAGTCTTCCGCATTTTATTCTGTTATTATATTGGAATGTTGGGTTTTGTATTGGTTGGTTCGCTCACATAGTAGGATAAGTGTGGGTGCCACTCGCGGCTCGGTTTTGGGTCGTGACAGGTGAGCTAGAGACTGAGAAGGGTGCTGATAGGATTTCGGGACCTATATCAAAATTTAATGCAATATAAGCATTCACAAAAGGAAGTGTGGCCCCTAGATCTAATAATGCATAAACATCAAGTTGAAATACACACATCATATGTGTGATGTGTAGTCTGTTGAGTCGGCTGTTGAAGTGTTATGTTGAGTTTGCTGGAGAACATCCTTACCCCTAGTTGATGCCTTGGGCATTTCCTCAACCAGTGGCCTGACTTACCATATCTAAACCAGTTACCACTACCCACCATACTCCCTCAGGGATGGTTCTTACGATACTTCTGACAAACCAGAAAGGAACGACCATTAGTGACACTACCCTTGGACTTAGAGCCAGGTGCTCTATTCTTGTTCACATGTCTGAACTTGGGTTCTGGGACACTAGCAAAGGATGGAGCTGGACCTGAAAACTTCTGACGAAACTGAGAGCGATTGCCACTGTCAGGCTTCTACAGTGACTAGTCCAACTGTCTATTTTTGCCCTCTTACTCTCTTTAGCACTCTACTTAACCTTCTGTTTCTCAATAAGTTGAGCATGAGTCATCAACCTGAAGATGTTCATCTCCTTTATCAACATAGTAGTTTTATACTCCTTTACTATGATCTCTTCAACACTTGAAACAAACTTGCTCATACAAGCCCTGGTGTCTGTTAGCATAGATGAAAAATCCTTGGAAAGTTGGGGAAACTTCACGGAATACTCCTTCACTGTCATACTTTGTTATTTCAGATTTATAAACTCCTGGACCTTGGCCTCCTCAAGATCAAGTGAAAAGAACCTATCCAAAATTGCAGCCACAAGCTTCTCCAAGTCCATTAGGCCTGCATCAATCCCTCTGTCATCCTTCCACTACTTGTAGCAAATCTGAGACGCTCCTTTCAACGGGTAAGCAGCTAAGTATGCACTCTCCACGAGGATGACCCCCATAATCTATGTGGGATTCTGAACACCATCAATTTTGAACTCCTTTGGGTCCTTCTCCACCTTTGAAATATAAAACTCAAGAGGATTCATCCTAGTAATATCCCATACCCTAGCCATTTTCTTATTCCCATTCTGGTTAGCTTAGCCTATTGATTAACCAAAGTGGTCATGGCCTGAGCTAACACTTGGAAAGCATCCCTGAACTTGGCATGAGAGACTTCTTCATTCAAAGGGTCTGCTCGAGCTAGTGGTGCTTGCTGACCTTCATTCCTGTTCCTTCTAACATAAGGTGTTCCTTCTAACATAAGCTCTTCTGGAAGGCATAATTCTATTGAACACAAAGAGCACAAATTAAAGCAAAAGGAGGTTAAATAGAGTTAAACTCTATTGCACGACTGAGAGTATGAAAGAATTGAACTATTTCCAAAAATTGTTCACTCTCATTCATAAGTGTGACGCGCTTTACACCCATGAACAAGACTCTACTTAACATGACTTTCAGACACTCTAGGACACTTGAACTTAAGGTTATGATATCAACTTTTTCATGACCCAAGACTACCCCTACTCGTAACATGGTGCTTTGAGCCATAAGTGACCCCAAAGTAACTCATGGTCTGGCATGAAAATATGATTTATGTAAACAATAATTGAAAACAAATGAATGCGGAACCTAAACTCAAATAACAGAGTAGTCTGAAATATACAATTTAAATACTCAAAAGCGAGTTCATCTGAAAACAACACAAAGTTGGCATGTATATCACAAAACCTCTACTAAGATGAGTTACTAGTGCCCACAACTAACTCTAACCGTCTAAAAACTAAAGGGTTTAATAATTGAAAGAAATATGAAGTTGTCCTCGAAAGATGAGGACTCACCATATGTGTTGTTGAGCTTATCATAAGTCGTACTAACCGCAAGTTGGACATTAAACGTCTGAACCTATATTATAGGACAATAGTGCAAAGACTATGCGCTGAGTATTTTGAATCTACTGAGAATGCGAAATATGCATGATAGGACTATAAACTGAACATGATAAATCTGAAGTGCTGAGCTGAATAACTTTGACTAATGCAACGACTGAGTAGTAAAACGGGTAATTAATAAATGTTGAAACCTGAGATAACTGACTACAAGGTTATGCGACATCTAAGATTGGACTATGGGAGATACTAATAACTGACATATAAATTTAGAACTTCTGGGTGTTACACCATCTCTGCTCCAACTGTTTAGTAATTCTCTTGTGCTACCTGGCATCTCCCACCTGATTCACCTTAGGTGGATGAAGATTTTCCTTATCTAATATGTCACTCAAAATGTAAAAAGATATGGTTAATTTTCTTTGCATATTCTCCACCTGAGTAACATCTGGAGCATAGATGGTACCCCATTCTTTTCAAATTATCTCATGTCAATACTGCTTCTTGTTATTTATCTTGTATTCTGAACATACTTAGAACAAAATTTTGAACATCTTTGTAAGACAACAAAGTTTAAGAACATTTTCACAAATAGAAAATTAAAACTAGTAGAGGAACTAGAATCAGAAACAGATAAAAAAATATATACGAAATATTTTTCTTAAAGAGGAATTGTTGTTAATATGTGTCTAAAGAATCTTACTGATTTCAACAAACTTTGCAGAAACACGAAGTTACCAAGTTTAATGAACCAATGAAGAACAAAAGAATAGAAGAACTGAAATTAATTCACAAATCTAAAATTTGTAAAACACGTACCAGAATGTGGAAAATTTTTAATAGGAAAAAGATCAAGTCCACTGAACTCACAGTGTCCCTTTAAGGAAATTATTCCCCTCTAGTATCCAAGGTTTGATTTGGAATATGACCTCCCAGGGTAAAATGATCTAAATCAACAGAGTATAGATACCAAAAACTTCGGTGTCAGCGAACCACTCAACGGCAGTAAAGTACACTTAGAATACTAGATTTAGAAGTTGAAGAATAAGTCCATGAATTCTTTTTTAAAATGAGAGGAAATCCCTCAATTTATAGAAAACAAAGAATAGTGCAAAAAGGTTCTTATTGTGCCTTACTGGAAAGGTCACAAACCTTTGGAAAAGTCACAATCTTTCTGAAAGGTCGTCACCTTTCATAAAAATCACAACTTTTCATAAAAGTCACAACTTTTCATAAAAATCACAACATTTAATAAAAGTCACAACTCTTCATAAAAGTCGCAACTCTTCATTTTCCATTCACACCTTTTTAAAATCCAACAATCCCCTCGCATGAATTGGGAATGACTCGAAGACAAAGAAATGGACAAGTATGTGTACTTTACAAGCAAGAATTAATTGCATCTGGATAAGTAGGTTTCCCCTTGGACGTTCCATAGTGAACATATGTCGGATATACTCGGTCAATCGGTATGTCACACAATTAAACCTTTACCATTTATGGTTCTTGCAGTTGTGTTCGTTTTAGCCATGAACACCTCCTGGTTTCATGAGTGTATAGATAGATGGGCTTTTGACAATCATCTTCTTTGAAGCGGCTTACACTTCATACTCACATAGGTGATTCCTAACCGTGTTCTCGCGTAGATACACTATTTGGTCAACTCTGCCAAACTTAGCAAATCATTAAAACCATTAAGCTTTATTAACTCATTAACAAGCCTTAATGTTGTGTCCTTGTCCCTGAGCATTGTCTTCATCATGAGAATGGATTGAGTTTGTTGACAATGCCGAACCGTCATTCACAACTTTGTTTTTCTCCTTGAATCTATCTCTTGGGATCTCCAGTCTACTAGATAGAGTTACCTACATGATGACTTGTCCTAAGCCATACATTCATTCCCTTAGATAATCTTTTAACTTCCTCTCTACTTAGGCCTTTTTGTAAGTGGATCCGACACATTATCCTTTGACTTTACATAGTCAATTCTGATAATTCCACTAGAGAGTACTTTTCTAACAATATCATGTCTATGTCGTATATGATGAGACTTTCCATTATACGTCATGATCCATGCCCTACCTATTGCATCTTGACAGTGAAAGTGTATGCATACTAATGCCAATGGTTTGGGCCAAAATAGAATATCTATCAAGAAATTTCGGAGTCTTTTAACCTATTCACCGACCTTATTTAGAGCACTTAGCTCAAAGATCATTGTAGAGCTAGCTATACATGTCTCTTTTGATATATTTCTAAGAGATTGCTCCTCTACCAATAGTAAATACATATCCACTCGTGAATTTTACTTCATTCGTTCGATGATTCAATTTGCATCACTATATCTTTCAATATTATTGGATATTGTTATAATGCAAGACATAGTTTTAAGTATTATTTTAAATACTCCAAAACTCTATTTATTGTCATCTAATGAATTTATTTGGCATCACTTGTGAACCGACTCAGTTTAAAATAACAAATGCTATATCTGATCGCACACACTATATGATATACATCATGCTTCCCAAAACTCTACCATTATCCAATTGTGAGTCACTTTTGTTTTCACTCTTTTGAAATGCAAAGCTTACATTTATTGGAGACTTGACAATATTGACATCCAAATATTTGAACTAGTTAAGTACCATTTCAATGCAATGAGACCGTGAAAATGCTAAACATTATGAAGTTCTACGAATTTTTATATCTAAGATCGCATTAGCAACTCCAATAATTTTTATTCCACTTGCTTAATAGCATATGTTTAGTAGCATTTATGTCATTAGTGTCTCTATTGATGATCAACATATCACCAATATACAAACAAACAATGACTATGATTTTAATGTGAACACATTTATCACTTCCATCATTCTTCAATCCATTTGCCGACATGGTTTGATCAAATTATGTTATTGTTTGGGTGCTTCCATAATGTGACTTAACAAGTTCACACACTTTCTTTTATTTACCAGGAACCACAAAATTCTCGGGTTGTTCCATGTAATTTCTTCCTCCAATTCTACATTTAAGAAAGTTCTTTTAACATTCATTTGATGAATTTGGAGGTCATATACCACACTAATAATTTGCATCCGAATGGATGTAATTCTAATTACTAACGAGAATATATATATTGACAAGATCAAAACCTTGTTGTTGTTTTTTAAAGCCTTTGACACAAAGTCTTGCTTTATATTTTTCAACAGTTCCATCAACTGTTATTTTCCTTTTTGTTGTTCCATTTTGCAGTAAGGATAGTTCCTCCACACAAGTTTTGTGTAAACCCAAACTTATAAATAATGCATCCATCATTTCTTTCAACGTTCGATTTTTCATCAGATTAAGGTGAATATGGCAGTAGTTTGATGGATATTCAACTTTCCAAACATATATGTGCACAAGGAGATTTATACTCTCTATTCTTATCACTTCTTATATTTTTTCACACTGATTTTCAACTTCGATATTACATTTTTTAGACATTTCTATTGCTTCATACTTACCATTCAACAAATAGACAATCATTTCTAATGCAATTCTCAATAAAAGTAATAAATACTTTTTCCCACCATGAGATGGTGTTAACTTCATATCACAAATGTCAGTGTAAATCAATTTTAAGGGATAAGAATTTCTTTCAACAGATTTATAAGAATGCTCAACATACTTAGATTCCACAAAAACTTGACATTTTTATTTATTGCACTCAAAGTTAGGCAAAACTTCTAAGTTGATCAGTTTTCCTTACAAGGTTTTGTAATTAACATACCCCATGTGTTCATGTCACAAACATTGACTCAAGCAAGTAAGAACAAACAAAAACATTGAGTTAGAAAAGCTCTTCGCGAGGTAGCTTTTTCCTCACTAATATTTTCTTCCTATTTCTTACAATTTTGTGTGATACAAACATTGTTTAGATTGTCAAATGTCTTTTTCAGAAGGACATTTCCATAACTTTCAATATGATTGTTATAGAACTACCCATGAACAAAGTTTCATCGGGTTCAATAAAGACAATATAGTCCAAATGTTATCTTTACAAAAGCATAACAAATGAATATTCACGAATATTCATGTCTATGCAAATACTTTTATTATAATAGACATATATTTTCATGAAAAATCACAACATTTTAAGTGATATTTTTTTTTTCATAAAAGAACACAATTATTTTGAACAAGTATATATATAATTTGGATGTTTCATACTAGTCACTACATACTAGTATTAGAGAGACTCAACAACCACAATACCAGATATACTCCAAGAATTTTGTGGGTATAACATAATACAAAAGTATCATTGAATTTCATATCTTTTGCTCCAAAGTATTAGACAACAAGTCTAACCATAAGCAAATAACCCCCACATTTCAAACGTGATCTCAAAAATATTTTTCAAGTATTTGAAAATAATTTTTCCACATATTTTAATGTTGAAAAAATTATTCTATGAGAGAATTATAGTGCTGCGATTCTCTTTTACAATGTTTACACAATGTAAAAGTTCATTTCATAGAGACACAAAATCACAAATTCTAAGTCACTGGTATTTTTCCTCAATCATAAATAGACATACCACTTAGTATTTTAAATACTAACAATAAGGAAAAAAATTGTATAATTTATTTATATATTATATTGAAGTTTATAGAAAATCAAAAGTACAACACTGACTTATTATGTGAAGTTTCATATTCTTCAAATCAATTGCATAGTCCAATATATCTAGAGTATAAAATAACAAAAGTTTTTAGTCTACAAAAATCCGTACACTAACATTTCTCATGGAGTACAAAACTACAAAAGTCTATTTTTCTTCTCCAAATAGAATAACACATATTCTTTATCACATAGAAATGTTTTTCTTATCAAATAGTCTTCCAACTATAACATTTTGACATACTATTTTATCAAACAAAAATATGCATCTCTCATTTTTGCAAACTAAAGAATTTTAAAAGCAACAATATTTGCGAAGTAAAATTCATTCCACAACATATGGTTTGCAGATTTTTTTAAAAAGATACACATAATAAAAAAAAACAAAGATGATAACTCTTAAAAACTATTTTCCTCCTTAGATAATTTAATAAGAAGGTTACCTGGTAATCTTTAAACGGAATACCAAAAAACTTTTTGTTACATTCTCACTTCGAACATGCTAAACAAAGCAACGAATTATGGAGAAGTAATGCATTTATCTTCTACTTCCATGATCACATTCTCTCAATCAGTAGAATACAAAAAATACTAATAGTATAACAATTTCCTTAAGATTGTTGTTTATCTTGTATCCTAAACATACTTAGAACAAAACTTTGAACATCTTTGTAAGACAACAAAGTTTAAGAACATTTTCACAACTACAAAATTAAAACTAGTAGCGAAACTAGAATCAGAAACAGATAAAAAAATATATACGAAATATTTTTCTTAAACAAGAATTGTTGTTAATATGTGTCTAAAGAATCTTAGTGATTCTAACAAACTTTGAAGAAACACGAAGTTACCAAGTTTAATGAACCAATGAAGAACAAAAGAATAGAAGAACTGAAATTAATTCACAAATCTAAAATTTGTAAAACATGTACCAAAATCTGGAAAAAATTTAATAGGAAAAAGATCAAGTCCACTAAACTCACAGTATCCCCTTAAGGAAATTATTCCCCTCTAGTATCCGAGGTTTGATTTGGAATATGACCTCCCAAGGTAAAATGATCTCAATCACAGAGTATAGATACCAAAAACTTCGGTGTCAGCGAACCACTCAACGACAGTAAAGTACACTTAGAATACTAGATTTAGTAGTTGAAGAAGAAGTTCATGAATTCTTTTTTAAAATGAGAGGAAATCCCTCAATTTATAAAAAACAAAGAGTAGTGCGAAAAGGTTCTTATTGTGCCTTACTGGAAAGATCACAAACCTTTGGAAAAGTCACAATCTTTCAGAAAGGTCGTCACCTTTCATAAAAATCACAATTTTTCATAAAAGTCGCAACATTTCATAAAAGTCGCAACTCTTTATTTTCCATTCATACCTTTTTAAAATCCAACACTTCTTGGCCACCAACGATGTAAATCACGCTACTTTGAAACAGAATCTTGGACTCTCCAGATAAGCTTCCATGGCAGCAGCACGCTTGATTCTTGGACAAGTTATGTTCCCTGTATGCATCTCTCACAGAAAAATTGTTTCTTCCTTTGCCATTCCAGACTTATATCACAGAAAAAAGTTGAGATATAATGTACTATATAATTCAGTTATTCCCAATCATTTAGAAACCGTCTGAAGGTATGCTCCGTCCCTGCTCAGACCATAATTCAGCCACTGTTACATCATGTTGTTTGCATAAGTTGTAATGTCTGGATATATTTGTTTTAACAGTCCATGACCAATCCAATTCTCCTCCCAAAAAGATACTTAAGTTCCAAAAAAAAACGTTTCAAGCTTCTGATAAAAGGAAAGGAGCTTGCTTGATGGAATTCTTGTGGTTATTTAAACCATGTTTTCAACTTTTGATGTTTAATTTATCTATTGTTAAGCTCAGCTCATATAATCTTCAAGTTGTCTAAAATGAGCTAATTTAGCTTCAGAAACTAGGTCAACCAAAATAAACAAAATTGTTGAGACATTGTAGCTTTTACTTCCCTCCACACACTTTCATCCCTTGTCTGCAATTTCTCATACCTATTAGAACTCCCTGTAATCTGTTGATCATTCATGAGGGGGCTTGGTCACAGCGGGATATTGGTGAGGTTACAGGGAGTTCATTAGCTGGATCAGTTGAAGAAGGTGACAGTGAGCACAATAAGCTGGTGGAACTTTTAGTTTATGCTCAATAATATTGACCCTTTAATCAGAGAACTATGTTGGTTTTTTCCTTTTCTAATGAGATGATGGTAAAGTTTGTTGAGTGAAAGTAGGCAAGGAAGGGAGGTATACTTTCTTTGACATTGTACTACTTATAGACATGAATGGTGATAAGACCTCTGTGCGATTGTAGCATAATCTCTTGCTGGTTTTAACCCATCGATTGTACTTCCTGAAGGGAGGAGGAGAACACGTTATACACATGGTATTTGATGGGATTTATCTTTACAAATCTTTATAAACTTTACTGTATTAGTGCTTCCTGATGAAATGTCTTAACCCGCACCCCTTTTGGTTCCAAAGCCCAACTATAGCAATTCCTCTTCCTATTGAATCATATTCGGAAGAGTTTTACCTTTCAAATCTAGAAAATCATTATGTGTTATAGGAAAGCTCCTTGGTTTTATGAATTGTAACGATCTCAGTTTTCGACTGTTAAATTCTATTATAAATTGATATGCAGTAATTGTTTTGGTTCAGTTACTATTCGCAGTTATTATCTATCTTATGGTTAGGTCATAGGTGATAGCCTCCTTTGTTACTGTCTTACTGATAACACCATAACTTATAACAGGACGATCGGAATGTTAAAACACTGGCTACACTTGTTTTCATTTCTCTTTCTCTATGTAGCCTCCATGAAGACACTGCTATCTACTTTGTATAGTAGATGCATAACTCTGGGATGAGCTCTGTTGGGTTGATATTTTACTCTTTCAATTCTTTTCACTGTATATTGGAAAAAGATAAAACATTATCTTCTTGTCACGATTTGATATTTCAAACTGACCGGACTCTCATTTTTACAGCTTTCGGCTCCTGTCAATATAGTTATCTTTAAACTAACAAACACAGTAAATGTTTTCAGGTGAGATTAAATCAATTGTTGTTAATCGAATGAATGTTTAACCCGTTCATATTGAATATAAAATTTTTGAAATGAAAAGTTCATCACTATATGGATTCACAACCTGAGTAGTAATCATCTTCTCTTATTTAAACTAACTTGTAATAATCTTCTCTGTTTTATACATTAAACTAACTCAATTCCATTAATCATCTATAATTCCATTAATCAAAGAGCAGTGAATGAAACAATTTACGTTTCGTTGACTGCAAAATAGTTTCAACACTGTTGCTGAAATCAAGAGTATATCACTTTGTCATGTTAGTACTTTTGCTAAATATCTAACATTCTGCTATGAAGAAACCAAGGGTATGTTTAAGAGGTGATGCGGTAGATAACAGAATCAGAATGTCACATAAGGTACGGATTTATGCATGTGATCTAAAAGCTATTTTGTGAGTGCTAGCATGAGTCTTATTGCCTATTATGAAGCTGCATTACTGTCAGAGAAGAAGACTTTTTAGTATCAAATGTTCTTCACAAAGAAGTTATTTTTCCGACCCCACCCAAGGAGGATGAATATTCAATAGTAGCGTCACCTACCTTCCAACATGACCTCAACCGTGAACCTTCAGGTTGATGTGAAGATGCTCCCCCACTTGTGCAGACCTATTTATCTTGCAACAAGTTTGATCAATTACACAGATGGCTTATGAAAGTCATATGGATATAACAAGTTTACCTAAGGCTCATTACTCAAAAATAAGATAGAAAACAAGAAGTGTAAATTAAATTTGTTGACGTAATATTTTTTCCACCACAACGTACCAATCTTGGTCCAAAAATGTTAAAGGTTAATAATAACTTCACCAAAATCCTAAGTTCTAATATCTTTGTTCTAGATCTCGAAGAAACTCCTTCAACAAAAGATTGAAAGAAAGGTTTACAATTAGAATTGGTGGGGTGCACCAAGCCAAGGTAGTAGTGCAACACCTAGATGACATTTAAAGATCCTAATAGCAAGCTACCATGATGGACCTTCCCCTCATATTCCTCTGTTGTGAACAAATATTGAGAACTAATAAGAAACACAAATTATATTCATGAATCTTTCAATGTTTGTTGATTAAAAACACAAATTGAATATTTTGATCCTCTAGAGATTTTGTTGAATCCATCCCATTGTTTTAGTCAACTTTAGCTATTCAATTGGTAAAAACAATTGTTAAAAAGGAATAGTAATTGGAGTTGAAAAGAAAAGATTTGGTAGTTGGCAAATTGGTAAGATTTGCAACTATTCTTGACTTTGCTATGTTTACATATGTCATTAGTGACATAGGCATGGTTTTATCCTTCTATAAATAGAGCATTCTTGCTCATTTGTAGAACACACCAAGATATAGAGAAAAACCATTTTGAGAGCAAAGTGAGGTATTCCATAGACTATACAAGAAAATTGTCTGTGAAGAAAAATAGAGTGTGAGCGATATTTTAGTAAGACGGAAACCAAAAGAGTGTTGTTCCTTTTGAGTATGTAGTAGTCACTTTGAGTATTGTATTCGTGACTACACAGTGTAAAATTCCTTACTATAGTAATATCAATTGCACCTCTTGGTCCATGGTTTTCTCCCTTATTCAGAAGGGTTTCCACGTAAAATTCTTGGTGTCGTTATTTTCCCATTTTATTTCCATTACTTTTATCATATATACTTTTGTGTTTGTCCGCGTTTTCCCAACAAACTGGTATCAGAGCCCAGGTTGTCAACAAGTCTCAGCCCACCGGGAGAAACTGGGTTGTCGCTCTCCAGCCCAAGGCCCGATGTGTGAAAGGGGAGATTATTGGGTTATCCCACATCGGAAGTGGAAGGGGCTGGTGGTCAATTTATAAGTGTGAGGGAAAGCCTTAACCTTTGAGCTAGCTTTTGGGTTGAGAAGGCCCAAGACCACCCAACATTGGTATCAGAGCCAAGGTTTTATCTGAGTATGCTCTGTGGTTGCAGCACAGTCTGAACTTCCACATCAGAAAAGATTTACTTTGATTTGCGATAACTATATTTTTTAGGGAAAACAATGGAAGCCAACACAAGTAGAATGGTTACTTTGAATGGTGCTAATTATGCCATTTGGAAGGGGAAAATGGAAGATCTATTTTATGTCAAGAATTTTTATAAACCAGTATTTACCACTGTAAAGCCTGATAATATAACAGATGAAGAGTGGAATCTGTTGCATAGACAGGTTTGTGGATTCATTAGGCAATGGGTCGACGATAATGTGTTGAACCATATATCTGGGGAAACACATGCTCGAACCCTTTGGGAGCATCTTGAAAGTTTGTATGCTCGAAAGACTGGCAACAACAAAATGTTCTTAATAAAGCAGATGTTGAGTTTGAAGTATCACGATGGTTCTCCGATGACAGACCATCTGAATAATTTTCAGGGGATTATGAACCAATTATCTGCTATGGGCATCAAATTTGATGAAGAAATTCAAGGCTTGCTTCTTCTTGGTTCCCTACCAGATTCTTGGGAAACATTTAGAACGTCATTGTCAAATTCTGCTCTGGATGGTGTAATCTCTATGGATTCCGCCAAGAGTGGTGTATTGAACGAAGAGATGAGAAGAAAAACTCAAGGTTCCTCTTCGTCGGATGTCCTGATAACTGGCCCCAGGGGGAGAAATAAAACTCGTGGTTCTCCGCATAGAGAACAAAATAGGAGCAAATCCAAAGGCAGACTTAAGGATATTGAGTGCTATCATTGTGGCATGAAAGGGCACACAAAGAAGTTCTGCAGGAAGTTGAAGAGGGAGAACAATAACAAAGAGGAAACTAAACAAGATGGCAATGAAAATTGCCTAGCCACCGTCACCACCGAAGATCTTGTTACCGTTCTTGATGCAAACATGATAAATATTGCTTGTGATGAGTCAAGCTGGGTTGTGGAAACTGGTGCCGCATCTCATGTGACATCAAGGAAGGATTTTTTCTCTTCCTACACTCCTGGTGATTTTGGAACCTTGAGTATGGGTAATGAGACTGTTTCTAGGGTGGTTGGTATTGGTACAATTTGTTTGGAAACTAGTGTTGGAACTAAACTAGTTTTGAACAATGTGAAACATGCTCCTGATGTTCGTCTGCACCTAATTTCTGTTGGTGTTTTAGATGATGAAGGATATGTTAGTACCAACGGTGATGGAAAATGGAAGCTCATTAAGGGTTCCTTGGTTGTGGCTCGTGGTATCAAACGGCGTGGTCTATACTGGACTACGGCCTCTGCTTGTGTTGATATGGTGAATGCGGTTGAGAGCGATAGCTCTTCAACATTATGGCACAAGAGGCTTAGCCACATTAGCCAGAAAGGACTTAATGTTCTAGCCAAGAAGAAATTATTATCAAATTTCCAAAGTGCTAAATTAGAAAAATGTGAGCAATGCTTTGCTGGTAAACAAAATAGAGTTTCCTTTAAGTCCTACCCTCCTTCGAGAATGACAGAGTTGCTTGAGTTAGTGCACTCTGATTTATGTGGTCCAATGAAGACAAAGACATTGGGTGGTGCACTTTACTTTGTCACTTTCATTGATGATTGCTCGAGAAAACTGTGGATCTATGTCTTGAAGACTAAAGACCAAGTGTTAGGTGTCTTTAAGCAGTTTCAGGCTTCAGTTGAAAGAGAAACTGGAAAGAAATTGAAATGTATTCGTACTGATAATGGTGGTGAATATTGTGGACCATTTGACGAATGCTGCAAGCATCAAGGTATTAGACACCAGAAGACTCCTCCCAAGACTCCTCAGCTTAATGGTTTGGCTGAGAGAATGAACAGGACCTTGATGGAAAGAGTTAGGTGTTTGCTTTCTGAAGCAAAGTTGCCGAACTCATTTTGGGGTGAGGCTTTATTGACCGTTGCACATGTTATTAATCTATCTCCTGATGTTGCTTTGCAAAGTGATGTACCAAATAGTGTTTGGTATGGAAAGGATGTTTCCTATGACCATTTTAGAGTATTTGGTTGCAAAGCTTTTGTACATGTGCCGAAAGATGAGAGGTCAAAATTAGATGCCAAGACAAGGCAATGCATCTTCATTGGATATGGCCTAGATGAATTTGGTTACAGACTATATGATCCAATTGAAAAGAAACTTGTGAGAAGCCGTGATATTATTTTCATGGAGAATCAAACAATTGAAGATATTGACAAAGCGGAGAAGGTAGAATCTTCAAGTTTTGATGGTATAGTTCATCATGATGAAGTTCCTCACACAAGTGTGCATGATGTTGTTGGGTTTGATAATCATGGTGACGCCCAGAATCATGTATCGAATCAACATGTTGATGTTGATAATAACAATGATATTGTTATTGATGATCCTGTTGCTCATAAAGTTGTGGACGAATCAAATATTCCGCTTCGGAGGTCCACAAGACAACAGTTTCCTTCCTCCCGTTATTCACCCAATAAGTATGTGTTACTCACTGACGGGGGAGAACCTGAATGTTATAAGGAGGCCATGGAAGATGAGCACAAGAATCAATGGATTGAAGCCATGCAAGACGAGATGAAGTCTTTGCATGAGAACCACACTCATGAGTTGGTAAAATCGCCCAAGGGCATGAGAGCTTTGAAGAACAAGTGGGTGTTCAAACTTAAAGTTGAAGAACACAACTTGAAGCCCAGATACAAAGCTAGATTGGTTTTTAAGGGATTCAGTCAAAGGAAAGGTATTGACTTTTACGAAATATTTTCTCCTGTTGTGAAAATGTCCTCGATTTGCACAGTTCTAGGTTTAGCTGCTAGTCTTAATTTAGAGATTGAACAGATGGATGTGAAGACGGCTTTCCTTCACGGTGACCTAGAAGAAGAGATTTATATGGAACAACCTGAGGGCTTCAAAGTAGATGGTAAAGAAAATTTTGTATGCAAACTCAAAAAGAGTCTCTATGGCCTAAAACAAGCTCCCAGACAGTGGTACAAAAAGTTTGAATCTGTCATGGGGGAGCAAGGCTATAAGAAGACTTCTTCAGATCATTGCGTATTTGTACAAAAAATTTTCTGACAATGATTTCATCATCCTTTTGTTGTATGTAGATGATATGTTGATTGTGGGCAAGAATACTTCCAAGATTGACGAGCTGAAGAAAGAGTTGTGTAAGTCTTTTTCTATGAAAGACTTGGGCCATGCCAAGTAAATTTTGGGCATAAGAATAACTCGTCTTAGAGATAAAAGGAAGATTTATTTGTCCCAGAAGAAGTACATTGAACGCGTATTGGAGCGTTTCAACATGAAGAATGTGAAGCCTGTGAGTATACCTCTTGCTGGTCATATGAAGTTGAGCAAGAAGATGTGTCCTACAGCTAGGGAGGAAAAAGAGAAGATGGCCAAAGTTCCATATTCCTCCGTCGTCGGAAGTCTGATGTATGCAATGGTGTGCACTAGACCTGATATTGCTCACGCAGTTGGTGTTGTCAGTAGATTTCTCGAAAATCCAGGAAAAGAGCATTGGGAAGCTGTGAAATGGATACTCAGGTATCTTAGAGGAAGCTCAGATGAATGCTTGTGTTTTGGAGCATCAAATCCAATCTTGAAAGGCTATACAGATTCTGATATGGCAGGTGACCTTGATAACAGAAAATCCACTACTGGATATTTATTTACTTTTTCAGGGGGAGCTATATCATGGCAGTCAAAGTTGCAGAAGTGTGTTGCACTATCTACAACTGAAGCTGAGTATATTGCGGCTACTGAAGCCGTCAAGGAGATGATATGGCTAAAGCGATTTCTTCAAGAGCTTGGTTTGAATCAGATGGAGTATATTGTCTATTGTGACAGTCAGAGTACAAAACACATTGACGTCAGATATCATTGGATTCGTGAGAAAGTGGAGAATGAATCATTTCACGTCAAAAAGATTCACACAAGTGAAAATCCTGCAGATATGCTGACCAAGATGATACCAAAAGACAAGTTCGAGTTATGCAAAGAACTTGTGGGTATGAGCTCTCTCTAAAGAAGTTGAAGATACCTTCTTCCAGTAAATGGGACTGGAGGGGGAGATTTGTTGAATCCATCCCATTGTTTTAGTCAACTTTAGCTATTCAATTGGTACAAGCAATTGTTAAAAAGGAATAGTAATTGGAGTTGAAAAGAAAAGATTTGGTAGTTGGCAAATTGGTAAGATTTGCAACCATTCTTGACTTTGCTATGTTTACATATGTCATTAGTGACATAGGCATGGTTTTATCCTTCTATAAATAGAGCATTCTTGCTCATTTGTAGAACACACCAAGATATAGAGAAAAACCATTTTGAGAGCAAAGTGAGGTATTCCATAGACTATACAAGAAAATAGTCTGTGAAGAAAAATAGAGTGTGAGCGATATTTTAGTAAGACGGAAACCAAAAGAGTGTTGTTCCTTTTGAGTATGTAGTAGTCACTTTGAGTATTGTATTCGTGACTACACAGTGTAAAATTCCTTACTATAGTAATATCAATTGCTCCTCTTGGTCCGTGGTTTTCTCCCTTATTCAGAAGGGTTTCCACGTAAAATTCTTGGTGTCGTTATTTTCCCATTTTATTTCCATTACTTTTACCATATATACTTTTGTGTTTGTCCGCGTTTTCCCAACAGATTTGAGAAAGTTGAGAATGAGCTTTTATAGTTCCCAAAAAATTGACAAGTGAGAATGTAAAGTAAGCTTTACAACTAAATTAAGTGGGTGCATCCAGCCAAGACAGAAGTGCAATGCCAAAGGATGCTTGAATGTCCTGAATCCCAATAGCAAGCTACCATATGGATATCCCCTCAAAATAGAGTTGAGTACATTAGGGGTGATACTTTGCGAGTATGTAGCTAAAATGGTATTATTAAGACATTAAGCACCAGTGGTCTAGTTATAGAATAGTACCCTACGACGTGTATAGAAACGGGTTCGAAACCTGGCTGGTGCATTATTTGAGTGCCATGAAGGCCCCAATAGCAAACTACCTTTGTGGGCCTTCCCCCTAAAAATAGAGTTAATATCGTGTGAGTCAAGCTACTATGATGGACCTTCCCCCTCGAAAAATAGAGTTAATATCATGTGAGTCGATGACTCACATATCATATATTAAATTGATAAGAACAAATACTACACATGATCTAAGCTAAAAGATCGAGAAAGGTATGATTTTCCATTTGTTATGTCGGGCTATTTATACGTCACTTATTTAATTAAAGGAAAAATTACTTATAAACACATCTTTATTTTTCATAATTTTCATCATTCCCTATCATTTGGAATATTTTCAAAATTCCTTTTTTTTCAATTTTCAAGTCAACCGAATATATAAGTATTCCAACCTTAACACATGATTTCCTTTCTTTTCTTACTCCTTTATTCTCTCCTTAATTTCACTCTACAATCTTATCAGTTACAATTTTCATATCAATTTGATTTTCAAAAGGATTCTCTACAATCTTATCAGTTAGAATTTTCATATCAATTTTATTTTCAAAAGGATTCTCTCTCCGATCAATCAAATTCAAACTACTCAATTGATATATTGTGTCTCCTGAAAAAATTAAATGAAAGGTGTCAAATAAGTCTTGGTTTGATTTTTGGTGATAGATTGACCAAGAGCTAATCAAATCCTCTTTAAAACGTAATTAAGTAAATTTTGGACTAAATTAATATTTTGAAAACTTTCTAATCTTTTATAAAATATAAAAAAGCACTTCATTTTTTAGCTTTTATAATTATATCAAAAACATTTTTTTTTTAAAAAAAAGGTAATTGAAAATAAGATTTTCTCTTCTTCTCTCAATGTTCTCTCTTCTTTTCTTCCTCCTCCTTAGAAAATCCGAAAATCTGACTATCAAAACAAATATTCTCCCCCATTTTCGAATCTTACTCCTCATCTCCAGTCGTGACTCTATCCTCTTTCTAAAATGAAGATTGTGTCGACTTAAAATGGGTAAGTCATTTATTTAGAGATTTTACAATTTTGGAACAATACTAAGTTTTTTCTTGGGTTAATGAAGAACAAATTGTTCTACAGATGTGAAAAATAAATAATACTGTAATGGTATCTATTATTTATTGTTTTAGAAAGAAAATTAACAAACCCAAAAAGCCCTAATTTTGAGAAAATGTATATGTATTGTTAACATTTAGTGAAAATTCATTTTTTGTTGCTTTTGTTATTCTTTTTGTGACAATTTTGTTCATATGATTTAAGAAATATAATCTTGTTCAGTTATCCAACACATATTTGAACTGTAGGAGTTTGAAAAAATCTATTTCTCAATCACTATCTGTAATTAGTGGGAAAAAAACAATGTCTACGATTATGTATCACACTGAAACCCCAAAAGAAAGGAAAATAAGAAGGGGACGAGGAAGGACCTAGAGACGGAGAATGAGATGGAAAAGGAGAAAGTGAAAAAGAAAGTGAAGGAGAAAGAGAAAAAAATCGAAGTCATCAATTGTGATGTGAAGCAACAGTATCCCCCATTGATTAGATTGATGGTTATGTATACCATTGTAAATTACCTTTTCTGTTGATAAGTTGTATAAAACAATTTGTGAGTGTTTATTTTTGCTTATAATATCGATGATTTTTTTTGTTGGAACAAATGTCAATTATGATGGAAAAGAAGAAACGTGGTGTATGTGGCAACATATATAGCCTATGTTGAGAAAACATACCACAGAATTATCTGCATGTACCCCAACAAAAATGATATATGTTGCCACTTATGTCACAGAAAGAAAATATATTGTAATATATGTCACAGATATGTGCCAATCTTATATTATCACCAATTGTTCATTTTTGCGGAAAATATTATTATTTATTTTATTATTATTGTTATTGTTATTGTTGTTGTTGTTGTTCTTGTTGTTCTTGTTCTTGTTGTTGTTCTTGTTCTTATTGTTATTGTTATTGTTCTTATTGTCATTCTTTTTTTTGTTCTTGTTCTTGTTCTTATTGTTGTTGTTGGTGTTGTTGTTGTTGTCGGTATTGTTATTGTTATTGTTATTGTTATTGTTATTGTTATTGTTATTGTTATTGTTGTTGTTGTTGTTGTTGTAGTTGTTATTGTTATTGTTATTGTTCTTATTCTTGTTGTTACTGTTATTGTTATTGTTATTGTTCTTATTGTTGTTCTTGTTCTTGTTCTTGTTCTTGATCTTGTTCTTGTTCTTGTTCTTGTTACTGTTATTGTTATTGCTATTGTTATTATTGTTGTTCTTGTTGTTGTTATTGGTTATTGATTATTGATTATTAGTTATTGTTATTGTTATTGTTATTGTTATTGTTATTATTTTGTTGGCAAATGTCAATTATGATGGAAAAATACAAAATATACAAAAATACCACAAAATTATTTATATATGTCCCAACAAAAAGGATATATGTAGCAACATATGCCACAGAAAGAAGATATCTGATAACATATGTCACATAAAGAAAATATGTGATAACATATGTCACAGAAAGAAAATATGTGGCAACATTTCATTGTTACCAATGTAGTGTCTGTGGCAACATATATAATCTTTGTTGTTAAAAAACTATAGAATTATTTGCATGTACCCCAACAGAAAGGATATATGTGACAACATATGTCACACTATGAATTGTCAAAAAAAGATTTAAAAAAGTAAAATAAAAATATCTAAAGCAATTGTTTCTTCATTTTTCCTCTCTCCTCTTCTCTATAAAAGGTCATTTCGTTTCATATTTGAAATTTAATTTATTGTTACTAATTTTCATTTTATTTTCTCTTCTTTCCTTTCTCTCTTTCCATTATTTCTTTACGGTTCAAATTGTTGCGATGTTTTCTACAACATAAGTGGTAATATGTTGCGATTTTCTTCTACAACAAAGCGTCGTTACCCTCATCATTTCTAGTTTATTGTTGATATCATCTAAGATAAAATTTAATTAGGATTTTGAAATACTTACTAGTATTAAATCAAGACTTTTTAGTGGTATTATCACTTATTTGTTTGTAGGATGGTTGAGTTGTTATTCCTTTAGAAATATTATTTGATTAAGAAATATATATATTAGGGTGTACATGTTATCACATATTACATGTCTGTTGCAATTTTTTCAACAAAACGTGCATATGTTGTCACATATGTCACTTAAAGTTGAATTAATCGATCAATTGAGTGATTTAGGAATAGAAAAATATTAAATTCGACAAAATTTTAGTACTTCGACCATAATTAAACAATAAAAATATGTTGTAACACTTGGAACAACGATTTATATGGGTGTTATATAACTATCATATGAAGTTACTTGGTCATTGTTTGATGAACTAGTGATATGATAGTCTTTATAAAAATAATTGATAAAATTGATGAAAGTTGTTGTATTAGACCATATTTTTATACTTAGACATGTTGTATGACTATATATTAGTGTTACATATTGAATTGTGTGACAATTTAATCTAATTAATCCCTAATAGACCATTTTATGATATACATATGTTGCCACATATGACATTTAAGTTGCAATTTTTCCAATAGGACATGCATATGTTGTCATATATGTCACTCCAAGGATGAGTTAATCGATAAATTAAACGATTTAAAATTGTGAAATGTCAAGTTGGACAAAATTTTAGTACTTTGGACCATAATTAAGCAATAAAAATATGCTATAACGCTTGGAACGATTTACGAGGGTGTAATATAACTATCATATGAAGTTACTTGGTTATTGTATGATGCACTAGTGATATGATAATCTTTGTAAAAAAAATTGATAGAATTGAGGAAGGTTGTTATATTAGACTATAATTTTGTACTTAGACATGTTGTGGACTATACATTAGTGTTACATGCTGAATTAGGTGACAATTTGATTGAATTAACCCCTCAAAGACCATTTTTTGATACACATATGTTGCCACATATGACATTTCTGTTGCAATTTTTCCAATAGAACGTGCATATGTTGTCACATATATCATTTCAATGACGACTTAATCGATAAACCGAGCAATTTAGAATGGAAAAATATCAAATTGGATGAAATTTTAGTACGTTGGACAATAATTAAGCAATAAAAATATGTTATAATACTTGGAACAACGATTTACAAGGGTGTTATATAACTATCATATGAAATTACTTGATGATTGTAACATGAGCTAGTGATATGATAATCTTTGTAAAACTAATTGATAGAATTGAGTAAGGTTGTTATATTAGACTATATTTTTGTACTTAGACATGTTTTAGGACTATATATTAGTGTTACATGTTGAATTAGGTGACAATTTGATTTAATTAACCCCTCAAAGACCATTTTATGATACACATATGTTACCACATATGACATTTCTGTTCCAATTTTTCCAATAGAACGTGCATATGTTATCACGTAGGTCATTTCAATGATGACTTAATCGATAAATTAAGCAATTTAGAATGGAAAATGTTGAATTGAACCAAAATTTAGTACTTTTGGATCATAATTAAGCAATAAAAATATGTTGTAACACTCGAAACAACGATTTACAAAGGAGTAATATAACTATCATATGTAGTTACTTGGTCATTATACGATGAACTAGTGGTATGAAGTATTTGTAAAAATAATTGATAGAATTAATGAAGTTGTCGTATTAGACCATAATTTTGTACTTATACATGTTTTAGAATTATATATTAGTGTTACATGTTAAATTAGTGACAATTTAATTGAATTAACCCCAAAAGATCATTTTGTGATATACATATGTTGCCACATATGACATTTCTAATGCAATTTTTTCAATAGAACGCGCATATGCTGCCATATATGTCACTTCAAGGATGACTTAATCGATAAATTGAGCGATTTGCGAATGGAAAATGTCAAATTGAATTTTAGTACTTTAAACCATAATTAAGCAATCAAAATATGCTATACCGCTTGAAACAATTATTTACAACGGTGTTGTATAACTATCATGTCACTTGTGCCATTTAAGTCATATGTTGCTACATGTCTAGTTTATATGTTGCAGCTTGTGTAAGTTATCTGTTGCAACATATGTCTATTCTGTTGCTATTGAAATAACATTTAAATTGCCACATATGGGTATAATTTGTTCCAATAGTCAATTGTTGCAACATATAGCAATCTGTCGAAACGCCAATGCAAATTATTGAAAATATTGCAGGTACCCTGATGATGATGAATGATTTCAAAAAAACAATTAATTTTACATATCAAAACAGTGGTGTGTGACCCCAATCATTTATTAAGTAATTTCAATTGATACAAAGCGAAATCTGGTTCACTAATTAAATTAGTTAAATCTGATTCAAGAAGAAGAAAGAAGAAAACTTAAGGACTAGCAGCCAAGACCAATAATGTACGAAAAGAAGAAGAAAAAGATAAAGAGAACGAGAAGAAAGGCAAACAAGAATGAAGAAGAAGAAGAAGAAGAGAAAGAAGAATACGATGAGAGGTGGGGGATATATTTTATTTCCCCTTTTGGTACAGCTTGCTGCTGGCTTCCCCCCAATTTTAATTCCCACCAAAATTGGTTAAATTAGGTTTTAGTCAATTTACACTTTTACCTTTCATTTAATTTAATGGGTCAAACAGTCAACGTATAAACTTGAGGGAAACTCCACAATCCTTAATCATTAATCACATAATTATCACTTACACCCGATACTTAAGACTTATGTCAGAACCCATTTATTTTGAAACCTTATTGTCACCTTTTTTTAAAATTCCCGTGTCTCCTTCATAGTTGTATTCTTCATTTTTTTGTTCGTCTTTATTTCTTGATGCGTATGGATCTGGATCATTCTTTTAGTGTTGATATTACTCAACTAGTGGAAGAAGGATGCATATTCATCTTCTAAATAAATTATGGAAAAACGCTCAAAAAGGCGAAAAAATCAATCTACTAGCGGCTTTGGTAAAGACTCGGATCGATATTTATTGATGACGTCTATATTAATAGTAAAAAAAAAGATACAAGAGTGAATGTTGAGAAGGAAAATGAGTAGAAGGATGTAGAAAAAAGTTGATATACATTTGTCTTCTAAAGTAATTAATGAGAAGGAGAAGTTGAAATAGAACACTTTGTTGATTCTTTTTTTTCATTTTTTTCTTGTTCATCTTTTTCTGATATATATGAGTTCAGATTTTTAATGTATCAAGTTATATTTTTTCTTAAATTAATGTATAATGTAATCATTTCAACATTATGTTACATTATGATTTCATTATGTACAATGTATCGTTTTCAAATTACTAAGTATCCTACGGTTATATTTTGGGATACGTTAATTAGATTTTTAATGTAACTGGTTAATTTGATTTCTTAAATTAATGTTTAATGTCTTTATTTAACACTATGATATATTATAATTTTATCTTACAGAGTGTATGGTGTTGAAATATTAGTTTTGATTCATAAACTTAATTAGTTTTGATACTTGATGTAAAGTTTCTACAAAATGTATCATTTAATGTATGTAGATATTGCCATGTATCTTCTATCTTATTCAAATTTAAATAGGATATGTATCCTTACAGTGTACATACATTAAAGTGTTCACACAATTATGTAACAGATTCATAAACAGTGATACGCAAATGTTATTATCGAAAGTTTATTTAGTTTGAAACAAAATATGAAGTTCTTGCAGCTATGTATCTAATACAATAAACATGAAGCGCATTAATACATATATTAAATCATGTAATTAGATAAACAACATAAAGAATCATGTACACAATATTAACAATGCTAATATCAAATACAATTTCTTTTATCAATAACAACTGCAAAGTTGTATGTTAGATACACAATTTTATGGAACACAATATTAAATCTACTAAACCATATAATTGATATATGATATAATGTACCGGATGCACAACATTTTATTATTGCAATAACAAATATACAATTTTCAAGATATGATATGTAAATTTAAATTTGTACTAATTGTATCTTAGCAACTAGCTACCACAAAGTAATGTATCCATCTCAAACCTTACATATTATGGACAACAATTACATATTAAATATATCTGGGAGAAATGCAACACTTATAAATTTAAACAAGATACATAAATAGTAATGTACTAATAAATCTATCCATCTGAGAAACAAAATTCAGAAAACGATTACACAACATTATAAAAGGTATAAATGATCTATCAAAGTTATGCATCTATTCAGCCTTTCTATTTGTTGTATCAAATCCATAACGGATACATTGAAAATTCAAACTCTTATTTTCTCACCTCAATGATGTATCAGATCACCAGTTTTTCCTCAACTCATCGATCTTTAATTTAAATGCAATGGTTGACATGAGATTCACGAATCAATTTTTTGACAAACAATAATCATTCATACCTCATCTCACTTTCTGAAATTTTGAAATGTCTCAACAAGTTGGACATGTTATTGTTGTATCAATACAATTTATTGACAAGTTTGATTCAAAATTTGAGATTTTTATAGAAAGAACAAGAAGAACAATTTTGGGATACATCAACTAATATATTTTGAAATACAAATTG
This sequence comes from Solanum chilense, assembly GCA_032847665.1. Classification (NCBI taxonomy): domain Eukaryota; kingdom Viridiplantae; phylum Streptophyta; class Magnoliopsida; order Solanales; family Solanaceae; genus Solanum; species Solanum chilense. The sequence goes on from CM064963.1 coordinate 40,771,152, forward strand.
AAGTGGTCAGTAACTTCTTGGGACTATCTCTTACTGTGGTGTCACGATCAAGATGAGATGAAGAGTATGCCAAGCAGCTGAATCAACATTTTCTTGTGATTTCCATCTATTATATGTCAGATTTTCAAGTATATCCTCATCTGATCGATCTACTGCAATGGTGTATTTGACATCCACAAAAAAATTATTTTTCAACCATTATTCATTATGTATCTTATCAAATTTTTGACAAATTTGAATCTAATTTATTGATTATTCGATGAACATGAGATGATTAATAGGGAGAAAAAATGAATTTTGAATTTGTTAATATCAGAAGGAATTGCGTCTAATTGAATTGTTTGAAGGTAGGGGGATTTAGAGGAGAATTGAGCGAATAAAAATTGAATTTTGAATTTATTGAAGTTGTTACCATTTGAGAAAGATTGACAACATATTGATTAGCTTGATTTGGGAAAATCAAATTCAAAATTGTTTCCCTTTCCTTTAAAATTATAACTGATTTTGTTTAAATGTATCTGAATTATTTTCTATGTATCCGGATAACATTGATTTTGAAGGATTTTTTATAAATTGAAAAAGAGTAAGGATATAATGTAATTTATTCTTTACACTATGGAATTTAGGTAAGTTATACTAAATTAAATCTCTCTTTCTAGGAAGTGTGGAACTTGAAGAAACTCATTACATATTTCTCTCAAAAACAAATGGGAAGTGTGTGTGTGTATATATATATATATATATATATATATTATGTCCATTCACTAATCACTTCAAGCTGATCTGAAACATTCATAAAAATATGATTCATCATACAGATTTCTAGGATAAAAGTGTGTAACTTGTCCACCCTTTTTCGTGCATCAGCGACGGAGGTAGGATTTTTCCAATTTAAGTGACATTTGTAGACACCTCATACAAGAAAGTAGAGTTAGTTGAGAAACAAAAAAAATTAAGAAGCCGGAAGGCTAAAAACTAATCCTTTGAAAACTGAACTCAACAACAACATCAGGGTGTCGAATGTTAATCACCAATAATAAAAGGGGAAATAAGCTTCAGCTGGGTAGCACAAGAGAGAACATCTCCTCAAAGGCGATAGAACAAGAAGAAGAAGAGGCGGAGAACACAAATTAGAAAACCCTAGCATTTAGGTTTCTTTTTTATTCACACGGTCTAACCACTTTTGGCCAGTCAATTCCTTTTTTGCTATATTTATGTGTTGATCTGTTTAGTAGCCCATTTTTAATTAAATAAAATGGACAATTAGTCCAAATTTAAACTAAAAAAAAAGTAAGGATATTGGTGCTTTTCAATTTCAATTTTGGGTTTTCGGTCCACCCCACAGTGGTTAGGGCTGGCCTAATTTGGTCTAAACCTAAAAAAATGATCGACCTATTTTATTTTACTTTTTAATTTCAGTTTTGGTTTTCTGGTTAGATAGTTCGGTTTAAATTTTCTGATTCAAAATTTTGGTAATTTTGTTTTTAGTTTTTGAGTATTTTTTCGTTCAACCGAAAAAATCAAATTTTATGTAATACATTACCACATTTATAGCGTTTATGCAAATACTTAACTGAAAAGCCCAATAAATTATAGGGGAAATTTTCATAATGTTTATATTTTGTCATTTAATAGGACTCCTTAGCCACACTTTCAACATTTATTTAAAATGTCAATATTTTAGTTTGTTATGTATCTGATTTATGTATTTTTTAAATTTGTTTCATTTTCAAGAACACAATTATTTAATAACAGAGAGGATAAAATCAAGGGAAAGATCATTTATAAAAAAAAAACATATCACTTGAAATTCTCATCAGTTACAATCTCAAGATCCCTTTCTCATTTGATTGGATCAATAATTTCAATCTCAAATTTCCCCCTTATCAAGATCTTAATCATTGATGGTGAAATCGAGATCTTGATCATGGATGGTAAAATTAAGAATATCAAGAAGTGGACTATACATCACTGCGAAATATATTTTTCTTTCATTTGTATTATAGAATTATTACTGATTGTATCCCGATATGATATAATCATTACATATGAATATGACTAATGAAAGGATACACACATGCACGGACGCACGCGCGCGCACACACACGCACGCACACACGCACGCACGTGCGCGCACACACACACACACGCACGCACGCGCGCACACACACACACGCACGCACGCACGCACGCAGGCACGCACGCGCGCACACACACACACACACGCGCACACACACACGCACACACGCACACACACACGCACACACACGCGCGCGCACACACACATAGAGAGTCAAATCTCAAAACCCTAATTCACACCAAACTCACTTTCCACTTCTCCATCCTCAGTTCTGATGAGTGAAGAAGAGAGTTGCGACCCGCAATTCATCACTCCCGATTCTCACTTTTCACTTCTTTGTTGCATCTCATTGACTCTTGTGTCTTGATTGTCTATCTGCTTCACGAATCACAACTTTTCCTGAAGAGTAAATTTCTTCTTTATTTTTATTTTTTTAGTTTCTTGTATAGGTAAAAGGTAATGGTAGAATAAAAATTCTAACTCAGAAGGATTTGCGAATGACAACTATTATTTTCTTCTTTGTGTAATGAAAAAAATAAAAAAATATTGTTTTCGTATGAGTTCTCAATTCTCACATCTTTGTTCTTTTTTTTTTTTTAAATGGCACAAATTGGAACTAAGATAAGTGAAGGTGAGCTTTAAATGAAAGTATACTTAATACTTTTCTCTGAATGAAGTTGAAGCAGATGACATTGAAGTTTAAAAGAAAAGAAAAGTCCAGCTATGACCAGGAAAAAGGGCCTCATATGATATTCAAACCGAAAAAATAAACCGAGCAGAAATTACGAAATTTAAATAACCAAATTTATTTTATTTTATTTCACTTCACTTTTTTGTCAAACCAAAATCTAAAAATTTGAATCAAATTTCGCAAATCGAACTGAACTAATCGAATGCATAGTCTCAACAATGGTAGGATTCATCATATCGGTGTACAAAATTGTAACATCTTGTAACTGGTCATAGCCAAGAATAATCTAAGAAATTAAAATTTATCACTTTTAGAAATAAAAAATAGAAAAACTAGAAATTTCCCAAGTTTAAAAAATGAGTTTGGGCCATTTTCAAACGGTCATAACTTCTAGCTCAGGATGAGTCAGGGGTAGTTCTTGTTACCCTTGAAAGATTTCTCCAACAACGTCGAGTTTGCACAATTTCGATATCGTATGAGGAAGATACACCATTCGAAAGTTGGGCTAGTAGATTAATGAAAGTCCAATCCAGATTTAAGAAAGGGCAAACTAGTCCTTTAACCGATTTATTCCCTAATTTGGTTTAAGGTTTTTATTGGGGCAAAAACAAGTTTTAATAAAGATTAGAAAAGTTTTTCACGCTTAGGACTTGGGAGAAAAGAGAAGAAAAGAAGAAGAAGGAAGAAATATCAAGATTTCGCCAAGAACACCAAGGGATTCTAGTGGAATTCGTCGGGGGTGATCCCTATTAAGGTATATGAGATCTTTCGTGTTGAATTAATTCATCCACGCACAAAGCTTGCTTCAGTTCTTTCATTTTGGAGTTGCTTTCATGATTTGAATGACTTCTTGATAAATCTTGACGAATCCCTTTTGGTTGAGTTGATGGAATACCCATTGATATTATTGAGTAGCTTTCGAGATTGTTTTTGAGTTAGATTTGTTGGGTATTGATAGTTTTGATGAAACTACGGGTTTGCGAATTGAACTATGGAGGTTTTTGCGTTTTTAGATTAGAAAACGAGTTAAAAATTTGTCAGACGCACCTGCGCAAGCTAGGCGAGTCGCGCCTGCAGTACACCACAAAGTGGCTTCAGTCAACTGGAGCGTGGAGCGGCGCGCCACCAGTGTGCTAGAACCAAACCTTAATCAACTGAGGTTGGCGTAGCGTGCCACTAATATGCCTGAATCGACGTTTTTCGCTCAGTTTTCATAGTTTAGCTCTCGTAAGTCCTTCTAAGATATATTAACACCTTTCGATGATTCAGCTTACTTCAAATAATTTATATACACCTAGAAATCATTCAAGGAACTCAAATCATGTAAAATAGGCTTTTTAAAACTAAATAATAAATTGAATATTATGAAAGAAGGCGGCAAACCCAGGCCAAAAGCATCATTTTGAATGAATATTTATTTACGTGGACATTTATTGACACATGTCATTGCACTCATGTTATATACTAAGCCCCATTTTATATGTCACATTTTTACTTTGTAGTTGTATTGAGAAATAATGTTACTTTATCCTTCTACCCTTATGTAATGTTTTATTATGTCAACTTTATTTGTAAATGACAATATTAATTAACTATTCTATCAAGGGTATAATAAGCAAAATATGATAATAAATGTATAAATTTTATAAAATGACAATTATTATGGTCCAACTTTTTATAAAAAGGAATGACATATAAAATCGAACGGAAAGAGTATTATATTCCACACATGTCATTGATATTGTTTGTATTTGGTACGTTATAGAGATTTTCCCCATGAGTGTCAGACGATCTAGTGGATTGGTGATCTTATTGATCTTTATGCTCATCCTTCTTTTTAGTTTATACTTTGTATAGACCTAGCTTTAATATAATATTAAATATTATTTAATTTATATTATAATACTTACCATTTTACCCCTATATTGAATCATAATATTATAAAATATTTAATTAATTAAATATTAATTAGATAATTATATTATATTATATTCAATACTAAAACGGAGAAAGCATTAAATTGAATTAACATAATTCATTCTTTTTAAAAAAATGTATTAATTTTCTTAATTACTCTTTAAAGGTTAAGAAGGATTACTTTGTATGGTTCAATTATATAGACTAGATTCAAATGTATGTGTAATGTGTTCTTTCAAAATCAATGCATTGGTTTTCTTAATTAATTTGAAAGAGTGAATAAGTAATTTAAGAAGTTACCTTTATATATAATTACAGATCAGATTCACATGTTGCAGTGTAAAATGTATTTGAATAGTCATTATATTACATTACACTAAAAATAACTTATTCAATGGTCACAATAAATAAATATTTAAAGAAATGTGAGAAGTCACTCTTGTAACTCCCAGAATCATTAAATTACAATATTTATTGAAGGATAACTAATATAGTAGTATTTATTAGGACTGCTCTTTATATTTGTTACTTTGAATTTCTTTCGGAACTATAAACATCAACAAATTAATTATACGCAGTTTCAATTACAAGTACCTAGCTACAATTTAACTTGTATTGGAGACTGCAATAGTATTGGTTGCTAATTGATGATGAGGAGGAATTCATATCTTCTCACTAGATAAATATACAAAAATACTTTGATAGTTGTAAATATTATTCATTATAAATTGGAAAATTTGATGAAGTGGCTAATAGGTTGAGCATAGTTAACCACGGTCTCCTCTCACACGAACAACACAGGTGGATCATATTTTTGATGCTCTTGAGCTTCTCTTTTATTCAATTATGTCTATTTCTTCAACCTACTTAAAAATATGGCATAATACATATATTTGCCCTTAAACTTTGCTTCAAATTTTAAGTATGACCTCAAACTTTCACAGTGCACAAATAGGCACTTTAACTATCCTATTTTTTTATAAATACACACGCGATTTTTGGACCCAAAGAGCGTTAAATACAATCGCGCCCACGTGTATTAGTAAGCCACTCAATAACTGCCAACTAATTAAATATTTTACACATCATTATTTTTTTAAAAAAATTACACGTCATTTAAGAAGTAAAAAAAATTAAGATTGATATCTATAAAAGGAATTCATTAAGGGTATATTTGTCATTTCTACCTTTTTTTACCGTTGTGGGCCTTTAAAATAGTCATAACTCGCGCATAAAACGTGCATAACACACGTTTTGCCATGTAGGATTTGCGTGTGTATTTATAAAAAAAAAATAGGATAGTTAAAGTGTCTATTTGTGCACTGTGAAAGTTTGAGGTCATACTTAAAATTCGAAGCCAAGTTTAAGGGCAAATATATGTATTATGCGTAAAAATATTGTCCCCATTAAAAATTTTCATACTTTATGTCATTATATTTCTCTTTATATATGGACTATAAATCTATCACCAGTCTCTGTATTTCTTTTACAGAATCTTATCAAAAATTTATATGAGATCAGGCAAGGCTAAGAGGGTTCTTTAAACCCTCTTTGACTGAAAATTTCAATAGTCCTACATATGTTTAAATAGGTTTTATGTATATATATAGTAGAGGTTGAACCTTCGTGTATTTAGTTCTTCATATTTTGAATCCCTTTTAGTGAAAATCTTAAGTCTATCACTTTATTTAATATGTTTTTCTCTATTATTAATGTCTAAATATCATGTTTTATGTGTTCAATTTTGTACTAAATGACTCATGGTTCATGTTGACTATTTGTTGCAATTTAGTGATTTTTTACACAGATTTATGCTCAACATTGGAAGTGTCGGAAACTATAAGATTGAAGTAGTCCTTACTTGGATACATGAGAAACACACGTACCTAGAGACTAGTAATGAGAATAAGCACAAACCATTTCTCTCAAAAGTGAATCACTAGAAATTCGAATTCGACTACATTTGCTCAGGCAGTTGAATCTCTCAGTACACCTTGGCTGAAGTACTAAATGACATCACAAAACATTTTGTTAACGAACTAATATGCGAATGAAATGCCCCATGGACAAATACCAAAGAGTCGGTAGATGTAAGTGTAGGGCGAACATTAATATGATGTTTACCCGTTAATCTCCGAGAACCACTTTTCAACGCGAGAATTTCACTGCATGATTTTCCATCAATCTTAAGGATCTTATAGTCATTAGTAGTGGAGTCATATCCCAATCCCCAAGTAGAATAGTCGTTTTTGAAATTTTTTTTTTTTTGATAAGGAATCATAAATTCAACATAGTAACTAACTACCTAGTTGAATTATTCACTTTAATTTGTAAAACGTAGGTTCTCTATGTACATAAAAATAAAGGCATATTACATAAATATGACCCTTAAGTTGGATTCAACAGATAAATATGCCCTTCAATTTTGCGTGTGTATAAGTAAACACTTAAACTTACATAAAATTGTATAAGTAGAAACATGTGTCCTACATGACATAATACACGTAGTACGCCACATAGGATAAAAAAATTACCATGTAGGGTGTCATTTCGATGACTGTATCTATTTGATCAATTTTATACAAATTTAAATGTCTACTTGTTCACACACAAGTTAAAGATTATAGTTATAAATTGAAGTCAAAGATTATAATTGTAAATTGAAGTCAAGTTAACTGTCATGTTTATGTTTATTTGTCATTTCACTTCTCTAATAATATTCTTATTAGTATATATATGAGTTAGACACATGTCATCAGTTTGGAATTCACCACTGGCAAAGCCTAATACTAACCTTAAATTTGAAATAGAGATTCGACCCATCAATTGGTATCAAGATTAAAATTTGATAATAGAATTTGACTATATATCACCCTATAGAACTAACTTTTTCTCAGCGAACCTCATGACTAACTCCTTCTCAGTAAACCTCATGAACTAACTCCTTCTCACAATCATTAAAGGCGAGTGCCTTTCGTCTTTAGCGAGGCGAGGCCTCGCTGCCTATTTCCATAAAAGCAAGGAGACCTCTAAAAGGCGTGTTGACACTCTATTTTGATTAACATTTAACCATTTTTAAGAATGCTATTAGATTAAATATGCATTCTAAAAATTTTTCTTAAGCTTCAATTTTTAATCGATTTTGCATAAAAATTATATATTTTAGTAGTTTATATTATTACAATATTTTTAAAATTGTTAATAAATTTTGAAATAATTGTTTTATTCAAATGTTTTAAGTTTTATGTTTTAAGTGATTTTAATTACATAAAAAATTTATAATATTTTTAGTATTTAAATTGAATAGCAATTCTTTAAATTTTTCTCAAAATTATTTAAAAAATTAGCCTATTTTATTCCAATTTATTTCAATTCTAATCACTCCAATTCAAATTTTATTTCAATTATAACCACCCATCTTCTTTCAAATTTAGCCATTTTGTATTTCAGTTCAATATAATTTCAGATTTAATCTCATCCGTCCGTTTAAATAAGTAAGTCTTAGATCAAATCCTAGCCCCTCATCTCTTCTATAATCAATGGTCCAGATTTAATCTACCTATTTTAACTTAAAAAGACCCTAACCTAAAAAAACATTATTCATTCATCGTCTTCCCCTCTCTCCAAGCCCCCACCTCTCCCTCTCCCTCTCTTTTCTTCGTTTTTAATCTCCGTCGGACAAAGACTGGCGACCAGTGGCAGCTCCGGCGAGGTCAGTCCTTGGCCGCCTCTGCTCCTCTCTCCGCCTTCCTCTTCTCTACTCCCCTCTCTCCGCCTTACTCTTCTCTACTCCCCTCTCTCCGCCTCTCTCTTCTCCTCTCCCTCTTGCCCGTTCTTTCCTCCCCATTTCCCCCTCTGTCTTCCCCTTCTTCTTCTCCTTTTCTTTTCTTCTTTTTACAGAGACAGTGGAACCAGCACCAGCCGCGAAATGACAACTCCGGCCAGCAGCGAACAACCACCAACAGCACACTACTAAAGACAGTGAATACTGACCTAAAAATATTGACCTCCAGAGGTCGGTATTCCCTGAAATATCGATCAAAAACTGACTTCCCAGCTTAGGTCGGAAAAAGCTTGGTCGCTATTCAATTCCTACATCTGGAAATTGATATTTACTGACCTCTCGAGGCCAATTTCAATTCAAGTCCGTAAAATTTATTATATTATTTTCCGACATCTGGAGGTCACTTTTATATATTTCTTTATTTTTTTATTTTTAATATTTCCGTCTTTCAAATGTCAGAGTATTTAGTTCTCAAACTTTGAAATACTGACCTCCGGGGGTCGGTATTTTTTAGTTCTTATTTTTAGATTTCGACCTCCGTAGGTCGGTATTTTTGTTTCTTATTTTTGAGATTTCAACTTCTGAAGGTTGGTATTTATATTTCTTATTTGTTAGATTTTGAACTCCGGAGGTCGGTATTTTTATTTCTTATTTTTGAGATTTTGACCTCCGGATGTCAATATTTTTATTTCTTATTTTTTAGGTTCTGATCTTCGGAGGTCGTTATTTTTATTTCTTATTTTTGAGATTCCAACCTCCGGAGATTGATATTTTTATTATTTTTTTTTTAGATTCCGACATCGGAAGGTCGGTATTTGTTTTATATCTTTTTTGGGATTCCGACCTCCGGAGTCGGTATTTCTGCTACCAAACTAGCAGCATTGAGCTGCAATTTTAGTATCCACCTGCATATTTATATCAAAACAACCCAAAGAATTTCAAATAAGCTATTTCAAATAAACTTCATCCAATCCGAAGAATTCTAAATTTAGCTATTTTAAAATAAACTTCATCCAACCAAAACAACACAATATTTTCAATGTATACATTGAACTATTTCAAAATAAACTTCATTCAACTTCAATATAAAATGAAATACGATCAAACAATTCAAAAAATATAAAAATCTAAAATGTCAAACTAATATAACTACTCCTCGTCACCATCACTCTCCTTATCAGACTTATCATTCTCATAGCCCTCCTGATCATATCCATCACTGGTGTCGGACATGGAGGAAGAATATTGTTTTATTCGGAAAAGGAAAAATTGTAGTTTTCTGTAAGTTTTTCGACTTTTTAGAGTCACCACTTAATTTTTGAGAAAAATTAAGAAAACCCTTGTTTTCAAAAGACTTAAACAGAAAAAATAATTTTGAAAACTTTAAAGGGGTTCAGGGATTCCTATTTATATTTTAGGAATGTTTTAAGCACCTAAAATATCCGTTAATACGATTTTCCGACAACTAACTTAGTTTGGCCAAGACTTAAAATTGTGATAAAAATTATTTTTTAGAGTTGTTTGAAAATTAATGTCTAACTTTTACCTAAGTGAAATACCTTACTTGACGAAATTATTTTGAAAGCTACTTAAACTTAATTACTTTTAAGTTGTTAAAACAAAATGGCGTTTGCAGGAATTTGGAAGTTTCTTAACTTAAAAATAACTAACAGATAAAGCAAGTAAATGAACAAGAAATAAGAAAGATGAAAAGAGATTTGAGTCCAAATCTGGGTTCTGTTCGCCTTGACCGGTTTTTGGACCCACCTATTTTGTGTTTTTTGACCCATTTTTCTTTGTACATGTCCTAACTAAATAAAATAATAACTGATAATACAAAAATGACAAGGTCTTAGGCCTTAAAGAATAAAATTATAAAACTTAGTAAAAAATAAATTTGAGCTTTTAGCTCAAGTCTTAAACTCCTTGGATTTTTGGATCTTTCTGACTTTGGGGTCTTTCATTTGTTTGGCGACTGCTTAGACTCGATGGAAGAAAGCATGAGTCTCTTTGACTCCTCCAGAATGCAAAGGGGAAGTGTGAGTTCGTGATGAAACTCGGACGGATTTTACATGTGACAAAAGAAAAAAAATTATTATTCAGTAAATAAATCCTTGAAACATAGATTAATGAAAATTAACCAATCACCAAATAGTAAGATACATCAAAGGAATGTAATTTACCAATGATGAACGGAGTTTTAAGTAACATGAGTTTAGAAAATTCAAAATAGATGAGAAGAGAAGCTAACAGTAGGCCACAATTATCAGAGGCTCATGCCATTCAACTTTACTTTAAAATTATAAATGAATGAAATGAACAACTTGAGAGGATGCACAAAACCTTAACCGAGCTTCAAGTCATAAGCCAAGAATATAAGATAAATAATAAGTTAATAAGGTAATTTATAGCAATGACAACGGGAAAGGTCATATTTACAGTCAAGACAATTTGTTGCTTACTACTCTAGATAACACGGAAATTAGCCAAGACATACACCTCTAGATGATGAGAATTACTAGAATTTTAAATATGAAATGCCCAAATTGGAACCTTAGCCCGGGTATAAGACTCAAAAGCCCCTTTGAAAGAATCATAACATGCATACTCATCCAAACGCAAGACACTTGTAACGACCTGTTTAGTCGTTTTGAGCAGCAGATTTTAATTCTGGAAAAGCTGTCTTGGTCGACGGATCCCATGACGGACCGTCATGGGCACGACGGACCGTCGAGGGGGTCTCGTTCCAAAACACTTAGAATTCTTAAATTTGGGTACTGAAATCGACTCTCTGAACTCCGTGACGGAATGGCAGGACGGACCGTCGCAGGAACGACGGACCGTCACAAATCCTTCCACAAAATTAACTCTATGAACCTTGTGACGGACTTGCAGGACGGACCGTCACAGTCACGATGGACAGTCACAGGCTGCGTAACCCAAACTGGGTCGGATTTCTGTTAAAGTTTTAAAGGTGCATTTTAGACTATTCATGCTTATAATTATAAAGTTAGTGGATTAATGTTAATAATTCAATTACTTGGGGGTTAAAGGAGATAACCTTGAAATAATTAGTGGGTTATTTTTGTCATCTTTTATACTTAATTATATGACAATTAGGGTAAAAGAAAGAGGGTTTGAATAAGAAAAATAGAAAGAACAAGGAGAGGGAGAAACGAACGAGAGAGAGAGGAAGAACGCAGCTTTGAGAAGATAGCTTGTTGATCACAATTCTTCGGTGGAGGTAGGTTATGGTTTATGCTATTCATAGTAAACTCTTAATAGCGAATGATATGTATTGGGTAGTATTGTAAACCCTTCTATATGCTTAATTGTATGCTTGCATGAATGTGATTATATAATTGTGATAAAATAAGCATGATGAGGCTATTGAATCCTAAATCTTGAAAAACCCTAATCTACTTTGTTAATGATAATGCCTTGGTGTAAAAGAAGGATTGATGAACGAAAGTAGTGAGATTAGGGGATCGGGTGTCACGTTCCGACACCAGGATAGTAATAGAGGATCGGGTGTCACGTTTCGACACCAGGATAGTATATGAGGATCGGAGTGTCACGTTCCGACACCAGGATAGTATATGGATCGGGTGTCACGTTCCGACACCAGGATAGTATATGAGGATCGGAGTGTCACGTTCTGACACCAGGATAGTATATGGATCGGGTGTCACGTTCCGACACCAGGATAGTATATGAGGATCGGAGTGTCACGTTCCGACACCAGGATAGTATATGAGGATAGGAGTGTCACGTTCCGACACCAGGATAGTATATGGATCGGGTGTCACGTTCCGACACCAGGATAGTATATGGAGCGAAGTGTCACGTACTGACACGAGAGGAATAAATATAATGAATCTTGATAAATGTTAATATACTCAATCTAATGAACCTAATTCCCAAATGAGTATGGTATTGAGGCTTGAGACCTCATGGGTGTACTTGGCGTATTTATTAATGATTATTGTGCTTGTTGTTGCTAAATGTTGAGTATTGTAGTTGATTAATGATATTATCTGATATATACTATTTTCTATTTTGAGTTGGCCGATGATACCTACTCAGTACTTGTGTTTTGTACTGACCCCTACTTGTATGTTTCTTTCTTTGTTAATTGTGGAGTGCAACAAACGTACCGTCGTCTTCAACTCAACCGCAACTCTAGCCAGTCTTCATTACACCGGATTTCAGGGTGAGCTAATGCTTCTAGCTTGGACTGGATCTTCTTCTTCATGTCTTGATGCCTTGAAGTTCAGGCATGGACTAGCTTTTATTTATTTTAGCTTCCTAGATACTCTTAGAGTTAGTAATTTGAGGATAGATGTTCTTGTGATGATGACTTCCAGATTTTGGGGAATAATAATAAGTATTGAGTTTTAGAAGTTATTTAATCGATGTTCATTAATGAGATTTAAGTCTTCCGCATTACTTTCTGTTGATATTATATCGAAATGTTGGATTTTGTATTGGTTGGTTCGCTCACATAGGAGGGTAAGTGTGGGTGCCACTCGCGGCTCGATTTGGGGCGTTTTGGACTATTCATGCTTATAATTATAAAGTTAGTGGATTAATGTTAATAATTCAATTACTTGGGGGTTAAAGGAGATAACCTTGAAATAATTAGTGGGTTATTTTTATCATCTTTTATACTTAATTATATGACAATTAGGGTAAAAGAAAGAGGGTTTGAATAAGAAAAATAGAAAGAACAAGGAGAGGGAGAAACGAACGAGAGAGAGAGGAAGAACGCAGCTTTGGGAAGATAGCTTGTTGATCACAATTATTCGGTGGAGGTAGGTTATGGTTTATGCTATTCGTAGTAAACTCTTAATAGAGAATGATATGTATTGGGTAGTATTGTAAACCCTTCTATATGCTTAATTGTATGCTTGCATGAATGTGATTATATAATTGTGATAAAATAAACATGATGAGGCTATTGAATCCTAAATCTAGAAAAACCCTAATCTACTTTGTTAATGATGACGCCTTGGTATAAAAGAAGGCTTGATGAACGAAAGTAGTGAGATTAGGGGATCGGGTGTCACGTTCCGACACCAGGATAGTAATAGAGGATCGGGTGTCACGTTCCGGCACCAGAATAGTATATGAGGATCGGAGTGCCACGTTACGACACCAGGATAGTATATGAGGATCGGAGTGTCACGTTCCGACACCAGGATAGTATATGAGGATCGGAGTGTCACGTTCCGACACCAGGATAGTATATGGATCGGGTGTCACGTTCCAACACCAGGATAGTATATGAGGATCGGAGTGTCACGTTCCGACACCAGGATAGTATATGAGGATTGGAGTGTCACGTTCCGACACCAGGATAGTATATGGAGCGGAGTGTCACGTACCGACACGAGAGGAATAAAGATAATGAATCTTGAAATATGTTAATATACTCAATTTAATGAACCTAATTCCTAAATGAGTATGGTAATGAGGCTTGAGTCCTCATGGGTGTACTTGGCTTTACTTATTTATGATTACAGAACTTGATGTCGCTATCTTTTGATTATTGTAGTTGGCTTTTATGATATTATCTGATATATAATGTTTTCTATTTTGAGTTGGCCGATGATACCTACTCAGTACTTGTGTTTTGTACTGACCCCTACTTGTATGTTTCTTTCTTTGTTATTTGTGGAGTGCAGCAAATGTACCGTCGTCTTCAACTCAACCGCAACTCTAGTCAGTCTTCATTACACCGGATTTCAGGGTGAGCTAATGCTTCTAGCTTGGACTGGATCTCCTTCTTCATGTCTTGATGCCTTGAAGTTCAGGCATGGACTATCTTTTATTTATTTTAGCTTCCTAGATACTCTTAGAGTTAGTAATTTGGGGATAGATGTTCTTGTGATGATGACTTCCAGATTTTGGGGGATAATAATAAGCATTGAGTTTTAGAAGTTATTTAATCGATGTTCATTAATGAGATTTGAGTCTTCCGCATTACTTTCTGTTGATATTATATTAAAATGTTGGGTTTTGTATTGGTTGGTTCGCTCAAATAAGAGAGTAACTGTGGGTGCCACTCATGGCTCGATTTGGGTCGTGACAAACTTGGTATCAGAGCATTAGGTTCGTTGGTCTCATCACACAAGAACGAGTCTAGTAGAGTCTTAAGGAACGGTAGGGGGACGCCTTTACTTTTCTTTGAGAGGCGATAAGACTTTAGGAAAATTCCATTCTTTCTTTCTTTCTTTCTTTCGTGCTATTAGTTGGATCCAATTGGTATCTAGGTGATACAAATTGGTATCTGACCATCTTCACTCTATTTCGCAGATGGTTAGAACTAAAGCAACAACGGCGCCAACACGAACACCGGCAAGACAAGATGCAACTGAGCCAGCCACTGGGGTTGTAGCTCGAAGAGGATTAGTGGCAAGAGGCCGTGGTAGAGGTCGCGGGAGGACGTCCTCTAGAGGAAGAGGACAAGCACCTGGCCCATCTAGTACTAGGGCGGTGACTCCTCCACCGACTGAGGGAGTAGTAAGAGAGGGTGAGGAAGGGGAAAGTGAGCAAGTACAGAATGAGGAATTACCACCTCAACCTACCCCATAGATGATTAATCAGGTTATTGACTATCTTAGCGGGTTATCTGATCAAGGCCAGACATCTCCAGCGTTTTCTGCACCAGCACCTCAGGTTCCAGAAGTACGAAAGGCCACTGCTGAGGCTCCCTGCATGGATGCCTCATTGGAAATAGGCACGTTTCCTCGTTTGACTACAGGGCCTATAATGACAAGTGATCAGCATGAACTTTTCAGTAAGTTCTTGAAATTGAAATCTCCAGTCTTCAAGGGTGCTGAATCTGAGGATGCCTACGATTTTCTAGTTGATTGTCATGAGTTACTACATAAAATGGGCATAGTGGAACGATTTGGCATTGAGTTTGTAACCTATCAGTTTCAGGGAAATGCCAAAATGTGGTGGCGGTCACATGTTGAGTGTCAACCCGCACAGGAACCACCTATGACTTGGGCGTCATTCTCTAGCTTATTTATGGAGAAGTATATCCCCCGGACCTTGAGGGATAGGAGGAGAGATGAGTTCTTGAGCCTAGAGCAAGGCAGGATGTCGGTTACTGCGTATGAGGCTAAGTTTCGTGCATTATCCAGGTATGCCACCCAGCTATGTTTCAGTCCACAAGAACGGATTCACCGTTTTGTGAAGGGGTTAAGGTCAGATTTGCGGATTTCAGCCTTACAGGTAGCGGCTACAGCCAAATCCTTTCAGGAAGTGGTAGACTTCGTGATAGAGGTAGAAGGAGTGAAGCCAGATGACTTCACCATGGCATCGACATCTAAAAGGTTTCGTAAGGGAGGTGAGTTTAATGGTTCTTACTCCAGAGGGCAGGGTTCAGGAGGTTATTCAGCCCGACCCATTCAGTCTTCACTACAGACTGTAGTTGGGGTCCACCGCAGACCGGTCAACACTTCTCTAAGTTTGGAGGTTATCCCCAGACTTCATCATCCTCACAGAGACCTATGCTTGAATCCAGAGAGTGTTATGGATGTGGGGAGACTTGATACATTAAGAGGTATTGTCCAAAACAGGGTTACAGACCTCAAATAGTCAGAGGTAGAGGTGGTCATGGAAGAGGCCGTCATTCTGGAGGACGTGGTGGCCGAGGTAATGGTGGTCACCAAAACGGCTGGGGTGACGGGCAAACTGGAGCCACTACAGCACAACATGGTAGGGGCAACGGGCAGACAGGTGATAGGGCCCATTGTTACGCTTTCCCCAGGCGGTCTGAAGCAGAGACATCAGATGCTGTTATCACAGGTAATCTTTTTGTTTGTGATTGCATGGCTTCTTTATTATTTGATCCTGGCTCCACATTTTCATATGTATCTTCCTTATTTGCTACTGGTCTTAATTTACATTGTGAATTGTTTGACAGGCCTATTCGTGTTTCTACTCCGGTGGGTGAGTCGGTGATAGTTGAAAAGGTATATAGGTCTTGTCTGGTGACTTTTGTGGGGAGCAATACTCATGTAGACTTGGTCATTTTAGAAATGGTTGACTTCGATGTAATTCTGGGTATGACTTGGCTTTCTCCAAATTTTGCAATCTTAGATTGTAATGCTAAAACTATAACGTTGGCCAAGCCTGGGACAGATCCGTTAGTGTGGGAGGGTGACTACACTTCCACTCCAGTTCGTATCATCTCCTTTATTCGTGCTAAGAGAATGGTTAGTAAAGGGTGTTTAGCGTTCTTGGCACACCGTAGGGATGATACTAACCACGTACCTTCAATTGAGTCGGTTTCGATAGTCCGTGAGTTTCTAGATGTGTTCCCTGCAGACCTTCCTGGTATGCCACCGGATAGGGATATCGACTTTTGCATTGATCTGGAGCCGGATACTCGCCCCATTTCCATACCCCCTTATAGGATGGCCCCAGCAGAGTTAAGGGAGTTAAAGGCCCAACTTCAAGAGTTGTTAAGTAAAGGCTTCATTAGACCAAGTGCATCCCCTTGGGGTGCTCCGGTGTCATTTGTGAAGAAGAAGGATGGGAGTTTTCGGATGTGCATAGACTACCGGCAGTTGAACAAGGTAACTATTAAGAACAAGTATCCCATTCCTTTCATTGATGACTTGTTCGATCAGTTAGAAGGTGCTTGTGTCTTCTCTAAGATTGACTTGAGATCCGGTTATCATCAATTGAAAATACGGGCAACGGATGTGCCAAAGACTGCTTTTCGAACCAGGTATGGGCATTACGAATTTGTGGTAATGTCTTTTGGTCTTACGAATGCCCCTGTTGCTTTCATGAGCTTGATGAACGAGATTTTTAAGACATATCTGTATCTCTTTGTGATCGTATTCATTGATGATATACTGATATACTCAAAGAGTAAGAAGTAACATGAGGAGCATTTGAGAATGGTATTAGAGTTGTTGAGGAAGAAAAAACTTTATGCCAAATTCTCCAAGTGTGAGTTTTGGCTAGATTCAGTGTCCTTCATGGGGCACGTGGTTTCTAAGGATGGAGTGATGGTGGATCCTTCTAAGATTGAAACAGTGAAGAATTGGGTAAGACCTACTAATGTGTCAGAAGTAAGGAGCTTTGTTGGTTTAGCTAGCTACTACCGTCGATTCGTCAAAGGATTCTCTTCTATTGCTTCCCAATTGACAAACTTGACTAAGCAGAATGTTCCATTTGTATGGTCGGATGAATGTGAGGAAAGCTTTTAGAAACTCAAGACCTTGCTGACTACTGCACCTATCCTAACCTTGCCAGTAGAGGGTAAGAACTTCATTGTTTATTGCGATGCATCTTATTCGGGTTTGGGTGCAGTGCTAATGCAAGAGAAGAATGTAATTTCTTATGCTTCGAGGCAATTAAAGGTGCATGAACGTAACTATCCGACCCATGATTTGGAGTTTGTTGCGGTAGTGTTTGCATTAAAACAATGGAGACACTATCTATATGGGGTCAAGTGTAAAGTCTACACAGATCATCGTAGTCTACAGTACGTCTTTACTCAGAGGGATTTGAATTTGAGACAGAGGAGATGGATGGAATTACTGAAGGACTATGATGTTACCATCTTGTATCACCCAGGAAAGGCTAATGTTGTGGCAGACGCCTTAAGTAGAAAAGCAGGGAGCATGGGTAGTTTAGCCCACTTACAAGTTTCTAGACGCCCGTTGGCTAGAGAAATCCAAAACTTGGCTAATGACTTTATGAGGCTAGAAGTAAATGAGAAGGGAGGATTTTTGGCTTGTGTGGAGGCGAGATCTTCTTTTCTTGACAAGATTAAGGGAAAGCAGTTTGATGATGAGAAACTAAGCCGAATTCGGGATATGGTGTTGCGAGGAGAGGCTAAAGAGGCAATAATTGATGAGGAAGGTGTTTTGAGGATTAAGGGAAGGGTATGTGTGCCCCGTGTTGATGATTTGATCCACACTATTCTTACAGAGGCTCATAGTTCTGGATATTCTATACATCCTGGTGCAACCAAGATGTACCGTGACCTAAAGCAACACTTTTGGTGGAGTAGAATGAAGCGCGACATTGTTGATTTTGTTGCCAAATGTCCCAATTGTCAGCAAGTAAAGTATAAACACCAGAGGCCCGGAGGAACACTTCAGAGAATGCCCATTCCTGAAATGAAGTGGGAGAGAATTGCTATGGACTTCGTGGTTGGTCTTCCAAAGACATTGGGAAAGTTTGATTCTATTTGGGTAATTGTGGACAGATTAACTAAGTCTGCTCACTTCATTCCGGTCAAGGTGACTTACAATGCAGAGAAGTTAGCCAAAATCTATATCTCAGAAATTGTTCGATTGCATGGGGTTCCACTCTCCATCATATCAGATAGAGGTACGCAGTTTACTTCTATGTTTTGGAGAACATTGCATGCGGAATTAGGTACTAGGTTGGACCTTAGTACTGCATTTCACCCTCAGACTGATGGTCAGTTTGAGCGAACGATTCAGGTATTGGAAGATATGCTTCGTGCATGTGTGATAGAATTTGGTGGTCATTGGGATAACTTCTTACCCTTAGCGGAGTTTTTATACAATAATAGCTATCACTCAAGTAATGATATGGCTCAATTCGAAGCATTGTATGGGAGGAGATGTAGGTCTCCCATTGGTTGGTTTGATGCATTTCAGGTTAGACCTTGAGGTACTGATCTTTTGAGGGATTCATTAGAGAAAGTGAAATCTATTCAGGAAAAGCTTTTAGCGGCGCAAAGTAGACAAAAGGAATATGCAGATCGAAAGGTTAGAGACTTGGAGTTCATGGAGGGTGAACAAGTCTTGCTGAAGGTTTCACCCATGAAAGGGGTGATGCGGTTTGGTAAAAGAGGTAAGCTAAGCCCAAGGTATATTGGACCATTTGAAGTACTTAAGCGAGTAGGGGAGGTGGCTTATGAATTAGCCCTGCCTCCAGGACTGTCAGGAGTGCATCCGGTATTTCATGTGTCTATGTTGAAAAGATACCATGGGGATGGAAACTACATCATTCGTTGGGATTCAATTCTGCTTGATGAGAATTTGACTTATGAGGAGGAGCCTGTTGCCATTCTAGATAGGGAAATTCGCAAGTTGAGATCAAGGTAGATTGAATCCATCAAAGTTCAATAGAAGAATCGACCAGTCGAAGAGTCCACTTGGGAGAAAGAGGCTGATATGCAAGAAAAATACCCACACCTGTTTACAGATTCAGGTACTCCTTTTCGCCCTTGTTTTTCTTCTTGTGATCGTTCGAGGACAAACGATGGGTAAATTAGTATCTATTGTAACGACGTGTTTAGTCATTTTGAGCAGCAGATTTTAATTCTGGAAAAACTGTCTTGGTCGACGGATCCCACGACGGACCGTCATGGGCACGACGGACCGTCGAGGGGGTCTCGTTCCAAAACACTTAGAATTCTGAAATTTCGGTACTGAAATCGACTCTCTGAACTCTGTGACGGAATGGCAAGACAGACCGTCACAGGAACGACGGACCATCACAAATCCTTCCACAAAATTAACTCTCTAAACCTTGTGACGGACCTGCAGGACGGACCGACACAGTCACGACGGACCGTCACAGGCTGCGTAACCTAGACTGGGTCGGATTTCTGTTAAACTTTTAAAGGGGCGTTTTGGACTATTCATGCTTATAATTATAAAGTTAGTGGATTAATGTTAATAATTCAATTACTTGGGGGTTAAAGGAGATAACCTTGAAATAATTAGTGGGTTATTTTTATCATCTTTTATACTTAATTATATGACAATTAGGGTAAAATAAAGAGGGTTTGAATAAGAAAAATAGAAAGAACAAGGAGAGGGAGAAACGAACGAGAGAGAGAGGAAGAACGCAACTTTGGGAAGATAGCTTGTTGATCACAATTCTTCGGTGGAGGTAGGTTATGGTTATGCCATTCGTAGTAAACTCTTAATAGCGAATGATATGTATTGGGTAGTATTGTAAACCCTTCTATATGCTTAATTGTATGCTTGCATGAATGTGATTATATAATTGTGATAAAATAAGCATGATGAGGCTATTGAGTCCTAAATCTTGAAAAACCCTAATCTACTTTGTTAATGATGATGCCTTGGTATAAAAGAAGGCTTGATGAACGAAAGTAGTGAGATTAGGGGATCGGGTGTCACGTTCCGACACCAGGATAGTAATAGAGGATCGGGTGTCACATTCTGGTACCAGGATAGTATATGAGGATCGGAGTGCCACGTTCCGACACCAAGATAGTATATGAGGATCGGAGTGTCACGTTCCGACACCAGGATAGTATATGAGGATCGGAGTGTCACGTTCCGAAACCAGGATAGTATATGGATCGGGTGTCACGTTCCGACACCAAGATAGTATATGAGGATCGGAGTGTCACGTTTCGACACCAGGATAGTATATGAGGATCGGAGTGTCACATTCCGACACCAGGATAGTATATGGAGCGAAGTGTCACGTACCGACACGAGAGGAATAAAGATAATGAATCTTGAAATATGTTAATATACTCAATTTAATGAACCTAATTCCCAAATGAGTATGGTAATGAGGCGTGAGTCCTCATGGGTGTACTTGGCGTTACTTATTTATGATTACAGAACTTGATGTTGCCATCTTTTGAGTATTGTAGTTGGTTTTTATGATATTATCTGATATATACTGTTTTCTATTTTGAGTTGGCCGATGATACCTACTCAGTACTTGTGTTTTGTACTGACCCCTACTTGTATGTTTCTTTCTTTGTTATTTGTGGAGTGCAGCAAACGTACCGTCTTCTTCAACTCAACCGCAACTCTAGTCAGTCTTCATTACACCGGATTTCAGGGTGAGCTAATGCTTCTAATTGGATTGGATCTCCTTCTTCATGTCTTGATGCCTTGAAGTTCCGGCATGGACTAGCTTTTATTTATTTTAGCTTCCTAGATACTCTTAGAGTTAGTAATTTGAGGATAGACGTTCTTGTGATGATGACTTCCAGATTTTGGGAGATAATAATAAGTATTGAGTTTTAGAAGTTATTTAATCGATGTTCATTAATGAGATTTGAGTCTTCCGCATTACTTTCTGTTGATATTATATTGAAATGTTGGGTTTTGTATTGGTTGGTTCGCTCACATAGGAGAGTAAGTGTGGGTGCCACTCGCGGCTCGATTTGGGTCGTGACAACACTAATCGAGCATAAGTTATAATACACCAACATGGAATTTGCACATTAGAGAAAGGTACAGTTAACAAAAGATGTAAGATTTATGTAATAAGGAAAGAGGTCAATATATAACTGCATACTTCCCACGATAAATTGTTCCCAAAAAAAAACACAAAGTCTCAGGACAAGTCACTGCATTTCATCAAAATTAGTTGCGCTCTTAAGGTGACCAAGTCGAATGTTCTGCTCTCATCGCAACACGAAATAAGAGAAGCGACATAGTTGGCTACGGAGGCATCACAACAGAGGAGAGATGCAAACTCCCTATCAGTCACAAATATAACAGTAAAAAATGTCGTCGTCATCTCGGTTCACTCCTTCAACAGGAGGTGAAATAGCAAAGCCCATGACATTAAGTATTTATCCATAACGCAGATTTAACCGTGTTTAAGAAACTAGAGACCAGAAAAGAAACATAATCCGATAATGCTTGACAAATCTTCATAATCAACTCCATATAAGGATTAACCCAAAAAATAACCAAGATTTTAAACATCATATCAGAAGATACCAAATTGATGGTAGCTTAAACAAACAGACAGCCATGGAACACATGCTTCTTAGCACAACAAAAACATTGCTTTGAAATGGAAAAAGAGACGAGGAAAATATTGTAAGGAGGGGGCATCACCTTTCGGGACGCAGCGAACTAGACTGATAGTGAGCTGAGGAGACTTCACCAGTATGTCGAATATGAAGTCAAACGTCGAATTATGACTTCGAGTGACAGTCAAGATATTCAGAATGAAACAACAAAACTCAAAGTTCAAAAGAGGAAAGGAGTAAAGAAAAATCCTTCCCCTGTTTTCTTTGCCTACATCTTATATTTTCCTGTATAATCTCATCAAATTTTCACTCAATATGTGTTTTCTACAGAAAATTTCAAAAAGAACTCCTCTCTAAGGATCCCTTTCAACTTCCAGAATTTCTTCCTTTTACTATAAACTCTCTTTTTAGAGAAAGAAAAGAAAGAAAAACTTCCACTTCAAAAGAAAAAACTCCACCACACCAATCCAAAATATCCCCCAAAAGACAGCGAAAACGCCCTTATATACTAGAAGATTAGGGTTACTTTTCGAAGGGAAATCGGGTCTGTATTGGATAAGGCCCAATCCTGATTTTTTTGAATTTCAAAATCTCTCCCACAAATGGAAGAACATCCTTTTCGTCCAAAATTTGTCTGATTCCGAAAAGAGAAAGGGAGAATCGACATCCCCAATCGCTCCAATCGTCCTTTTAGTGCTATATGGAGCGATCTCGAGCCAAGAGGATGAAACGCGTGCCTCTGCTCAGCTGCAAATCGTACCAGCTGAAAGAGACGTTATAGAAGGGGAGAAGGCGACAAGAAAATCGCAGAAGAACTCGAGACGCTGCTGGTGCCCGCGACAATGAAGAAGAAAAGCGCGTGGGGTGGATTTTTGGCGTTGTATGCGTTCCATCGCTGTTCTTAGCTACGGGAAGTGGCGGACGGGCCGGGTTAAAGGGAAAAGGTGGGTGGAGAAAATTGTTGGGCCAAAGAAATTGGGTTTGGAAAAATCAAATGGAGGAGTGGGCTGTTGGATGCAAACAAAAAGGGCCAACATTACCTTAAGGAATTGCTTAGAGTATTGGGAAAATTGTATATAATAGCAAACTAATAACCTAATATAAATGGAATAGCTAGGGTTTGATTTAATTGTGCTCCATAGCAAACGTTAACTAAAATTTGCCAGCGTCTCTCTCCCAGAAATCTCTCTCATCACTCTCCATTCTCGCTCTCCTCTCTCGCTTTATACAGAGAAGTGTATAATTCTGTTTCTGTTTTGTACAAAGCGAGAGATAATTGTATATACACATGGAAAAATATATATCTTCGTTTTATACACTTAATTATACAATTTACAAACATTTTTACTTCAAATATTGCAGAGAAAAAGGTCAACGAATTATACAATTGCGAATTATACAATTGCAGTGAAATACAATTTTCTCTAGCTTTATACAACAAAAGTGTATATATTGTGTTTCTGTTTTTGTATAAAGCGAGAAAAACATATATCTTCTTGCTATACACTTATAATTATGCAATATACATACATTTTAATTCGATTAAACTGTATGCAAAATAATTATACAATTGCAGCGAAATAGGCCAACGAATTATACAATTTAGGCCAGCGAATTACACAATTGTATATGTATAGCGAATTATACAGTTTTATGTTTGCTATGAAGCGCAATTATGCAAACTTTGCTATAGCATACAAATATGAATTTTTTGTTTGCTATATGTGAAAGTTGCTCTAGAGTATTTGCCTTGACGAGATGAAATAACGTAAATAAATTTAAACGAGCTGCTCAAACTTGAAGAAATAAAATAATTGGTTCAAATATAAATTAAATAACTTCAATAGCTAAAAATCAATCTAGACCAAATTAACAAAATAATCACTAAAATCAACGTCTTTTGAGACGATTTCGAGTTTTAAAAAAATATACTAATTATATACAAAATTATATAAGACATATGTATTATTTAAAAAATTATAAGATGACTAAAATTACCTCAAAACAAACTTACATAATATTTTGAATTTTATAGAACTAATTATAGTAAACCGTTTGGGAAGAAGGAGCTCGTTAATTAATTATTTCGGAGGGAGTCAAAATTGGGGTGTCAACAAATATCTCCTGATACAAAAAGATAAGACAGTTTTAACTTAATTCCAACACTTTCTACACCAACTAAATCACATTACATATTTAAACTTATTTGACTAATTTAACAACTTACTTCCTCCGTTTGAAATTGTTTGTCATGGTTTCTATTTTTAGAGTTAAACTATAAAAATTTGGACTAACATTTTAATATGTAATTTTCATCATATTAATATGCAAAAAATTGTAGTTTATAGTACTTTTCATGTAGTTTTAAAATATCTATTTTTTTTGTTTAAAATATCGAATTAATGTGATCTAATTTACCTTTGAAAATTAGTCAAGTTGACTTTCGATAAGCAACATAATAAACAACTATGGACGGAGGGAGTGTAATTCTAATTAGTTTGGTTTTAACTTAATTCCAACAATATATTCACCAATTTAATTGATTGAACAACTTAACAACTTACTAAGTCTAATTAATTTAGTTTTAACTTAATTCTAACACTTTATTCACCAATTTAACTTATTAAACAACTTAACAATTTTCTAAGTCTAATTAGATTAGCTAAACTTAATTTCAACACTTTATTTACCAATTAAATCACAATACATATTTTGACTTATTTGAAGAATTTAACAACTTATAAATCTAATTAGTTTAGTTTTAACTTAATTCCAACACTATATTTACCAATTTAACTTATTAAACAACTTAATAACTTTCTAAGTCTAATTAGTTTAGTTTTAACTTAATTCCAACACTTTATTCACCAATTTAACTTATTAAATAACTGAAGAACTTTCTAAGTCTAATTAGTTTAGTTTAACTTAATTCCAACACTATATTCACCAATTTAACTTATTAAACAACTTAACAACTTTCTAAGTCTAATTAGTTTAGTTTTAACTTAATTCCAACACATTATTCACCAACTAAATCACAATACATCCTTTAACTTATTTGAAAAATTTAACAACTTATAAGTCTAAGTAATTTAGTTTTAACTTAATTCCAAACTATATTCAACAATTTAACTTACTCATCAACTTAACAACTTTCTAAGTCAAATTAGTTTAGTTTTAACTTAATTCCAACACTTTATTCCCCAATTTAAGTTATTAAACAACTTAACAATTTTCTAAGTCTAATTAGTTTAGTTTTGACTTAATTCCAACATTTTATTCACCAACTAAATCGCAATACATACTTTAACTTATTTGATGAATTTAACAACTTAGAAGTCTAAATAGTTTAGTTTTAACTTGATTCCAACACTATATCCACCAATCTAACTTAATAAACAACTTTATAAGTTTAATTAGTTTAGTTTTAAAAATTTTTTAACACTTTATTCACCAACAAAATCACATTACATATCTTAACTTATTTGAAGAATTTAACAAGTTATAAGTCTCATTAGTTTAGTTTTAGCTTAAATTCAACACGTTGTTCACAAACTAAATCACATCACATATTTTAAGTTATTTGAAGAATTTAACAACTTATAAGTCTAATTAGTTTAGTTTTAACTTAATTCCAACAATATATTCACCAATTTAACTTATTAAATAACTGAACAACTTTCTAAGTCTAATTAGTTTAGGTTTAACTTAATTCCAACACTTCATTCACCAACTAAATCACAATACATATTTTAACTAATTTGAAGAATTTAACAACTTATAAGTCTAAATTAGTTTAGTTTTAATTAATTCCAACACTATATTCAACAATTTAATTTATTGAACAACTTAATAACTTTCTGAGTCTAATTAGTTTAGCTAACAACTTAACTAGGGTTGGTACTTATACTTATCAAACATATTATTCCTAAATTGAAGCCAAGTGTCAACACTATTTTGTCAATCTTGCAAGAAAATCAATTTTGTCATCAGTAGGATCAACATGTGTTGGTACTTATGCTTAAAAAATATATTATTTTTAAATATAAAGCTAAATGTAAACACTAGATGGATACAAATCGATCTTGAAAGAAAATCAATTTTGTCATCAATAGAATCAACTAGTATTGGTACTTATGCTTAACGAATATATTATTTCTAAATTTAAAATTAAATATCAACATTAGATGGACACAAATCGATCTTGCAGAAAAATCGATTTTGTCATTAGTAGGATCAACTAATGTTGATACTTAATGCATTATACCACCCATTTTACACAAGTAATATTACAAAAAAGATCTGCAAATAAATTCCAAATGAGGTAACTTTTCCCGTGTAAAGAATGACTGGTCTTTCTGCAGTTCTATCAGTTCTCTTGTTTACATTTTCCCTTGAATTCTTGCCTGTGTTTAAATTGAGATGTTTGAGATGATTTTTCATCCCAGATTGGACCCAAAGGAGATATCCTACGTGCAGACAGTTCTAAGCGTATCAGTTACGATGGTTGAATAAAAAAAATAAGCAACAGCAAAAGAATATGTTACCTGATGGAGGTTGACTGACTGGATCAGTTGCTGCTGCACCACCATCGCGACCTCCAACTGCTGAGGCGCGAACGACTTCTGCGCATCTGCTGCACGCGACCAGCAGATGGGTTGGGTTCGATATCGCCGCAGGTAAGAGAAGATGGCGTGGGTGGGTGGCCCCAGTTGGAGAAGATGGTGTGGGTGGCGCCAGGCGGGGCAGGGTGGGTGGGCGGCGGTCGGGTGGGTTTAATGAGTGAGGAGTGAGAGATATTTCACTTATTATCCTTCTTTTTATTAATAGAAGTATTTAATTTACCGATAACGTATGTCAGTATTTTTGAAAATAATTAATTTACCGATCACAAATATTGATATTTTTAAAAACAATTATCTATATTTAACAATATTTAATAAATATCGACATTGTGAGGTTGATATTATTTAAATAAAATAATTATTTAAATATACCGATCTCTTTGTGTTGATAATTATTAATTTATTATAATTATATATATATATATATATATATATATATATATATATATATATATATATATATATATATATATATATATATATATATATATATATATATATATATATATATATATATATATATATATACATATATATATATATATATATATATATATAGAGAGAGAGAGAGAGAGAGAGAGAGAATCAATAGAAGTTTAATTTAATAAATTTAATTTATCAATCAAGTTAATTTTATAAATTTAAATTATATGCCTGCTAATTATATAAATTTAATTTTATCGATCCATATGAGTTTGTTAATATAAACTCTGGTATATAAATCTCTTTGAATAGATCATTGATATTTCTGTAATTGATAATATATTTCATATATAATTAATTAACGTATTTTATACTTAGATGATGTCATCATAATCAAGAACTGACCAGTACACTTGACATACATTCAAGATCGAAAGTATATATATATATATATAATAATACTATCTCCCATTTTATACTCCAATTAATTATATATTAGCTCTTCACCTTTACATTATAACATGAGATATTAAGTTCATGATTAGACGACGAACTAATAGATTTGTACATTACTCTAGAATATAAGTGTCACGACCCAAATCCGATTTTGTCACGACCCAAAAATGGACGTGATGGCACTCGTCTTATCCCACCAAGACAAGTAAGCCTAAAACTAAACTATTACAATAAAAATGCGGAAAATTTACTATCAACTTACATTATACCCCAAAACCTGGTTGTCACGTGTACAAGCCTCTAAAGTATTACAATCGGATCAAACGAAAATATAAGTCTCATATGATATTGTTTCTAGAGTAGAACAAAATCATAAACAAGAGTAAGGAGGGATGCTGAGATGACCAACAACTACCTCACAAAATCTCCAGGAAGCCTCGGAAAAGAAGATAATATATCATAAAAGTCCGGGCTAGTAACCTACAAAAATTTGTAGAAGCAAGGGGTGAGTACCAAACCACACGGTACTCAGCAAGTAAACCTCTAAACACAAGCTAAGGGGATGAAATACGGGTACTCCTACCAGCCCCAATCGAACCTCCACAACTACAACCTGCATAAACATCAACCCAACCTAACAACTCACAGTTTACATAGAACGTAACTCAACAAAAACATTTAGACAAATTACATATCCTCCACAAAAACACTTTAACAAATTATATATCCTCAACATCAACACTTAAACAAATTAGATATCCTCAATAGCAACACTTCCAAAAATTTACATATCCTCAATAACACACTTCAACAAATTACATATCCTCAACAACAACACTTCAACAAAATATATATCCTCAATAACAAGCTCAGTATTCAACAATCACAAGTTCCGCAAAAGGCAATCACTAGATCAGCAAAACACAATATCAAGTTCACTAATGATAAGTATGTGCAATGTAATGGAATGCAATGTCAAGTATAATGATGCATGTCTGACCAAGTGATACACACCCGCTGTCTCTCAGTCCGGGACCCATGGGGGACATATCTGTCCATGCATCTATCGCGGCGCAAGACACGACCCTCGATAACAGTAACCATCGCGGCGCGCGATACGTCCCTCGAAATATAGTATCCATCGCGGCGCGCGATACGTCTCTCGAAATATAGTATCCATCGCGGCGCGCGATGCGTCCCTCGAAATGGTACATCCTCTTTAAGTTATCATTCTTTCTCAATGCACATAACACTTTCACAACCATGTCTCAGAATAATGCAATGACATGTTCACACAAATAATGAGGAGATGACCATTTTCATAACATTGCACAGTTCACAACCACACAAACATGAAATCACATCAACAATGATTCAACAAGCCATCAAACTTTTCTCAACACAACAGACATAAACAATTAATCACATTGCCTTTTGTTATCCCCATTCTTTTCATCATTAGAATTAATCAATGTGGACAAGTCAACCCATCACCAATCCCGTTACTCCCAACATATACCACAAGGACATACACGCATTTCATACACTTAACAAGAGTTTAGAAATCCACTTGCCTCAAATAGTCGAACAATATCACTCCGGGACTTGAGCTTTCCCCTTTCATAATGCTTCCAAATCAATGTATTCTATTCAAGTACATATTCACAATAAGATTTCAAAATTTACAATACCCACATTATTATGTGTTTAGCCTTGACCTAAAAATTCACTAGAATTTATAATCAAGTTCATAAATCTTGATGCCAATTAACATTTCAACTATCATATTTTTCAAGTTTCAAACCTAGAGTTAAATTCCAATTTTTCCAAATAATACCACCGTAATAAGATACCATTATTTAATTTCTTGACTCACTATAAGAAAAACTAGTAAATGAAATCAAAGTTGTACGCTACCTCATGGAAAGATAATACGTTCCATAAACCATAACTACTAAATCATTATTCTAAAGGAAATTTTATATACCATTTGACTCCATCATTAGGCAATCATTATCTTGCCTCCACTAACCCTATAATCTACAGAACTTGTGTCTTTAATATTGATAAAAAAATCTCTTTAAGTCTTAATCTATTATATTCATAGTTATCTACAAAATAAAAAAAATTTAGGACTAGTTGTATAAATTGTTTGTTACCTGCCACTTGAGGTTTGTTCGTCTCCTCCGCCATTCGTCTGGTCAGGTATGTTTTCGTCCCTTCTCTCTTTTTTTTCTTTATTTTATCTGAATAAAATAATTATGTATTATATGTGACAAACCCTAGTAACTTATTTTTGATAAATATGGATCAAATATTATAAGGTGTTAAATAAATGATCACTTTAGCCCATTAATTATCAATTATCTACAATTACTCATTAATTAATTAACTCAAGTTAAAAGAATAATCAAATTTATTTAAAAATGACCTTTCGGGTCATTACATTATCCACCACTAAAAATCATGTTCGTCCTCGAACATAAGGTGAAAGAAGAACGAATATCCGATGTTACCAAGCTTGAGATATAATTCCATTATTGTTTATCTCTCCAACTCCAAGTGAGCTCATGCTTAAGAACATTTTATCCAAAGGCAACTACTAGAAATTGAACTTTCAAATCAAACTTTTGCATATAATATTACCAAGTTACAAACTAACCCAATAATCCAATCGAACCAAAATTCTATAGAGCACAACACACCCATTAGGATGAATATTTTCTCACATTACCAAGATAACATTTTGAGTCTATACCGGCTACAATCAGAAGTGAACCTGAACTAACCACCATATACTCATATTATACGACTATCATAGATCTTATCAAGATTATCTTCCCCCGCCATAATTTTTCCACAAGCTTTAACTATAAAAATATTTTTTTTAGACATCAGTTACTCATCAAGGGAGAAAATGATTAAGTAAGCACCCAACAAGCGATACATTTCAAAATGTAGAACCTCTAATAATATTCTTAGACAATTTTAACTCTAATAATATTCTTGGACCATTTGAAGTACTTAAGCGAGTAGGGGAGGTGGCTTATGAATTAGCCTTGCCTCCAATGCTGTCAGGAGTGCATCCGATATTTCACGTGTCTATGTTGAAAAGATACCATGGGGATGGAAATTACATTATTCGTTGGGATTCGGTTCTACTTAATGAAAATTTGTCTTATGAGGAGGAACCCTCCTATGTGAGCGAACCAACCAATCTAAACCCAAAAATATTAAATAAAATACAATGCGGAAGACTTAAACTCATTATATAACTCAAACAAAATAACTTCTAAAATTTATAACTCATTATTCCCAAAATCTGGAAGTCATCATCACAAGAACATCTATGATCAAATTACTAAACTAAGAGTATTCTAAGAAAGCTAAAACAAGTAAAAGCTAGTCCGTGCCGGAAGTTCAAGGCATCAAGACATGAAGTGGAAGATCCAGTCCAAGCTAGAAGCATTAGCTCACCCTGAAATCTGGCTTTATGAAGACTGGCTAGAGTTGCGGTTCAGTTGAAGACGACGGCGCGTTTGCTGCACTCCACAAATAACAAAAAAAGAAACAAACAAGTAGGGGTCATTACAAAACACGGGTACTGAGTAAGTATCATCGGCTAACTCAAAATAGAAAATAGTATATATCAGACAATATCATAAATCAACTACAATACTCAACATGTAGCAACAACAAGTACTAAATCATTAATAAGTACCATCAAGTTCATCCATGAGGACTCAAGCCTCAATACCATACTCATTTGGGAATTAGGTTCATAACATTGAGTATATTAACATCTTTCAAGATTTATTATCTTTCT
This sequence comes from Solanum chilense, assembly GCA_032847665.1. Taxonomy (NCBI): domain Eukaryota; kingdom Viridiplantae; phylum Streptophyta; class Magnoliopsida; order Solanales; family Solanaceae; genus Solanum; species Solanum chilense. The sequence continues at coordinate 40,802,725 of CM064963.1, forward strand.
TCCTCTTGTGTCGGTACGTGACACTCCGATCCATATTCTATCCTGGTGCCGGAACGTGGCACTCTGATCCTCATTCTATCCTGGTACCGGAACGTGGCACCCGATCCATATACTATCTTGGTGTCGGAACGTGACACTCCAATCCTCATTCTATCCTGGTACCAGAACGTGGCACCCGATCCATATACTATCCTGGTGTCGGAACGTGACACTCCGATCCTCATTCTATCCTGGTACCGGAACGTGGCACCCGATCGATATACTATCCTGGTGTCGGAACGTGACACTCCGATCCTCTATTTCTATCCTGGTACCGGAACGTGGCACCCGATCCCCTAATTCATCAAGCCTTCTTTTATACCAAGGCATCATCAATCTCATTATATAATTTATCAAGCCTTCTTTTATACCAAGGTATCATCATTCTCATTATATAATTTATCAAGCCTTCTTTTATACCAGGCATCATCATTAACAAGTGAATTAGGGTTTCTTTCAAGATTTTGGATTCAATAACTTCATCATGCTTATTTTATCACAATCACATAATCATATTCATGCAAGCATACAATTAAGCATATAGAAGGGTTTACAATACTACCAATACATATCATTCACTATTAAGAGTTTACTACGAATATCATAGAAAAACCATAACCTACCTCCACCGAAGATTAGTATTCAAGCAAGCAAATTTCCCCAAGCTGCATTTCTTCTTCTCCCTCGTTCGATCCTCTCTCTCTCTCTTTGTTCTTTCTATTTTCTTTATTTAAACCCTCTTTCTTTTACCCTAATTAACATATAATTAAGTGTAAAAGATGACAATAATACCCCACTAATTAACTCAAAGTTACCTCTTTTATCTCCCAAGAAATTGAGTTATTAATATAAACCCACGAATTTTATAATTATAGCAGGAATAGTCCAAAACGACCCTTTAAAACTTAACAGAAATCCGACCCCGCCTGGGATTTACGCAACCTGTGACGGCCCATCGTGCCTGCGACGGTCCGTCCTGCAGGTCGTCGCAAAGAGCTGAGACTCCATTTTCACTAAAGAGTCTGTGACGGTCCGTCCTGCACTTCCGTCACGACGTTCAGAGAATTGTTCCCAGTACCAAATTCTCAAGAGTTGAAGTGTTTTGAAACGGGGGCTCACGACGGTTTGTCGTACCTGTGACGGCCCGTCCTGCAGGTCCGTCACAGAGTTCAGAGAGTCGATTTCAGTACTCAGATTTCA
>CM064963.1:40804063-40845731 GCA_032847665.1 Solanum chilense
TCTAAAATTTATAACTCATTATTCCCAAAATCTGGAAGTCATCATTACAAGAACATCTATGATCAAATTACTAAACTAAGAGTATTCTAAGAAAGCTAAAACAAGTAAAAGCTAGTCCGTGCCGGAAGTTCAAGGCATCAAGACATGAAGTGGAAGATCCAGTTCAAGCTAGAAGCATTAGCTCACCCTGAAATCTGGCTTTATGAAGACTGGCTAGAGTTGCGGTTCAGTTGAAGACGACGGCGCGTTTGCTGCACTCCACAAATAACAAAGAAAGAAACAAACAAGTAGGGGTCAGTACAAAACACGGGTACTGAGTAAGTATCATCGGCCAACTCAAAATAGAAAATAGTATATATCAGACAATATCATAAATCAACTACAATACTCAACATGTAGCAACAACAAGTAACAAATCATTAATAAGTACCATCAAGTTCATCCATAAGGACTCAAGCCTCAATACCATACTCATTTGGGAATTAGGTTCATAACATTGAGTATATTAACATCTTTCAAGATTCATTATCTTTCTTCCTCTTGTGTCGGTACGTGACACTCCGATCCATATTCTATCTTGGTGCCGGAACGTGGCACTCCGATCCTCATTCTATCCTGGTACCGGAACGTGGCACCCGATCCATATACTATCCTGGTGTCGGAACTTGACACTTCGATCCTCATTCTATCTTGGTACCGGAACGTGGCACTCGATCCATATACTATCCTGGTGTCGGAACGTGACACTCCGATCCTCATTCTATCCTTGTACCGGAACGTGGCACCCGATCCATATACTATCCTGGTGTCGGAACGTGACACTCTGATCCTCTATTTCTATCCTGGTACCGGAACGTGGCACCCGATCCCCTAATTCATCAAGCCTTCTTTTATACCAAGGCATCATCAATCTCATTATATAATTTATCAAGCCTTCTTTTATACCAAGGCATCATCATTCTCATTATATAATTTATCAAGCCTTCTTTTATACCAAGGCATAATCATTAACAAGTGAATTAGGGTTTCTTTCAAGATTTTGGATTCAATAACTTCATCATGCTTATTTTATCACAATCACATAATCATATTCATGCAAGCATACAATTAAGCATATAGAAGGGTTTACAATACTACCAATACATATCATTCGCTATTAAGAATTTACTATGAATATCATAGAAAAACCATAACCTACCTCCACCGAAGATTAGTATTCAAGCAAGCAAATTTCCCCAAGCTGCGTTTCTTCTTCTCCCTCGTTCGGACCTCTCCCTCTCTCTTTGTTCTTTCTATTTTCTTTATTCAAACCCTCTTTCTTTTACCCTAATTAACATATAATTAAGTGTAAAAGATGACAATAATACCCCACTAATTAACTCAAAGTTACCTCTTTTATCTCCCAAGAAATTGAGTTATTAATATAAACCCACGAATTTTATAATTATAGCAGGAATAGTCCAAAATGCCCCTTTAAAACTTAACAGAAATCCAACCCCGCCTGGGATTTACGCAACCTGTGACGGCCCGTCGTGCCTGCGACGGTCCGTCCTGCAGGTCGTCGCAAAGATCAGAGACTCCATTTTCACTAAAGAGTCTGTGACGGTCCGTCACGCCTGTGACGGTCCGTCCTGCACTTCCGTCACGACGTTCAGAGAATTGTTCCCAGTACCAAATTCTCAAGAGTTGAAGTGTTTTGAAACGGGGGCTCACGAAGGTTCATCGTACCTGTGACGGCCCGTCCTGCAGGTCCGTCACAGAGTTCAGAGAGTCGATTTCAGTACTCAGATTTTAGAATTCCTAAGTGTTTTGGAACGAGACACCCTCGACGGTCCATCGTTCCCATGACGGTCCGTCGTGGTATCTGTCGTCTCAGCCAGTTTTTCCAGAACTAAAATCTGCTGCTCAAAACGACTAAACAGGTCGTTACAATAAGTATAATTATATCTCTAATTCATATTAATGTAGTTTTATACTCTAAATATGGACTATAGAATTTTTTTTATTTTTTCCACGAAGTCTAACTTTTTATTTATAAAAGTATACAAAATTGTTACACTTTTTGAATAATAAGTTTCAAATAAAATTTTAGTATTATGCTAAATAGCAAAATTACGATTAATAGAGATATTTTAAACAAATCAACCTATGGATGTCACTTTTATTAAAAGTAATTAGATAAATAAAAAAATATCGACCTCATGAGGTCGGTATCACCTTAATTTTAAGATAAATAAAAACTAACCATGTTAATTAAATAATATTGACATTGATATATATATATATATATATATATATATATATATATATATATATATATATATATATATATATATATAATTTATTGATCAAGTTAATTCTAAAATTTAAATTACACTTAACATACATTCAAGATCGAAAATATACATATAATAATGCTATCTCGCATTTCATACTCGAATGGATTATATGTTAGCTCTTGATCACTCTACATCATAACATTGAGATATTAAGTTCATGATTAGACGACAAGACTGATATATTTGTACATTACTCAAGAAATATAAGTATAATTATATCCTAATTCATATCAACATAGTTTTCTACTCTAAATATGGATTAAAGATATTTTTTTATTTATTCCATGAGGTCTAAATTTTTATTTATAAAACTATACAAACCTGTTACACTTTTTGAACAATAAGTTTCAAATGAAATTTTAGTATTATGCTAAATAGCAAAAATTATGATTAATAAAAATATTTTAACCAAACCGACCTCCGGATGTCGTTTTTATTAAAAGGAATTAGATTTGAATAAAATAATAACGACCTCATGACGTCAGTATCACATTAGATTTTAAAATAAATAAATACTAATCATATTAATTAAATAATATTGTCATCGAGATGTTGGTATTTTATATTAATTTATTTTTTGACTTATATAAAACCGTCATCCGGAGCATGATTTATTTAAAGTTAATTGAAAATATTTTTTTTAAAGCACGGTTTATATATTTAAATTAAATTTATTTAATTTCACAATATTTAATTTTACCTACTTTGGAAAGTCGGTAATATAATGTTTTTTGTTTTTCATTTTACGTAAAACCGTCCTCATGGGTCGATACTTGAATGAAATAAAAATACTGGCATCATGGGGTCAGTGTTTATATGATGTAATGTCACGACCCAAAAATGGACGTGATGACACTCGTCTTATCACAACAAGACAAGTCAGCCTAAAACATAAAACCATTACACTAAAATGCAAAAATTCTATAACAAACTCAAAAATACAACCAAAATCTGATTGTCACGTGTATAAGTCTCTAAAGTATTACAATTGATTCAAAAGAAAACACAAGTCTCACATGACCTTGTTTCTAGAATAGAACAAGATCATAATTAAGAAGAAAGAAGGTCCGCTGAAATGACAAGCAACTACCTCACAAACGTCCAAAAGAAGCCTCGGACAAGGAGAAAAGGAAATATCACAAAGGTTCGTGCTTGTAACCTACAAAAACATGTAGAAGCAATGGGTGAGTACGAAACCACACAGTACTCAACAAGCAAACCTCTAAACACAAGTTAAGCGAATAAAATATGGGTACAACTTACTCCCCATCCAAACCCCCACAAATACAACCTGAATAAAACCAACTAAACCCAACACCTCAAAGTTTACATAACATGTTAGCTTAACATCAGCAGTTAACAAATTACATATCCTCAACATCAATACTTTAACAAATTACGTGTCCTCAACAAAAACACTTTACCAAATTATATATCATCAACAACAAACTCAACAATGATTGAACAAGCCATTCAAACCCTTCTCCCTTATCAACACATCACACACAAGCATTTATTCACATTTCCTTTTATTTTCCTTTTTATTTCATCATTAGAATTAATCAATGTGGATAACTCAACCCATCACCAAGTCTGTAACGACCCATTTGGTCGTTTTGAGTACTGAAATTTTTTTATTTTTTTTTATAAAAGATTTCCAATGGATTCTAAATGGGTATTTTGGTCTATTCGTAATTATAATTAGAAAATCAACGGGGTAGTATAATAATTAATTTTGTTAGTAGTTAAAAAAATAGTAAAATTAGTAGGGGTCACTTTTACCCCTTTTATTATTAGTCTTTAAATAATTAGGGTAAGGAAATTATTTGTAGAAGAAACGAAAGGAGGCGCATGATTCGACGGCACAAACAAAGGCACTGCATTCAGGTAGGAGCTTCAACTTTGAAATCTTGAAATACGTAATAAATATGTCTTCACGAGAGAATAAGGAGAATTATAGTGATTTAGAAGGTATTGCTTCTTTTAATTAAATTATTAATGTTAATGTACGTGAGTTGTTTGGATTTGGGCCAAGATTTAGTGGGTAATGTGAGGTAATTATTTTAAGGATTATGATCTTGTCACAAGGTATTGAATTCAATTATTAATTAATTATGGAAAAGGAATTAAGGGCTGCAATTGGCCAGTGATGCTTGAGATTAGTATATAGGAATATATGGTATAGGGTATGAGGCACTCGAATGATTATCATTCCCGTGGATTGTTCATAGTTTGTCATGGGTTCTTTTGTTAGAGTTATTTTCTTATAGTTAATATATTATCATTCAAACTATGATATATTGAGATAGATAATTAAATTTTACGTGTATTAGATTATATGAATATTAGTAGATTATGTAATTTGGAAGAATTAGATCTTAACCAAAGGTGTGAATTTAAGAAATATATGGTTTAACCTATTAATTGAGATTATGATTGAAAACTTGATAATAAAGTTAAGTGTGTGTACTTACAAATTATACATACTTTATAGATTGGAAACATTCTGAGGCATTGAGAAAAAGGAAAACATTGGGAATGTAGCTTGCTTGACATTAATTCTTCCGTGGAGGTAGGTTATGGTTTATGCTATTTGATAGTTAACTCTAATAGTAATTGATATGCATTGAGTGATATTGTGAAGTTTTCTATGTACTTGATTGTGTGATTGTGTTTGGTTGTGTGTCTTGTGATTGGTCTGAAATCCTGAGACCGTGAAATCTATATTCTTGAACCCTCTTTATCAAACTGATGCCTTGAATAAAGAAGGCTTGATGAAATATTATCAATGAATCGAAAGTGCTGATAATAAATGATAAATTAATTGTATAATTGGATCGGAGTGTCACGTTCCAACACAGTATTCTTGGATCGGAGTGGCACATTCCGGCACGATATTCTTGGATCGAGTGTCATGTTCCAACACTGTGTAATTGGATCGAAGTGTCATGTTTCGACTCGGTATAATTGGATCGGAGTGTCACGTTCCAACACGATAGTATTAAAGGAAAAACATATTGAATTAACGAAATGTACTCAATTTCAAAGAACTAACCATTTCCTCATAGATAACTTGATATTTTTTTGACTTATTATGTATTTACTTTAGTGTTGTTGACACTTGTTCATGTTGTTTGTTGCTTATCACCTATTAAGTACTATAGTTGACTTTATACTATTACTCTTTGTATTTTAGTTACTATTTTGGGTTGACCGATGATACTTACTCAATACATGTTGCCTCGTACTGAGCCCTACTTGTATTTTTTTTGTTTTCCTTATATGGAGTGCAACAAGTGTACCGATGAATTTGAATCGCCCTCAGCTCCATCAAGTCTCGGCATATCAGGTTCAAGGGTGAGCTATTCATTTGAGATTGGGTTGGATTCTCTCAGTCATTACCTGATGTCCTTAGTTTCCGGACACGAATTACTTTATTTCATTTATTTTGGTGTCTTTGATACTCTTAGACTATGTAATTGGAGATAAGATGTCCTTGTTGTGATAACTTTCAGGTTTTGGAAAAATATATTTAGTAAGTTTTGAGCCTCCGCATTATGCTTGTAGTTTTTAAGTTGGGGTTAAATTCGTTGGTTCTCCCACCTAGGGGGTTAAGTGTGGGTGCCACTCACGACTTGTTTTGGGTCGTGACAAACTTGGTATCAGAGCGTTAGTTTCGTTGATCTTATCACACAAGAATAAGTCTAGTAGAGTATTGCGGAAAAGTAAGGGGACACCTTTACTTTTCTTCGAGAAGCTATAGGACTTTAGGAAAGCTCATTTCTTTATTTCTTTCGTGCTACTACTTCAATCCAATTGGTATCTAGGTGATACAAATTGGTATCTGAACTTCTTCACTCTATTTCGAATATAGGTACTACTAGAGTATTTGAAGTTGAAATAGCAACAACAGAAAATGAAAAAAAAAATGTGTCCTTAGAAATAGATATATTTTCTCGATTGCAAAATATGATTGTAGTCTCATGTCGAGTGTCGATGAATAAAAACACTATTATGGCTTCACAGAGTGAGGGTATATTAGAGAAAGTCATCGATGCTTACTTGGTTAGAGTTAGCAAGTGTGTTATTTTTTGTATTGAATTGATCTAAGAAGTAAAACCAATTGTTTGGTCTAGAGAGAGAACAAATTCGATAATGTTTTGCAATTATTCAATGGGTAAAAATATGTGGGCTATTTGGGTACGATATTATGGATAGGTATGATGTGTTCTAGTGAGTTATCTAATGGACTTTCACGGTGTGGCAGTACTAGGGTTATATGGAAGCAGGTACGTCGATTGTCAAGTATGAATACTAATCACTAAAGGAGTTACCAGTTGTATGATAGGGTCAGATAATAAGATTTAGTGTTGCATTCACATTTGAGAAAACAACTAGTTTATTACTACTGGAACTTAGATTGAGCATTATTTTAAAGGAAAATTCTAGTGGTGGATCTTTGGTACAATATTTATACATTTAGGTTGTGAAATGTATCTTGAGGGTTCTGAATGAGTAGTGACGATTTTATCTTAAGCTTCAAAAGGTAGATTGATACTAAAATGACAAACTTATAGGGAAAGAAAGTCCTAGTGGGTATACTTGGGTGAAGTAAATTGAAGATTTAGCAAGAAAGTACATATAAATTGGGTTAGTCCCTTAAATTTGATTGGTATACCTAAGGTTAAGGTGTCAGATCGAGGAAAAGGTTCACTTCATGGTGATAAAAGGGTTAACTGAGCATGATGAAAAAAAATCATGAGAAATTGTAATTGGGATGAAATTATATGATTAGGATTTGTTGGTTAAATAAATTTTGTATGTAATAAAGACTTGAGAGTATGTAAGGTTGTGATTTTCTACTATTTAGTGAGTAATGTTGGTGTATGACAAGTTTTAAGATATGTTGGGTCAACGCTCGGATAGAATTTAAAGGAGGTGGAATCATAATTAAAATAAGAGAAAACTTGTGCGATGTGTAGCCTTAAGAAAATAAGTGAGAGCAGGAATATTTTCTCTGATTGTAAGAACTAAAAATGTATCTTAGAAGGGGTTGAGGATTGGGTTCAGAAATGCGTGATTTTATCTATTTTGTTTTGGTTAAGGTAATAGCATAACAGGTTAATCAACTTGGTTAAAAGCTATTGAATAGAACTTAAGAAAGGAGTGTACAGACGTTCAACTTGAGTGAGATGATAAGTTCTGTTAAACTGTTGAATTTCGAAATGAGTAGGCTTGGATTTTTAGTGAAGCATATGGTATGGTTTATGGAGAGGAAATCAAGGATAAGCTAAGATAAAGTAATTATAAAAGTCTTCAAAGTATAAGCAAATGTAGATACATAAGGGAATTGGGTTACACAATTGGACTTAAAATTCAAACATTTCATTATAAGTCTCCATTCTTGGTGATATGTTTTTTTTCAAGGTATGAATTTGTATGGTAATAAATAATTGATTGCATCGGTATTAAGCATGTGAAAGAACTTATGCATGTTTTGGATCATAAAGTTTATTACTTTTGATTGTTAAAGGATCTAAGAAGAGTTTCCTTCTGAGTTATGATTTAGAATGTGAAGTAAAATGTCATGGGTTGTTGGTAAAAGGATGAGATCGATGAGTGAGCTAAAGAAACAAGAATATTGACATTTTGAAGGGTCGAATAGAATTTGCAGAAGTTGACTTGGGGTTTTCTTTAATAGTTTATAATGATGGAAAGGTACTATCAAATTTTAAATAATGTTAGTAGCCTTGTTTGGAACTCGTAATTGTCATGAAATGCTTAAATAGAAAGAGAGATAGCCATAGTTTGAACATATATTTTTATAAGAATACTTTGATACTAATGGTGGTTTGGGAGTAAGGTAGATGATCGATGTGGTTATGATGTTCTGTTAGCACTAAAAGTGTTGACTTCAGTGGATGTAGGGTTTGATAAAGTAAGTATGTGTCCAATTATAATAGGGAGTAAATTGGTGATTGTGGGTAGCTAGAAAATAGATAGAGTCAGATGAATGAAGATGTTTGACATGGAAACTATTGAAAAAAACAAGTATTTGAAGTTATTCGACCATGGTTATGTACATTCTTACGTGAACAACTACTTCATTCTGGGTGTGGTTTAGAGTATGATTCATTTTCTACGTCCACATGTGTTTTCGCTTCTATCAGTGATATACCTCGTAGTGGATCGGGTGTACCATTTCTGTGATTGTTTTTTGGCCAGAGGCAATGAGGAATGCATCATATGTCATGAACAAACATCCTCAGCAAAGGTTAGGTTTTCTTTCACTTTTCGAGAAATTGTGGAATATGAAACCTAATGTTAGTTATTTTCGAGTATTTGGATGTGTATGCTATGTTTTTATACCTAATCAGTTATGTAGCAAATTGGACAAGAAAGTTGTTAAATAAATTTTTATACGCTATGATAATCAAAGAAAAGGGTGGAAATGAAGTGACCCTACAACTGGAAGATTCTATACATCAAGACATGTAGTATTTGATGAAACCTCGTGATAGTGGTCTGCAAAAAGGAGATATTACCAGACCAAACTTGTCACATTCGGGGAGTACCTCCTAGAAGTAATTGGTGTCGTCGTCCTCGGAGAGTTCTAAGACTAACCTCTTAGCATTCGTCATCACATATCATAGGTTAAATTGCAGAAAATTTAAAACTTTTCATCTATTTCTACATTGAGGTTTACATAGACCTATCACTTACACATAATATATACATAGGGAGTTTATGTAGACTCCTCGCATAAGAAGCACTACATAGGCTTCTAATTTTATTTCACATACATAATATAACAATATAATGTCATAGAAAGTCCAGGATAAGTCTCACATATAAACCATCTAAATCGAACAGAACACTCGGGCATAACCCTTGCTTCATTACATCAAAGGCCACATATAGGCATATATAAAACAATCGTCTTCAAATGAAAAGGACGGAACTAAATGACTTTAAACTAGAGCAACATCAATATATAGATAACAACATTATCCTTGGAAAGTGAGTACTTACAAAACTTGGAGAATGAGTGTCCAAGTTATCTTCAAATGGCCCTTCTAGAAGGTCAACAGCCGGAATATACATAATTGTAGAAACATTGAAATATGGGTTAATACACCACTTCTAATAAGTATGAAAACATGCATGTAAAACATTTGAAAGATTGCTTGAGAAAGGGACATTTACCTTTTAGAAAACATGCTAAGTCATTTGGAAACCTTTTGTGCACATACAAAAGGGCATATACCACATAAGGAATCACAATAGCATAAGTCATGTTCAGAATCAATACAACTTAACATAAGAACCATGTATAACGCAATACAACATAATCAATGCATCACCAAGTCAACATGTATACTAGCATACTTGAGTACATAGTCAAAACAACTCTAACATAATACTATATCAACAAAGCACATATAAGAGTTTATATCATTACCACATATACAAGACCCTCACTCATAACCAATCATCGAGTCTATAAGTACAACGACTAAGTAAAGTCCCATTATCTTACTCAACCAACTAAACCAAATAAAGGATCATACACAGTGCCTAACATTACATAACATAACATCAAAATTAGTCATCAACATGTATAGTCAACATATGGATAACATTTACTTTATATGACATAAAAACAACCTTTTAGGAATTCCTTCAAAGCCAACTAGTGCAATGTATAGGTAGAATCCCATACCCTAGCTAGACTAAGTCAACTCCTTAAGTAACCCTAGTTAGTGTTCAGTTTATTACTTCATTTTACTTTCGGGAACAATTGCCTTAACCAACAATGACCACATGAGCTAAATGTGGAATCTGGTGTAATGAAACCCTACAACGAAAGAAGGTTGACTACTTTCCAAAGTAGTACCAAAATATGAACATAACATTTTAGGTGGATCCACTAGCTAGTATTCCTATGGGGGCAACATAGTTCAAGAACTAGGAGATATAATAGGGACCCTCATTATGCACATTCCATTATAGTATCCAATCTCATGTGTACAATAGTGAACCTAACTTCCATACTTGGGAAGGGACACTCCACACTACTAGTTCACTCGGTGCTAAGCTAGAGTCCCTTTTTGAAATAAGTCATCTGTTAACAATCATAACTTAGGTCCATAGGAGACTAACCCCTTTTATATTCATAGTCATTATATCATTAGGAATTGCATGAGAATATCCTTTCAATACAAACCTCATATGTGAGATCAACACATTATCATCATCATGTCATAATAAGGCACATAGGCAATTCATAACCAACCTTATATCATTTAATCTTAAACATGATCTCACATCTTCACATAATGAAGACATTTCAATTGCATCATCAGAGCAACACCTACTTAGCATAATCATAAGACGTTCGTAAGTTTAACTTCATCATCAAATACAAGCCATCACAATTGAAATAAAGGTCCAAGATCACAAAGTCTTACCAATTCTCCTTCAAGCCATCATCATTGGTATTAACCTCAACCAATACAATTTAATCCATCAATAGGTGTAATAACATCTTTCAATAGTAATTAACACAATAACTAAGTCAATTGCATCAATACTAATAAATTCAACAGGAGGTCATAACCTAGGGTTAAGGAATTTGGTCAATTCATAATCTATTCCGCATACTAGGTTAAATCATCAAGAAGTAGCATAATTAAACAATAATATATCATAATATTATCATAATAACAAAAATAAACCATAAACAATTCAATTAGAATATCAAATTTGGATTAGAAAGAAACCCATATGAAATTATCTTTACGAAAATCAATTTTGGAAGAACCCTTTGGGGAAAGGAATCCCAAAGGTGAAAGGTTATCATAACTTGTTAATCCTTGAAAAATGATGGATAAAAGTGACCCTCTTGCTTCACTATAACCCTTAGACCTTGGTCTTTTATGGAGTCTTCTTTGAGTAAGAAAGTAGAGAGAAGGCAACACAATTTGGGTTTGGGAATTTATGGGGTGTTAAGTTGAGTTTAGGCTTAGGATATTTTATATAGTTGCTTAAATAACCTATTAAACACCTAACTAAGTAAATTAATCAAATGAACCATTTAAAATAAACAGAAAAAAGTTGCAGGCCTGACCTACGAGACTTACGGATCGTAGGCCAGTCGATTCATCTCCCCCCCAACCGTCCTGCACAATCGTTGTTTTGGTCAGACACCATGTTTTTGTCCACTTCATGAAAATGGATAAGTTTCCATCGACGGAGGCATCAACACCCCGTCGTTCAGCCTACGCCTCGTCGAATGCAGGTGTATGTCGACATTGTCTTTGACTAGTTTTTGGCTAACTAGGGAGGGTCCTCCTCAAGGACCCATAGAGTTGTCCTTGGGGACTCGTACCCGGAAGTTTTGAGCCTAAACCTACTGTAATACATTTTTGACACCTTTCCACCAAATTTCATCAAATATTGACTCCTAAGGCACACTAGCACCTCTTTTACCAGTCTCTGGAAACAATGTTAAAAACCTTAGACACTCATGTGAGGCTCTATATTAGGTCTTAGACTTTCGGAGTGTTACATTATCCCCCTCTTGGGAAACATTCTTCACTGAATGACACTAAAATCTTTTGAAGGGAAAAGATAGAGTCAATACTAGCATCCCAACCAATCAACAACATATTAAAACATGAGTTACAACTCAAATAAACATAACAACATGCCATTTAAACATAACAATTACTTCATATAAGAGCTCAATATCACAACATAAGGAATTTCCTTATCAGCATCAACATGAGCTCAACAACACATAAGAGTCAGTTATGCAAAAACACATTTCAAAACACATCAACATGCTCAATATCTTATCATTAAGGCAACAACATATCAAATACACAAGTAATTGCAAATCAAGCAAAAGAACATCTTTTAAAGAAAATCTCATTTCAGCAAAAAATTTACCATATTTAGGCACATATTTACAAAACATGCCAAATTCAATTCTATTCATTATTTTAGTTATTAATAGGAACAACTAACCTCAATTAGCAAAAAAGATGATGATAACAGGAACTTATGTCGGTCTCGGCCTCCCATTTTTCTCCCTCAATTAGATTGTTCTTCCATAACACTTTTACGGGAGCCACCTCGTTTTTCCTCAACTTCTTCACTTGTCGATCAAGGATTTCCACCGGAACTCTTCATAGGAGAGATTCTCATCCACATTTAGACCTTCAATAGGAAGAATGGACTCGGGGTCATCAATGCACTTCTTAAGCATGCAAATACCGGATGAACCACTGCTAGCTCACTAGGTAATCTCAACTCTTATGCAACCTTACCAACCCTTTGCAAAATTTCATAGGGATACACATAAAGAGGACTTAACTTCCCTTTCTTGCCAAATCCTCATCACCCTTTTCATAGGCAAAATATTCAAATACACTTTATCACCTTTTTCAAACTTTAACTCTCTACTCCTATTGTCAGACTTTTGCGGGATATAGGTTGTTTTCAACTGGTTCCTTATGATATGAATTTTCTTTAAAGTCTTACAGACCACTTCTTGACCAAAAAGTGAAGACTCGGCAACTTTAAACCACCCAATCGGATATCTACATCTCCTAGCATACAAGGCCTGAAAAAGAGCCATGGATACAGTCCAATGGTAATTATTGTTATAAGATAATTCAACCAAAGGCAAGTATTCATCCTAACTTCACTTGAAATCAATTACACAATCTCTTAACATATCCTCAAGGATTTTAATAGTACGCTCCGCTTGACCATCCGTTTGGGGATGAAAAATGATGCTTAACTTCACTTGTGTACCTAACCCTTTTTGGAATAACCTCCAAAATCGAGACGCAAATTGAGAACCTCTATCCGAAATAATGGATAAAGGGAAACCATGAAGACTCACAATCTCATTGATATAGATCCTTGCATACTCTTCCACCGAATAAGTAGATTTGACGCGGATAAAGTGCGGGATTTAGAACACCTATCCACAACCATCCATACAGAGTCATTTTGCCTTCATGTCCGAGGCAAACCCACTGCGAAGTCCATATGAATGCTTCCCACTTCCAAGCGGGAACTGGTATATCTTAACGTAAGTCACCCAGATTTGGTTGCTTGTCTTTCACTTGTTGCATTTTGAACACTCCATAACAAATTCTTCGATGTCCATTTTCAAGCCATCTAACCAAAATACTTCTCTAAGGTCATGATATATCTTATTAGAACAAGGATGAATGGAATAACGGGAACCATGAGCTTTCTCTAGGATCCGATTTCTCAAATCATCCACATTGTGCACACACAACCTCTCTTGGTACCTCAAAACACCACCCCCCTAAGGAGAATGATTCATTAATCTTGCCAAGAACTGATTCCTTTAACTCCATCAATGATGGAAAACAATGTTTCTTAGACTCCACCTCAACCACCAAAGACGATTTGGAGTTATGATGAACTATAAAACCACCATTTGGAGAATCTTCCAATCGAACACCCAAATGATCCAAGCTATGGACATATTTCACTAGGTCTTTCTAGTCCTCTTCCACATAAGATACACCACCCATGTTCATACGACTTAGAGTATTTCACAACCATGTTGGCCTTGCTGGGGTGGTAGAGAATACTCATGCCATAGTACTTCAACAATTCCAACCACCTTTGTTGCCAGAGATTTAACTCCCTTTGAGTAAACACATATTGTAGACTCTTATGGTCGGTATACACATCAACATGAACATCATATAGGTAATGCCTCCATATTTTCAAGGCAAACACCACGTGCTCTTACTCGAGATCATGTCTTGGGTAGTTCTTCTCATGAACCTTGAGTTGCCTAGAAGCATATGCTATAACCTTCCCATGTTTCATAAGGACGCAACCCAATCCCACTCGGGATGAATAACAATATACCATGAAACCCTTGGTACCTCCGGTAAAGTCAACACCAAAGCAGCGGTAAGCCTATCTTTCAAGGTTTGGGAAATTTTTTCACATGCCTCCGGCCACTAAAGTTTTACATTCTTTTGGGTCAAAGTAGTCAAAGAAGGTGCAATGGGTGCAAAACCATCCACAAACCTCCTATAATACCCGACTAGACCCAAGAAGCTTCTTATGTCGGTTGGAGACAAAGGTCTAGGCCAATTTCTAACCGCCTCTATTTTCTTTGGATCAGCCTCTACACCCTCACTACAGATGATATGATGAAGTAACGCCACCGACCTTAACCAAAACTCGCACTTACTTTACTTGGCACATAGTTGGTTCTCCTTCAAGACTTGTAACACCACTCTCAAATGCCCCATATAATCACTCTCGTTCTTCGAATACACAATGATGTCATCCATAAATACAAACACAATACCATCTAGGAAATTCCAGAACATCTTATTCATCAGGTCAAAAAATGCCGCCGGGGCATTAGTCAAGCCAATAGATAGCACCCTACACTCATAGTGACCATATCTTGTTCGAAAGGCCATTTTGGGAATATCTTCATCTCTCACCCTAAGTTGGTGATATCCCGACCTTAGGTCAATTTTCAAATATTAACTCACACCTTGGAGTTGATCAAATAAATCATCAATCCTAGAAAGAGGATACTTGTTCTTTATAGTGACCTTATTGAGTTGACGGTAATTGATAAGATCATAAGGGACCCATCATTCTTCTTTAGAAATAGAATTGGAGCACTCAATGGGTAAATACTAGGTTGAATGAAGCCTTTGTCTAGTAAATCCTTGAGTTGAGACTTTAACTCTTTCAATTAGGCCGGGGCCATCCGATAAGGAGGACTTTAAATGGGATTTGTATACGGTAGCAAATCAATACAAAATTCTATTTCCCATACGGGAGGAATTCCGGGAAGATCATTATAAAAGAGTTCTGAAAATTCTCTCACTACGGGGACTAACTCAATGGGAGGAGTTCCGGAGTTTAAACCCTTGACTCTCACAATATGGTATAAACACCCTTTTAGAGATTATTTTACAAGCCTTTAGAAAAGAAATGATACGACCTCTAGGCATGGAACTTCCCCCTTCCACTCTGAGACGGGTTCATTAGGAAATTAAACTTGACCACTCTTGTCCTACAATCAGTGGAAGCAAAACAAGCATGCAATCCACCAATCCATTCCCAAAATGACATCAAAATGAACCATATCAAGTTCTACTAATTCAACATGAGTAACTCTATTGGGCAACATTATAGAAAAATTTCTATATACCCTTCTTGCAACCACCAATTGACCTACCGGGGTAGTCATTATAAAAGGTTCATTCAAGATATCGGC
The DNA here is from genome assembly GCA_032847665.1 of Solanum chilense. Lineage (NCBI taxonomy): Eukaryota > Viridiplantae > Streptophyta > Magnoliopsida > Solanales > Solanaceae > Solanum > Solanum chilense. Next base: position 40,819,712 of record CM064963.1, read on the forward strand.
AAAATATCAAAATTTCTAGCTACCAAGGGTGTAATAAATGAAAAGGTATCACCCGGATCAAGTAAATCATAAATATCTGTAGAGAAGACTATAACATACCGGTCACCACATCGGGAGAACTCGCTTGTTCACCCCTAAACGTAGAGCATAAAAATGATTCTTTCTTAGGGCATCAAAATTAGAACCACTTGCTTGTGATTTCTCACTACTCTTATCTTTCCCCTTTATATTAGGACAATCCTTGACCTTGTGACCATTTTTACCACACCCAAAGCCATTGTCCGTCCCAACTAGGCATTCACCCCAATGCTTCTTACCACACTTGGAACAAGTAGGCTTCTTGCTTGGTGAACTATTACCTCTTGCTTTTTGAGGCTTAGGATTAGATAACCTATCATCATGAGCCTTGGGAAATTCGGAAGGGACTTCATTGGGGAACCTCTTGTTGAATATAGGTTTCTCTGGAATTTCCAACCTTCCCTTTGAAGAGCCACTTTCAAAATACTTGGCCCTCTCTATTCTTCCTCCTTAGTCCACTTTCTTCCACTTGTTGATCATGAACCATTGGACGAGATATATTCATATTATCATGAAGCATAGATGAACGACATTCTTCCACAAAGTCATCAGACACTCCTATAAGAAAATAACTCATCTCATCCCTTGGGTTAGACATAAGGGATGGAGCATACTTAGACAATTTTTAAACTTCAAGGAGTAGTCAAGTACACTCATACCTCCTTGACGAAGGTTGATTAATTCTTCCACCTTAGCTTCCCTCAACTCTCTAGGAAATAACGAATCAAGGAAAGCTCTCTTGATGATCTCCCAAGTCAGCGGACCACCTCTTAGCACCCTCGTATCTCTCTATTGTGTGTACCAAGTTTGCACTCATCTTTGAGTTAATAGAAGGACAACTCGACCTTTTCACCCGTAGTCAAACCCATATCAAATAGGATATTATAGACTTCATCAAGGAAATCTTGAGGGTCTTCATCCGCTTTTGTACCGTAGAACATAGAAGGTTCATTCTAAAGAAGTCTCTCAAACGAGAAGTTATAGTGCTAGCATGTGGAGGCATATGGGGTCCAACTTCATAATTCACTTGGACAGTCATGGCTTGGACTTGAGAATTTATAGCATTAGCCCGTGAAGTCATGTCTTGAGCCAAATTGACAAAGCTGCCCTCATCTCTCCATCGGTCATCGGTGAAGGAACAACCAAAACTTGACCACCTATAGCAAATTCTTTAAGTGGAGGGACTTGATTGTCTTGCGAAAGAGCTTGATTATCATGATCCCCCGCATTAGAAATCCCTTCCTCGGCCCTTCATGTCGCTGCTTTTCGAGTATTCATATCTATAACCACAATAAAAGTCTTCGGTGAATAGAATACATAAAGTAGACTCTAGAGGCACGACATTAGGATTACAAGAAGATGAGGATTTCCTAAGCATTACATAGTCTTTCGTTCATAAGTGTGGCACGCTTCACAATAATGAATAAGAATCTACATAGATGTGTTTTAGTGAGATATTGATCCTAAGGATATTCAACCTCATGCTCTGATACCAAGTTTTTCACATCGGTAGCACCTCATAGAAGTAACCGGTGTCATCCTCCTCAAAGAGGAATAAGATTAACCTCTTAGCGTTTGTCATCACATATCATAGGTCATATTGAGGATAATTTAAAACTTTTCATATACTTCTACATTGAGGTTTACACAGACCTCTCGCTTACGCATAATATATATATACAGGGAGTTTACATAGACTCATCGCATAGGAAGCATTACATACAGTTCTACTTTTATTTCACTACATAATGTAGAAATATAATCTTATAGGAAGTCCAAGATAAATCTCACCTATACACCGTCTAAATAGAATACAATATTCGGGCATAACCCTTACTTAATTACAACAACGGCCACCTATAGACACATACAATAATCATCTTCAAATCAAAAGGAAAGAGCTAAATGTCTTTAAACTATAACAACATCAATAGATAGATAATGGCATCGACCTCGGAAGGTGAGGACTTACCAAACTTGGAGAATGAGAGTCCAAGTTATCTTCAACTTGCATAAGCTCAACGGCTGGAACCTACATCATTGTAGAAACATTGAAATATGGGTTAGTACACCATTTTTACTAAGTATGGAAACATTCACATAAAAATTTGAATGAATGCATGAGAAAGTGACATTTACTTTTTAGAAAACATGCTAAGTCATTTTGAAACCTTTAGTGCATATACAAGAGAGCATATACCACATAAGGAATCACAACAACATAATTCATGTTCATAATCAATACAACTTAACATAAGAACTATGTATAACACAAGACCAATATTATCAATTCATAACCAAGTCTACATGTATACTAGCATACTTGTGTACTAAGTCAAAACAACTCTAACAACATGCTATAACAACAAAACACATTTAAGAGTTTATATTATTACCACATATACAAGACCCTCACTCATAATCCATCACAAGTCTACAAGTACAACTACTAAGTAAAGCCCCACAACCTTAATCAACCAATTAAACCCAATAAACGATCATAAGCAATGCCTAACATCACAAAACATAACATCAAGAGTATTCATCAACATGTATAGTAAACATATGCATAAATTTACTTTACATAACATTAGAAAAACCTTCTAGGACTTCCTTAAAACCCAACTAGTGCAATATATAGGTAGAGTCCCATACCCCTACCTAGACTAAGTCAACCCCTCAAGTCACCCTAGTTAATGTTCACTTTATTACGTTAGTTTACTTTTGGGAAAACTTGCCTTAACCAATATACACCACAAGAGCTAAATGTGGAATCCGTGTCATGAAATCCTACACCAAAAGAAGATGGACTACTTGTAAAGGTAGTACCAAAACATGAACATAACATTTTAGGTGGACCAACTAGCTAGTATTCCTATGAGGGCAACATAGTGAAAGAACTAGGAGATATAATTGGGACCCTCTTTATGCATATTGAATTATAATCTCCAATCTCATGAGTACAATAGTGAACCTACCTTCCCTACTTGGGAAGGAACACTCTTCACTACTAATTCACTCAGTGCTAAGCTAGAGTCCTTTATTGAAATGTCTTTAATACATCTTTAACAAACATAACTTAATTTAGGCAATGTAAGAGTAACCCATTGTATATTCATAGTCATTATCTCATTAAGAATTTCATGATAATATCCTTTCAATACAACACTCATATGTGGGATCAACATATTATCATTATCATGTCATAATAAGCCATATAGGCAATTCATAACCAACATTATGTCATTTAATCTTAAACATAATCTCATATCTTCACATAATAAAGAAATTTCAATTGCATCATCATACCAACACCTACTTAGTATAATCGTAAGACGTGCTTCAATAGAACTTCATCACCAAATACAATCAATCACAATTGAAATAAAGGTTCAAGATCACAAAGTCTTACCAATTCTCCTTCAACTAGTCATCATCATTAGTCTTACCCTAAAACAATCCAATTTAATCCATCAATAGGTGTAATAGCATCTTTCAATAGTAATTAACACCATAACTAAGTCAATTGCATTAATAAATTCAACATGAATTCATAACCTAGGGTTAGGGAATTGAGGTCAATTCATGATCTATTCCACATAATAGGTTAAATCCTCAAGAAATATCATAATTAAAAAATAATAAATCATAATCTAATCATAATAACCAAAATAAACCACAAAAAAATTCAATTTAGAAGATCAAATTCGGATTACAAAAAAACCCATATGAAATTATCTTTTTAAGAACAAATTTTGGAAGAAACCTTTGGGGAAAGGAATCCCAAAGGTGATAAGTTACCATACCTTATTAATCCTTGAATAATGATGGAGAAAAGTGAACATCTTTATTCGCTATAACCCTTAGACCCTGGTCTTCTATGGAGTCTTCTTTGAGAGAGGAAGTAGAGAGAAGGAAGAGCAATTTGGGTTTGGTAATTTGTGGGTTGTTAAGTTGAGTTTAGACTTAGGGTATTCTATATAATTGGTTAAATAACATAATTAATTAACCCCTAATCCCCAATTAATCCCCAATCTAAACAAAACAGAAAACTTGCAGGCCTGACCTACGAGACCCCGACCTACGGGTCGTAGATCAGTCAACGTCTCTCCCCCCAACCGTCCTGCAAAACCGTCGTTTTGGTCAGGGACCATGTTTTGGGACACTTAATTAAAATGGCTAAGTGTTAATTTATGGAGGCTTTGACGCCCCGTCGTTCATCCTACACCACGTCGGTGGAAGGTGTAGGTCGACACTGTCTTTGACAACTTTTTAGCCAACTAGGGAGGGTCCTCCTCAAGGACCCTTAGGGTGATCCTTGGGGATTTGTACCCAGATGTTTCAACCCTAAACCTACTCTAATACTTGTTTGAAATTCTTTCACCAAATTTCATCAAATTCCGATACGTAAAATCTCGTGAAATAGGCTAAGGCACACTAGCACCTTTTTCACTAGTCTGCGAATGTCATGATCGTTTCTTGACATCTTGTATTTTCAACTTTCTACTTGACTTATAAGCAATATTTTTGACCTTAAAACAATGTTACAAACCATAGAAACTCATGTGAGGCTCTAGATTGGGTCTTGGACTTTCGGAGAGTTACAAAACTGATCTGAAAAATAAGTTGCAAATTACTTATTTTAGAGCAAGTGAAGACACTGATGTTGAACAAGGCACAACTAATAATTTTGGGAAATCAATTTTTCACCAGACAATATGTGAAGGCAGTGACACAAAAAAGGAGAAGTACCAGTCACTCCACAATCCAAGACGAGAAGTTTAGAACGGGTTAGGAGGCAAAACCCCGAATATGCCAATGCAACAATAATAAAAGATGAATCTTGAAAAGAACCTGAAAGCTTTGAAGAAGAAGCTCAAAACATAACATGGGCTAGAGAAATGGAGAAGGATATCGCCGCACTAGAACAAAATCAAACCTGGGAACTTGTGACGAAGCCAAAAGATGTGCAACCTATATCATGTAGATGGGTTTATAAAATAAAACGTCGCACATATGGGTTAGTGGAGAGGAATAAATCTCATTTGGTATCTTAGGAATTTACTAAAGAATATGGTGTGGATTGTGATGAAACTTTTAGTCCAGTGGCGAAGAATACAATTGTGTGAGTCTTACTTGCACTTGCTGCTAGCATAGATAAGAAGGCGCTCGATGGACTCAACCAATGGGTTTCCAAATTCAAGAGCACCCTGGATATGTTTTTATGTTACAGAAGGCGCTCGATGGGTTAAAACAATCACCAAGGGCCTGGTATGGTAAATTTGCCGAATTCTTAACTCAAAGTTGTTATTTAATTACACCTGCAGATTCAAGTTTGTTTGTCCGATTCGATGAAGGGAAACTATCTATAATGCGAGTATATGTTGATGATTTTATTGTATTTGGGGATAATAAAGAAGAAATAATTGCTCAAGGAAAAATTATCTGTCTATTTTCATATGAAAGAACCTGGATAACTTAATCACTTTCTTGGTTTGGAGGTTGATCATATATCACATCCGTGGAGCACCCCCTAGAAGTAACATGGCGTACTTTACCTATTGAAGGTCTTATACAGCCCATACTTATCATGCATCGCGTTGTCATAGTAAATTTAACGGAAAATTTAAATTCTTTCATAGCACATCATATGCTAGAAACATCACTTCATCTATATAAAAATATAAGTCATAATACATATTTAGACTCTAAGTCTCTTTGCCATCTTAGACTCAAAAACATTAGAGTACATTAGGAATACGACCCTTAAAAGATAATACAAAACTATACAATATTTAATAAACTTTACAGTAAGACATGAGTTGGGAATCCTTAGAACTTAACGACCCCTTTCCTTGAGCTTGGGCATCCTCTATCAAGCTCCTCAATCATAGAAATCCTTTTTAAGCATCCATAACCTACAGTTTGTGTAAAAAGTTGAGAAGAATGGGATTAGTACAAGAATGCACTAGGTATGACAACCATGCAAAAACATGCATTTAAAAGTGTCATTTTCTTGAAATCATACTTCAGGCATTTTTGAGTAAATATTTATAAAACCTTTAGACAATGGAATTTATATCATTCACATACTTCATATAGACATGTTCAAATCCATAACATCATAGAAAAACACATATAGAATTTAAGTCATTTTTTAGGTCACTTTACATTGAGCTCTTTTATGTTACAGTGAGCATTCTTTCCTATTATTTATTAACCTCCGAAGTAACCCTCTAGTGATACATGGTGCAATGCATCACCTTAGGACACAAAGGAAATCATACATACAACCTACACAAGTCATCACATATCATCATATAAGCATAGTACATGATAGACACGTTTTAGTCAAAACCTTAGGAACATCACAATAAGCTACATCAACTTACACATATATGACTTCACTTCACACACATCATTATTAGACCTTGTTCATGACCCCGATCTTTGTCTACTAGTGCAATGAAAATATGAAGCCCTATAGCCCCATATATTCTTAGTAAACCCTTCATGAGACCAGAAACTTTAGCATTCAATTCCTACCTCCACATATTAAGTGAAGACCACTCCATTCATATCAATAATATTCATCATATAATCATCACGACCCACATATTGCATATAACAATAGGACCATATCACATAGACTCATACCAGGGACATCTTCATGACAAATAGACAAATACTACCATACCATGCATAGAGATATACTCATGAACATACACATTAGGTCACATTCCTAGGACTTCCTAAGGAGCTACTTGTGCAATGTCTAGATGATTTCATTGCTTCCACCTATCCTAAGTAACCTCCCTTAAGACCTCCTAGGTAAGATCCTATTCATTTACTTTCATTGTCTATTTTACTTTAGGTAAACTATAGCCTTAACCGACACTAAGATCATAGGTGCTAAACATGGAATTTGGTGTTGTCCCCTCAAACCCAAAAATAGGGCATATTACTTTCAAAGGTAAGACATGAGTATCATACTAGCATATTAGGTGATATCACTTGCTATATCCTATGTGGCAAACATAGTTTATGAAACTAAGAGATAGGTATTGTCCCTATACATACCATTTAGAAATTGGGGCCTCTTCTCATGGGAATCCATTAGATGAGTATCCCTCTTTGGGGAGTCAACAACCCTTGTAGGATTATAGGCTGAACCTTCCTCTATGGAAAGTCATCATCTCCCATTATCAAGTTCACTCGGTGCTAAGCTAAGTTCCATTTATTGAAAAACCATTATTACATTACTTTATAAAATATAGGCTTAGGAGTGTCTCCCCTCATATGCTTAGCTCATGGGTCATAGATGAGTTCATCAACCTAAATCTTGTGAAAAATCCTTTCACGTGGACATAACCTATGTATTAGCACTATCTAATTTAGGATACACTTGAGCACACCTTTCAAGGATCCTCTATTGACTAGATCATCATTCATGTGTGTGTGTATACATATATTTGAGCAAACCTTTCACATAACTCATTAAGGTCACAAATGTTCATTCAATCATATTCATACACATAGAAACCAAAACTAGAAACAATTCTAACAAGGCAGACATGTGCAATGCATAGGCAAAGTCCCATACCCTTGACCATACTAGTACATCTATCAAGTCATTCTAGTTAAGGAAACACACATTTCATACTTTCATAGACATCATCTTAACATGCATAGTAGTATAAACTAGTGAATATAAGAACTACCTTTCATTTAGACACCATGACCTAGACTACTTGTAAGCATGCATAATGTGTGAGTATGTGTACATTGGTCAACATGATCACATAATGGATATAAATAACATCTTGAGGCAGCCACCATCTTGAGATCATAATGCACAACAAAGCATATACCACGCAACACCATTTAGCATAGGAGACAAGTCAACTTAATATTACACTGAAGACTCCTAACTTTTACTATTCATACATTCACATAGGGGTACATAAGTAAGTAATTACTAACCATTTTAACTCATCAATGGCAGAACCTATACTTTACCCTAACATAGATATACACATGCTTATACAATAGTCATACAACCTAAATCACAACTACAATAGGACAACAGGCATAAGCTTCACATAGTGTGATCATCATAACTACATATTCATATATTCATCAATTTTCCTTCAAGGACATAATCAACACGTATATAATTACAATAAAGAAAACACCGCCACTATAACTGGACTATACCACACAATGTCATACAAGGCTTCATCAACTACATTAATATAGAAAAGTAGAGGGATGAGCCATTCTTACCAATTCATCCATGTTTGATAATCATTGATCAATACACCTTTCTCATCATTATACATTATAGAGATGTAGATATATTTACTTAAATCATAAACGAAACCATGTACAAGTCGTCACAAGATGCACTATATTAAATATATGGTAGAAACTAGAGAGTTATAGATCATCAAGTAAATTCCCTATTTTTGCTCATCAATCATCATGTATAAATATAAATTTACGACAGTATCTACATAGATATAAATAAAATCTAAATCATGCTTCATCTACCGTAGAATTAAAATCACATAATGTTCATTACAACATTCATATTGAAGGCTAGAAGAACCTAGATCAATTTATGCTAGGACACCTTTTCTTTGATCATCAGAAATTCATTCCCATAATTCATTAATAATATCATCAATATAAGGCAGTAGTTAAGGACAACATAACCTAAATGAAATCCTACTACAATTGCCATAACCTCTAGATCATAGTGAACATGCTACTTTAGAAATCAATGGAATATAGAAGAATCATAGGCTAATCTACCTTGATCCACATGAATCACTTATTTAGAATTCATCAATAAAATCCATATAAGACAGTCGATACAACCAACCCTACACAATCAAATTCCATATTCATGCTTAATAGAGGCAAGGTTATAGTGAATCATGGAAATCTAAGCTAAACATATGCAATTCTTCATACATTTATGTACATGGATCCTTCATCATCAATTCACGTAAATAAAAATAGATATAGACAACTAAACGTAAGAGAACCGCAATTCAACCATTAACAAGCCATGATCACAATGCCAATGCAAGAGCTAAATCAATTTAAGAAAGAAACATGGGTTCATCATGCAATTGGATTAAAATCACGTTAAAACCAATACATTAACATCAATTAGTCATAATTTAACCATTAAAAACATTTTTAGAAAGAACTCATAGATAGATTGAAGAAGAAGAACTTTGATCATGAAACTTTCTTTGAAAACATTGATAAGAACTCTCCAAGTGAAAGGTTACTTAGAGATGAAGGATCACCACAACTTTGTCTATTTGAAAACATCTAAAACTTGGTGAAGAACGCATGAGAATCCAATCTACAAGTTGTTCTTGATCTTCAACAACAATGGAGTTTCTAGAGAGAATTGGTTTTTGGCGGGAAGGTAAGGGGATTGGGAATGGATTGTTAACGTTTTAGATTACTTATATACACCCAAAAATAGGTAAATAATTCAATTATACTCAGGTTAGTATGTGGGGTAAATTTACCATTCACCCCTTATTAAAACAGTGCGCAATGCAGCAGTTACATGCTACAATCGACTAGGCATTGGTCCATAGACAGGCCGTTCTGTGCCCTCCGTCGATTGGGTATGAAAATGTAAAGTGGTATGCATTCCCCATGATAAGTAATTATCGACGCTCCCCATCAACAGGGCGTCAGTCAACCCACGGAGCGTGCATTGGTCTTGTTAATTGACACTGCGAAGGCAGTGTTTGGGCAGCCTTGGGTCCTTGTTATGTACCCTTTTGCGGGTCCCTATAGAAGTCGTACCCAGAAGTTTCCATCGTAAATACAAACCTTAAAAATATATACACCTCCCACATCCATTTCGCCCAAAACAACTACACGTAACACGTCCAAACATGTTAGACCCCATCAAGACACACTTGAGCATCTTAAGGGCTAACTTTTGAACGTCTTTGACGTTCTTAAACGTTTCACCTCCAAACTTCACGAAACTCCATATACTTACTATAGACATCATTATAACTCATTTTAAGACTTCACCAGAACATGAGATACAATGTATAATCACACATAGACATATTAGACACATAGATGACTAGTCATCGAACGTCTTTGTTGTCCCTTGACGTTAGACTTTCAAATCACCTAAAACTTTCTGCCTCAATACCATATTATAAGACATTTTAGGAACTTGTAACCTTAAGATGATAATGTTAGGCTTAGAGACCCTAACTAATTTTTGGGGTTCTTACATCGTACTCGAGGACGAATTTTTCTTCATCAGCAAAAGTATTCCATAGACTTGTTGAAGAAATTTGGAATGTTGGAATGCAAGCCAATTGAAACTCCAATTGAAACACATGTCAAAATGTGTGTACATGAAGGAAAAGATTTAGAAGATGTGACAAAGTATCGCCAGTTGGTAGGTAGTCTTATATATTTAACTCAGTCTCAATCTAATATTTCTTTTGGAGTTGGTGTAATGAGTCGTTACATGTACAATCCAAAGAAGCACCATATAGAGGTTGATCGACGAATGCTAATATATGTGAAAAGTACAATTGGTTATGGTCTTCTTTATAGAAGAAGTGAATAATGCAAGTTGGTTGGTTACTGCGACTCCGACTATGCAGGAGATCATGATACTCGTCGTTCAACTATTGGATTCGTGTTTAAGCTTGGAAATGGAGCAGTTTCTTGGTGCAGAAAAAGGCAGCCAGTGGTGTCGCTATCAACAGCAAAAGCTGAGTATCGACAGCAGCAGGTGCAGTTCAAGAAAGTACATAACTGATGCTGCTGATGAAGGATTTAAAGCAACCAGTTGGTGCAGTTTCCTTGTTCTGTGACAATCAGTCAGCAATCAGTTTAGCCAAAAAATCCTTCTTTCATGCAAGGACTAAGCATGTGGAAATACATTATCACTTCATCAGAGAAAAAGTGTTACAAGGAGAGATCAGCTTGGATCATATTCAAGCAAATCAACAAATAACAGACTTATTCACAAAAGGTTTGTGCGCCATTAAGCTTGAAAGTTTTCGTCAGGAGCTAAGCATTGCTAAGACTAGAGCTAATGTCAAGAGGAGGTGTCAAAGTCGTGCAACATGAACATATTTGCTTTAGTTTGAGTAAGTCTTGCAGTATCTATTTTCTAGTTGTTAGTTGACATATTGTTATTTAATTAGTTCTGATATTTTTCTAGTAGTAGTTAGTGCAAATTTATTTTCCAAGAGTTTAGGGCAAGTAGTTTAGTGGGATTATGATTCCACAAATTCTGTAAGCCTATATTAAGTCACTGAATGTATTAAATAAAATAACCTACAACTCCTCCGCAAAATAGTTTCACTATTTTCTCTTCTCTTTCTTTTTCCCTGTTATTTGTCGTTTGGTTATTGAGCTTCCTTGTCACGTCCCGCTAATTCTCAGTAATATTTTGCATCTGGATAGAGGCAGAAAAGTCTTGAGTTTTGGAGAGGCTTATAGAAAACCCTAGAAGCCCCTAGATCTTTCAGGAAGGCTTTGGAGAGTTCTAGAAGAAAGACTAGATATTTTTTAGGAAAGCCTTAGAATTTCCTAGAAAGTTTAGAGATTTCTAGAGAAAGTACCAAAGTGTAAATAAGTAGGAACTTGTAAAGTAATTATAAATTACACTTTAGCCCCTAGGTGTTAGTATAAATAGAGGTGTCACTCATTTCTAAATCATCCAACAACTTGTAAGCAATCTTCCAAAATTCTCTAAGTCTTTTCTTTCATTCTCTTAGCGATCTTAGCGTAAAGAGCTTACTTGAACTTACAAGATCATGAAAGATTCATGAATAAGTTGTCAAGTGCCACAGAGCTTTAGTAAGACTCTAAGTCCGTGACATTGTTGTTGCGTTTAGTTCTTCAAAAAGCTCCTAGGTGTTATGAATTGTAACAAGCTCAGTTTTCGACTGTTAAATTCTATTATAAATTGATTATGCAGTAGTTATTCTGGTTCAGTTTACTATTGGTAGTTATTATCTACTCCTTTTTTTAGTAGATGAATAACTCTCGGATGAGCTCTGTTGGGTTAATATTTTACTCTTCCTATTCTTTTCACTGTAGGTTGAAAGAAGTATAAAAGTACCATCATACCGGTCTGAACTTTTTCTTCTTGTCAGGATTTGATATTTCAAGCCTCCGGCTCCTGTCGATAATATTGAAATGTTTGTTAAAGAGTTTCCTGGGACCTGATATGCATATCAAGCCAAAAGTTGGAGCAGCTAGAGATATCATCTATTCACTTGTTTTGAAGTCACGATTAAGATTACATGAATATATCATTTACAATGAGCTTATATTTGATGTATGATTCTCTTCCTCCGCATCTCCTGCCCAGTTTCCATTAAAACATTATAGAGGAAAATATTAGAACTAGACACAAATAAATGGATAAAACTTTTGGAGTTGAATGCCAAACTTTAGTAGCTTCTTTTATTGTTACTGAAAATTAGTTGCTGCTGCAATGCTAGATGACATAATACTTGGCGGGAATTTTTTCTCCCTTCCAAACGAAAATGAATTATGATTTTGTAGAGAATATGTTGTAAATAAACAAAATGGTGCATATGTCAATGTGCATTGCGCAACCCTTATGAAGTACTTCAAATGCATATGAGGACCATCAACAGTTAAATCATAAAACATGGTGTAAATGTTCTCTTCTCGTCGTTCAACAATATTTCTTAATAAAGAGTCTTTTCTTTTTTATTAGGGAGTAAAAAAAGTGACTTGGAACAGTAATTCATTCCAAGTGACGACATCAACTATAATAAAATAGTCCATTTTCAGTACCGTTAGTTAAATTGGAAAAAATTATTCCAAAAACGAGTGTGACAATGTCAAATAGAAAATTTTACCATATATTTAGAACATTAGAATAATATATTATGATATATTCATATTTAAACTAACAAACAAAGTAAATGTTTTCAAGGTGAGATTAAATCAATACTTGTTAATAGTATGACCGTTTAACCTGTTCATATGAATATAAAAATTTTGAGATGAAGAGCTTATCACTACATGGATTCACAACTTGAGAACACAGTCAACATTATTATCATGAGAGATTGCATCAATAAAGATGTTAATTGCAATCAGTGGGACAAATTGTGTACTGTTATGCATGAAACTAAAGGTTTTTAGCACTAGAATTGGTGGGGTGAGCCAGGCCAAGACAATAGTGCAGCACCAAGGCGACTCTGGAAGGTCCCGATAGCAAGCTAATGTAAGAACAAATACTACACTTGATCTACCCAAAAGGCTGAGAAAGGTCACAAACCTTTGGAAAAGTCATAATCTTCAGGAAAGATCACAACCTTTCAGAAAAGCCACAACTTTTCATAAAATTCGCAACTTTTCATAAAAGTTGCAACTCTTCATAGAAGTCGTAACTATTCATTTTCCATTCTCATCTTTTAAAACCTAATACATAAAATGGAAAAAATTGTGTGCTATTATGAAATAAAAGGTCTTAAAAACTAGAATTGGTGGTGTGAGTCAGACCAAGGAAGTAATAATGCAACACCAAGGCGAATCTTGAAGGTCCCAATAGCAAGATACCATGGTGGACCTTCCACCTAAAAAATTAGAGTTAATATCGTGTGAGTCGATGACTCACATATCAGATATTAAACTGAAAAGAAAAAATACTACACTTGATATTAGCCAAAAGGCCGAGAAAGGTATGAATTTCCATGTGTTATGCCATGCTATTTTATATGTTACTTGTTCTATAGTAATCATCTTTATTTGGTTTTATATATAAAACTAATTAAATCCCATATAATCGTTTATAATATAGCATTGGTCAAAGAGAAATGAATGAAACAATATTCGTTTTGTGGGCTGCAAAATAGTTTCAACAATATTGCTGAAATTAAGAGTAGATCACTTGTTATGTTACTTGCTTAAACCTAACATTCTTATATGATGGAACAAAGGTTAGCTTTAAGAGATGATGCGGTTTGTAACAAAATCAAGAATGTCACATAAGGTACGCAATTTATGCATATGATCTAAAAGCTAATTTTTGACCCTCTTTAAACTTGATGATTTAGCGGATTGACCTTTTCCTTATATCAAAGGGATTTGCATTGCATTTGTTGAGTGCTAACATGAGTCGTATTGCTTATGTTGTAGCTGCATTACTGATGGAGGAGATTTTAGTATCAAGATGCTCTTCACAAAGAAGTTATTTTTCCAACCCCACCCTATGAGGATCAATATTCAATAGTTATGTCACTTGCCCTCCAACATGACTCGAACCGTCAACCTACAGGTTGATGTGAACATGCTCAACCACTTGAGCAAGACGTCCAAAAGTTTGCCTTGATGTACTCCAGTGTGTGCTAGTGATACTTTGCACGTTTTATGTGGTGTTTGGAGTTCAAGTTGATGGGTGAGATTCCTAACATCTAGAAGAGTGTCTTTATGGTTTAAATGTTCGGGCACGAATCCCCAAGTACCACCCTAAGGGTCCTTGAGGAGGACCCAACCTTTGTCTTGAAACTACCGAAAACAATCTCAAACCACGATTGCCAATTGATGCCTTGTTGTCCAATGTAAGCCCCATTCATGGGGGTCGTTGCTCCACACTTAGGTGTAGCAGGTGAGTCCCCGAAAATGCTGGTCTCTTTCACAAACGATGGACTTGTAGGACGGAGCCGTCATTCCATCGACGGTCCATCGCTAGCAGTCGTCATTTGGAACCTGCAATTTTTTGTAGGTGTGTCGGCCAAGCTTCGGGTATTATGGGAAATTCACCTAGCATACAAATAATATATTGCGTGATTTTACGGTTTTTCTTGTACTTTAAGTTACTTTGTAAGCCTAGAACCTATATTAGAGTTCATACTTCAAAAACAAAATCGAAGACCCCAAATAGAAATCTTTAGACTCCATTGAAGCTTGAAGCAAGGTTGAGGATAAGATATTGATTTCTCCATTGATTCTTTATCATTTTCGTAGATTATCTTCATTGAGGTATGGTGTTTCATCCTTGAATCCTCTTTCTTCAAGGATCCGAAATTCAAAGGCTTTTCTAAGACTTTCTCAAAGCATGAAATCATCTATTTTGACTGCTAGCCATGGGTTCTTGCACAAATTATTTGAATCATTGATTTATGATATAATTGATGTTAATTAAATGATTTTACATCAAAACTATAAACATATGCAATTCATCAAATCCTAATTTTACCTCTAACATGGGTGATTTGATCATGACTTTATTGTACATAATTCTTGTGTAGATTACATTGGGATATTGAATGATGTATAGATCATGGTAGAATTGTATATAGGCTTCCCTAATTTGATGATTTAATATTGTATATTTTTGGATCATTGCATAGTTTAATTATTGGTTTAGAATGGTGTATATGGCTATTGGTAAGAGCCTTTATGAAATGAATTGATTAAGAAGGATAATGATTGGTGGGTTGATGATGGAAAGGTGGTAATATGACCTACTATCTCTTTATTGTGTAGTATAGGTATTGAATTTTTTTGATTGGTATGGTCCACTAATGGTGGCGGTGCTTATGTGTTATAATTGCAAAGAACGTGGCCTTGTCAGCATTATTATGGGAATTGTGATGTTATCATGTCATAGCTTATATATATGACCAAGGTGAAGTATGATTATGTGTATGTATGAGGTTAAATTATGATTTCTTCTAATTAGTTATATGTGATCATGATAGACTATGATGATGCCTCTAGTTGTGTTGCTAGTGTGTCTTACTACGTAGAATTGGTTGTTCCTACATGATACTTGAATATTATTGTATAGGTGATATGAAGATAATGTGTGTCTCTTGATTAATAGACTATGTCCCTCTACTTTATGCATGCAAGTATGTGAACATAAACATCTTGACTTAGTAGGCTTAAGCACCTTTGTCTTATATGTGTATGAATGAATGTATAATGAAAGTCTAGGATCGGTAGACTTGAGATGGTACACTTCTACATATGACTAGTAAATGACCTTGAACATGTAAAGAAGGTCAATAACTTGTAACTTTCAAACTAAAAGACGTAATAATATCCTTCTTGTGTGAATGATGGACTTAGGGATAGGTTGGGTCGAACAGCATGAACCATCTTTAAGGAAGTCATTGAGCTATCTTTATTGACCATTGAGTGGCATCCCTAGTGGAGCCATGCTTGGTAAGGTGTATTATC
Organism: Solanum chilense; assembly: GCA_032847665.1. Lineage (NCBI taxonomy): Eukaryota > Viridiplantae > Streptophyta > Magnoliopsida > Solanales > Solanaceae > Solanum > Solanum chilense. Next base: position 40,836,038 of record CM064963.1, read on the forward strand.
ATTTGGTAGTGATTAAAATATGGTACTTTTTCATATTCCCTTAAGTGATTGATCTTACTCTATGACAACATGGCTAGCACTGAGTGAATATGCTTGTGGTAGTGACTCTACATAAGTTAATACTAGAGTACAAAGAAACCCTTGATATTCCTTAACCACGTGCCTCCATGGGATGTGTCCCAGTTCTACCCTTGGCAAGTAGAACACCCTCCATCGAAGTAGGGTAGACTCCGGATTCCATGCCTAGCTAGTATGGTCTTGGTTGGTTAATGCCTAATTTCATCATGTGGGATGCATTCTAGTGTTGGAGAAGTTCTACAATGTGTAGGTAGTAGAATGGGCCGCTATCTATACATGGCACGAGTAGGGTTTGAAGATGCTAGAATGAGGTTCCCTAGGTCTTCTACAAGACCATTATGTAAAGTCCTTAATTGAGGAATTTCTCTAATATGTCTAAATGAACCTTGTTGACTTAAGCTAATGTATGTGAATAAAATGTACTTATCTAGAGTAGCTTTGAGGATTGCTTAGGTAGGCTTGAAGAAGGTGTATGAGTGGTCTCTTCATGTCTTACTTAGGTGAGTCTTAGAGTAACTTCAGGTAGGAGTTAATTAATGAAAAGGAAATAATCTTACTTTAGGTAGTCTTAAGGATTGATCAGGTGTACTTGAAGAGGATGTGTGTGTGCTCTCTTCTTGTCTTACTTAAGTAAGTCTTAGGATAACATTTTGTAGGAGGTTTATATGCTTACATGGTTTGAAGTGATGTTAATACTATATAGTGGATGACTTGAAATATGTGTTATATGTGTAGATTGATGTGACTATGGTTATTATACTTGTTTCTATAAAGTTTTCTTCAAAAGGGCATACAAAAGCATGCTATGAATAAATGTCTATTTTAGCATGGTTTTATTGCATGTCATCATACTTAGTGCATTAAATGTACTAATTCCATATATTATATTATATCTAAAGGCGTAGGTGACAAGTTAGAAGTTTATTGAAGTGAAGCTTAAAATTATCATCCTTTCAAGAAGGTCTTGGTATGTCCTCACATGATTCGAGGACATAGCTATGTTTAGTAATTTTTTCAAAAGATATTGTATTAGATTTTGATATTTTATATTTTGTTGATGTATGGGCTATGACCCAATATATCCGTGTGTCTAAGATGACTACAAGGAGACTTAGCATTTTCTATGTTTTCTATGAAAGAGATTTTGAACTATTGTTTTATTGTTGTGAATTTTTTTACTACGCCACTACTTTTCATACTTATATGTGATAAATGATGTCTAAGGGCTTGTGCAAGACCTCCGAGAGGTCGAATACACCATGTCCCTACTTGAGGATGCCATTTCTTCTAGGATATACTCTTGAATCATGACAACTGTTATGAAACAAAAGGTTTTCAAAACTAGAATTGGTAGGGTGAGCTAGGCCAAGGCAATAGTGCAACACCAAGGCGACTCTTGAAGGTCCCTATAGCAAGATAGTGTATTAGACTTTCCCCCTCCCAAAATAGAGTTAATAGCGTGTGAGTCAATGACTCACGTATTAGATATTAAACTGATAAGAACAAATACTAAACTTGATCTTAGCCAAAAGGCCGAGACAGGTATGATTTTTCATATGTTATACCGCGCTAATTTATATGTTACTCGTAGAATAAAATCTTTCAGTCAGTATGGGACTATAAGAGCTTCTATTTATAACTAAACTAGTAATCATCTTCTCTAGTTTTATATATTAAACTAATTTAATTCCATTTATCATCTATAATTTCATTGATCAAAGAGTAGTTCATGAAACAATTTAGGTTTGTTGGCTGGCAAATAGTTTCAACAATGTTGCTGAAATTAAGAGTAGACCGCTTTGTCATGTTAGTATTTTGCTAAATATCTAACATTCTTCTATGAAGAAATTTTTTTAGCTCTAAGAGGTGATGCGGTCAGTAACAGAATCAAGAATGTCACATAAGGTACGGATTTATGCATGTGATCTTAAAAGTTATTTTGTGAGTGCTAACATGAGTTGTATTGCCTATTACTAAGATGCATTACTGACAGAGAAAAAGATTTTATAGTATCAAATGCTCTTCACCGACCCCACCCGAGGAGGATCACTATTCAATAGTAGTGTCACCTACCCTCCAACATGACTTGAACCGTCAACCTACAGGTTGATGTGAAGATGCTCCCCCACTTGACCAAGCCTACTTATCTTGCAACAAGTTTGATCAATTATATAGATGGCTTATTCAATTTATTGACATAACATTTTCCACTGCAACGTATCAATCTTGGTCAAAAATGTTAAAGGTTAATAATAACTTCACCAAAATCCTAAGTACTAATATCTTTGTCCTAGATCTTGGAGAAACTCCTTCAACAAACATTTAAAAGAAAGGTTTACAATTAGAATTTGTGGGGTGCGCCGAGCTAAGGAAGTAGTGCAACACCTAGGTGACGTTTAAGGTCATGATAGCAATCTACTGTGATGGGCCTTCCCCTCATATTCCTCTGTAGTGAACAAATATTGAAAACTAATAAGAAACACAAATTATTTTTCATGAATCTTTAAATATTTGTCGATTAATAACACAAATCAAACCTTTTGATCCTCTAGAGATTTGAGAATGTTGAGAATGAGCTTTTATAGCTCCCCGAAAATTGATAAGCAAGAATAACTGCAATGCCAAAAGGTGCTTTAAGGTACTCAATCTCAATAGCAAGATACCATATGGACATCCCCTCAAAAACAGAGTTTAAGTATTATGCTTGATTTTACCAGATACCACACTTGATCATACATTAGGGTGATACTTTGGGAGTATGTAGCTAAAATTGTATTCTGAAAACATTAAGCACCAGTGGTCTAGTGGTATAAAAGTACCATGTCACGGTACATACACGGGTTCTATTCCAGGCTGGTGCATTATTTGAGTGTCAGGAAGATAATTGTGCCATGAAGGCCCCAATAACAAGCGACCATGGTAGGCCTTCCCCCTATAAAATAGAGTTAATATCGTGTGAGTCAAGCTGCCGTGGTGGACCTTCTCCCTTGAAAAATAGAGTTAGTATTGTGTGAGTCGATGACTCACATATTATAAATTAAACCGATAAGAACAGATAATATACATGATCTTAGCTAAAAGGCCAAGAAAGGTATGATTTTCCATTTTTATGCTGGGCTATTTTATATGTCACCTGTTAAATTAAATCCCTCTTTCTAGGCAGTGTGGAACTTGAAGAACTTATTATATATTTCTCTCCAAACACAAATGCTTAAAATATTCTTTTTTAATGTGCATTCACTAATCTCTTCAAGCTGATCTAAACATTCATATAAATACAATTCATCATACATATTTCTGGGATAAAAGTGTCTGACTTGTGACATCCCTTTTTCGCGTATCAGCGGCGGAGGTAGGGTTTTTTCAATTTAAGTGACATTATTGAATTAGGGATTACTTTTTTTTTCCAGAGTTTCCACTTGGAATTGAGTTATGGTGTTGAGTCACCTTTTTTTTGTTTAATCCTTAATAAAAAAAGGAAATGACTCTTTTGTATTGTTTGCAAACCAGAAATTCGGGTAAGTATTAGGCATCCCTCGAGTCTCGTGGTTCTAAAACGGTCACTTTTATTGACTTATACTTATTTTAACTATTTTTTTAGTATACTTTATATGCTACAGGTTCGCTCATATTTTTATTGTTGAATTTTTATTAGTCTTAAACTGGATGCATAACTGTATTCTCGATCTTGACATTAAGAGACATAATTGTTTACTTCGCATTTCACATAATTATATATTTATATAAAACAAAACCCTATGCCCGCCTATGTGGCGCAAACACAAACCAGAATTCTCTTTTAACTTATTTATTTCCAAAATAAGTTTCCCCTTTTATGAAAAGTTGTATTTTGGTTAAGAGTTGCGACTTTGACAAAAAGTGTTGACTTTTTATGAAATGTTGTGACATTTACGAAGAGTTAAATTTTTTACGAAGCGTTGAACTTTTATAAAAAAAATTGTGACTTTTATGAAAGATTGTGACTTGACCAAAGAGTTATGACCTTTTCGACAAGGCACAATAAACATTTATTCACACTACTTTTTGTTGTATATAACTAGATAGATTTTCTCTAATTTTAACACAATGAAATTTCTGAACTTCTTCTTCTTCTTCTTCTTCACAATTAAATATTTGTAAATTTTCCTCCCGTTGAGTGGCTCACTGACACCATTATTTTTGTATCAACACACTGGTGAATAGAATCGTTCTGTCCTGAGAGGATCTATTCTTTTAAGTCTCGGGTACTAGAATGAAATAATTTTCTTAAGGGGACAATGTGTATTGAGGGGGATCAACATTTTCTTTATGTTTAATTTAATTATTGAAGATCCTATTATGCTTTTTATAGTCATTAATTTATGCTTATTTTATTAATTTTTATTTTTTAGTACATGTTTAAAACTTTGTTGTTTATGTTTATGTTTTTGATCATTATGTTGAAGTAAATATATGTTAATCAAGAGTTTAATGTAATCATTAGACTATTGGTGTCATGTATATTAGAATTCTTAAACTTGTAAAATAGATGACTTTGATCTTTGTAGAGTTTTCAGTGGCTAAAAGATCCATGGGATATCCAAGAAGGGAATTTAGTGTTCAAAAGATATGTGGTTCTACTACCTTGGAGTTTATTTATTCAACTTTTTATCTTATCGAGTCATTTAATCTATTAGTGACATCCAAAAAATAAAGGAATGTAGCGGGGTGGTAAATATTGTACTCAACCTTAGTCAAACATTTGGGGTTCAAATGTTGGGTTGGAGTCAATGAATTACCCCTCAAAGTAGGATGAATCTACATTAATCAAATATTAAAGAAATAATTATATCCTTATAAACATTATATTAAAAGACCCAAAAAAAGTTTTAACCATATTGATCGAAACGTAAATGCCAAAATATGTCTTTTGTCTATCAAAGTAGTGTCATTGACTTCGTGTGATTTTGAATGAGGGACTTGCGAATACATCATTTAATCCAATTTCGAGCAACATATGTTATTTCATTGAAATCTAAGACATGTGTTTTTATATTTTAATAAAGTTATTAAATACACAACTAATTATATAAGATATATAATATTCAGATTATGTATGTAGATGCCTTGAATAGGAGGAAAACTCTCGCAGTTGATAAATAAAATGTTGTACCAGTTTTTAAAAATAAAAATATAGAAAATCAAATAATTACATATATTTTCGAAAGACTTTGATGATGAACAACTACAGTAAAAAGAAGAATTTATAACAAAATCAATAAACACGTAGAATCAATTTTTTTAAGATTACAAAACATTTCTATCTTCTTTGGATAAAATATTCTTGAAAATTTATCATAGGGTTGTACCCTCTCGAAAACACTTATATTATCAAATGTTAGAAGTAGTTTATTGACGTAATTCACCACCGCGTGAAGCGCAGACAATTTACCTAGTAATTGTCTATAAGGGTTACTTTAAATTAATAAAAGTTATTTTTTTATACAAGGTGCGTCGCTGCATCTTGCGTTTTTTACTGTCTCAAAAAAAGATGTGTATCCACATTCTTAATTGAAACAAATATTTATTAATATGCCTAAAACTCAATCAGTCATTTAAACAAATATTATTCCTTCATTCATAAAACTAAATAATGTATAATAAATCTAAATGTTGAGGATACATTATATACTTCTGACATTATTTCTATATCGTTTATTTAATATGTTAATATTTTATATTTTTATTAATCTTAAAGTTATTGTCAAAATTAAGTATGCACTTTCTAATAAAATAAAACAATAAAGAATTGTTTAAAACAAATCTCTTTTGTGTTTGATAAAATATAATAATAATAATTTATTTATCTATTGTTATCTAATTGTATCAACTTTATCATTATTACCTAAATCAAGACAAAAACAATGTTATAATCTGTAACGACCTGTTTAGTCGTTTTGAGCAGCAGATTTTATTTCTAGAAAAACTGGCTGAGACAACGGATACCACGGCGGACCGTCATGGGCACGACGGACCGTCGAGGGTGTCTCGTTCCAAAACACTTAGGAATTCTGAAATTTGAGTGCTGAAATCGACTCTCTAAACTCTGTGAAGGACCTACAGGACAGACCGTCACAGGCACGACGAACCATCGTGATCCCCCATTTCAAAACACTTCAACTCTTGAAAATTTGGTACTGGGAACAATTCTCTGAACGTTGTGACGGAAGTGCAGGACGGACCGTCGTAAGTACGACAGACCGTCACAGACTCTTCAAGGAAATTGAGTCTCTGATCATTGCGACGGACCTGCAGGATGGACCGTCGCAGGCACGATGGGCCGTCACAAGTTGCGTAATCCCAGTCTGGGTCGGATTTCTGGTTTAGTTTTAAAGGGGCGTTTTGGACTATTCCTGCTATAATTATAAATTTCGTGGGTTAATATTAATAACTCAATTTTTTGGGGGTTAAAAGAGGTAACCTTGAGTTAATTAGTGGGTCATTATTGTCATCTTTTACACTTAATTATATGTTAATTAGGGTAAAAGAAAGAGGGTTTGAATAAAGAAAAATAATAAGAACAAAGAGGGAGAGAGAGGATCGAACGAGAAGAAGAACAAAGCTTTGGGAAAGTGCTTGCTTGATCAAAATTCTTCGGTGGAGGTAGGTTATGGTTTTTATGCTATTCGTAGTAAACTCTTAATAGCGAATGATTTGTATTGTAGTATTGTAAACCCTTCTATATGCTTAATTGTATGCTTGCATGAATATGATTATGTGATTGTGATAAAATAAGCATGATGAAGCTAGTGAATCCTAAATCTTGAAGAAACCCTAATCTACTTTGTTAAAGGGATTGATGATGCCTTGATATTAAAGAAGGCTTGATGAACTAAAGTAAGGAGATTGATGATGCCTTGGTATAAGAAAAGGCTTGATGAATTGATAGAATGATGTTAGTGGATCGGAGTGTCACGTACCGACATATAGTATTAGGGGATCGGGTGTCACGAACCGACATGTAGAATTAGGGGATCGGAGTGTCACGTACCGACACATAGTATTAGGGGATCGGGTGTCACGAACCAACACGTAGAATTAGGGGATCGGAGTGTCACGTACCGATACATAGTAGTAGGGGATCGGAGTATCACGTACCGACACAAGAGGAAGAAAGATAATGAATCTCGAAAGATGTTAATATACTCAATATAATGAACCTAATTCCCAAATGAGTATGGTATTGAGGCTTGAGTCCTCATGGATGAACTTGGTGGTACTTGTTGATGATTATAGTACTTGTTGTTGCTACATGTTGAGTATTGTAGTCGATTTATGATATTAACTGATATATACTGTTTTCTATTTTGAGTTGGCCGATGATACCTACTCAGTACTTGTGTTTTGTACTGACCCCTACTTGTATGTTTCTTTCTTTGTTATTTGTGGAGTGCAGCAAACGCGCCGTTGTCTTCAACTCATTCGCTATTCTAGCCAGTCTTCATTACACCGGAATTTAAGGTGAGCTAATGCTTCTAGCTTGGACTGGATCTTCTTCTTCATGTCTTGATGCCTTGAAGTTCCGGCATGGACTAGCTTTTGATTTATTTTAGCTTCTTAGAATACTCTTAGTTTAGTAATTTGATCATGGATGTTCTTGTGATGATGACTTCCAGATTTTGGGGATAATAATAGTTATTGAGTTTTTAGAAGTTATTTAATTGATTTTCCTTAATGAGTTTAAGTCTTCCGCATTATATTCTGTTATTACATCGCAATGTAGGGTTTTCTATTGGTTGGTTCGCTCACATAGGAGGGTAAGTGTGGGTTCCAGTCGCAGCTCGGATTTGGGTCGTGACAAACTTGGTATCAGAGCATTAGGTTCGTTGGTCTCATCACACAAGAACGAGTCTAGTAGAGTCTTAAGTAACGGTAGGGGGACGCCTTTACTTTTCTTTGAGAGGCTATAAGACTTTAGGAAAATTCCATTCTTTCATTCTTTCTTTCGTGGTATTACTTTGATCCAATTGGTATCTAGGTGATACAAATTGGTATCTGACCATCTTCACTCTATTTCGCAGATGGTTAGAACTAGCGCAACGACCGCGCCAGCAGTGACAATGGCAAGACAGGATGCGTCTGAGCCAGCCACTGGGGCTGTAGCTCGAGGAGGATCAGTGGTAAGAGGCCGTGGTAGAGGTCGTGAGAGGACATCCTCTAGAGGAAGAGGACGAGCACCTAGCCCATCTGGTACTAGGGCGGTGACTCCTCCACCGACTGAGGAAGTGATAAGAGAGGGTGATGAAGGGGAGAATGAACAAGTGCAGAATGAGGATTTACCACCCCAACCTAACCCAGAGATGATCAATCAGGTTCTTGCTTATCTCAGCAGGTTATCTGATCAGGGCCAGACACCTCCAGTGTTTTCTACACCAGCACCTCAGGTTTCGGAGGTACAACATGCGGCTGTTGTGGCTCCCCGCATGGATGCCTCATTGGAAATAGGCACGTTTCCTCGTCTGACTACAGGGCCTATAATGACAAATGATCTGCATGAACTTTTCAGTAAGTTCTTAAAATTGAAACCTCCAGTCTTCAAGGGTGCAGAATCTGAGGATGCTTACGATTTTCTGGTTGATTGTCATGAGCTACTACACAAGATGGGTATAGTAGAACGGTTTGGTGTTGAGTTCGTGAGTTATCAGTTTCAAGGGAACGCCAAAATGTGGTGGTGGTCACATGTTGAGTGTCAACCAACAGAGGCACCACCTATGACTTGGGCATCGTTCTCTAGCTTGTTTATGGAGAAGTATATCCCCCGGACTTTGAGGGATAGGAAAAGAGATGAGTTCTTGAGCTTAGAGCAAGGTAGATTGTCGGTTACTGCATATGAGGCTAAGTTTCGTGCATTATCCAGGTATGCCACCCAACTTTGTTTCAGTCCACAAGAGTGGATTCGCCGTTTTGTGAAAGGGTTGAGGTCAGCATTGCGGATTTCAGCCTTACAGGTAGCGGCTATGGCAAAATCCTTCCAAGAAGTGGTAGACTTTGTGATAGAGGTGGAAGGAGTGAAGCCAGATGACTTCACCACGACATCGACATCAAAAAGGTTTCGAACGGGAGGTGAGTTTAATGGTTCCTACTCCCGAGGACAGGGTTCAGGAGGGTACTCAGTCCGACCAATTCAGTCTTCACTACAGACTGTAGTTGGAGGTCCACCTCAGACCGGTCAACACTTCTCTGAGAGACCTATGCTTGACTCCAGAGAGTGTTATGGATGTGGGGAGACTGGACATATTAGGAGGAATTGTCCAAAATAGAGTTACAGACCCCCAATAGCTAGAGGTAGAGGTGGTCATGGTAGAGGCCGTTATTCTGGAGGACGTGGTGGTCGAGGTAATGGTGGTCACCAAAACGGCCGAGGTGATGGGCAAACTGGAGCTACTACAACACTACATGGTAGGGGCAACGGGCAGACTGGTGATAGGGCCCATTGTTACGCTTTCCCTGGGAGATCTGAAGCGGAGGCATCTGATGCTGTTATCACAGGTAATCTTTTGGTTTGTGATTGCATGGCTTCTGTATTATTTGATCCTGGCTCCACGTTTTCATATGTATCTTCCTCATTTGCTACTGG
>CM064963.1:40848373-41040495 GCA_032847665.1 Solanum chilense
GGAAAGGCTAATGTTGTGGCAGACGCCTTAAGTAGAAAGGCAGGAAGCATGGGAAGTCTAGCTCATTTGCAAGTCTCTAGACGCCCGTTGGCTAGAGAAATCCAAAACTTGGCTAATGACTTTATGAGGCTAGAAGTAAATGAGAAGGGAGGATTTTTAGCTTGTGTGGAGGCGAGATCTTCTTTTCTTGACAAGATTAAGGGGAAACAGTTTGATGATGAGAAACTAAGGCGAATTCGGGATATGGTGTTGCGAGGAGAGGCTAAAGAGGCCATAATGGATGAGGAAGGTGTTTTGAGGATTAAGGGAAGGGTATGTGTGCCCCGCGTCGATGATTTGATCCACACTATTCTTACAGAGGCTCATAGTTCCGGATATTCTATACATCCTGGTGCAACCAAGATGTACCGTGACCTAAAGCAACACTTTTGGTGGAGTAGAATGAAGCGAGACATTGTTGATTTTGTTGCCAAATGTCCAAATTGTCAACAAGTAAAGTATGAACACCAGAGGCCCGGAGGAACACTTCAGAGAATGCCCATTCCTGAATGGAAGTGGGAGAGAATTGCAATGGATTTCGTGGTTGGTCTCCCAAAGACATTGGGTAAATTTGATTCTATTTGGGTAATTGTGGACAGATTAACTAAGTGTGCTCACTTCATTCCGGTCAAGGTGACCTACAATGCAGAGAAGTTAGCCAAAATCTACATCTCAGAAATCGTTCGATTGCATGGAGTTCCACTTTCCATTATATCAGATAGAGGTACGCAGTTTACTTCTAAGTTCTGGAGAACATTGCATGCTGAATTAGGTACTAGGTTGGACCTTAGTACTGCATTGCACCCTCAGACTGATGGTCAGTCTGAGCGAACGATTGAAGTGTTGGAGGATATGCTTCGTGCATGTGTGATAGAATTTGGTGGTCATTGGGATAACTTCTTACCCTTAGCTGAGTTTTCATAGAATAAGAGCTATCACTCCAGTATTGACATGGCTCCATTTGAAGCATTGTATGGGAGGAGATGTAGGTCTCCCATTGGTTGGTTTGATGCGTTTGAGGTCAGACCTTGGGGTACGGATCTGTTGAGGGATTCATTGGAAAGGTGAAAGCTATTCAAGAAAAGCTTTTAGCGGCTCAAAGTAGGCAAAAGGAATATGCGGATCGAAAGGTTAGAGACTTGGAGTTCATGGAAGGTGAACAAGTCTTGCTGAAGGTTTCACCCATGAAAGGGGTGATGCGGTTTAGAAAAAGGGGTAAGCTAAGTCCAAGGTATATTGGACCATTTGAAGTACTTAAGCGAGTAGGGGAGGTGGCTTATGAATTAGCCTTGCCTCCAGGGCTGTCAGGAGTGCATCCGGTATTTCACGTGTCTATGTTGAAAAGATACCATGGGGATGGAAATTACATCATTGGTTGGGATTCGGTTCTGCTTGATGAGAATTTGTCTTATGAGGAAGAACCTGTTGCTATTTTAGATAGAGAAGTTCGCAAGTTGAGGTCGAGGGAGATTACATCCATCAAAGTTCAATGGAAGAATCGACCAGTTGAAGAAGCCTCTTGGGAGAAGGAGGCTGATATGCAAGAAATATACCCACACCTGTTTACAGATTCAGGTACTTCTTCTCGTCCTTGTTTTTCTTCTTTTGATCGTTCGAGGACGAACGATGGGTAAATTGGTATCTATTGTAACGACCTGTTTAGTCATTTTGAGAAGCAGATTTTATTTCTGGAAAAACTGGCTGAGACGACGGATACCACGACGGACCGTCATGGGCACGACGGACCGTCGAGGGTGTCTCGTTTAGTCCAAATGGAAAAACTGGCTGAGACGACGGATACCACGACGGACCGTCATGGGCACGACGGACCGTCGAGGGTGTCTCGTTCCAAAACACTTAGGAATTCTGAAATTTGAGTGCTGAAATCGACTCTTTGAACTCTGTGACGGACCGTCACAGGCACGACGAACCGTCGTGATCCCCCGTTTCAAAACACTTCAACTCTTGAAAATTTGGTACTGGGAACAATTCTCTGAACGTCGTGACGGAAGTGCAGGACGGACCGTCGTAGGTACGACGGACCGTCAAAGACTCTTCAAGGAAATTGAGTCTCTGATCGTTGCGACGGACCGTCGCAGGCACGACGGGCCGTCACAAGTTGCGTAATCCCAGTCTGGGTCAGATTTCTGGTTAAGTTTTAAAGGGGCGTTTTGGACTATTCCTGCTATAATTATAAATTTCGTGGGTTAATATTAATAACTCAATTTCTTGGGGGTTAAAAGAGGTAACCTTGAGTTAATTAGTGGGTCATTATTGTCATCTTTTACACTTAATTATATGTTAATTAGGGTAAAAGAAAGAGGGTTTGAATAAAGAAAAATAATAAGAACAAAGAGGGAGAGAGATAATCGAACGAGAAGAAGAACAAAGCTTTGGGAAAGTGCTTGCTTGATCAAAATTCTTCGGTGGAGGTAGGTTATGGTTTTTATGCTATTCGTAGTAAACTCTTAATAGCGAATGATTTGTATTGGTAGTATTGTAAACCCTTCTATATGCTTAATTGTATGCTTGCATGAATATGATTATGTGATTGTGATAAAATAAGCATGATGAAGCTATTGAATCCTAAATCTTGAAGAAACCCTAATCTACTTTGTTAAAGGGATTGATGATGCCTTGATATAAAAGAAGGCTTGATGAACTAAAGTAAGGAGATTGATGATGCCTTGGTATAAGAAAAGGCTTGATGAATTGATAGAATGATGTTAGTGGATCGGAGTATCACGTACAGACACATAGTATTAGGGGATCGGGTGTCACGAACCGACACGTAGAATTAGGGGATCGGAGTGTCACGTACCGACACATAGTATTAGGGGATCGGGTGTCACGAACCGACACGTAGAATTAGGGGATCGGAGTGTCACGTACCGACACATAGTAGTAGGGGATCGGAGTATCACTTACCGACACAAGAGGAAGAAAGATAATGAATCTCGAAAGATGTTAATATACTCAATATAATGAACCTAATTCCCAAATGAGTATGGTATTGAGGCTTGAGTCCTCATGGATGAACTTGGTGGTACTTGTTGATGATTATAGTACTTGTTGTTGCTACATGTTGAGTATTGTAGTCGATTTATGATATTAACTATATATACTGTTTTCTATTTTGAGTTGGCCGATGATACCTACTCAGTACTTGTGTTTTGTACTGACCCCTACTTGTATGTTTCTTTCTTTGTTATTTGTGGAGTGCAGCAAACGCGCCGTCGTCTTCAACTCAATCGCAATTCTAGCCAGTCTTCATTACACCGGAATTCAGGGTGAGCTAATGCTTCTAGCTTGGACTGGATCTTCTTCTTCATGTCTTGATGCCTTGAAGTTCCGGCATGGACTAGCTTTTGATTTATTTTAGATTCTTAGAATACTCTTAGTTTAGTAATTTGATCATGGATGTTCTTGTGATGATGACTTCCAGATTTTGGGGATAATAATAGTTATTGAGTTTTTAGAAGTTATTTAATTGATTTTCCTTAATGAGTTTAAGTCTTCCACATTATATTCTGTTATTACATCGCAATGTTGGGTTTTCTATTGGTTGGTTCGCTCACATAGGAGGGTAAGTGTGGGTGCCAGTCGCGGCTCGGATTTGGGTCGTGACATAATCCATTCATTTTTAGGAGGTCACAACTAAAAAATAGAAATAAATAAAATAAAAAGTAATCATTGTTAAAGCTACCATCATGTATTTAACAGATATATAATAGCTAACAATCTGTTCATTTGAGTCAAATTACATTAAATTTCATGATAAATCAAAGAGATAAAGTAAAATTGAACCTTAAATCAAGAAGTAAGAACCGCAAAATCTTGACCAAAATTAAATTAGAACGCTCATCTATTTTTTTTTTGGTGTGGATGTGTGTTTGTATTTTTGCTTGTTTTGCTCATGGTTCTTGGTGTTTGTGATTTTTTATTTTTTTTTGATGTTGCTGAATTTAAATCAAGAAGTAAGAACCGCAAAATCTTGACCAAAATTCAATTAGAACGCTCATCTATTTTTTTTTTGGTGTGGATGTGTGTTTGTATTTTTGCTTGTTTTGCTCATGGTTCTTGGTGTTTGTGAATTATTTTTTTTTTTGATGTTGCTGATTTTTTTTTTTTCTGATTTTCTGTATGTTTTTTTTGGTGTATATTTCTAAATATTTGTGTCTTTTCTGTGGGTTGGGAAAAATAGGTATATAGTAGTGTATGTGCATGTGTTGTGTTTCTGTAGGTTGGGAAAATACGTCAGTGTTTGTAGGTGTACGTGGGTAGAAAGGGAAGTGGGTTGGAGTGAATTTTAATTTTTTAATAATATAATGTAATATAATATAATATAATATAATACAATATAATATAATATAATATAATATTGATTAACTGTTTTTTCAAAACTAACAAAAATTGAGAAGTTAATAATAAATTATAATTAAGAAATACTAGCTTATTTATTAAACTAAAATAAAATATAATACTTTTTTGTTATTTTTCGAATCTTTTAAATAAACTCACCAAAATAAGATGAAATTAAAATATCTAATTTAGACTTATAAAACATTTAAGAAGTAAAATAATGTAAAACTTATGTTCGGTCAAAAATTACGTATCTACATTACTGACCAATTAGAAGGACTCTAAGAAGTTCATCTATCAAAATTAAGGCCATTGGAACAAAGTTTTTTATTTTTCTTTTTTCTTTGTTTATTGATAAAAATCATCTGTGACTAAGTTCAATGTCTTCCAAGAAGAAACGTACTCAATTGATTACTTTTCATTTTCTTAAGTTTTTGGTGAATTCAGTTATGCAATATTGGTTGGTAGAGCTTCATGATTGTGGAATTGACGAAAACCAAAATCTATCTTGAAAACCACCAATATGTAAGTTTGTTACATTGTACAAATTATTTAGTTTGGAAAACAATTGGTAAAGATGGAAAAAATAGATGTTGAGAATTTATATGCAAAACCCAACTTATTTTGGATGGAGGTGTCATTGCAATTATTGAATTGCTATTTTTGTATTATAGCATTTTATTACAAAGGAAAAAAACAATATAATGTACTAGACTGATCTTATCTCTATCATTTTCAGGATCTAAATAGGATAGGAAATTATAAAACGGTCAGTAGCATTACATGTGAAAGATAACTTAGTTTCCTTTGTTCTAGTCTAGACTTAATGTCACACTCCGAGTCTACACCCTGGACGTGGTCAGCACCCAAATGACCATTTTCGACCTTGAGCGGACTCTTGGCCTGACTTACTTAACTCAACAGAAGATTTAACTCTATACAAGAAACATTCTCATAAAAACAACTTGAATTAAATATATAGCCAAAATGACACTTAGGTCTCACAATAATATCTGTAATGCAAATAATGAGAGACTCAAAACTAAACTATCTAACCCAATCTATATGTCTATGAAGCCTCTATAATTCTAAGATGGATATTAGGACAGACTCAACAACATCCCATAAAAGAAAGACAGAAAAGCATCTAAATGTGTCCTTCAGAATGCAAGGAGACTCACCACTGACTCCGAGTGCTCAGCTGGATCAACGAGGCGCTGGATGATGTTGATCCTGGTTTCCTTCATCTGCATTTTGATACGATGCAAGACAACTGGTATCAATACATTGAATGTACGAGTATGCAAGTTGAAATGCTAATAAAACTTAAGCTTGAAAAGAGTAAGAAGAAACCCTTACATTGGCTCTACTCAACTCATGATAACTTGACTAAATATAAAGCAATAATACACATACAATATATAAAAGCTTGTAAAACAAGTAAACACTTAGTTCGTTAATGAAAATGCAATAACAAATTCAACTTTAATTATATATGAAGTAATATAGCTTCTGTGGGAATTTCTCTAACCGACAACCACACTATGAGACTATGTGATAATACATCATTTTATCCACGCTATCAGAATAGTCCTATACTTCATCGCCGCATAGAACTACTGAACTTAGTAGATCCATTAGTTTAACTTATGTGATCATCTAAAAAATATGACCCGTTAATACCCATGATGGATACATAGATTTCATGTAGACTTGAGTTAATATGAACTCTCATCCCCACATCGGTGCTCAATACTACTCCCAAAATATAATTTACCTCATGCTTTTAAAACAACTTCCTTCTTTGGGTTGAGATAATTGCTCAACACTTAGCTTTAAAATGCTCTCTTAAAATCAACGTTCCTTTTTCTTGCTCAAACCTATTTTGGAAATCTTAGTTTCCTTTTAACTTAAATGTGAAAACATTTATAAACATTCAAGGAATACTTAGTTCCCTTATAACTTTTTAGAAATGAACTCAACTCTTTTTATTCTTCAATTAACTTGAATGTTAAGCCTTAAATCAAATTTTATGGAATATTTAGTTCCGTTATATTTCGTTGAAGAAGAGACTTTAACTTTTTACTCTTTACTTTAACTTGGAACTTGAGCCTTAAAACGAAGTTAAAACGTTTAGTAAAGACTCTTGAAAACCTTTAAGAACTTTGCCTTGACATAGTTTTCTAGACTTAACTCTTAACTTCTTTGACTTTAATCTTAACTTTCCTTGAATTGGATTATGGATTCAAGGTTATGATTCCTGTTCTTTGGTGATTCCTAGGTGTTTAGAAATCAATTGAAGTAATTAGAATCACTGGAGAGTGTTAATATACATTAGAAGGACTTAAAATGGACAAACTATTAAAACTGGGCAAAAAATGCTGATTTAAGCATGTTCGGGGCGCTCGGTACTAGATCATTTGTCTGAGACACCATTCTAGTGCACTGCATGCGCGCTGCCCCAGGCCTTCTGGTGCAGATGGGGCATGCTGCGCCTGGTGCTACCCAGATGTGTTTTTACAATTTTCTTCTCTTGTTTTTTTGTCATAAAATGCCTAACCCTCCATAGTTATTTTTCAAAACCCTTATGATCATCAATACCTTTAATACTCAATAGATCTAAGTCGAAAAACAACTTGGATATTACGAATAAACATCAATGGGCATTCAAACAACTCAACCAATAGGAATTCGATAAGATTCATCAAGAACTCACACTTAATTGAAACAAGTTTGGTGTCTGGATGAATTAAACCAATAAGAAAGATCTCAAATACCTTGATAGGGATCACCACAGACAAATCCCACCACGCAAATCCTTGGCGGTCTTGGCGAATCCTTGACTTTTCTCTTTTTCCTTCTTCTCTTCTCTCTTCTCCAAGACTTGAGCGTAAAGTTAATTTTCTAATCTCAAATAAACTTGTTTTTACCCCAATTAAATTTCTAAAACAAAATTAAAAATTAATTGCTGAAAATACTAGTTTTTCCTTGCTTAAATCCGGATTAGGACCTTTTCTCAATCCAACAGCCTAACTTTCGATATGCATATCTCTCTCATACGATATCGAAAATGCAAAAACTCGGCGGTGTTGAAAAAATCTTTCCAAGGAATTTTAAACCATATCATGAAATACCTTTAAATTATCCTGAGATAAGGGTTATGACAGATTAAAAATTGCCAAAAGTGATTATTTTTTAGATTCTTAGCTATTTAGAGTTACGAGATGTTACGCTTAAGTTTGGAACTCTCTATCTCTGGAGGCACTTACAGCCAGTGTTTTAAAAAGTGGGGGCGTGAGATGAGATGTTTTATATAGTACGAAGCGAGATGTAAGCCTCGAGACATGGGAGTAAGTTCCATGGATCTACATGGCATAGTCTCATGTATATTCAATTTAATAATTTTATTACTAAGAAAATAAAGCAAAAGTAAAATTTAACTTTCAATGATTTTACAAGTAAATTTTTATATATAAACTATAATAATATAGAAAAATAATTATGACTTTTATTTGAGATAGTTATTAATAACCAATAATGAAGAAACAAAAAGTATTATAATTACTAGTTTGGAAATATCACTACAATAAAAAAAATATGATTTAAAGAAAAAATAGTAATAATAATAATTAAAAACACTAAGGCATACATTTTTTACGCCTAAAACTTATGGATTTATGCTTAGATCTTACGCCTCAAATTCTAGGACTTATCAACTTGCGTCCGAAGCATTTTTGGTACTCCCCGCCCTCAGACTCACCCAAAAACATTTATGAAAACACTGATTACAACTCTATAAATAGCTACTACTGATGGTAATTATAATGATGTTTAGTTTCTTTCCTTTTGTTTTCTCCGCCATTTAAAATCCGATGATATCAGTATACTTCTATTTTTTCCTTAAAAATATTAATTTATCTTGATATCAATAAACTTTCATTTGTTTCCTTAAAAACTATTAATAAAATCTTTATTGATGAAAATTCTGATTATGGGAGCAAGTATCATTTGTCTGATGGATCTCAAGAAATCATGAATCGAAAAACCTACGTGAGGAACCATTTTATAGAAGGTGATAAAGAGTTGTTGGACACAATCTCTTTTGTTTTACTTGTTGATGTAGGTGAAAAGGATTCAACTACTAAATCGAATTTGACAAATTTCAACGAATCACATTAATGGGAATTTAGATATATTAGAGATATAATTAGAAGCCCAAACTTGATAAAGGAAGATTTATGTTGAGTGAGACTCAACGTATTATTGTTCTTGATCTCTTTGTCCAATTAGAGAATCAGAAGGCTTGAACTAATAATGCAGAAGAGCAACTGAATATTAGGAGAAGAGTATTGTTTGATTCAGTAGTAGAATGTATTGAATTCAGTTGATTTTAAACTGAATTCGGGAAGAGGTTTAAAGCTTGGAAAAAGTGGACAACCACTCCTTTATTTTGATCAATAATGTCCATTTATCCCAAGCTTCAAAACCTCTGTCAAAACTCTGTTTACATCTGAATTCCAAACATTCAACCACCTATCAAACAACAGTCTTCTCCTAATCTTCACCTGCTCTTTTGTATTTTTAATAATTCCAACCTTCTAACTCTCCAACCGGAAAAATAGAGATCAAGAGCAGTAATACGTTGAGTCTCACTCAACACAAATCCTGTCATTATCAAGTCTAAGCTTCTAATATATCTCTAATATATCTAAAATTCCAATAAGGTGATTAATTAAAATTTATGCGAGTCACTGTAGTATTAGAATCCTTTTCACAACGATTACCAAGACAAATAAGAAGTCGAATCATACAACTCTGCATCACTTTCCACCAAATAGGTCCTCATGAGGTTTTTCCAATTTATAATTTCATGAGAGCCACCAAACAGATGATACTTGCTCCATGATTCTTAAGTTTCATTAGTTAAGATTTAATTGATATGTTTTCAAGGGAAAACAGAAATATGTTGATAATGACAACATTCAGATCTTCATTCAATGTAATGACTTGGCAACATCTTTAAAGTCCACAAGCAATTACTACATTTGTTTTGCAGTCTAAGTGCACCCCTTATGCTCTTATGATTTTTAGTTAAATGAGCCTTATGAAATGCCTTTTCATTGACAATTCTATTAAGCAAATTCAACTACCTTCTTACTATAATAATTTATAGAAGCAACTCTATGCATCCAAATTAGAGAACAATGACTAAAAACGCATAAATCAAGTAGGCGTAGAAAAAAACTCGACAGAAAAGGGGACACCTAATGAATCAATTTTAACATATATCATCATAATCTTACATTGGAAAAAATAGGATGAAACTAAGTATTAGTATTATTACTATTAGTAGTTAAACTTTTTTAGCTATCCAAGAAATGCAACTGCATTCTGGAATAGAAGGTTCCACTTGAGGTTAGACTAGAAAAGAGAGTCTGAATTCTCTTTCACTCGTAATGCAACTGACAGTGTTAGGATTTTTTACTTTATTTTGGATCCTGAAATTGATGCAAATAATTAGATTGGCCTAGCTAGAACATTCTATTGTTTTTTTCCTTTCTAAGAGAATGCAGTATAATAATAATATAGAAAAATAAATTCAACAACGACAATAATACCTCAATTCTGAATTACTTGGATTTTGCATACAAATTCTCAACACAAGTTTTATTCCATCTCCATCATTTTTCTCAATATTTAGTAATTTGTAGTACACCTTCATACAAGAAAACAGAGTTAGTTGAGAAACAAAAAAAAAATGAAGAAGCCATATGGCTAAGAAAAAGAACCTTTGAAAATTGATCTCAACAGCAACAACATCAGGGTGGGAATCTTAATCACCCATAACCAAAGGGTAAGGAAGCTACAACTGGGGAGAACAAGAGATAACATCGCCTCAAAAGGCAAGAGAACAAGGATAAGAAGAGGCGGAGAACACAAAATAGAAAAACCTATCATTTAGGATTCTTTTGTATTCACTAGGTCTAACCACTTTTGGGCCGATCAACTCTTTCTTAGATATATTATGTGTGGATCCGTTTAGGAGCCCGTTTTTAATTAAATAAAATGGACCATTAGTCCAAATTTAAACTTAAAAAAGTTAGGATATTGGTGGTTTTTAATTCCAATTGTGGTTTTTCGGTCCATCCCACAGTGGTTAGGGCTGCTATAATTTGGTCGAAACCAAAAAGAATGATCGAACTAATTTTTTCTTAATTTCAGTCTTGGTTTTACTGTTTGATCGTTCGTTTTCAATTTTTAATTTTAAAATTTTGGTGATTTTGTTTTCAGTTTTTAAGTATTTTTTTGGTTAATGAGAAAATCGAATTTTATATAATACATTACCACATTTATAGCGTTTATGCAAATGCTTAACTGAAAAGCCCAATAAATAATACGGGAAATTTTAATAATGTTATTTTGTCATTTAATAGGACTTCTTAGCCACAGTTTCAATATTTTTTTAAATTTCAATATTTTAGTTTATTTATATATCCGATTTATGTATTTTTTTTATTTGTTTGATTTTCAAGAATACAATTATTTAATAAGAAAAAGGAGAAAACCAAGGAAGAGAGCATTTATAAAAAAAAAAACTTCACTTCAAATTTTCATCAGTTACAATTTCAAAATCGCTTTCTCATTTGATTGGATCAACAATTTCATTCTCCAGTTTTCTCCCTTATCACTATCTTAATCATGGATGGTGAAATCAAGATCTTTATCATGGATGGTGAAATTTATAACATCAAGAAGTGGAATATACATGACTGTCAAATATATTTTTCTTTCATTTGTATTACAAAAATATTACTCAATGTATCACAATAATATAATTTATGAAAGGATACAAGATTCTAGATTAAAAAAAAAACATACATGATGAAAATAATATAATTTGTTAAATAATGATACAATATTGTAATTAAAAAATACAAATTGATTGTCAAGGAAATTGAGATACAAGATTTTGTAAAAAAAAAAAAAAAGTCGCATACATACTAGAAATAATACAAGACGTTGAGGCCGGATACAATATTCTAAAAAAATATATGGATATAATATTGTAAAAATATATATGGATACAATATTCTTAAAAAAAAAGTATATAAATTGACATTGAACATAAAGAGAATACATTTATGCTTAAAAATACAAATTCATTTGGCATGCCTATTGAAATAACTACAAACAAAAAATGAAATTTAATGTTCTGAATAAAGATACAAATTTTTAGTTAAAAAAATAATTAACAAACAAAACTAAGTATGAATAAAATTAAAGGATGAATATAATTTTTGCAATTTTCTTCTTTGACTCTATCTCTTTCTTCTTCTTTTTCTTCATCTGCTATGTTCTTCTTCTTTTTTTTTTTCACCAAACTCAAATTTGAATACATATTCACCTATGCATTAGTAACCCTATAAGCAAAATTTGAAATTATTAAATATGAACTTCTGAAAAAGCAAATTATATATGATATATGAATGCCAATGCAAATTACTACAATCTACTAAATCTCAAATATGAAAAAAAATTTACAAAAAAATCGAATAATAGTGTTAAAAGATGAAATACATAAATGAGGAAAATCTCACAAAATACTTGGTGAATATGAAAACAAGCTTATAAAAAATAGAATATTATTGTTTAAAATATGAAAAATCCGAAATACAAATACTTAGTGAATATGAAAACAAAATCACAAAAATCTCATAAAATACCTTTTGATTTTGAATTTTACCTTTTATCAATGAGTTAAGAATCTTTTGAATTAATTGCAAGATTTCTTGAAAAAAGTATAGTAAATTCGAAGAGTTGATTTTCTTGAACAATGAAAGGAGATGACAATGGTTTAAAAAGGAAGAGAGAAAAATGAGTGATTTGAGATAAAACCTAAAAAGAGGGGTAACTGAGTAATGGGTGTATTTATGTTTTAAAAACTTGTAGTACAAATGAGTAAAAAATTGTTCAATGTGGGTCAGATTTGAGAAATAAAAGGGAAGAAGGTTACTTATATCAGGATACAATTTATTTTCAAAAATATTGACAGCTTTATTAATTATTTTAAAGTATAGATATTTTTATAAAATATGTTAGAGATTGTGACTAGTTAACTAATTTTCTCTAAATAATAACAAATAAAGCCTATTACTTTATATGTATATGACTATATCCACCCAAAGTCAAATCTCAAAACCCTAATCCACACCAAACTCACTTTTCACTTCTCCACTCTCAGTTCTATAGAGTGAAGAAGAGAGTTGCGACCCGCGAGCCAACGTTCCCGATTCTCACTTTTCATTTCTTTGTTCCATCTCGTTGACTCTTGAGTCTTGACTGTCTATCTACTTCACGAATCACAACTTTGTCTCAAGAATAAATTTCTTCTTTATTTTTATTTTTTTGATTTTTTGTATAGGTAAATGGTAATGGAAGAATAAAAATCAAAACTCAGGAGGATTTGAGAATGACAAATATTGTTTTCTTGTATGTTTAATTGAAAATTTAGAATTTACTTTTTTGGTATGGGTTCTCAGTTCTCACATTATTGTTTTTTTCTTTTTTGAAAATGACAAATTTGAAGTAAGATAAGTGAAGGTGGAGCTTCAAATTGAAGCATTCTTAATACTTCTTCTCTGAATGAAGTTGAAGCAGATGGCATTAAAGTTTCAAAGAAAAGAAAAGTCCAATTGTGACTTAAAAAGGGCCCAAAATGATATTAGAACCGAAAAAAATAAACCGAGCCGAAATTGTAAAAATCTAATTGAACCATATTTATTTCAATTTAGTTTGACTTCATATTTTTGTCAAACCAAAATCTAAAAAATCGAACCAAATTTTGCAAATCGAATTAACTGATCGAAGCCTAGTCCTAACAATGGTAGAGTTTCATCATATCGGTGTACAAAATCGACTAAGAAAACAAACCAAACCACAAGTCAATTTAATCAAAAAAAATCTAATAATTTGATTTGATATTGGAAAAAAAAGAAAAAAAGTAAACTCGTGACCAAACCAACCCGACATTAAATATATAATTTTTCACTTTTTGTATACTTAAAAGTATTTAATTAGATATTAGTTATGCTAAATGACCAGAAAATTCAAAAGTTTGTAATATCTTTTTTATTTTAAAATAAAATGAATTTTCCTTTCATTTTTTACCTAAAAATTATTAAAGTTAAAAGGATAAAAATGTTCAAAATGGTAAAATAACATAGGTAAAATATCATTCCGGCCAAAATAATTTTCCCTATTTTAAAATATATTTTCTTTTACTTTTTTTTTATATAGTTTTTACTCCCTCGGTCCAGAAATGTTTGTCATGTTGCGCTTATTGAAAGTCAATTCGATTAATTTTTAAAGGTAAATTAGATCACATTAATTCGATATTTTAAACAAAAAAATTAGATATTCTAAAACTATATAAAAAGTACTATAAATTACAATTTTTTCATATTAATATGATGAAAAAATGCATCTTAAAATGTTAGTCAAAATTTTTATAGTTTGACTCTAAAATTAGAAACAATGACAAACAAAACCGGATGGAGGGAGTATATTTTATCATATTATTGAATGTTTATGAGACTTTTGAAAATTTGAATGGTCCAATAAATGTTATAGTCCCTAGATATTAGTAACTCTAATAAATCTCAACAAAAATCAAACCAATATTAGTGGGAACAAAAAAGAATTACTTCAACACTAAGAACCATAATAATATTTATTCTTTCAATTTTTAGATAAGTGAACCCATCCGTTCTTCGCGCGATCATATAAAAACACAAATTATACACTAAATATATTAGGTTTGTCTATTATAATTAATATACGTTTAATGTAAATAAGTAATGATTACAATTAAATAACGTATAATATTTTAATCGCGAAAACTTCTAAATACCTATTTATACATACAATATATGTTTGACTACATACACAAACATCATCTTCTTATTTTAAATTCTTGTGATTAGTCTAACACTAATTTATGATCCCCTCAATAGAAAACAAACTAATATTAGTCAGTACTTTATATTTCATTCATTGGTGTTATTAAATTTGGCTTTATTCATTTCGATTTTTTCCATCCTACTCTAACGTAACCAAATATGAATCGTAATTATATTTAATGAATTAAATTTTTTAGGTAAATAATAAACAATTTATGGAGTCATATGAAATTAATACAACTTGATCTTATGTTGAAAAGGTATTATACCCTTTCTTTATAGTATCTTTGACAATGATCATGTCTCAATTATTTTAAATAATATAAATATTTCTTGTTTCATGTAAATAGTTGTTTTTTAAAAGTTTTCACGCAGGTATATTTCTCGATAGTTTTTATAACTTACCTAACAAACACCAATAAATAATATATATTAATCATTAAGATTTATTTCTCTGAAGCAATCAATTTTAAATTGAAAATTTTGATTAGTAATTAGCAGATTTTTTAACATTTTTAAGTTACTAATTTTGAAAAAAGAGAAAATAAGTAGAAATTTTAAATTTGATTTACACTTTCAACCGTAATTGAGATAAATTCACGAGAAAGTGGTATATCTTTAGGATCTACTCTATCATTTTAAAATACTAATTTAAACTAAAAAAAAATTATAAACTTACAACAATGAAAAGTTCGTATAAAAATTAAACTTGAGAGACATCATAAAGATACACAAGGAAAAAAAAGAGAAAGAAATAATATTAATCGTTAAAATACAAGAAAAACAAAATTAATACATGATTGTCTAAGATCTTGTCGTTATCCATTTCGCAAGCCTATCAATATTCATGAGTTGTCTTCTTAAACAAAAGTAGAGAGTGGTCACTCTTGCTTATATCCACTTCAAGTCTATCACTATTCAAAATCTTTCTTCTTACAAAAAAGTGCAGTTGGACAATTCTGGCATCTATGCCCTCTTCTTTTTTGTTATCCTTCATTCTTTTCTGTTATAAATGTTGTATAGCGTTAGTTGTTCATTAAAGCACTCTTATTAAACCTTTTAAATTTAAATCACACATATGACCAAGTTTTTATGTGTCTCGATTATAATACAAACAAAGAAACCAAAGAAACAAAGGGCAGTATACCAAAATTAAAGAAAACATAGGGGGAACTAGATCCAGAATATGTTAGGATTATGTAAATGTGACTTCTTGATTTCATTTTCCTTTCCTTAAGCACATAATAAAAAGATGAGATCTCCGTTGGTAAGCATGAGATAGAAAGAATACATAAAATATCAAAAGTGGTCAATAAAATTTGAATTACTTGTAACAACATTAGTACTTAGTGCAATCTATAGGCAAAAAAGACTTTATTCTCCACAAGATCATATCCAATTAGGAAATTTCCCTATGCCATTTTCCAAATATAGTAATTTCATCTGCAGGTAATATTGTAAGACAAACCAAACCTTCCTCCACCTGTGCAAATGTGCTTGAAGGCAACAACTTTAAATCCACATTTATAAAATGTGCAACGATCGTTGGCGCATCGATTGTTAAATTCTAAGACTCATAACATAGATGAGAAGTCTTTGATGGATCATTCTTCCTAGTAGAACTAATTGAATCAACCAATGTTGATTCCATATTCAACATTGGATAGTTTTAACATTAAGCACCAGTGGTCTAGTGGTAGAATAGTACCCTGCCACTGTATAGACTCGGGTTCGATTCCTGGCTGTGGTGCATTATTGGAGTGCTGTGAAGATAAATTGTGCAAATGTGAATACTTTGGGTCTTCACCTTGGCTGATAATTAGGCGATAATGGCACATCTCAGCCTCTTTTATTTTATATCGAAAAAAAATCATCTCGAAAAACATTCTATGATGTAGTATGGAATGGTTTCAAGTCATTATCAATGTTTGCACCGTATGCGTCTTTTTTTTTTATACTGAAAAAAATTCATCATAAAAAATATTCTAAGGTGCAGTATGAAATGGTTTCAAGACATCAACAATATTCTCACCATATGCATCTTTTTTGTTTTTGATACTGAAAAAAATCATCATCGAAAACATTCTAAGATGTAGTATGGAATGGTTTCAAGTCATCAACAATGTACGCACCATATGCATATGTTGTTTCATTTAGGAGGGTAGAAAATTAACATGATACTTGTTATTTCAATTGAGGTTCAACATCATGACAACAAAAATATTTTGTAGATTCATAGAATTCTTTACAAAAGAAACTTATTACATATCAATTGAGATAATCTAAATTTTGTAATATAATTGGTGGGGTGCACCAGGACAAGGTTATAGTGAAAGCTATCGTGATGGACCTTGCCCTAAAAAATAGAGTTAATATCGTGTGAGTCAATGACTCACATATTATAGATTAAACTAATAAGAATAAATACTACACTTGATCTTAGCCAAAAGGCCGAGAAAGATATGTTTTTACATTTGCTAGGTCTGTTGGGTTTTAAAAGGTGTGAATCGAAAATGAAGAGTTGCAATTTTTGTGAAAAGGCGCGACTTGTATGAAGATTTGCTATTTTTATGAAAAGTTGTGATTTTTATGAAAAGTTACAATTTTTATTAAAAGTTGCGTCTTTTATGAAAAGTCCTGACTTTTATGAAAGGTTGTGATCTTTTCGAAAGATTGTGATATTTTCAAAGATTTGTGACCTTTCCAGTAAGGCACAATAAGAACTTTTTCACACTACCCTTTGCTTTCTATTCATTGAGGGACTTCCTTTTATTTTATTTTTTTGGAAAAAGAACAAATTTATGACTTCTTCTACTACTACTAAATTTAGTATTTTAAGTGTACTTTACTGCCGTTGAGTGGCTTGCTGTGAATACACTGATGATTGAGATCATTCTATCCTGGAAGGACGTATTCCAAATCAAACCTGGGATACTAGAGGGGAATAATTTTCTTAAGGGACATTGTGCATTCAGTATGCTTGATCTTCTTTGTGTTTTTCTAGATTCTGGTATGTGTTATTGATTTTAGATTTGTTTATTAATTTCTTTTCTTCTGTTCTTCACTGGTTCATTAAACTTTGACAACTTCGTGTTTCTACAAAGTCTATTGGAATCAACAAGATTCTTTAAACACAGATTGACAACAATTCTTCTTTATGAAAAATATTTTGTATATTTTTCCTAATATGTTTCTGATACTAGTTTCTCTACTAGTTTTAATTTTTTAGTTATGAAAATATTCTTAAACTTTATTATGTCGTACCAAGTTCTTCAAAGTTTTGTTCTAACTATCTTAGGAATACAAGATGACCAACAATCTTAAGGCAATTATGATACTTTTGGTAATTCTTGTATTCTACTGAATTGAGAGAAACAAATCATGGAAGTAGAAGATTAATGCATTACTTCTCCATAATTTAGTGCTTTGTTTAGCAAGGTAAAGTGAGAGTGTACAGAAATTTTTTTGGTGGTATTCCGGTTAAAGATTACATCGGGTAACCTACCTATTATTTTGACTAAGGAGGAAATTAGTTTCTAAGAGTTAACAACTTTGATTTTTTTTATCATGTGTATCTTTGGAAAAAGAATTGTAAACCATATGTTGTGGAATCAATTTTCTAGGAAATTAGTGTTGCCTTTAAATTTCTTTAGTTTGCAAAATGAGAGATACATAATATTTGTTTGATAAAATAGTATGTCAAAATTGTATATTTGGAAGGCTATTGAAAAGAAAAACATTTCTTTGTGATAAAAATATGTTTAATTTTGTTTGGAAACTAAAAAACTTTTGTAGTTTTGTACTCCATGTGAAATTTGATTGTGTTTGATTTTTGCAGACTAAAAACATTCGTAGTTTTTACTATAGATAAATCAGAGTATGCACTTGGTTTATTTGAAAACTTCACATAATAAGTCAATATGTACTTTTGACTTTCTATAAACTTCACTGGTATATAAAAACAAATTATACAATTTTTGTATTTCTTGTTAGTATTCTAAAAAGTAGGTGATATGCCTATTTGTGATAGAGGAAAATATACCAGTGGCTTAGAGTTTGTGAATTTGTGCCTATATGTAATGAACTTTGGAACTATGTAAAGATTTTCAAAGAGAACTGAAGAAATATAGTTCTTTTTGTAGAATAATATTTCCAAAAGAAGTTTCATACTTCCAATGACATTTTGATAGTATGGGAAAAAATGTGAAAAACTATTTTCAAATACTTGAAAAATATTTTTGAGATCACATTTAAAATATGGAGGTTCTTTTCTTATGACAAATATAAAATCTACTTGGTGTCTAATTTAATTTTGGAGCAAAATATATGAAATTCAGTTATACTTTTGCATTATGTTATACCCACAGAATTCTTGGAGTATATTCGATATTGTGGTTGTTGAGTTTCTCTATTACTAGTATATAGTGTGACTAGAATAAAACTACCAAATTATATATATACTTGTTTAAAATATAATCCAAGAATTTTGTGGGTCTAACATAATGCAAAAGTGTAACTGACTTTCATATATTTTTCTCCAAAATGAAATTAGACACCAAGTAGATTTTATCTCTCTACATGTCTATTCTATGATATGTTATGATGAATGTTGAGGGCTTGTATAAGACATCATTGAGGTTGAATATGCCGGTAACGACTAGGGGGTGCTCTCGGGTTGTTGCACATATATTACTTAACTTAGAAGAAGACTTAACTCAAATTACAGTGTCATTTAATACCAGCAAGAATAATAAATTGGCCAAAATAACACTTAAGTCTCAAAACGAAATAACTTTAATACAAAGATGAGAGACTTAAACCTAACTATATGAATGTCTATGCAGCCTCTATAATACTAAGATGGATGTTATATACACCACAACATCATAATAGAAAGACTAAAAAGCAAATAAATCTGTCCTCCGGGATGCAAGGAGACTCACCACTGTCTCTAAGTGCTCAACTTGATGAACGAGGCACTGGATGATGCTAATCCTGGTTACCTACGTTTGCATCATGAGACGATGAAGGCCAACATGCATTATTACATTGAATGCACGAGTATGCGAGTTGGTATGCTACCAACAACTTAAGCTTTAAAAAAGTACAAGTAACACTTACCTTGGCTCTTCTCAACTCATGCATAACATGACTTAATATAAAGAAATAAAAAACATAAAATATATAAAAGCTTGTAAAACAATGAAAACACTTAGTTCATTAAAGAAAAATGTAATAACAAACTCAACTTTACTTATATATGAAGTAATATAGTTTTTGTAGGAGATTCTCTAACCAGCAATCATCACTATGAGCCTAAGTGATGGTACAACGTCTTACATCATGTTGAAAGAGAACCGTCTTATACCTTCCTGTCAGTACAGAATTTGAACTACTTAGGGATCCACTAGTTTGTACTAAAAAGCACTAAGGAATCGTCTGTCTGTGTTGGCTACATGGTTTATGGGGGGCTTGAGTTAATATGAACTCGTGTCCCCATATCCGTGCTCAGTAGTACTCTAAAAATAATTATCTCATAAGTTTTAAAACAACTTCTTCTCTGGTTTGAGATAATTGCTCAAACTTAGCTTTAAAAAAACTCGTGGAAATCGTCGTTTCCTCTTTACTAAAACTAGCCAAGGCTCTGTTGGAAGTCTCCGCTTCCTTTCTTGCTCAAAAATTAAAAACATACGTAATCTTTGGGAATACTTAGTTCCCTTATATATTTTGAGAAATGAACTCAACTCTTAACTATTTTCTTAATTTGCAACTCTACTCCTAGGGAATTCCTCTTATAACTTTTGAAAAATAAACTCAAATTTTCTCTTTGCTTAACTTGCAACTTTAGCCTTAAAAAAAAAAGTTAAAATGTTTGTTAAAGACTCTTTAAAACTTTAAGAACTTACTTTGATTTGTTTCTTAACTTTTAGACTTGATTCTCAACTTCTTTGACTTTGATCTTAATTTCCTTTATATTAGAGTCTTGATTCAAGGATCATGATCTCATGTTTATGGATGATTTCATGATGCTTCAAATACCTTACACTATTAGACCCAACTAGGAAATATAGGTACATCGCTTAGAAACTAGCTTAAAAGATGGGCGAAAAATGGAGTGAATTGGTGACTTTGGCATTCTAAGAAGCGTGAGGCGCCAGGACGCAAACTTCATTGGAAAGGTTGGGGCGTTCTGGCTGGCACGGCACCCCAAGTCCCTATGGACAGATATTGTCATGTGGGGCTATGGGAGGTGCGGCTCCCCAAGGCCCTACGAAGAGGCTTTCTCAATTTTTCTCCTCCGTTTTATTCTTTAAACCCTTTAAACTTCCATTGTTCTTTCCCACAAACGCTTAGGATCATTAGTAACCTCAATACCCAATATATTTCAATCAAAAAAATAATCGACAAAGACGAATCAAATCAACACTAGGCATTCAACAACTCAACCCACAAGAATTTACAATGTTCATCAAGTACTTCACTTTTTATCATGCAACCAACTCGAAAATCAATTAATTGAAACAAGTTTTGTGTGTGAGTGAAATTACCAACACTAAAATATCTCACATACCTTGATAGGGATCACCCTCGACGAATTCAACTCGCAAAGCTTGACGTTCTTAGCGAATTCTTGACTTCTCTCCCTTTCTTTCTTCTTTGATCTCTTCTCCAAGCCCTAAACGTAATTCTAATTTTTCCAAACTGATATAAGACTTATTTTTACCCCAAATAAATCCCTAAAATGAAATACGGAATTAATTAGTGAAAAGACTAGTTTGCCCTTCCCTATAACCGGATTGGAATTTTCTTGTATGAACAACCCAACTTCTGAAAGGCATAACTCACTCATACAATATTGAAATCACGCAAACTCGGTAAAGTTGGAAACATTATTCCTATATCTTTTCACCCATATTCAGAATAAACTCTATCTCATCCTGAGCTAGAAGTTATGGCCGTTTGAAAATGACCAAAACTCACTTTCTTAACTTAGAAAATTTTCCAGATTTTTCTTATTCTTTCCAATATAAATATTTTCATATTATAACCTGTTTTCTAGTCGTTTCTAGTTGCCAGGTGTTACGAATCATTAGATGTGATATCTTTAACCCTTGAGCTTTGGTGTATACCTAGACAACCATCTGTAACACAATTAACCCTTTACCATTTATGGTTCTTACGCTTGTGTTCGTAGTAGCCATGAACACCACCTAGTTTCATGGGTGTATACACAATAGGCTTTTTAAAATAATTCTCTTTGAATAGGCTTACACTTCACACTCACATAGGTGATTTCTAACAATGTTATTGCGTAGATACACTATTTGATCAAATCTGCAAACTTAGCAAATTATTGAAACATAAAGCTTTATTAACTCATTAACAAGCCTTAATGTTGTATCCTTGTTCCTGAGCATTTTCTTCAACATGAGATTCGATTGAGTCTGTTTACAATTTTGAACCATCAGTCACAACTTTGTTTTTCTCATTGAATCTAGCTCTTGGGATCTCCAGTCTTCTAGATAGAGTTACAATCATGATGACTTGTCCTAAACCGTAAACTCATTCCCTTATATGATCTTTCAACTTTTTCTCTAGTTAGGCCTTTTTGTAAGTTAATATGACATATTATCCTTTGACATTATATAGTCAATTATGATAATTTCACTCTAGAGTAGTTTTCTAATGGTATCATGTTTATGTCATATATGAAGAGACTTTCTGTTATACATCATGCTTCATGCCCAACCTATTGCACCTTTACTGTCAAAATGTATTCATACTAGTGTCAATGGGTTGGGACGAAAAGAATATCTATCAAGAAATGTCGGAGTCTTTCAACTTATTCACAGACTTTATCTAGAGCACCTAGCTCAAAGATCATTGTACAGTTCAATGATCCAATTTGCATCACTATATCATTTTCATAATACTGAATCTTGTTGTAATGCCAGACATAGTTTTAGGTATTTTTAAAATACTCCAAAACTCTATTTATTACCATCTAATGAGTTCTAATGGGATTATTCAAGAACCGACTCATTTCATTAATAGTAAATGATATATCTGATCGTGCACACTTCGTGATATACATCATACCTCCCAATACTCTAGTACAATTCAATTGTGAGTCACTGTCGCCTTCATTATTTGAAATGCATAGCTAAAATTTATTGGAGACTTGACAATATTCAAAACCAAATATTTGAAGTAGTCAAGTACCTAGTCAATGCAACGAGACCGTAGAAATGCTAAACATTATGGAGTTCTAAGGATTCTTATACTTAAGATTGCATCAGCAAATCAAAGATATCTCTTTCCAAATTTGTTTTCTAGCATATGTTTAGTAACATTTATGTCATTAGTGTCTCTAGTGGATGATTAATATATCACCTATATACAAACAGACCATGACCTTGTGATTTTAATGTGAACACATTTATCACTTCCATCATTCTTAAATCCATTTGCCAACATGGTTTGGTTAAATTTCATGTGTCAATGTTTGGGTGCTGATTTTTTAGTCCATAATGCAACTTGACAAGTTTGCACACTTTCTTATATTTATCAGGAACCATAAAAACCTCGAGTTGTTCCATGTAAATTTCTTCCTCCATTTTTCAGTTTAAGAGAATTGTTTTCATTTCTATTTGATGAATTTGGAGGTCATATACCACAGGTAACATAGTTAACATCCAAATGAATGTAACTCTAGTTACTAGGGAGTATCTGTCGAAAAGATCAAGACCTTATTTTTGTCTAAAATTTTTGACAAAAAGTCTTGCTTTATATTTGTTAGCCGTTCTATTGACTTTCATTTTCTTTTTGAGGATTCACTTTGAACCCAAAGATTTATTTCCAGGAGGAAGATCAACCAACTTCAAATAGAATTGCTCAAGATTGAACAAATCTCACGGTTGACACCATCTGTCCAAAAGGATGAATCTACAGAAGAGACAAGAAATGTTAAAAAATCATATCGAAGGAAGTTAAAATCCATTGACATTTACTACGCATCTTATTCTCTTTATTAAGTATATTCTCCTCTTGTTCTTCCCAAGGTCATTTACACCTTTCACTAGACTATTCAAGTCTAAGTTTACAGTCCACAGTCTTAGGTCCTATTTTAATCATTTTAGGAATAGGATCTTGGACTTTGGATACACACACCCCACACTTTGAAATATTTCAAGTTGAATTTCGTTTCCTTTCTAT
The DNA here is from genome assembly GCA_032847665.1 of Solanum chilense. NCBI lineage: Eukaryota > Viridiplantae > Streptophyta > Magnoliopsida > Solanales > Solanaceae > Solanum > Solanum chilense. The sequence goes on from CM064963.1 coordinate 40,871,950, forward strand.
TACTCATATGGAATAGATTGTGTCCTGAACAAATACAATTGCTTTCTTTTGACAAAGATAAAACTTTTGTTGTTCCCTTTTGCAATAAGGATTGTTCCTCCACATAAGTTTTGTGGTAAACCCGACCTTATAAATAATGCATCCAACATTTCCTTCAATGTTCAATTTTTCATTAGATTGAGGTGAATAGGGCAGCATTTTGATGGATAATTTCACATTTCAAACATATTTCTGCATGAGGATATTTATACTCTCCATTCTTATCAATTCTTATTTTTTTTTTCCCAACTAATTTTCAAATTCGATATTATATTGTCTAGATACTTCTATTGCTTCATCCTTATCATTCAGCAAATAGACATAGTCCTTTCTAATGCAATTGTCAATGAAAGTTATGAGATATTTTTTTCAAGACTTCACATCACAAATGTCAGTGTAAAATCAACTCTAAGGGATTAGAATTACTTTCAACCGATTTATAAGAATGCTCAGATTTAGATTCCACACAAACTTGATATTTTTATTTAATGCACTCAAAGTTAGACAAACTTTTAAGTTGATTAGTTTTCAATAAAAGATTTTGTAACTGACATTCCCCAAGTGTTCATGTCACAAACTTTGACTCAAGCAACTAAGACAGTTAAAAATATTGAGTTCGAAAAGCTCTTTCCGGGATAGCTTTTTTCTCAGTAATAGTTATTCCGATTTCTTACAATTTTGTGTGATATAACTATTTTATAGAGTAATCACCTTGTCAAATGTTCTTTTCAGAAGGACTTCTCCATAACTTTAATTTGAGTCCAATAAAGGCAATATAGTCTATTTAAATACTTTTATTGTAACATACATATCTTATCTTGAAAAATCATAACATTTTAAGTGACACTTTCATAAAAGAACACAATTATTTTATATATATACTTGTTCAAAATAATTGTGTTCTTTTATGAAGAAGTGTTACTTAAAATTTTATGATTTTTCATGATAAGATATGTATGTTACATTAAAAGTATTTGCATAGACTACATTGCCTTTATTGGACTCGATAAAACTTTGTTCATGGTTAGTTCTATAACAATAAATTGAAAGTTATGGAGAAGTCCTTCTAAAAAGAACATTTGACAAGGTGATGACTCTATACAATCTTTGTCTCGCACAAATTTGTAAGAAATAAGAACAAAATATTAGTGAGAAAAAAGCTACCTCGCAAAGAGATTTTCAAACTCAATATATTTATTTGTTCTTACTTGCTTGAGTCAAAGTTTGTGACATGAACACTTGGAGCATGTCAATTACAAAACCTTGTACGCAAAACTGATCAACTTAGAAGTTTGTCTAACTTTGAGTGCAATAAATAAAAATGTCAAGTTTGTGTGGAATCTAAATATGTTGAGCATTCTTATAAATCTTTTGAAAGGAATTATAATCCCTTAGAGTTGATTTACAGTGACATTTGTGATATGAAGTCAACACCATCTCGTAGTGGAAAAAAATATATCATAACTTTCATTGACAATTGCATTAGAAATGACTTTGACTATTTGCAGAATTATAAGAATGAAGCAATAGAAATGTATAGACAATATAATATCAAATTTGAAAATCAGTTGGGAAAAGGATAAGAAGTGATAAGAATGGAGATTATAAATGTCCTCATGCAGAAATATGTTTGGAAAGTAAAATTATCCATCAAACTACTGCCTTATTCACCTCATCTAATGAAAAATAGAATATTAAAAGAAATGCTGGATGCGTTATTTATAAGTTCGGGTTTACCACAAAACTGATGTGGAGGAACAATCTTTACTACAAAAGGGAACAACAAAAATTGTCTTTTTAGAAAGAAAGCAATTTTGTTTGTTCAGGACACAATCTATTCCATATGCGAAATAGAAAGGAAAGGAAATTCAACTTGAAATATTTCAAAGTGTGGGGGTTGTGTATCCAAAGTCCAAGTTTCTATTCCTAAAATGATTAAAATAGGACCTAAGACTGTGACATGTAAAATTTGACTTGAATAGTCTAGTCAAATGTATAAATGACCTTGGGAATAACAAGAGGAGAATGTACTTAATTAAGAGATTCTGAGGCGTAGTAAATGTCAAAGGATTTTAATTTCCTTCAAATATGATTTTGTAATATTTCTTGTGTTTTCTGTAGATTTATCCTTTTGGACAGATGGTGCCTACAGTTAGATTGGATAAATCTTGAGAAATCCTATTTGAAGTTTGTTGATCTTCCTCCATAAAATAAATTTTTTGGTTCAAAGTGAATCTTCAAAAAGAAAATGAAAGTCAATGGAACTGCTTACAACTATAATGCAAAACTTTTTGTCAAAGGTTTTAGAAAAAACAAGGTTTTGATCTTTTCGACACATTCTCCCTAGTAACTAGAATAACATTCATTTGGATGTTAACTCTTTTAGCTGTGGTATATGACTTTCAAATTCATCAAATGGAAATGAAAACAACTCTCTTAAATGGAGAATTGGAGGAAGAAATTTACATGAAACAACCCAAGGTTTTTATGGTTCCTGATAAATAAAAGAAAGTGTGCAAACTTGTCAAGTTGGATTATGTACTAAAATACACACCCAAACAGTGACATAAGAAATTTGACCAAATCATGTTGACAAATGGAATGATGGAAGTGATAAATGTGTTCACAATAAAATTACAAGGTCATTGTCTATTTGTATTTAGAGATATATTTATCATCATTACAGACACTAATGACATAAATACTACTAAACGTATGCTAGAAATCAAATTTGGAATGAGATATCTTGGAGTTGCTGATGCAATGTTAAGTATAAGAATCCTTAGAAGTTCCTAATGTTAAGCATTTTTACGGTCTCATTGCATTGAAAAGGTACTTGACTAGTTCAAACATTTGACTTTCAATATTGTCAAGTCTCCAATAAATTTGAGCTTTGAATTTCAAAATAATGAAGGAGAAAGTGACTCAAAATTGGATTGTGCCAGAGTATTGGGAGGTATGATGCATATTACCAAGTGTGCGCGATCAGATATATCATTTCCTATTAATGAAATGAATCGGTTCTTGAGCAATTCTTGATAACGTTCAAATATACTTTTTGAAAAGTTATATAAATGATCGTGTGCAATATAATTACCCAAATATTAGTCGGGGTCCATTTCACAGAGAATATGGAAGAATATTATCAATAGAAAATATTTAACTTGATAGTTGTTATATAAAAATGAGTTCTTTTTAATTAAATATAGATAAAAACAATGAAAAACAGCTTTGAACTAAGTATTTATTTATATCCAAATTTAAAAAAATAACTAGGAATGTGTTCCCCATAAGCTCATAACGCGGTAATCCTAGTAATAGCAATTTTTCTCTAGTGTTATGCATGCAAAGTGATAAGTTATGTATTTCTAAATCCTTCGTCCGACATTTAGAGAATTTCACCCCGTACTTTGGTCCGAGAACGTGTGTATAATTTACTAATCCATACCTTTACTTCATATTAAACAGCATAATCGATATATGGCTCAGTTATTACTTCGCACCAATCGACACTAGGCTATTAGATAGTATCCAACTAAATCTATCTTGATAATTCTTTTCTTATTAACTACCTCCTTGGTCCGGCAAGTAGCAACAAGTCTAGTTCTAATCGTGCACTCGTTAAATAGACTTCTAAGAGAAAGAATTATCAATACATGCAATAACCTATATGAGAATTGCTTAATTATTATTCATACTTTGTTAATCGCTCATGATTCCCATATATCTAGTTGTGGAGCTTAGCTACTCATTATCTCAAAAACACAATCAAAATTTATTAAAATAAATATGTTTGTGTTAATCATAAAAAGTTAAGAACAATAACTAAACTATCTTTTTATTAGTCACGAATACAAATAAATAATAAAGGAGAAGAAAGAATAAACCACAATACTGCGGCCTCCACGACGACTCTTACAAATCTCCAAAACTAGAAGAAAATTTATATTATGTCTTGTATCTTTGTTCTTGTCCCCCTCAAAATATAATATTTCATGCCTTATTTATAGATATAAAAACTCTAAATAAAATAATTGAGTTCAAGACATATTAGGATATCAAAACCCGGAAGGAATTAATTTCCGTAAATTAATTTTGTGTCTTGAATAATGTCGCCACATCCAAATTAAGTGACCCTTCATATGCTGACACGTGGCAAAGAAAACTCTTTCCATCAATTTAGTTTCAGCCGCTTTCCATATATATATATTTTATTTTTTTTACTCACTTTAATCCATTAAGCTGTGTGCTTAATTTCCTTCTTTAACCTTCATCTTTAATTCGTTTTATCTCTAAACTTCTTCATTTTTTCACCAAATTAATCCTACAAATAAAATACGCAATTTAGCACAATTCATAAAATTTATGCTCAAAACAAACAAATATAAATAAAAAATGTTAGGTAAAAAATGATTACAAATATGTATTTTGGCCTCACATCAACGCCCCACACTTAATACTTTTGCTTGCCCACGAGCAAACATTAAATTTCATCTTTGAAAATTATACTAGCAATGTCATCACTTTGATTAATACAAACTATTAGGCCATATGTCAATTTCAAAATATCTAGTAGACTTCTCGGTCATTATGCAAGACATTCAAATTTAGAATAAACCTCTAACCTCCTAACTCCAAGGAAGGATTTTGAACTCATAAAATTGAAGCTTTGTCACCTACTCTCATCAAAGAATGTTAAAAACATCACCTATCTATCATGAAACAAGTGCCCTTTAAAAAAGAAAAGTCTACACACTCAATTCAGAAGATTGATATAAATTAAAGACTTCATATTAAGAATAACTCTCACACTCAAAAATAAAAATCACATGTATGCACAAAGAACCATATGGTTGCCCATTTTGTACATCTCCACTAATTAAGAATGCTTGAATAGAATCAAATAGGACTTTAACGGGTTGTAATGTAGGCTAAGGGATGGGTAGAAAAACTATATAATAGTGATTTCCACTTCCTTAAGCACTTTCCAATTTTAGACTTCATAACTCATATTTTCTTTTCTTGAATTTAAGCCCTCTCGTCAATAATTATTTCACAAGTAATTCTCATCATCTAAAGAATGTTTCAGTTTTTTTCTTCATAATAGCCACCGTCAACTTGTGTTAAGGTGCACGATGTCCTTGGAAGGACTAGGGCCATCGTCAAGGTAATTTTTTTTTCTTTTTTCTTTATGTCATATTCCAATCTTTTTTTTCATGTCACAGTCTTTCAAAGAGGGATTTTAAGCACTTTGTAGCTATCATTGATTATATTTTGACTCATCCATTCATTTTTCTCAGAGTTGATAATTAAAATAAGTCTATGTTATGATGCTCAAGGAAGCAAGGTGCAACAACTAGGGATTCAACAAAATAGTCAAGGGCAAAATATGGCTACCAACAAAAGGCTACAAGCTCAAAAGGGCTTACTAGTGACAAAATATCTGAAAAGACTAAAATTCATAAGACAAAATCAAATAAAGCCTATTATCATCTCCTAAACAAGGCAACACTTTTTATTTCGCTTTAATAACATGCAAGACAAGTTCTAGACTAATGTGCAAAACATGGAATAAACAAAATCTCACCACACATGACACAAGTATCAATCAAGATGAATCAACTCTACCTCTAACAGAGACATGATCATAACAAACTACAAGAATAAATAAGCTATATATAAAGTCACAACCATGAACCTAGATGTCAAAAGGTTTGCAATTTCACTAGTAATCAAGCATTTACAAGAAAGTACTACTTAAAATTAGGCCCAAATAGTAAGTATCATATAAATCAAAAGGGTCTTTTCTTTTCTCTCCAAAAATAATAATTAAACAAAAATTCTATTCCAAAATAAATAAATAAAAGACACTCGGTTCAAAGGGGACTATCCTCAGGAAAGAACCGAAAACAAAATCCAAGGAACCCATCCTAAAAAAACTCAATAAAACAGTAAAAACTAGGAATTCATTCCTCCACCCCACACTTAAAAAGATGCTACATCCTCAAATAATTAAATAAAATATAAAACAAGGGTTAGGAAAACTCCTTGAGGCCTTTAGGCCTAGCTAGTAGCACGTTTTCTAAATAAAATCAAGGGTCGTCACCCCACACTTAAGCTCAATCATACTCCTTTCCTTTTTTGTTTTTTTGGTTGGGTACTCAGACTTCCCTTAATATGCAAAAACAAGAAACAAAAAGTGATACTAATAAAATAAAATAAAACATAATAATAAAATAAAGAATGACGTTACACTACTAATTGGGTTGCCTCCCAACAAACACTTAATTTAACGTCACGGCACGACACTGTCAATTTTACTATTTTTCCTTCCACTTTGAATATATGAATTGCACCCCCAATTTTAAATCAATTTTTCTATTACGCTCAACGGGTGGTGGTACAAAATGAAAGGTCCCAAACAACATATATCACATTTTGCACTTCTTGGATCCTAAGTGATGAATGTAATTTATCGATGTTGGAACAATAAATTCAAGAATATATACACAATTTTCCTTCTCCATACACTCTTCTATAGGCTCAGATGACTCGAAGATAATAATAATAAAAAATTTAAAACTAATCCTAAGAAACAAAAAAACAAAAAACACTACAAGTTAAAATACATACTAAAGATAATTTTTAAGACATATTCCACGGCAATGGCGCCATTCTTGATAACGTTCAAATATTCTTCTTGAAAAGAAATATAAACGATTGTGTGCAATATAATTACCCAATATGAGTCGGAGTCGATCTAACAGAGAACATGGAAGAATATTATTAATAGCAAATATTTAACTTGATAGTCGTCATATAATAATGGGGGAGATTTTAAATTAAAATAAAAATAAAGCAATAAAAAGATAGCTTTGAACTAAGTATTTATTTATATCCAAATTAATAAAAATAACTAGGAATGTGTTCCCCATAAGCTCATAACGCGGTAATCCTAGTAATAGCAATTCTTCCCTAGTGTTATGCATGCAAAGTGATAAGTTATGTGTCTCTAAATCCTTGGTCCGGCATCTAGAGAATTTCATCCCGTACCTTGGTCCGTCTACGTGTGTATAATTTACTAATTCATTCCTTTACTTCATGTTAAGTATCATAATCGATATATGACTTAGTTATTACTTCGCACCAATCGACACTAGCCTTTTAGATAGTATCCCACTAAATCTATGTTGATAATTCTTTTCTTATTAACTACATCCTTGGTCTGGCAAGTAGCAACAAGGTGAGTTCTAACGCATGCACTCGTTAAAAAGACTTTTGAGCGAAAGAATTATCAATACATGCAATAACCTATTTGACAATTACTTAATTACTATTCATACTTTGTTAATCGCTCATGATTCACACAAGCCTAATTGTGGAGCTTAGCTACTCACTATCTCAAAAACATAATCAAAATTTATTAAAATAAATATGTTTGTGTTAATCATAAAAAGTTAAGAACAATAGCTAAACTATATTTTTATTGATCATGAATACAAATAAATAATAAAGGAGAAGAAAAAATAAACAACAATTCCCCGGTCTTCACGGCGGCTCTTACAAAGCTCCAAAGCTAGAAGAAAATTTATATTATGTCTTGTATATTGGTTCTTGTCCCCATCAAAATATAATTTTTCATGCCCTTTTTATAAATATGAATACCTTAAATAAAATAATTGAGTTCAAGACATATTAGGAAATCATAACCCGAAACTGATTTTCAAAAATTAATTTTGTGTCTTGAATTATGCCGCCATATCAAAATTAAATGACCATTCACATGCTCAGTCTTGGCAAAGAAAACTCTTTCCATCAATTTAGTTTCAATCGCCACTAACAATAACTAAGTCATCTATAGAATGTATGACTACATAGGTAATTCAATACTCCCCATGGGTGAATATGTGATTCACATATTAACATGATGGTTCACATCCTTGAAACCTACTAATAGGTTCACATTAATGGACTAAGGATCTCTTTCCGAAACTAGTCTCATCAAAGCATACAACATAAGTAAACATGTAAGTCATACAAATCAGCAACAAACATGATGACTCAAACATATTAACCTCATATTAGTGCATAAACACCATACACAATCAAGTACATGAAAGACTAATTAAGGCTACACACCCGAGACTTCCACAGAGGTGCCTTTCCCTCCACCCCTAGACTTGAGTACGAAGAATCGTTGCCTCCTTGGAGCCTCTTCCCTTGGACCATTAGGTTGAACTCTCTCCTTCCCTTGTTCTTGACTTCTCCTATTCGGACAATCCTTCATCATGTGAGCTGGTTTTCCAGAACTTTAGCAAGCGCTAGAGTGCATCATGCATTCTCCCCCATGCAGTATGCCACACTTCCTACAAGGTGGCCTCTCCTGGGATATAAAGTCTTACGAACCTCCAGGAGTAATCCCTGACTGAGATCGAGACCTGCTTAAGGTTGATGAATTCCTAAAACATAGCCTCCTTCATTTATATGGTAAAGATCCACCCTATAAAAGTCATCTTGAAAAGATCCCAAATAATAGGACCCCCTCCTAAGGCTCTGCTATCCGGCCACACCTTATACCAGGATTGAGCTACATCATTTAGCTGGTAGGATGCCAACTCAGACTTCTCGACATCAATCAAACCCAATAGCCTAATCTTATAAGGTTCTAGCTTGGGACATCTGTACCAAAGTTGTCCTTACTTCTTAATCTGTCAACCCAGCTGAGTTAACAGGCATCTTTATTCCAGCAGCTGGAGCCTCGCAAGAAACCGGAATTACTCCAACAGCTGTTCCACCAATATCTCTGCTTGCTTTTCTTCTTGTATTCATCTTTTGGAAACTTCAAGAGTTGATGTTAGATATGCTCTTAACACCAAGAAATCCGACAATAGATAAGGCACGATAAGATTAGAAGAAGGGAAATTTTCCTACGCAGCATGCAGTCTCTAATCCAGGATAGTGGTGCACTTCACTACCATGACTTAGAAACCACTCGATGTGGTTGATGTGAACTTAATATCCTCAGAATTTAACCTAGTGCTCTGATACCAACTTTATCACGACTGTAATCTAGATCGCGGACGAGACTGGTGTCGCTGACCTCTAAGAGGTCGCAAAAGAAGCCTACTTATGTCATTCTTACTTTGTCTAGGTTGATTTTAGCGGAAAATTTGAAACTTTTTGTTTCTTAACATGCCTAGTAAACATTCTAATACATACATAATTGTTCACCATCAACTATCTAACAGTAAGATCATCAAATGAAAGAAACAATTTATTATAACGATAAAGATGTACTTGTAAAAATTGTACCAATACAAGGTCTGAACAAAAATGGAAAAAAAACTCTAGTGGAACATACTCCACTAGATCAATCCTACAACTAAGCTAGAACATAAATGGGCAAGCATCCTCAAAAGCATGAGGTCCTACCAAGTCCGGATGAATGCTAGACGTTCGGATAACTGCAACGTTGATCGTGTAGCTCTAGCATCCACCTGTGCCTGCACCTAAAAGTTTAGAGTTGTATAGGGTTAGTACAGACTTGCACTAAGTATTGGTATATGCAAGCACACACCAAGGACATGCATGAGTAAGAATATCTCTTTCCTACCAACCTGATTATAGCAGGTCAACTTAGTGGACTTGCCAAATTGAGATTAGGAAAGTGAGTAAACTTTCCAAATTTCGATTAGGAAAGTTTATGAGCTTTCCAAATTTGGATTAGAAAAGTTATGCCATGAGAGTAACACGCATCATCATACTTAACATTTTGCACACAGCACACAACAGCGTACACACAACACATATCATAATTCATATAACACATAACGTTATTCATATCGTTCATTAGTATTCCATAAGACCTTGGAATCATGGACTTGTCATTAAGACTTCCCAAAAATGAGGGCTCAACATATGGGACCTCAACTAGGGAGTCTGCTTTAGCAAACACAGAGTCTGCTTCATTTATTCATACGTACTTCATTTCATTTCATTCATGGGCCAATGTAAACACCTGCTATACGTAGGATGTAGTTTAAGACTTTCATCGAGTTCGTGGTCCAATGACCAAGAATGAACTAATGTCATTACTTGAATCTAACTCACCTCTTCATTATCCCATCCTAACACCTTTTGTATCATTCATTTCATTATGTGCATCATTTGAGGTTGGCCTCATTCATTAATTGGGAACTTTAACTTTAACCGACATAGATCATGTGAGCATCCTGAAATCCAGTGTCATGAAACCCCACACCGAAAAGAGGTGGAATCACCGACCAAAGTGACCCAAAGCATGCTAGCATATATGGGAATTGAACCCCGCCAGATCCCTATATTGGCAGTATAGGTTCGAAGACTAGGAGATATAAGGAGACCCATACCTAGCATGCCGGACAGTCTCATCTCCTGAGAGTTACGTGAACCACCACCCTTCCCGAAAGAAAGGAATCACCGCTCATAGCTAGTCTATCGGTGCTCAGTATAAAGTTCCATTACATTTAACTCATACATCATGGAAGTTGTCTTCTAGTATGAGGATATCATAGCTCAATAGATGATTTCTCATCTCATCATTAGTATTAAGTGTGTTAATATCAATACTTTTATTAGAGTGTTCATAGAGACTGGTCTCTTTATTAACTTTACACTCTCATAGGTGAGTACATTTTGGTAACATTTACCTAGGCTCATTTGAGATTGCTCTCATCTTTTACATTAGCCTCATATCATGTTGTCACCAAATTCATTATTATTAGCAAATTTTCTCTTCATAGTTACTAACCCCTTTTATGTGAATGTTCATTTCATCATATGCCAATGCACTTGACCATTTGGTGTGTTTCACATTCTTACTTAACTCTTCAAGGGTTTCATCATTTTATTGTTCATTTCATCATTTCATTGTTCATTTCATCATATGCCAATGCACTTGGCCATTTAGTGCATTTTACACTCATACTTAACCCTTCTAGGGTTTCATCATTTCATTATATACATCTTAGGTTGACTTACTTTTAAACGTATGCTAGACTTATGGCTCTATATATACAAGCCATGGGCTCTATTCATAGTTTGTCTAAGTGATTCATATTTACCCAAGATTATGTGGTAAAAGACTTATGCATCTTGTAGATATGCCAAGATATTGATTTCGATCTTTAGAGGCAGCATTCATAGATATTTACTTACGTATGACTTATGTGTCAATACAAAATTGGGCAAGGGAACCCGATTTAGAATCCTTTGGACAACACTCAATCTTATTGTAAACTTGATAATCACATTTTTCAGATTTGGGGGACCCTAGTTCGATCCCCATCAACCCCATCATGTTTCCTTTATTTTTCTCCTCTCCTTTTTCATTTAAGTCAAGGAGGTTGGGGCTTCAATCCCCCACATGCTCATTATTTTTCTTTTATTTTATCTCTTAAATTTCTCCCCTATCCAATAGGTTGTGGGTTCAATCCCCACTCTCCACATTTCTTTTCTCATTTATTTTTCTCCTAACTCTCTCATCCATTCACGAGGTTGTGGGTTCAATCCTCACTCACCACATCTATTTTTTCTTGCATTTTCTCACGAAATTTTTATGAAATTTTCATTTAGTGAGGTCATGGATTAAATCCCCAATGACCTCAAATTTTATTTTTTTTTAAACGAAACTCATTTTTTAAAGAGTTGGTTGAGACTACAATTTCCAGCAAGATGGAAATTTAGTATCTTCCAGTCCATTTTTGTCTTAAATCTTTGTTGATTTTTTTTGTAGCTTTCATGTAATGATGTTTTGGGATCAATCCTTAGTGATATAACTTATTTTACATTAATTTTTCATTGCACTTTGTACCATTTTATTTGGACGAACCCAACCTACCAAATGCTGGAAATTTGTTCACTATTTTCAGCTTCTTTTTATCATCATTCTTACGTTAATTCTTATGGAATTTCGTGGATTATTTGGTGCATATTTAAGTGAAATATTATGATTATATTCAACCAACAATTAACATTTCATCCAGCAACATTACATCATTTTACACATCCGGATTTACACAAACATTCACACATAAAATTCAACCATAAAAACATATCATTTTTCACATACTTTCGGTTGATATAACTTAACATGCTTACAATTCCAAAGACATAATCAAGAACACATTATCACGAAAATCAAATTTCACACTTACACTACCTGAAAACATACCAACAACATGAGCTCTAATCTATTTCACATTGAGATCAAAGGGATACTAGGGACAAGGAATTCGACAAGACCGGGAACAACCCTAGTTTTCAAGTAGATTCATCTGAGTCTTAAGGGTCTCTTGGGAAAGGTATCAAGAGTAAGAAATACCATACCTTTTTGACGTTCAAACCTCGACTTGCTGCCCAAAGAACCCTCCAAACACTCGTCCAAATCCAAGAGCTTCAACACCAACTTGACGGAAAAACCCTCTTTTTGCGTAACGTGTTTGATTAGTTGTTTGTTTATAATTTTCGTGGTGAGTTATTCAAATGTGAAGAACTTTGGTTTACCTACTGTTTTTGTACGTTATTTGGAAGAGAAAAACGTGAGTGAGAGTGATAGAGACGTGAGAGAGAGAGAGATGAGCGTCGGAGAGAAGAGTTTTCTTAGGCTTAGGAGTCTAGTTTAGGACTTAGTCAAATAAGGTTTTATTTAATTATTAAAAATCTGATTTACTTTTATTTTAAATCAGATATTAAATAATAAATATAAATTAATTACATTAGTCTACCAACTTAAATTAAAAACAATTTAATTCATTGCTTCCACCTAGGTTCGAACCCGGGTGGAGCAAGACTTCACTTCAATAGACAATTTTCGGTCCTCTCTCCACAAAATGACCCTCTACCTTATTAATTAAATAACTAATTATATATTTAGGGTAATTACTATACTACCCTTAGTCTGGAAAAACACCATTTTACCCCTAGACCCTCAGAATCTAAGATTTTCCCTTTCTAAGTCCAGCAAAGACTCCTTCAAGTAAATCTTCGTATTCGAGATCCCTACATGGTTAGTCCCAACCCTTACTAGATCAACTAACTCCCCATGTTAGTTTTCTTGGATGTAGCAAGGGTTCCGAGGTATGGTTCTATGCGCACCAATCCGTGTGAACCAGATCTAATTGTTGGCATTCTAGACACATTAAGCATTACTTAGCATATTTATTTTTTAGGGTTGTTACAGTTCGTCAATTGAAGTTGCGAGACATCTTCTTGGATTCAAGATGGGTTCCTCCTCAAGGGTCCTTTGTGGTTCCTTGGGGAGTCGTATGAGGATGTTCAACCCTGAAACATGTGGTTCTAGATCCTAAAATGTGCGTCATGATGTTTTAAAGTCCTAAAATAGTTAATAATAGTGTGACTAGGCAGTATATAATGTTTGGAACTGCTTGGAGGTCAAACGTCCAAGAACGTCCGAGACATTCAAAAACTAGTCGTAGTTAAACTAGTGTGTCATAGTATTTTGTAGTGATGTTTTGGGGATGTTTGAGGGTGAAATTTATTACCAAGGGTTCCTATCCATAGCCTTATATACAAAGGGTTAAAACATCTAAGAAAGACGCATCAGGGACCATAAAAAAGAGTCCCCAAAGTTGACCCAAACTTGGACTGCGAAGCTGTCGTACCATCTAGTTTTGGGCAGTGGCTGCGCGTCGTTCAGCTGACACGCAGTAGGAAAAATTCTTTCCCTGCGACGCGGGGTTGTCATGCACCATTCTGCCCAAAATTTTTTGAAAAATAAGATTTGGAAATGCCTCCGCGACGTGCAGTAAAATCCCATATTTTATTGCGTCGTTTTATGTTAAATTTGAGTTGGTTAAATTGTGTAATGAGTGCAGCGGTCTTTTGGATAATTTGGGGATGACTTTTAGACGGTTATTGAGTCTTTTTTAGGTCCCTAAACTCACCAATCAAAGCTAAACCCTCAACCCAAAACAAAACCTCTCCATTCACTCTCTCTAAAACTCTATTGTTGAAGCTTTGAAGCTCCAAGGAAGAAGATAGGATTTTTCAAGTTTTTATCCATCAATCTTGTGGGATTTTAATCACAATTAGGGTATGGTTATTCATTCTTGAATTCTCTTTCTTCAAAGAGTCAGTTCCAATGATTTTTCAAAGATTATAAAATCATGAATTCTCCAAATTTGTGATGTAGCCATGGGTTCTTGCATAAAATGTTTTGAATCATTGTATTATGATTGATTTGATGTTAATTTGATGATTTTAACCTAAAAAATCTATGAAAACATCCAAACCATGCCATTCTAGTTTTGACTATTTTATGGGTTAAGTGATCATGTCTCAATGCTTATGAATTCTAGTGTAGTTTTATTTGGGCTATTTAATGATGTAAGGGTTGTAATGGATTGATATCACATAAGATGTCTTATAATGGTAAATCTATATTGAATTGATTAAGATTCATTTATTATTATGATATTTGTATTGAATTGATGATCATGACCATGGGTAAAGGACTTTTGTCATTGTATTGGATTATTTATCTATGGATTGAAGTGGTGAGAATGGATTGGTGGTACGCTTCCCTGGTTCTCTTTATTTTATGTAATGTAGGTCTTGAATTATGTTGCTATTGGTATGGTCCACTTATGGTGGCGGTGATATGTGCTTTACTTGTGAATTATGTGGCCTCATCTGCATTACTTTATGAATAGTGATATTATCATATTAAGACTTGATTATGATAAATGTGATTGAACTCTCCTAACTGACCATATGTGATTATAATAGACTAGGGTGATGTCTCTAGTTGTGTTACTAGTGTGTCTTGATAGGTTAACTTGATTAGTCCTACATGATACTTGAACACTATCGTATATGTGATAAGAGATGATGTGTGTGTCTTGATTGGTAGTCTTTGTCCCTTACTTGATACATGAAGAATATGAATATGAACATCTTGACTTAGTAGGCTTATGCACCTTTGTCTTGTATGTGTATGAATGAATATTGAATGAAAGTCTAGGATCGGTAGACCTAAGATGGTGCCTTTCTAAGCATTACTAATAGTTGGAACCTTCTAACTAAAGAGAAGGTTAAGAATTATCTATCCTTATAGACCTTGAGTGGCAGCACTTGTGGACCCATTCTTGGTAGGGGTAATAAGAGTTGGTAGGACAAAGAGAAGATACCTTCTCATATACCTTTAGATGATTGAACTTACTCTATGAGAACAAAGGCTAGCACCGAGTGAATATGTTATGGTTTGTAGGTCTACTTGAGAAGCATACTAGAGTGCAATGTATCTCTACTTGAGAAAGAGACTACAGTGCGTAAAAGACCTTGATATTCCTTAACCATGTGCCTGCATGGGATGTGTCCTAGTTTTACCCTTGTCCAAGTAGAAAACCTTCCATCGGAGTAGGGTAGACTCTGTATTCCACGCCTAGCTAGTATGGTCTATTTTTTTTATTGCCTATTATAATCATGTAGGATACATGCTAGTGTTGGATATATATTAGAATGTTTAGGTAGTGGAATGGGATGCTATCTCAACATTGCACGACTAGTCTTTGAGGATGTTAGTAAGTGAGTCCGTAGGTCTTGTCCAAGACCATTATGTGAAAGTCCTTGATTGATGAAAGTCTATTAAAAGGTCTAATGAACATAATGACTTAAGCAAAGGTATGTTAATTTAAAGGTACTTATCTAGAGTAGCTTTGAGGATTGCTTAGGTAGGCTTGAAGAGGGTGTATGGGCGGTCTCTTCATGTTTTGCTTAGGTGAGTCTTAGAGTAATTCTAGGTGGGGAGTTTAATTAATGAAAAATAAAAATCTTATCTTAGGTAATCTATAGGATCTCTTTGGTGTGTGTGAAAGGGATTGTATGGGCGGTCGCTTCACAACTCACTCAAGTAGGCCTTAGAATCACCTTTGGTAGGAGGGTCTTATGTTTATGTGTTGAAGTGTTCCTGAAGTTATTTGTGTTCTTCATATACTTGTGATATGAAGTTTTACTCAAAAGAGCATGTTTTATACAAATGTCCTTTCGTCATGATTTTGTGCATTATGTCATACTTATTACAAGGGTTTCTACTAATTCCATACATTTTGTTATATCTAAAGGTGTAGGTGGAAGGTGAGAAGGATCTCAAAGGAAATCTTGGATTTTAGTTATCGTTCAAGCAAATTTGAAGTATTTCCTCACTTGACTCGACGACATTATCTTCTTTAGATTTCTTTTATTCAATGTATTCTAATAGGCTAAGTATTTCTATATTCGTTGAAGTATCTGTCGTGTCCCAATATATTGGTATATCTAAGATGGCGACTTTGAGACAACCTTTAATTATGTTTTTCTATAAAAGAGATATTTTCAAGTATTACTACTTCGTCTGAAAAGTTTTAATTCTACACTGCTTTTCGTACAAGTATGCAATGAACGATGTCAAAGGGCCTGTACAAGACCTCCGAGAGGTCGAGTATGCCGTGTGAAGATTTGAGAATGTCCTAACTTTTAGGGGGTAGTCTCGGGTGGTTACAATAAGACCCCTCCACACGACACCTCAAACAACACACATAACTTCGACCAAAACTCACAAAAACATATTAGCACATACAAGACTAGTCTCCGGACGTGTTGGTCATCCCTTGACGTTTGACCTCAAATACAACCAAATTGACTTATAACTCCTTCTACACATTATTTCATGAACTTAACAACACATAAAACCCATGTAAAGCTCTAGTTCATCTTAGTTCATTTTTGAGGGTTGCAACACGCTTAGGCATTAAGGAAGGTATGTCTATGGATGTTGATAGGCTAAGGGAAACAATCATAGAAGAGGCCCATGGGTCCCGATATTTCATCCATCCGGGGGCCACAAAAATGTTTCTTTACTTGCGCGAGATTTATTGGTGGAATGGAATGAAAGAGGGCATAGCAAACTTTGTGGATATGTGCTCAAATTGACAACAAGTCAAGGTCAAGCATCAAGGATCGGAAGGTGTAACTCAAGATATTGATATCCCCACTTGGAAGTGGGAAGATATCAACATGGACTTTGTGGTAGGTTTTGCTCGTACCCGTAGGCAACATGACTCTATTTGGATTGTTGTGGATAGGTTGACTAAATCAGCCTATTTCCCTCTCCTCAAGGTTTCGTATTCGGGAGAATAGTATGATAGATTGTACATTAAGGATATCCTAAAGTTTCATGGATCCCCTTTGTCGATCATTTCAGATAGAGTTGACCAATTTACTTTCCACTTTTGGAGGTCTTTCCAAAGTAGGTTTTAAACTCAAGTGAAACTGAGTACCGCATTTCATCCTCAAATGGATGGTCAAGTGGAGTGCACCATCCGAACCCTAGAAGATATGTTAAGAGCGTGTGTCATTGACTTGAAAGGTAATTAATATGACCACCTACCTTTGATACAAATTTTCCTACAACAATAACTATCATTCGAGTATTTCTAGGAACCATTTGAAGCACTTTATCGTAGGAGGTGTCGGTCTCTGGTTGTATGGTTTGAAGTGGGTGAATTTGATATTTTTGGTCTCGCGATAGTCTATGAGGCCACTAAAATAGTTTTAATAATAATAAATAGGCTAAAAATACTTATAGCTCGCCAAAGTCATATGCCGACAATAGAAAGAGGGATCTTGAGTTTGAAATAGGTGATGGGGTCTACTTGAAGGTTTCACATATCAGAAGGGTGATGAGGTTTGGTAATAAGGGGAAACTTAGTCCACATTATGTGAGACCTTGTGAAATTTTAAAGCGAGTGGGGAAATTTTCTTATGAGTTCAAATTGACAAGTGAATTGGCCCCGGTTTGCCTTGTGGTCATGCTTTTATGCTAAAGAAATATATTCTCCCTCTAGAAGTTTTAGGGGTGAATGATAACCTTTCTTATGAAGAGGTTCCGGTTGAGATTTTAGTTCTTCAAGTTTATAAATTGAGGAATAAAAAGGTTTCCTCTGTAAAAGTCTTATGGATAAACCATCTAGTTGAGGATGCAACATGGGAGGCCAAGACCGACATGAAGTCCCGCTGTCCTCATATTTTTCCTCACTCAAAGCCAAAGTTGAGGTTAGTATTTACTATAAATAAGAGTTTTTGTATAATGTTGAACTTATCATGGATTCCTAATAGGTGCATATTCTTGTATAAATTCATGTTTAAATTGAGTTTTCATGAATTATGTTCCTCATGGTTGACTTGGACTTATATGCATTATGTTGTATTGTGCTCATGAGAGTTATATTGATCATGCTTGATGTTGTTTTAAGAAGAAATTAACATGTTAACTCTTTAATGTTCATATGGAGATCATGTTGCAATGGAGAAGGTAATTCCTCTTTATATAAAAAAAATGATGAGCTTTTGTATGGGATGAGTTATGGATTAAGTTCCTATGTTTTGATGCGACGATTATGTGTTGAAAGCAATTGAGAATTCCTCCTATGAACGGTGACTCATTTTGATATTGGTTGTTGTTGGGCTATAGTCTTGAGTCTTTTTCCCCCTATAAAAGGTTTGAGGTGCCATTCGGGAACGAATGTTCCTAAGAGGGGGATATTGGAACGCCTCAGAAATTTTAGGACTTAAACTAGATCCTAAGCTAATGAAATATGACCTAAAAATGGGTAATTATAGTCCAAAGTGTCTGGCGAAAGAGTTGGGGAGGTTGTGATGATTTAGAGATGAGAAACAAAGAAGAAATTCATATACACGGATTTTAACCATGGTTGCGCGTCGCGCGCCTGATGCCTTATTCTGAAAATTTCAGCTCCTTTTCGCGAGGTGTTGTACCTCAAAATGCATTTTCAAAAAAAAAGGAATTCGGACACCATTGCATGTCGCAGACCCACCTCCCAAATTTTACAAAATTGGGAATTTAATGAAAAGTCAAGTTGGACTTTTGTTTTAAGGTCCAATAAGTATAAGGGTTTTTGGGGTATTTTAAGAGGGTTAATATATATAGTTTTATCCATTTTCCACCCATTACCCAATCAAAACTCAAACTCACAATTCGAATCAAAAGAAAAGAATTAGAAGCTCTACCTTTTCTCTAGTTTCTCTCTCTTCTCTAACCTCCATTGAAGAACTTTGGAGCTCCAAGAAGACAATCAATTATCAATGGATATAACTCAATTGTGTGGCTAAATTTTCATAAAGGTATGGTTTCTTTCACTTTTGGGGTTCCTTTCCCCATAAGGTCCCTCCAAAGATGTTTTTAAAATCCCCCACATCTAGGGTTTTTCTCTTCACATGGGTCTTTTTTGAAAAAATAAATTATGAATCAATTATTATGAATTATGATTAATTAAGGTTTTTTAGGTGATTAATGATGGACAATTTTTATTGTTCACTTGGAATTCCCTTGGACCCATGCTCTTCCCCAATTTCATAAATATTGAAATTTATATGATGAATTGATTAAAGATGATGAATATATCCATTGGTTATATTGATGTTAGTTATATTATTGCGTCTTGAATTACCTTATATTATGTGTTGGTTATACATTGTTGGGTGATTGAAGCATGAAGTCCCATGAAGGGCAATAAGGTATGAATGTTTGTTCTTCATTGTACTCAAGTATGAAAGATGAATTACTTAGATAATAATGATGTTATATCTAATGTATTATTGTGGTGTTGATGACAAGGTCCCCTCATCATTAAACCTGCACATTTGAATTAGATCTGAAGTATGTATGTATATGATTGAAAGGTAATTCTGATGATCATAATGAAATGTTAAAGTGAAAGGTTGCTCACTTTCTAGTTTTCCTTAAGTGAAAGGATCGTTCTCGCTTAGGAAAACCTATGAGTTATTATGGTAAGATGTTTACATAAGAGTCTAGTAAAAGCTAATGTGAACATATGGGTTGACAAAACATGGTTACTAAAGGGAGTAGATTCATAGAACCGAAAGGGCCTCTATATGAGATGGGAGTCTCACATTTAGTAAGTTCGGCTCCCCACATGGGTTTCCTCATGTTTAGCAAGTTCGGATTCCCAATATATGTGTTGTATCATAGATGGCAAACCCCAATTTAGCAAGTTAGGGTTTATAGTAACAATCTCCTTGACCCTTAACTATGTACCCACACAGGACTCTAGCTTAGTGGATCCACCTAGATAGCTATGTACAAAAGGTTATACTTTAGGCAAGTTCTAACCCTCTCTATTCAGTGTGGAAGTAGAACACCCGATTTCATGTAGCTCTCATGGTCTCATGTCGGTTATTTCAACCTCTTTCCCTAATGTAAAAGTAAATGAATGAATGAGATGCATGAACTCTAACTAGGGCTTTCTTAAGGGGCTATACATGGTGTAAGTGAGGTTATGGGACTTCTCTTATGCATTGCACTTGTGGGATCCTAAGAGATGGTTGTAGTGGTGCTCTACTATAACTATGTTTCGTATGATATATGTATATAAAGCTATGTATGTTCTCCATGAATATGGCAAGATATGATGTAGTATGATATTATGAATGTATGCATGAAGTAGGTTGATTAATGTGATACTTAGGTTTGTATAGGGTTATGGGATCCTATTCTTTGTATTGTACAAGTATTGCTTGGGTTTTCTACATGTTGGGATGATATCATGTTGGGTTGAATTATGATGCTTACTTTATGTGCATATTGGTAAAAATATGTTTTGACTAAAATGTACTTTTATACATGCATTGATGATTTTTATGCATAGAAGTCATACTTAGTACATGTTATGTACTAACCCATATTTTCTTCCCTTTTCCCCAAACGTTGTAGGTTCAGCCTTTAAGGAGATTTCAGGGCTATTTCTCAAGTCACTTGGATTTTCTTCTCTAAGTTGGTGAGCCCTCAAGTCCGAGGACAAGACCCTTATGTTCTAGATTTTAGTTCCTTTGATTTTGTTGGAAGACATTGTTGTATTTCCTATTTCTAGACTTCTTATTGATGTAAGGGCTAATTCCCAATTTATACACTTCTATGTGTAGATGGTATGACGTGATGAAATTAGATTCTATTTTTCATATATGGAGTGAAGTTGAACTTCCAAAGTAAAAGTTTTAATTTTTCTGCATTTTTATTCTATGATACATGCTATGATGAATGTTGGGGGCTTGTATAAGACATCTTAAAGGTTGAATACGCCGGTAACGACTAGGGGGTGCTCTAGAGTTGTTACACCTATCTTACTGCAACTTATCAGAAGACTTAAATCAATAATTAGTGTCATTTAATAACTGCAAGAATAATATGTAGGCCAAAATGGCAGTTAAGTCTCATAACGAAATATCTGCAATACAAAGATGAGAGACTTAAAACTATCCGAATGTCAATGCAACCTCTATAATACTTAGATGGATGTTACAGATCCCTCAACATCCTATAAAAGAAAGAATATAAAGCGAACAAGGCGTTGTATTATGCTAATCGTGGTTACCTGCGTTTGCATCATGAGACGATGAAGGCCAACTAGCATTAGTACATTGAATGTACGAGTATGCGAGTGGGTATGCTAGCAACAACTTATTCTTGTAAAAGAGTAAGAAGGAACACTTACCTTGGCTCTTCTCAACTCATGAATAACTTGACTTAATATAAAGCAATAAAAATCATACAATATATAAAAGGTTGTAAAACAATGAAAGCACTTAGTTCATTCAAGAAAAATGTAATAACAAACTCAACTTTGCTTATAGATGAAGTAGTATAGTTTCGGTAGGATATTTTCTAACCGGCAACCATTACTATGAGCCTAAGTGATGGTAGAACGTCTTACATCACGCTGAAAGAGTACCGTCTTATACCTTGCTGTCAGCATAGAATCTAAAATACTTAGGGATCCACTAGTTTTTGCTAAAAAGCACCATGGAATCATCTAACAAGTATGACCCTTATTCTGTCCATGTTGGCTATATGGTTTATAGGAGCTTGAGTTAATATAAACTCATGTCGCCATATCGGTACTCAGTACTGCTTGTAAAAATAATTAGCTTATACTTTTTTAATACAACTTCTTCTCTAGTTTGAGGTAATTACTCAAACTTAGATTTAGAAGCCCTTTTGGAAATCGTAGTTTTCTATTTACTAAAACTAGCCAAAGGCTCTGTTGGAAGTCTCAACTTCCTTTCTTTCTCTAAATATTAAAACATACATAACTCTTAGAAAATACTTAGTTCCCTTATAAATTTTGATAAATGAACTTAACTCTTAACTCTTTTCTAAATTTGCAATTTGAGCCATAAAAAAAAGTTAAATATTGTTAAAGAATCTTGAAAACTTTAAGAACTTACTTTGACTTATTTTAACTTTTAGACTTGATTCTCAACTTCTTCGAATTTGATCTTAGCTTCCCTTTAATTGAAATCTGGATTCAAGGATCATGAAATCATGTTTATGGATTATTTAATGATGTTTAAAAGTACCTTACACTGTTAGAATCAACTAGAAAATTTAGGTACATCACTTAGAAACTAGCTTGAAAGATGAGATAAGAATTGAGTGAACTGGTGTCCTTGGCGTTCTAAGAGGTGTGGGCCGTCAGGACCTAAACTTCATAGGCAGGTTGGGGGCTCTGGCTGGCGCATCTCTCTAAGTCACTACGGACAGAGATTGTCATGTGGGGGCATGGGAGGCACGGCACCCCAAGGCCCTACGAATAGGCGTTCTCAATTTTTCTCCTCCGTTTTCATCTCTAAACCCTTTTAAATTTCCATGGTTCTTTCCCCCAAACACTTAGGATTATTAATAACCTCAATACTCAATATATTTAACTAGAAAAATAACCAAGAAAGACTAATCAAATCAACACTAGGTATTTAAAAACTCAACAAACAAGAATTTAGCAATGTTCTTCAAGAAGTTCTTTTTTAATCATGCAACCAACTTGAAAATAAATTAATTGAAACAAGTTTCGTGTGTGGTTGAGCTTACCAAAACTAAAATATCTCACATACCTTGATAGGGATCAACCTCGACGAATTTCACTCGCAAAGCTTGACGTTTTTGGCAAATTCTTGACTTCTCTCCCTTTCTTTCTTCTTTGATCTCCTTTCCAAGCCCAAAGCGTAATTTTGACTTTTCCAAACTGATCTAAGACTTATTTTACCCCAAATAAACCCCTAAAACAAAATAAAAATTACTTGGTAAAAAGACTAGTTTGCCCTTCCCTAAATCCGGATTGGGACTTTCTTCAATCCAACAACCCAACTTCCGAAAGGCATAACTAACTCATATGATATCGAAATAACGCAAACTCAGCAACGTCACAAACATTCTTCCAAGATATTTCCACCCATATCAAAAATAAACTCTAGCTCATCCTGAGCTAGAACTTATGGTCATTTGAAAATGACAAAAACTCACTTTCTTAACTTAGAAAATTTTCATGATTTTTCTTATTCTTTCCAAAATAAATATTTTCAGATTATAACCTCTTTTCTAGTTGTTTCTGTTTGTCAGGTGTTAGAAATCAGTAGACGTGATATCTTTGAACCTTCGAGTTTTGGTGTATACCTGGACAACCATTTGTCACACAATTAACCCTTTACTATTTATGGTTCATATGCTTGTGTTTTTATTAGCCATGAACACCACCTGGTTTTAATGAGAGTATACACAATAGGCTTTTGAAAGTAATTCTCTTTGAAGAGGCTTACATTTCACACTCACATAGATGATTTCTAACCATGTTATTGCATAGATACACTATTTGGTCAAATCTGCCTAAAGTAGCAAATTATTAAAAATATTAAACTTTATTGACTCAATAACAAGCCTTAATGCTGAATCCTTGTTCCTGAGCATTTTCTTCAACATGAGAATGGATTGAGTCTGTTGACAATGCTGAACCATCAATCACAAATTTGTTTTTCTCCTTGAATCTAGCACTTGGGATCTCTAGTCTTCTAGATAGAGTTACAACCACTTGTCCGAATCCGTAAACCCATTCTCTTAGATGATATTTCAACTTTTTCTCTAGTTAGGCCTTTTTGTAAGTTGATCTGATATATTATAATTTGACTTTATATAGACAATTTTGATAATTTCACTACAGAGTAGTTTTCTAAAGGTATCATGTTTATGTTCTATATGAAGAGACTTTTTGTTATAAATCATGTTTCATGCCCAACCTATTGCATCTTGTCTGTCAAATTGTATTCATACTAATGTCAATGGGTTGGGACGAAAAAGAATATCTATCAAGAAATTTTGGAGTCTTTCAACTTATTCACCGACCTTATCGAGAGCACCAAGCTCAAGGATCATTGTACAGCTAGCGATACATGTCTCTTTTTAAAATATATCCAAGATACTGCTCCTCTACTGAGAGTAAATGAATATCCACTAGTGAATTTTACTTCATTTGTTCGATGATCCAATTTGCATCACTATATCCTTTTCATATTACTGAATATTGTTGTAATGCAAGACATAATTTTAGGTACTTTTTAAGTACTCTAAAACTCTATTTATTTCCATCTAATGAGTTCGAGTGGGATCACTCAAGAACTGACTCATTTCATTAATAGTAAATATTATATCTAATCACGCACACTTCATGATATACATCATACCTCCCAATACTCTAACACAATCCAATTGTGAGTCAGTTTCGCCTTCATTATTTTCAAATGCAAAGCTTAAATTTATTGGAGACTTGGCAATATTGAAAGCTAAATATTTCAACTACTCAAGTACCTTTTCAACGCAATGAGACTGTAAAAATGCTAAACATTATGGCATTCTAAGGATTCTTATACTTAAGATTACATCAGCAACTCCAAGATATTTCATTCCAAACTTGCTTTGTAGCATACGTTCAGTAACATTTATGTCATTATTGTCTCTAGTGATGATCAATATATCATCATTATACAAACAAACAATGACCTTATGATTTTAATGTGAACACATTTATCAGTTCCCTCATTCTTAAATCCATTTGCCAACATAGTTTGGTAAAATTTATTATGTCACTATTTGGGTGCCTATTTTAGTCCATAATGCAACTTGACAAGTTTGCACACATTCTTTTATTTATCAAGAACCATAAAAACCTCGAGTTGTTCCATGTAAATTTCTTTCTCCAATTCTCCGTTTCAGAGAGTTGTTTTCATTTACATTTGATGAATTTGGAGGTCATCTACCACATATAACACAGTTAACATCCAAATGAATGTAGTTCTAGTTACTGGGGAGTATGTGTCAGAAAGATCAAGACCTTGTTTTTCTCTAAAAAACTTTTGACAAAAAGTGGGTCTTTATATTTGTAAGAAGTTCCATTGGCTTTCATTTCCTTTTTGAGGATTCACTTTGAACCCAAAGGTTTATTTCTTGGAGGAAGATCAACCAACTTCAAATAGGATTACTCAATATTAAACCTATCTCATTGTTGACACCATTTTTCCAAAGGATGAATCTACAGAAGACACAAGAAATGTTACAAAATTATATTCAAAGAAAGTTAAAATCCTTTGACATTTACTACGCCTCTGAATCTCTTTATTAAGTACATTCTCCTCTTGTTCTTCCCAAGGTCATTTGCACCTTTCACTAGTCTATTCAAGTCAAAGTTTAGAGTCCACAATCTTAGGTCCTATTTTAATCATTTTATGAATAGGAACTTGAAATTTGGATACACACTCCACACTTTAAAATATTTGTTGAATTTCCTTTCCTTTCTATTTCTCATATGAAATAGATTGTGTCCTAAACAAACAAAATTGCTTTCTTTCTAAAAAGACAAAACTTTTGTTGTTCCCTTTTGCAGTAAGGATTGTTCCTCCACTTGAGTTTTGTGGTAAACCCAAACTTATACATAATACATCCAACATTTCTTTTAGTATTTGATTTTTCATTAGATTGAGGTAAATAAGGCAGCAGTTGGATGGATAATTTCACTTTCCAAATGAGGAGATTTGTACTCTCCATTCTTATCACTTCTTATCTTTTTCCCAACTGATTTACAAATTCGATATTGTATTGTATAGACATTTCTATTGCTCCATCCTTATCATTCAACAGATAGACATAGTCATTTCGAATGCAATTGCCAATGAAAATTATGAGATACTTTTTTCCACCACGAGATGGTATTGACTTCATATCACATGGGTGAGTGTAAATCAACTCTAAGGGATTATAATTCCTTTCAACAGATTTATAATAATGTTCAACATATTTAGATTCCACCCAAACTTGACATTTTTATTTATTGCACTTAAAGTTAGGCAAACATTTACGTTGATCAGTTTTCCGTACTAGGTTTTGTAATTTACATCCCCCAAGTGTTCATGTCACAAAATTTAACTCATGCAAGTAAGAAAAAAAATTGAGTTCGAAAAGTTCTTTGCGAGGTAGCTTTTTTTCTCACTAATATTTTGTTATTATATCTTACAATTTTGTGTGATACAAACATTGTATAGAGTCATTTCCTTGATAAATGTTCTTTTCAGAAGGACTTCTCCATAACTTTCAATTTGATTGTTATAGAACTACCTATGAACAAAGTTTATCGAGTCCAATGAAGGAAAATATAGTCTATGCAAATACTTTTATTGTAACATATTCTTATCATGAAAAATCATAACATTTGAAGTGACACTTCTTCATAAAAGAACACCATTATTTTGAACAATTATATATATAATATGGTAGCTTCATACTAGTCACACTATATACTAGTAATCGAGAAACTCAACAACCACAATATCGAATATTCTCCAACAATTTTGTGGGTCTAACATAATGCAAAAGTATAATTGAATTTCATATATTTTGCTCCAAAATTAAATTAGACACCAAGTAGATTTTATCTTTCTGCATTTTTATTTTATGATACATGCTATGACGAATGTTGAGGGCTTGTATAAGACATTTTCGAGGTCGATTCGCCGGTAACGACTAGGGGGTGCTCTCGGAATGTTACACATGTCTTACTTAACTTAGCGGAAGACTTAACTCAAAAAAACAGTGTCATTTAATAACTACAAGAATAATAAGTAGGCCAAAATGGCATTTAAGTCTAATAATGAAATATCTGCAATACAAAGATGAAAGACTTAAAACTAACTATTTGAATGCCTATGCAGCGTCTACAATACTAAGATGGATGTTACAGACCACTCAACATCCTATAAAAGAAAGACTAAAAAGCGAACAAAAGTGTCCTCTGGGATGCAAAGAGACTTACCACTGACTATAAGTGCTCAACTGGATCAACGAGGCACTGGATGATGCTAATACTGGTTACCTGTGTTTGCATCATGAGATGATGAAGGGCAACTAGCATTAGTACAATGAATGTACCAGTATGCGAGTTGGTATGCTACCAACAACTTAATCTTGAAAAAGAGTAAGAAGGAACACTTACCTTGGATCTTCTCAACTCATGAATAACTTTACATAATATAAAGCAGTGAAACACATACAATATATAAAATCTTGAAAAACAATGAAAACACTTAGTTCGTCAAAAAAATGTAATAACTAACTCAACTTTACTTATGTATGAAGTAATATAGTTTTTGTAGGAGATTCTCTAACCAGAAATCATCACTATGAGACTAATTGATGGTACGACATCTTACATCACGTTTAAATAGGACCTTCTTATACCTTGTTGTCAATAAAGAATCTGAAATACTTAGGGATCCACTAATTTGTGCTAAAAAGCACGAAGGAATTATCTAAAAAATATGACCCTTATTCTGTCCATGTTGGCTACATGGTATATGGGGGCTTAAGTTAATATGAACTCGCGTCCCCATATCGGTGCTCAGTATTACTCCTAAAAATAACTAGCTCATATGTTTTTAAAACAACTTCTTTTCTGATTTGAGATAATTGCTCAAACTTAGATTTTAAAGCTCTTTTGGAAATCATAGTTTCCTCTTTACTAAAACTAGCCAAAGACTCTGTTGGAATTCTAATCTTTCTTTCTAGCTCAAAATATTAAAATATACGTAACTCTTAGGGAATACTTAGTACCCTTATAAATTTTGAGAAATGAACTTAACTCTTAACTCTTTTCTTAATTTGCAACTCAACTCTTACGGAATTCCTTTTATAACTTTTGAGAAATGAACACAAATTTTTACTCTTTGGTTAACTTGCAACTTGATCCATAAAAAAAAAAAAGTTTGTTAAAGAATCTTGAAAACATTAAGAACTTACTTTGACTTGTTTCTTAACTTTTAGACTTAATTCTCAACTTCTTTGACTTTGATCTTAACTTCCCTTGAATTGGAGTCTGGATTCAAGGATCATGATTTCATGTTTATAGGATGATTTCATGATATTTAAAAGTACCTTACATTGTTAGAATCAGTTAGGAAATGTAGGTACATCACTTAGAAACTAGCTTGAAAAGATAGGGAAGAATAGAGTGAGCTGGTGTCGTTGGCGTTCTAAGACGCGTAGGGTGCCAGGCTCCAAACTTCAGAGGCCGGGTTGGGGCGCTCATGCTGGCACGGCGCCCCAAGGCCATACGACATAGATTTTCATGTGGGGATATGGGAGACGCAACGCCCAAAGCACCTACAAAAAGGCATTTTCAATTTTTGTCCTCTGTTTTCATCTCTAAACCCTCTAAATGTTCATGGTTCTTTCCCCAAACACTTACGATCATTAGTAACCTCAATACCCAATAAATTTAACTCCGAAAATAACCGAGAAAGATGAATCAAATCAACACTAGGCATTCAACAACTCAACCTACAAGAATTTAACAATGTTCTTCAAGAACTTAACTTTTTATCATGCAACCAACTAGAAAATCAATTATTTGAAACATTTTCGGTGTGAGGTTTAACTTATAAACACTAAAATATCTCACATACCTTGATAGGGATCACCCTCGACGAATTCAACTCGCAAAGCTTGACGTTCTTAGCGAATTCTTGACTTCTCTCCCTTTCTTTCTTCTTTGATCTCTTCTCCAAGCCCTAAACGTAATTCTAATTTTTCCAAACTGATATAAGACTTATTTTTACCCCAAATAAATCCCTAAAATGAAATACGGAATTAATTAGTGAAAAGACTAGTTTGCCCTTCCCTATACCCGGATTGGAATTTTCTTCTATGAACAACCCAACTTCTGAAAGGCATAACTCACTCATACGATATTGAAATCATGCAAACTCGGTAAAGTTAGAAACATTATTCCTATATCTTTTCACCCATATTCAGAATAAACTCTATCTCATCCTAAGCTAGAAGTTATGGCCGTTTGAGAATGACCAAAACTTACTTTCTTAACATAGAAAATTTTCCAGATTTTTCTTATTCTTTCCAATATAAATATTTTCATATTATAACCTGTTTTCTAGTCGTTTCTAGTTGCCAGGTGTTACGAATCATTATATGTGATATCTTTTAACCCTTGAGCTTTGGTGTATACCTAGACAACCATCTGTAACACAATTAACCCTTTACCATTTATGGTTCTTACGCTTGTGTTCGTAGTAGCCATGAACAACTCCTAGTTTCATGGGTGTATACACAATAGGCTTTTTAAAATAATTCTCTTTGAATAGGCTTACACTTCACACTCACATAGGTGATTTCTAACAATGTTATTGCGTAGAGACACTATTTGGTCAAATCTGCAAACTTAGCAAATTATTAAAACATAAAGCTTTATTAACTCATTAACAAGCCTTAATGTTGTATCCTTGTTCCTGAGCATTTTCTTCAACATGAGATTCGATTGAGTCTGTTTACAATTTTGAACCATCAGTCACAACTTTGTTTTTCTCATTGAATCTAGCTCTTGGGATCTCCAGTCTTCTAGATAGAGTTACAATCATGATGACTTGTCCTAAGCCGTAAACTCATTCCCTTATATGATCTTTCAACTTTTTCTCTAGTTAGGCCTTTTTGTAAGTTTATCCGACACATTATCCTTTGACTTTACATAGTCAATTTTGATAATTCAACTAGAGAGTAGTTTTCTAATGATATCATGTTTATGTCCTATATGAAGAGACTTTCTGTTATACATCATGCTTCATCCCCAACCAATTACATTTTGACTGTCAAAATGTATTCATACTAATGTCAATGGGTTGGGACGAAAAAGAATATCTATCAAGAAATTTCGGAGTCTTTCAACTTATTCACCGACCTTATCTAGAGCACCTAGCTAAAAGATAATTGTACAACAAGCGATACATGTCTCTTTTTAAAAATTTCCAAGATACTTCTCCTTTACCAAGAGTAAATACATATGCACTCGTCGATGTTACTTCATTTGTTTTGTGATCCAATTTGCATCACTATATCCTTTTCATATTACTGAAACTCTATTTATTTCCATCTAATGAGTTCGAGTGGGATTAGTGAGGCCAAAATACATATTTGTTGTCATTATTTACCTCACATTTATTATTTATATTTGTCCATTTTAAGCATAAATTTTATGAACTATGCTAAATTGCGTATTTTAAGAAGTTTGGAGCTAAAATGAATTAAAGATGGAAGGTTAAAGAAGGAAATTAAGCAGGCAACTTAATGCATTAGGGGTCTAGGGCTAAAATGGTCTTTTTCCAGACTAAGGGTAGTATCGTAATTACCCTAAATATATAATTAGTTATTTAATTAATAAGGTGGAGGGACATTTTGGTGAGAGAGGACCGAAAATTGGCTCTTGAAGTGAAGCCTTGCTCCACCCGGGTTCGATCCTAGGTGGAAGCAATGAAAGGAAATCATATTTTTAATAATTGAATAAAACTTTATTTGACTAAGTCCTAAACTAGACTCCTAAGCCTAAGAAAACTCTTCTCTCCCACGCTCATCTCTCTCTCTCACGTCTCTATCACTCTCACTCACATTTTTCTCTGCCAAATAACGTATAAAAATAGTAGGTAACCAATTTTCTTCACAATTGAATAACTCACAACGAAAATTATAAACAAACAACTAATCAAATGTGTTAGGCAAATAAAGGGTTTTTCCGTCAAATTGGTGTTGAAGCTCTTGGATTTGGACGTGTGTTTGGAGGGGTTGTTTGGGCAGCAAGTCGAGGTTTGAACGTAAAAAAGGGTTGAGTATTCTTACTCTTGGTCCCTTTCCTAAGAGACCCTTAATGCTCAGATGAATATACTCGAAAACTAGGGTTGTTCCCGTTCTTGTCGAAATCCTTGTGCCTAGTATCCCTTTGATCTCAATGTGAAATAGGTTAGAGATCATGTTGTTGGTATGTTTGCTGGTAGTTTAAGTATGAAGTTTGAATTTGGTGATAATGTGTTCTTGATTATGTGTTTGGAATTGTAAGCATGTTAAGTTATGTCAACCGAAAGTATGTGAAAAATGATATGTTTTTATGGTTGAATTTTATGTGCAAATGTTTGTGTAAATCATGAGGTGTAAAGTGTTGTAATGTTTCTGGATGAAATGTTAATTCTTGGCTGAATATAATCATAAAAATATTACACTTAAATATGCACCAAAAGATCCATGTAATGCCTTAAGAATTAACGTATAAATGATGATGAAAAGAAGCTGAAAATAGTGAACAAATTTCCAGCATTTAGTAGGTTGTGTTCGGCCAAACAAAATAGTACAAAATGCAATGAAAAATGAATGTAAAATAAGTGAGATCACAAAGGATTGAACTCAAGACATCATTACATGAAAGCTACAAAAAAAAATCAACAAAAGATTAAGAGAAAAAAATGGATTGGAAGAGACTAAATTTCCAGCATGCTTAAAATTGTAGTCTCGACCAACTTTTAAAAAAATGAGCTTCGTTTAAATTTTTTTTGTAAATTTGAGGTCATTGGGGTATTGAACCCATGACCTCACTAAATGAAAATTTCATAAAAAATTCGTGAGAAAAATGCAAGAAAAAATAGATGTACTGAGTGGGGATTAAACCCACAAGTTCTTGAATGGATGAGAGAGTTCGAAAAATAAATGAGAAAATAAATGTGGAGAGTGGGGATAGAACCCACAACCTCTTTGATAGATGAGAAAGTTAAGAGATAAATTAAAAGAAAAATAATAAGCTTGTGGGGGATTGAACCCACAACCTCCTTGACTTAAATGAAAAAGGAGAGGAGAAAAAGAAAGAAAATATTATGGGGTTGATGGGGATCGAACTAGGGTCCCCCAAATCTAAAAAATGCCATTATAAAGCTTAAAATATGATTAAGTATTGTCCAAGGGATTCGAAATCGGGTTCCCTTGTCCAATTCCGTATTGACACATAAGTCATACGTAAGTAAATATTTAATGAATGCTGCCTCTTAAGATCGAAATCAATATCTTGGCATATCTACAAGACGCATAAGTCTTGTACCACATGATCTTGGGTAAATATTAATCACTTAGACAAACTATGAATGAAGCCCCATGGTTTGTATGTATAGACCCATAAGTCTAGCATATGTTTAAAAGTAAGTGAACCTAAGATGTATATAATGAAATGATGAAACCCTAGAAGGGCTAAGTACGAGTGAAAATACACTAAATGGCCAAGTGCATTAGAATATGATGAAATGAACAATGAAATTATGAAACCCTAGAAGGGTTAAGTAAGAGTGTGAAACACACCAAATGGCCAAGTTCATTGGCATATGATGAAATGAACATTCACGTAAAAAGGGGTGAGTAACTATGAAGAGAAAATGTGCTAATGATAATGAATTTGGTGACAACATGATATGAGGCTAATCTGAAAGATGAGAGCAATCTCAAATGAGCCTAAGTAAATGTTACGAAAATGTACTCACCTATGAGAGTGTAAAGTTAATAAAGACACCAGTTTCTATGAACAATCTAATGAAAGTATTGAGATAAACACACTTAATACTAATGATGAGATGAGAAATCATCTATTGAGATATGATGTCGTCATACTAGAAACCAGCTTCCATGATGTATGAGTTTAATGTAATGGAACTTTATACTAAGCACCGATATATTAACTATGAGCGATGATGTATTCTTTCGGGAAGGGCGGAGGTTCACGTAACTCTCATAATATGAGACTGTCCACCATGGCGGGTATGGGCCTCCTTATATCTCCTAGACATCGAACCTATACTGCCAATATAGGGATCTTGCGGGGTTCAATTCACATGTACGCTAGAATGCTTTAGGTCATTTTGGCCGGTGATTCCACCTCTTTTTGATGTGGGGTTTCATGACTGGATTTCATGATGCTCACATCATCTATGTCAGTTAAAGTTAAAGTTCCCAATGAATGAATGAGGCCAACCTCAAATGATGCACCTAATGAAACGAATGATACAAAAGGTGTTAGGATAGGTTAATCAAGAGGTGAGTTAGATTCAAGTAATGACATTAGGTCATTCTTGGTCATTGAACAACCAACCCGATAAAAGTCTTAAATTACATCCTAGGTATAACTGGTGTTTACATTGGCCCATGAATGAAATGAAATGAAGTACGCATGAATGAATGAAACAGACAATGTGTTTGCTAAAATAGACTCCCTATTTGAGGTCCCATATGTTGAGCCCTCATTTTTGGGAAGTCTTAATGTCAAGTCCATGATTACAAGGTCTCATGGAATACTAATGAATGATATGAATAACATTATGTGTTATATGAATTATGATATGTGCTATGTGTATGCTGTTGTGTGTTGTGCGCAAAATGTTAAGTATGATGATGCATGTTACTCTCATGGCATAACTTTCCAAATCCAAATTTGGAAAGCTCATAAACTTTCCTAATACAAATTTGGAAACTTCACTCACTTTCCTAATCTCAATTTGGCAAGTCCACTAACTTGACCTGCTATAATCATGTTGCTAGGAAAGAGTTATTCTTACTCATGGATGTCCTTGGTGTATGCTTGCATATACCCATACTTAGTACAAGTGTGAACTAACCTTATACAACTCTAAACTTTTAGGTGCAGGAACAGGTGGACGTTAGAGCTGCAGTATCAACGCTGTAGTTATCCGGACGTCGAGTAGTCATCCAACTTGGTAGGACCTCATGCTTTCGAGGATGCTTTACCATTTACATTCAGGCTTAGTTGCAGGATTGAGCTAGTGGAGTATGTTCCACTAGAGTTTCTTTCCTTTTTTTTTCTAGACCTTGTATTTGTGCCATTTTGGAAAGTTCATCTTTATTGTTATAATAAACTGTTTCTTTCATTTGATAATCTTAATGTTAGATGGTTGATGGTGAACAATTACGTAAGTAGTAGAATGTTTAGTAGGCATGTTAAGAAACAAAAAGTTTCAAATTTTCCGCTAAAATAGCCTAGACGAAGTAAGAATGACGTAAGTAGGCTTGTTTGCGATCTCTGAGAGGTCAACGCGCCGGTCTTGTCTGGGGTCTAGATTCCAGTCGCGACACGACCTCAATTAACGGCCATTCAATGCATTGATAGCTCTTCGATGATGGGCGTCAACAAGGCCTATCAAAGCCTGCAAATTTGAGTTTCTGCAAAAAATGGCGGACCCCATTTATGTCCAGTCAATAAAATGACGGTCCATCAATTGGGGGCGTCAAAAGGACCTGCAAAAGTTGTCAACTTTTACTCAAGTGAGGGGTGAGTTTGTAAAATCACCCACGTCCTAAGTAAATGATAGACGGTTATTTTAGGTGTTTTAATGTATTTTTGATTTAAACACCTACACCTAAAATTTGATTTCAATTTTTAAAATCATAACCCCTCGTCCAAATAAAATTCTCTCAAGACTCTATGGGAGCTTGAAGCCAAATTAAAACTAGGATTGAAGATTTATATTGAGTTCTTCATCAATTATTTTGGGATTTCTACTAATAAGGTATGGTGATATCATCCTTGATTCTTTCAAGGAGCCCATTTCAAAGATCTCAAAAATCCTAAAAACCCAATTTCGAATTCTAACCATGGGTTCTTTCTCTAAAAGGTTTAAATTGATGTTTTATGATGTATAATGTTATTTGACAGTTTTATAATAAAAAACTCCATGAACCTATGCATTTATTAAATTCCTAATTTTTGCTCTAATGTGGGTATGTTTATTATGACTTAATTATGTTTGATTCATGTTTGGATTGTTATGGACTATTAAATTATATGTTGATCATTGTTTGAATTATTCATAGTTTGCTTTATAGTATTTATATCTATCTTTGTTTTTGTTGAATAATTGATATGGATAAATTGGTGGTGTTAGCCTTATGGACATTGTATAAATTCTCTTGTTGTGTGCAGTTGTTGGAGATGTTAAGGAATGGTGATTCTGGATATTGGAAAGTGGTAAGTTGAACTAATTCCCTTATTTTATATAGAATTGATATTCAATTTCTGTTGATTGGTATGGTCCACTTATGGTGGCGGTGCTTAATTTTTATAATTGTTATGAATATGCCCTTGTTGACATTATTATGTGAATTCTGGTACTATCATAGTAATGTATATGTGAATGTATAAGGTGAATGTGATCGTGTGATGTCTATATGATCCTCTATGGGTGCTATAATGAAATGTTTGAAAGTACTTCTTCTCTAATTGTTGATACGTTGTAATGAATGACTAAGAAGACTTTTAATAGAACGATATTCTATCTTGTGTTGGTAGACGTAGTTGTCCCTACTTGGTACTTGAATTGTATTGAATGAGTGTATGAATGAAAGTGTATGATCGGTAGACCTAAAGTAGGTACCCTTCTATGAAAGACTAATGTGAAACCTTGAATATGAAAAGAAGGTTAAGAATGTGAAACCTTGAATATGAAAACAAGGTTAAGAATGTAAAACCTTGAATATGAACAAGGTTAATAAAGAAGCCTTAAAGTGTTAGACCGAAACGGTACCCCCTTAATGAGTGGAATGATGGACTTAGAGGTAGGTTGGCTGGAACGACATGAAACCATCTTTTAAGAAAGTCATAAGAGCTATCCAAATGACCCTTGATCGGGCAGACCGTGTGTACCCCACTTAGAAATGGTATTATGAGTTGATAGAGATTTGTGATGTTACCTTCTCTAATACACTTATGTGAATGAACTTAATCTATCAGAATTAAGGCAAATCACCGAGTGGATATAATTAAAGGAGTAGCTCTAGTTTAGTATGAGCCTATGTGTCCTAGTTCTACCCTTGGGAAGTAAAACACCTTCCACTGTGTGGGGTTTTCATGACACTAGATTCCATACCTAGCTTGTGTGGTCTATGTCAGTTAATGCATATTCTCATCATGTGAGATGTGCACTGTAGTTATTGGATATGTTCTACAACGTGTAGGTATTGGAATGGGACGCTATCTACACATGGTATGAGTAGGCTTTGAAGATGCTAGAGTGATTTCCATAGGTCTTCGAAGACCATTATGTGAAGTCCATTGATTGTCTAGTTGTTTCCTAAATTTCTTAAATGAATAATGTTTAGTTAGTAAAGGTGTTGAATTATACAGGTTCTTACTTAGGGTTGCTTTGAGGAACAGTTAGGTGTGTATTGAAGAGGTTGTATGGGCGGTCTCTTCATGTCTTATCTAGGTGGGTCTTAAGATAACTTTAGGTAGAGGGTCTAGATGGTGGTCTCTAGAGAGAATATTTTGCAAGAGGGAAGGCTAATTTGAATTGAGGATTGGGAATGGCCTATTCACGTTTTGATCACTTAAATACACCTAAAAATAACCAAATAAACCAACTACGGTCAGTTTAGCACGTGGGGTGAATAGGAAATTCACCCCATCATAATACAACGTGAAAACAGTGAAGTTACAGGCTGCATCGACTGGCACAGCCGACGGGGCGTTGTCCGGTCGATAAGCTGACATGTTTCTCCTTTGTTTGAGGCTCCAACTGCTTCTTGGGAGGCTAAGATCACACTTTTAAGTGTTGAGCGACGCCTCCCATTGATCGTGCGCCGATTGAAGGACGTGGAGTCAGTTGGGGTTCGTCGATTGATATTGCCAAGGTAGTATCTCGACAACCTTTGGGTTCTCCTTGAGGGCCTCTTACGGGACCCTTGGGGAGTAGTACCTTATATTTTCCAACGTAAAAACAAAATTTATTAAGTAAAGGACCTTCCACATCAGTTTCACCCAAAACAAACACTTTCAACACATCAAGACATGCTAGGCACACTCATGTCGCACATGCACGTCTCAAGTGTTAACTTTTGAACGGCTTGGAAGTTCTTGGACTTTTTTCCTCTAAAATTCATGAAACTTAACATACTTATTATAAACATCATTATTACTCATATAAGTACTTCATAAGAAAATTAAACACATATAATCACATAAAAACATCTAAGGCGTCTTTGTAACTAGTCGTCAAACGTCTTGGTCGTCCCTTAACGTTTGACTTCCAAATGACTTCAAATCACTCATGCATACTTTAAAACACTTAATTAAAATTTTAAAAATCTTATAGGAACATGTGAGGCTCTAGAAAATTCATATTTTAGCTTCAGCTTGAGTTTTGACCTCCAATGGAGTTTTGAGTGAATTTGGAAGAGAAGAGAGTTTTGATTTTTTTTATTTCTCATTGGGTAATCGGGTTTTTGATATGGTAATGGGGGTAAATATAAATTAAAATTCATCTATAACCAATCCCAAAAGTACCCAAAATCCATTTTAAATAAGTCAAACTTAACTCTCATTTTCGGAATTATCGTAAGGGGAACAAGATCGTGTCGCAAAGTTGTTCCCACAAGATTTTTGGAATTAAATTTTGGGAAATTAGAGTCTGTGACACGTCCGAAACGGACAAAACATTTGGAATTTAGAGAGCCTATATCACGACACATACATGTTTCACCAATGAACACCTTCTTGCTGCCTTCGGCAGCTTGTTGGACAAAGGTTGGCTCCTTCTCAAGGACCCCTAGGTTTGTCCTTTGAGAGTCCTAACTGGAATTTTTTACCCTAAATATGTTTATAAAGACAATAGGGTCACGTCCACTATTTTTAGACTCCAAACAATATATAAAAACAAGGCAAACATACAAGGACACACTAGCACGCCAACGCTTAGTTTCCGGGCGTCTTGATCGTCCTTTGATGTTTCACTTCATAAATCTTAAAAACTGACTTCAAAGGCTATTCTTCATAATTTTAACAAGTTATTAACTCATAAAACTCATGTGAGGCTCTAATTAATCCTATTTTTTTGGCGGGTCATTACAGTAAATATTGTTAATATTGATGTATATGAATCGTTCTTGCATGTACATGTATCCTTTTCATGATTCAAAATCATTAAGTTTTTTTGGCAGTAAATATAATAAAAAGTAGCTAAATTATACTCCCCCTATCCACTTTAATTTGTCATGTTTCACTTTTCGAAAGTCAATTTTGTTGAAAGTGTTATTTTATTTAGGAACTATTTATTTTACGTTTGTTGGTCTTTTATATAGTTGAATTGTTCAACTCCTAGTTATTAGGAAGTAGACGTATTTCAGTTTAGAAAGCAGAGTTTGTTAGGAGTCCTAGTATGGGTTTTTGTGGTTAGTGCTTCGCAAGGAAATCTTTTTAGACTTATCTTGTTGCTATTGAAATAAGAGAGTTGCTTAGATTTTTGTTTTCTTATGATGAGTTTTTCTGCCTTCTTTATTCTTTGTCTGCTTGTCATATTTTATCTGTGGTATCAGCACAAGGATAGAACCAGAAGAAACAAAAAACAAAAAAAAATGTGAGGCAGAGTTCACCCAACCAGAACTTTTTATTTTCATGGTTTCAGAGAAACTTTGTGCAAGCAATCATTCCTCATTTTGATGGTCATTATGACCATTGGAGTATGTTGATGGAAAACTTTCTAAGGTCAAAAGCGTATTGACCAATTGTAGAGGATTTAATCGGCTCTCCAGGGGAAGGCGATGCCTTGGCGATGATCAAAGACGGAGCTTGAAGAAAGAAATTGAAAGATTTGAAGGCCAAAAACTACCTCTTTCAAATTATTGAACGCCCCCATCTTGGAAACTATTCTTTAAAAAGACACTTCAAATGATATATGAGAGTCCACGAAAAAGAAGTATCAAGGTACTATAAGAGTGAAGCGAGAACAATTTCAAGCCTTGATGAGGGACTTCGAAACATTGCAGATGAAATAGGGTGACATTGTCACTTGCTATTGCCCTAGAACCATGGAGATAAACAATAAGATGCGATTTCATGGCGACAAAATCAATGATGTCGCACTTTTTGAGAATATATTGTGTTCCTTGTCACCAAAATATAATTATGTTGTATGCTCGATTGAGGAGTCAAAAAACATAGTTGCTTTATCACTTGAAAAATTTCAAAACTCCTTGTTGGTGCATGAGGAAAAGATGAACCGAAATTGAACTTTTGAGGAGAAAGCCTTGAAGGCATATACATTTATTTCTCCCATTCTAGAGGAAGGGGTAGAGGTAGAGGAAGAGGGAGAGGAGATTGAGAGAATAGGGATGGTGGCAACAAAGACTGCAACAGGAATTTTAGAGTCAATGATGATAACTATGGCAAAGGCATAGGAAAAGATTTTGACAATTCTAAGGTATAATGTTATCGCTACCATAAATTTGTCCATTATTGTTCTAAATGTCGTAGTAGGTTACCTAGTGAGAAATAAGAATAGTCAAATTTTGCTGAGAACAATGTAGGAGAAACCTTGTTCATGGCTATCCACGACGAAAACGGGCATGAGGAGCAAGTTGTTTGGTATGGTGATACTGGTTGTAGTAACCACATGACTAGAAGTAAGTCTTCCTTCTCTAATTTAAATGAAAGTTTCTATTTAACTATTGGTTTTGGGGATCTCTCCACTGTGAATGTAATGGGGAAGGGTAATATCAATTGTATAACCAAGAATGGGTGTGTTGAAACCATATCTAATGTGTTTTATGTTTCTGCTTTGAAAATTAATTTATTGAGTGTTGGTCAATTGTTAGAAAAAGGATATGTTATCAACCTTAGGAAAAATTTGTGTGATGTTTTTTATCCCTATAGAGGAGTTGTCACTATTGTGAAAATGAGTTATACAGGTTGTTCCCTTTGAAGATTGAAAATTTTCAATCCTTACCCTTCATGATTGTGGCATTTTTCGATTTGTTCATCTAAATTTTGATGGTTTGAAGATCTTTCAGAAGAAGAAACATTTGTGGGCCAATAACACCAATCTTTAACGGAGGCAAAAGCATTTTATTACCTTTATTGATGATTCTTCCCGAAAGACTAGGGTATATTTTTTACAGGAAAAATCAGAGGCTTTTAGTGTATTTAAGAATTTCAAAGCTCATGTGGGTAATGAGACATGAAAAACGTTAAAAAGCCTTCAAACAAATCGTGGAGGTGAATATTGCTCAAAGGCATTTGAAGAACTTTTTGAGTTTTGTGGGATTCGAAAAGAGCTCACAACAGCATATACACCTCAACGAAATGATCTATCGGATAGAAAGAACAGAACAATTCTTGACATGGTTTGAAGCCTGCTCGCTCGAGGAAGAGTTCTGAAGGAATTTTGGCGGAATGCAGTAAATTGGAGCATCCACATCTTGAATAGAAGTCCTACTTGTGCTCTTCGTAATGTGACACCAAAGCAGGCTTGTTGTGGAAGGAGACTAACTGTAGGTCACTCAAAATTTTTTGGCTACATTTCCTATGAACATGTCCCAGATGTAAAGAGAAAGAAACTTGATAATAAAGGTGTTAAGTGTGTCTTTCGTGATCTTGGAGAGACGTCCAAGGCATACAAGCCTTAAATGGATAAATTATTTTCAATTACTTAGTTCATAACCAAAATGTTTTAAAGGTTGTGTTGATTTTGAAAGGGTTGCAACCTTTCAGAACCAATTCCTCTTGACTGTAAATACCATTAATTTTTCAGAATATTTCCTTAAGAAATTTTCTTATTTCTTATTCTTCTTCTACAGAATGTTTCTTCATGTACTTTACTACACAGAGACACCAACGTTTTGGGTATCAATATAGTGGTGATAGAGATTACTCGATCCTTGGAGGACAGATTCCAAATCAATCCTCGGATACTAGATGGGAATATTTTCATTAAGGGGACACTGTGCATTTGGTGGGCATGATCTTTTTCCATTCTTATTTTCCAGATTTTTGAATATTTACGAATTTTAATTTTTTGTGAATTGATTTATGTTCTTTTGTTCTGACTGGTTCATTTAATTTTAATAACTTCTTACTTCTGCAATATTTGCTGAAATTTGTATTTCTGTTTTTTAAACATATATTGACAACAAAGATAAATGCAAATGTTGATCATAGAGAGATACCACATCAGTTAGCTTACATTGAGCTTTACATTTAGATATATAGATTTAACAGTTATGATCATCAAAAGTAATCAAAGTATGGAATAAAGATACTTAATTTTTTATATTAAAAAATTATGAATCAATAAAAGAGTAGTGATCGATTTATTCATTCTTTTTATAATAATAAGAAAAAATTAACCAAAAAAATTTGTAAAAAAACAAAAAAAAAAAGATCAAATGAAAAGATAAATAAGCTTCTTGGCCAACAAGATGTGCTACACCACTTTTGTTTTATCTAAAAAATATTTATGTCGGTAAAGAAAGTAGATTGAGAGAGAACAACTTTACAAAATTATTTTTATCCTAAGAAAATACTTTTGTATTTCAATTTCTCACGAAAAAAATTATTGTAGTGATCTCTTATAAATCTCAAAACTTGAGAACTTCTAATATAAATAATAATAAAAAAAAGCTAAAAATATGAAGACTAACCCGTATACAAATATACGAACCCGTGCATAAAGGTCATAATAATTATTCCTTCCGTTCCAAAAAGAATGACCATATTTCTTTTATAGGTTGTTTCAAAAAGAATTATCCCTTTTTTTTTACAGCACTTTAACTTTAACTTTCCACGTGTCAGATTTAATACCACAAGATTAAAAGGCATTTTGGTACATTTGACATAACTT
Organism: Solanum chilense; assembly: GCA_032847665.1. Classification (NCBI taxonomy): domain Eukaryota; kingdom Viridiplantae; phylum Streptophyta; class Magnoliopsida; order Solanales; family Solanaceae; genus Solanum; species Solanum chilense. Next base: position 40,913,869 of record CM064963.1, read on the forward strand.
TAATTTAGAACCACAAAATTAAAGTCTTCTTTGTTTTCTTAAACTCCATTTCAAGTCAAACTAGGTCATTCCTTTTTTAAATGGAGGAAGTATATGTTTATCGAGTAATTTAAAGATATGACATATTATAAAATATATATGAGAGGATATTAACTTATTTAGCACCTCAACATTTATTTACTAAAATACTATATGAAAATAAATTAATATAAACTTAGTTCATAAACTTTAGAGCTATTTTGTTTATTTATTGTTTAAATTAGTCAAAATCATAAATGCACTCGCCCAACACATATCATCCTCTTGTCAACCTTTGGTAATGTCACAGCCCAAATTGTCGTGATTGGTATCCACCCTAATCCTTCGGTGGGAGAACCACTACTACCATCCAACTAAAGGAATTACTCTAGAACCAAGGTATTTAAGTTGTGGAGACAAGTTAAAATAAATTAAAATAATGCGAAAAAATGCCTAGAACTTGAAAGTCAATGTACCAAAACTCTAACAAGGACAATGTCTATGAACAAGGGGTACAACCCCGAAACTAACAACAACTTAACCAATAGTCTGAGTCCGAAAAGAGTGGAATTAAATATATAGAACTCAAGGTATCTTGAAAGAACTTGCTCACCCTTAAATTCAAAGAGATGACCGATCTCCTAGGCATGGTCTGTCAACAGCCGCATGAAGAGGCCTTGGACTAGACAAAAATAAGTGCAAGTGCAGAATCAGTACACAATTATCGTGTACTAGTAGGATCACGTGACAATCCCACTGGGGTAACATAAACAAGAAATTACAACATTATAATACATGCGTAAATATCAACATATTCAATACTATCATAACAATCAACATCACAATTCACATGCTTCATCACATAGTTAGTTCTCTCACGGAACCCAAAGTCAAATTTTTATAATGCCAAAATGTGGCAATCCGATCTCAATTTGTGTGACAGAATGTGGAAGCGGATCCCAATCTTACATCAGAATTACACATCAAGATCACCCATTCAAGTCATGATTGCATGGTATTGATATTCATATATATGAGTTCAACATCTATGATTAATATTACAATATGCATACATATACAAGTATAAAAACGACGCAAAGTAAGTGTAGATTACACAAGCATATAATCACAACCATCAGCTACCTCGAACCCAAGAACATATCACATTAATCACATTAACCATTAATATGCATATGCACAGTCATAGAATTACATTAACCCTCTCTTTTTGGCGTGGGAGAAGAATACCACATAACATGTAGCTCACATGGTCTCATGTCGGTTATTACACTACTTTCCCTAATGTAATAAGGTAAATGAATAAGTCAAGTATGTGAATTATTATTAGGTCTTGTCTTAAAGTTTACTACATAGGGTGAGGGAGGGTATGACACTTCTCTTACTCATTTCAGGTATGGGATCCTAAGGGAGGGTCTTAGTAGTGTTCTTGTATGATTAAGTTGATTACATGTTATGTACTATATGAACTTATGAATCAAGCCTGTTATGGTAAAGTAATAAGTTATGTTGTATTCATCTAGTAAGTTACGTAATGAGATGCTTAGCTTTGGGTAGGGTTATGGGGTCCTATTATTGGCATTGCACAAGTATTGCTTTGGGTTGCTTATATGTTGGGTTAATATAATGTTGGGTTGACTTATAATGTTCCATATATGTGCATGTTGAGTTTTTACATAATGCATGGTTTTGACTAAATTGTGCCTTTTCTCATGCATTTATGATTTTATGCATAGGAACCATACTTAGTACATGTGTTTTGTACGAACCCATATTTCTCCCATTTTTCTCCAACATTATAGGTTCCAACCATTGAAGAGATTTTAGGCCACTTTGCAAGGATACTTGGACTTCTTCCTCCAAGTAGTTAGTGAGTCCTCTAAGTTTGAGGATGGTGTATTTTGATCTAGTCTAGCAGTATTGATATTGTCTTAACACATTCGTTTCTTCCCTATTAGAGACATTTTTTGAAGCCCTATGTGGCAATATGTACTTGTATAAGGGTTATGCTAGAATGTTGTAATTCATTATAGATGATTTAATGTGAGACATAATATTTGACTAGTTTGTATACATTGATTGTGTTGATTAAACGAGAAGCCTAAGTAAGATTCATATGTGACGAGTCTAAGTAAACTCCCTATGCGATATATGAGAGGTTTATGTATACCTCAATATGTAAGAAATTTCAAATTTCTCCGCATTTTTGACCGATGAAATGTAATGATTAATTCTAAGGGCTAGCCTAAGTCCTCTTTGAGGACGAAGACGCTGGTTACATCTAGGGGGTGCTTCCCGGTCGTGACAATAGTCCTACCTACACTAAGTAAACTTCTCAAGGAATTCTAACTAGATACTTATTCTTACCTTAGTTCATTCCTTAACTTTCGGGAGACATAGCCATAACCGACATAGACCATGTCATCTACATGGAATTTGTTGTTCTACTTAAACACCAAAAAGAGAGGGTAATACTTGCAAAGGTAGGACATTCATACATAATAGCTATTCTAGTGGATCCACTAAGCTAAAACCTACAAAGGATGTAGTTATGGAACAAGGAGATTGCTACTAAAAAACATGACTTGCTGGAAGTGGAGGTTTCCATCTTATGAGACAACACGTATGTTTGGAACCCAGACTTGCTAAACATGAAGGTTGTCTAATGTGAAGCCTTAATTGCTAGACGTGAAGCCCCCACTCTTATTTATCATGTTCACTAGGGGCTAATATCAAACTCCCTTTTTAAACATCTTTAAGACTTTATTTAGAATTAGTCATAAAATAGGCTTTAGAGACCTAATTTCCTCATATATCATAAAGCTCAAATGTTGCTAAGATGAGAATGACCTTTCATGATAGAACATACATTATGTGAGAAAGGTCTTTCCCATAATCATAACATAGTATAGTTTAGAGTACAATTGTGGAAAACCTTTCAAGAGACTCACTTTCACTCGAATCATAAACCTTATTTATTCATACATTCATGAGTGTTTATACATATGTGAGAAACTATTTCTCATAAACACCTTTAGAGAACATATGTTCATACTTCATTAGTCATATACTTTTCCTGCATAACAAGATATAAAGGTGCATATGAGAATTATCCTTTCAATTAACACCATGACATATCATACTCATAGTTATGCATGGAGTGTGTCTGTGTGTATATATTGGTCCTCATTATCACATAATGGCAATAACATTGTAATTGATGAAACCACCCTTCAAAGGATCACAACACACTACAATATCCCCAAGTCATAAACAACTCACATATAGAGCATTTATGGACTATAGACCACACACCTACATTACATCATAGGAGACATGAACATATCCAACATTTGAATAAAAGACTCCTAACATACAATGATCACACATTCATATAGGGTCACATAGGTAGGGGTCATTCTACAATAGTACTTATCACATCAAGCATGTAGACCATACCTTAACCTTACATGATCATTCACATCATATATCAATATACTTTGACATGATACTAGAATTGAAGACTACACAAAACCTTCATAATTATGAGAATCATCATATGAATCCACTTATCATCAATTGCCTTCAAAGACATGATCACAACATGTATAGATAGACAAGAATGTAAACACCGCAACCATAAGTGGACCAATATCATACAACATCATTTTCAAGACTATGAATTAGAAATTAGGTCAACTTACCGATACTCCAAGACATGATCATCATAGATCAATTCTAAACAATTCATAATCACTTTATATGTATAGCAATAGGATTAAACAATACATCAATCTAATAACAATTCACTAAACATCCAATCAAGATCATAAGACCCACATTATAGATTAAATTGAGAGATTATAGTCATCATGGGTTATTCAAGGAAGTCCATAGGAAATCATCATCAAAAGATTAATTGAAATTTTTTTAGTTATTAGAATGACTTAGAAAATCATTTGACAAGGAACACATGCTTAGATTGAAAGTTGGGAAGTTTTGTCTTTGAATCACTTTTGAAAATATTAGATTGAACTCCTTATATTAAAGGTTAACCAAGGATCAAGGGTTTTCATACCTTAATAGAAGAAAATCCCATGAACAAAGCACTTAAAAATTCATATTCTAGCTTCATCTTGAGTTTGGGCCTCCAATGGTGTTTTGAGAGTATTTTGAAGAGACGAGGGTTTTGGATTTTTGATTTATCATTGACTAATTGGGTTTTTGATATGAGAATGGGGGTAAATATGAATTACAAACCCATCTATAAACAATCCCCAAACCACCCAAAATACCCCTACATTAGTTGGACCATTTTAAATAAGTCAAACTTATCTTTCATTTTCGGAATTATCGTAACGGGAAAAGTTCGTGTCACAAAGTTGTTTCCACGATATTTTGGGAATTCAATTTTGGTACAGTAGAGTCCGCGACATGTCCCCAAAGCGGACCAAAAATTTGGACTATGTATAACCTAGTTCGCGACGCGGACATGTTTCACGCATGAACAACTTCTTGCTGCCTTGGGCAGCCTGTTGGAAAAAGGTTGGGTCCTCCTCAAGGATCCCTAGGTTGGTACTTGGGGAGTGGTAACCGAACATTTTGATCATAAGCATGTTTATAAAGACACTAGGGTCATCTTCACTGTTGTTAGACTCCAAACAACACATAAAAACAGGACAAACATACAAGGACACACTAGCACGCAAACGATTAGTTTCTGGTCGTCTTGGTCGTCCTTTGACGTTTGACTTCCAAACTCATTGACACTGACTTCAAAAGATATTCTTTATTATTTTAACAAGTTATTAACTCATAAACTCATGTGAGGCTCTAATTAATCCTATTTGATTTTGGGGGTTGTTACAGTAATATTTGTTGATATTAATGTACATGAATCTTACTTACATGTACATGTATCCTTTTGATGATTCATATTATTAAGTTTTTTTAGGCTGTAAATCTAATAAAAATTATCTAAATTATAGTCCCCTGTCCACTTTTATTAGTCATTTTGCGTTTTTCAAAAGTCAATTTTGTTGAAAGTTTTATTTTATTTAGGGATTATTTATTTCACGTTTGTCGGTCTTTTATTTAGTTGAATTGTTCAAATCCTAGTTATTAGGAAGTAGACATATTTCAGTTTAAAAGGCAGAGTTTGTTAGGAGTCCTAGTAGTAGTGGGTTTCTTGGCTTCGTTCTTAGCAAAAAAAGTCATTGTAGACTTATCTATTGGATAAGCGGACGGATAGATCCAAAAGAAAAAAAACAAGCAAAAAAACCCTGTGAGGTAGACTTCACCCAGCCAAATTTTTTTATTTTCATGGCTTCAGAGAAAAACTTTGTGCAACCAATCATTCCTTGTTTTGATGGTCATTATGACCATTGGAGTATGCTGAAGGAAAACTTTATAAGGTCAAATGAGTTTTGACTAGTTATCGAGGGTTGAATCGGCACTCAAGGGGAAGGCGAAGCTTTGGCGATGTTCAAAAGGCGGAGTTTGAAGGAAGAATCTCAAAGATTTAAAGGCCAGAAATTACCTCTTTCAAGCTATTGAACGCCGCTATCTTTGAAGCTATTTTTTGCAAAGAAACTTCAAAACATATATGGGACTCCATGAAAAAGAAATATCAAGGAACTACAAGAGTGAAGAGAGAACAGTTTCAAGCCTTGATGAGGGACTTCAAAAATTTGCAGACGAATGCGGGTGAAACTATCACTACCTACTGCGCTAGAACAATGGAGATAAGCAACAAAATGCGATTTCATGGAGAGAAAAGGAATGATGTCACAATTCTTGAAAGATGTTGCGTTCCTTGTCACCAAAATTTTATTATGTTGTATGCTCGATTGAGGAGTCAAAATACATAGTTACTTTGTCACTGGACAAACTGCAAAGCTCCTTGTTGGTGCATGAGCAAAAGATACACCGAAGTTCAACTTTTGAGGAGTAGACTTGAAGGCTTATACATTTATTTCTCCTATTCTAGATGAATAGGAAGAGGAAGAGAGAGAGGAGATCTAGGGAATAGGGATGGTGGCAGCAAAGACCGCTCAGGAATTTTAGAGTCAATATATTTTGACAAATCTAAGGTATAATGTTATCGCTACCATAAATTTGGCAATTAATGTGCTGAATTTCGTACTAGGTTACCTAGTGAAAAAGAAGAAATTCAAATTTTCCTCAGAACAATAAAGGGGAAACCTTGTTAATGGTTGTCCACAATGAAAATGTGCATGAGGAGTAAGTTGTTTGGTGTGTGGATACTGGTTGTAGTAACCACATGACTAGAAGTAAGTCTTCTTTTTCTAATTTAAATGAAAGCTTCATTTAACTTTTGGTTTTAGGGATCTCTCCACTGTGAATGTAATGGAAAAGGGTAATATCAATTGTAGAACCAAGAATGGGTCTGTGGAAACCATATCTAATGTGTTTTATGTTCCTGCTCTGAAAAATAATTTATTGAGTGTTGGTCACTTGTTAGAAAAAGGATATGTTATCACCCTTAGGAAGATTCTGGTGAGATTTTTGATCCCCTTAGAGGAGTTATCACTATTGTGAAAATGAGTTATACAGGTTGTTCCCTTTGAAGATTGAAAATGTTCAATCCTGTTTTTTGGTGAAAGTGAAAGACCATTCATAGTTGTGGCGTTTTCGATATACTCATTTAAATTTTGGTCGTTTGAAAATCCTTCAGAAGAACAATATGGTGACGGGCCTTCCTGATATTGTTGTTCCTAATAAAGTCTGGGAAGAATGTGTTGTTGGAAAACAACACAGCGTCACAATTTCCAAAAGTCAAGTCATGGCGAGAAAAAGAGATGTTGGAGTTAGTTCACTCAGACATTTGTGTGCTAATAACACCAATCTCTAACGAATTTTATTACCTTTATTGATGATTATTCCCGAAAGACTTATGTAGATTTTTTTGCAGGAAAAATCATAGGCTTTTAATATATTTAAGAAATTCAAAGCTCATGTAGAGAATTAGACAGGGAAGACCATAAAAGCCTTCGAACAGATCAAGGAGGTGAATATTGCTCAAAGGCATTTGAAGAATTATGTGAGTCTTCTGGCATTCGAGAAGAGATCACAACAGCATATATAGCTCAACAAAATGGTCTATGGAGAGAGAGAACATAACCATTCTTGACATGGTTCGAAGCTTGCTGCATCGAGAAAGAGTTCTGAAGGCATTTTGGTCGGAAGCACTAAATTTGAGAATGCACAAAATAAAAGTACTACTTTTGCTCTTCGTGATGTGACACCAGAATAGGCTTGAAATGGAAGGACCCCGATTGTAGGTCACATCAAAATTTTGGCTGGATTTCATATGCACATGTCCCAGATGTAAAGAGAAAGAAACTTGATGATGAAGGTGTTAAGTGTGTCTTTCTTGGTCTTAGATAAATGTCCAAGTCATACAAGTCTTAAATGGACAAAATATTTTCAATTAATTAGTTAATAACCATAACGTTTTTAAGGTCGTGTTGATTCTGAACGGCTTGCAACCTTTTGGAACTAATTTCTCTTGGCTATGAATACCACTGATTCTTCAGATTTTTTCCTTACGAAATTTTCTGATTTCTTCTTCTTCTACACAAAGTTTCTTCGTGTAATTTACTGCCCGCTGACACCAACGTTTTGGGAATCAATACACTTGTGATTGAGATCATTCTATCCTTGGAGGACATATTCCAAATCAAACCTCGGATACTAGAGGGGAATAATTTCATTAAGGGACACTGTGCATTCAGTGGACTTGATCTTTTTCCATTCTAATTTTCCAGATTTCTGTATCTTTACGAATTTTAGTTTTTTGTGAATTGATTTATGTTCTTCGGTTCTAATTAATTTATTAAACTTTGATAACTTCGTATTTCTGCAAAATTTGCTGAAATTTCTAATTCTGTTTTTTAAACAAAGATTGGCAACAAAGACAAATGCAAATGTTGATTATAGAGAGATACCGCATCAGTTAGCTTACATTCAGCTTTATATATACAGGTTTAACAGTTATGATCATCAAAAGTAATGAATGTATGGAAAATAAACATACTTAATTTTTTATATTAAAAAATTATGAATCAATTAAAGAGTAGTAATTGATTTATTCATTTTTTACAATAATAAGAAATAAATAAACAAAAAAAATTATTAAAAAAAATTAGCAAATTAAATAACAAATAAGATTCTTGCCCAAAGAGATGTGCTACACCACTTTTCATTTATCTAAATAATTTTTATGTCAGTAAAGAAAGTAGATTGAGAGAGAATAACTTTACTAAATCATTTTTATCCTAAACAAATACTTTTATAATTCAATTTCTCATGAAAGAAATTATTGTAGTGATCTCTCAAAAATCTCAAAACTTGAGAACTTCTAATATATATACCAATTATTAAAAAATCTAAAAATATGAAGACTAACCCGTATACTAATATACGAACCCGCGCGTAAAGATCAAATTAATTACTCCCTACGTTTCAAAAAGAATGATCATATTTCTTTTATAGTTTGTTTCAAAAAGAACGACCCTTTCCTTTTTTGGAAACACTTTAACTTTAACTTTTCATGTGGCATGTTTAAGATCACAAGATTAAAATTTTGGTCCATTTAACATAAATTTAATTTAGAATCACAAAATTAAAAGACCTTCTTTCTTTTTTTAAAAAACTCCATTTCAAGTCAAACGAGGTCATTTTTTTTTAAACATAGGGAGTACATGTTTATCGAGTAATTAAAGATATTACATATTATAAAATATATATGAGAGAATATTAACATATTTAGCACCTCAACATTTATTTAATAAAATACTATGTGAAAATGAATTAATACAAACTAAGTTCATAAATTTTAGAGCTATTTTGTTTATTTATTGTTCAAATTAGTCAAAATCATAAGTGCACTCAGCCAATAAATATCATCTCTAGTCAGCCTTTGGTAATGGCATGGTCCAAATCGTCGTGATTGGTATCCACCCCATACTTTTGGTGGAGAACCACTACTATCATCCAACTAAAGCAATTACTCTAGAACCAAGGTATTTAAGTTATGGAGACAAGTTAAAATAAACTAAAATAATGCGGAAAGTATGCCTAGAATCTGAAAGTTCAATGTACCAAAACTCTAAAAACGATAATGTTATGAACAAGGGGTAAAACGCCGAAACTAACAAAAATTTAACAAATAGTCTGAGTCCGAAAAGAGTGGACTTAAACAAAGAGAACTCAAGGAAGCTCAGAAGAACTTGTTCACCCTTGAATTTGAAGCGATCACCGATCTTCTAAATGTGGTCTGTCAATAGTCGCGTGAAAAGGCGCTTTACTCGACAAAAATAAGAGCAAGTGCAAAATCAGTACACAACCACTGTGTACTAGTACGGTCTCGTGGCAGTCCCACTAGTGTAACACAAACAAGAAACTAAAACATTATAAGACATGCATAAATATTAACATATTCAATACTATCATAATAATCAACATCACAATTCACATGCTTCATCACATTGTTGGTCCTCCCACGGAATACAAAGTCAAATTGTTAGCAATGCCGAAACATGGATGTTGATCCCAGTTATCATGTCAAAACGTGGCAATGCAATCCGAATTTGTGTGCCGAAACGTGGAAGCCGATGCCAATCACACATCAAGATCACTCATTCAAGTCATGATTTCATGGTATCGACATTCATATATCTCAGTTCAACATCTATGATCAATGCTACAACATGTATACATATAAAAGTATCACAACGAAGCAAAGCAAGTGCATATCACACAATCATAGAGTCACAACCATCAGCTATGTCGAATCCAAGCTTGAATCCTGTAAGGCACTTGAATCATCCCTTTACTGATTCATTTCGCTTGTTCTAGTTCTACAACCAATTGATATACGCAAGGATCAACAATCAAAATGTTAATTATTTGTATTATAACAAACCTAATAACCCTAGACCAAAGTGAAGATCATAATACCCATATTAGGGCGTTTCCACCATAAATCTTAGATCAAAATGCTTCCCCATCAACAACAACCCAAGAAAACAGATTCTACAGGTTGAAAAATGGATTCGTGGAGTTAAAACCTTATCGCTATCCTCAAAAAAAGTGAAAAATTGTTAAGAACTCGTCAGGGATCGCTCCTTAGTCCTAAAACTCGAAAACTACCAAATAGGGTTGTCTTAGGATTTATAAGAGACTTTAAAACACATCTATCCTGCTTTAGATGAACCATACCACTGCAGCGGCGCTGCACCAACGACCTTAATCCTGCTACACTGGCCTCAACGTGGAAAGGATGTACTCATTTACCAAAAAATCAATTTCGAAAGTTCTATATTCCAAATTCGATTAGGTAAAGTGTTATGGGTTCCTTATCGTCTTAAGTATACACTCATGTAATAAAATTCACAATTAGATCTCTTATTCATTACTAGATTTTCCCTACACCTTACTGAATATGATTTCTTCTAAATCTGGACTAGGTTGGGTAATTTTAAGTTACTACGAAGGAGTTTTTTGGCTCCAATTATTTCTTCATTGACTTCCCCAAAAAAATCAATTAGGTCGTTATAATATATACCAATTTACCCATCACTCCTCCCCGAGTGATCAACTAGGAAGGAATTGGGTAAAATAAAGATAGAGTAGTATCTAAAACGTTGAATTACTAGGGCTACTTGTCACACATACCGTTCTTACCAAATTTTACTACCTCCTAAGGGTTTTACATCTCCAAACTAAATTCAACCAATTTAGTACCTACACATCCTCCCTTACCATGCATCAATGAAGTCATCACAACACTCGAGTGATACATATTGTTGTATGTAAACTTAACTAATCAACAAAATGAATCCGAATAACCACCAGATTTTATCATACACACGTCTGCCACATGTTATCAAGGATCTTGACACAATCATAAGGACTAATCCTTCCTCACATAACCATGATAAAATTCTAAAATCAGAACTCACCACAATTAGAAGTGAACTTAAACCAACCAACACATGCCCATGATACCCAAACAATTGTAGTTCTTATCAACATCTTTATCTCACCACATAAATTTCCATAAGCTTAAGTTACAAAAGTTTCAATCATTAGAACTCAAATACTCGTCGAGAGATATATCAAAGCATACCACCAGTCCAACAATACTATCGAAATTCTATCTTTAGTAATGCAAATTACCTCTTATGAAAAACATAATTGAATTCAATGATCCCCTCATTAAAGAAAACATAATCGATACATGAACTTGACAAAAAGAATAATATCAAGATTGTCGGACAACCATAAATACGCAAGGTAGCTCTTCTATAAATTCTCCTAAGCAAGATAATACATGTGCAACCTCTGAAATAATTTAACAACTCCTAGACTACACCACGTAAGTCATCTAAATAACCAATTCTTCCCAATTATCCCACCCATTCAAGAGAATATCGTAGTATCGGTACACTTGATACACCACAAGAGATCCACCCACAAAATAAAAACATGTGTGACCATTGTTAGTTCTTAACGCTTCCAATCATGTTGAAATGAAACACATGGTCACATAAGAATTTATCAAATAACATTAAAGGTTTTCCTTTGTAGAGACGATACCAGTAATTCCCACTCACTGGATTCAACATACTCTTCACCTCCTTCGATTGGAGCCAACACTCTTAATGCCAACAACCATGATAAACACTCCGGCCATTGAACTTATTTTAAACCAACACCTTCTGAACAAAACCTTCCTCAAATACTTTAACAATCAAAAGTGATAAATTTTACAAACTCAAATCAAGTGAGTCTTTTCAAATGATCAATACTTGATACAAGTGACCATTCCACGCCTTGTCAATTCATACCTTGAAAACATATTCACCATGAATGTAGATGTACAATGAAAATTTTGAATTATAAATTCAATCGTTTAACACAAAATCCTTATCTATCAACATTAGCTTATATAATTATTTAACTACCTTCAATCGCTTCGGACCCTCCACAGCGGCACTTATCGGGTTATAGCGGCGTTGTTGCAATGACACTGATCCCGTCGCAGCGGCCCTTTTGGAACCAGCGAGCTCTCGTCTGAAAAGTCCCAAAAATCTTATAATTCCAATCCCTGCCTCGTTCGCTACAGCGGCACCCATCTCGCTGTAGCAGCGTCGCTGCACTGACAAAATCCACGCTGCAACAACATGAATCGAGGCAGTACGCCTTTTAGAGAATTTCAATTCTCTCTTTATACAACACACTCTTAACCACTACGCTCAAAAAATACCCTTAACGCTAAGATTGATTTCCAGAATCTATTTATTTCATTCAAAACAAAACAAGACTATCTACATATCAATTTAAATTAAAATATTTTATTATTCAATATCTATTAATTAGATTTCAGCTAATGACCTTCCATGTAACTCAACATCTTGATATTTTGTCAATTAAAAAAATTTACATACAAAAGTGGAAAACGTACTTCATCTTGTCAATCTTATAGTTTATGCTTCAAAATATTGATTTACCGGCAGATATTTAAAATAATAAATTTATTGTATATTCAATATTTTTGTGATTCTTAATTTTAACATATATATTCAAATAAATTGTATCATTGCGTATAATATTATGAATACTCAGCATTTGTAATAATTTAAATTTTAAAAATAATATTTTAGTTAGCAATATCATCCATGCTTTAAAAGATTATTAAATTGAAATAAAAAAAAAAATTAACCGACCACATTCAATATTTATATTTTCTCTACTTAATTACTTCATATTTTAATTTCTTTTGTCTTAGATTACCTTTAGACAAAAATATTATTTACTAAGTACATGCATTTCGATTCTTAGGAACTTTTATAACGTTTGACTTCTCATTTTTTACAAAATAACATATGTTTATAGTATTAAGTTGTTTATGATCGTAATTTCTAAAATTCTGGCCATGTTTGTGTTAATGTAAATCAGGTCATGTTTGGTGTTAATTTGATATGCATATATAATGTAAAATCATTGTTTTCTTTTTTGCCCTAAGAATATATGGTTGACCATAAAACTTATAAATGAATGGAATTTGGAGGATTGAAAAGTAAGTTCACGAATCATAGTTACAAATCTCACCTCAATAATAGATAATGTAAATTTGGAGGGTAAGGTTTTAATGATAACAAACTTGATCCTTGCAGGGTAAAGTGGTGGAAAGCAGATCACCAAAAAGGGAAAGAATCAATTTTGAATCCTCACAAATCAAAAGGAGATTACAATTCAAATGATCCTGATTGAGACACAATAATCAAGGATTTGGAAAAAGATCATCAGAATGGATACCTCCCAATCAAAGGATTTTGATTGAGACAAAATAAATCAAGGATTTGGGAAAGGATGTTCACAATGCAAAATCCAAAAAATGGCACAAATCATGGAGGCAGTAAATCTCAAAATTAATAACTCAACGGCTATATTCAAGTCAAAATACAAGGAAATCTGAAGATATCATGATTACGCTCAATCAAGGAAACTGAAGGATACAATGGCTACAATCTACAATCAATTAAGGAAGATCCAACGGCTATATGGACGATCAAGGAAGCTGAACAAGAATCAATATTGGAAATCAGTCTTGAGTTTTATTCTTGGAAAATTAGGAACACTTGTCTTACTTTTTCATGGATCAAATCTCTTGGGTTGCTATCTTTTCACATAAAAAGATTCTAGACTTCAAAAACTATAAATGGAGGCTCAACTAACAGAAGCAAGGTACAACAAGTCTGATTTATCTCACATTCACTTCTCTACTTTTATCAACCATTTTATTACCAGGTTATATTGTGTATACAAAAAAGAGAGGAGAGAAAAATATTGTTGATAAGACTTTGTATCAAAAAAAGAGTGAAGAAAACAATGAGTGCAAATTTATTACACTCATCTTGTACTCACACCAAAAGTTCACAAGCTTGAAGAGAACACCCTTGCGACCCAAGGGGAGTGGACGTAAGATCCCATTGTATCCCAAACAGTATAAATATATCTTGTGTCAATTTTACTTTACGTCATTTTTAATTACTCTTATCTGCCAGCTACAGTCGACCAAAGCGTACCTTAAGTCGATTACCCTCAAACAAAAATTCGAAAATTAGCAATTCACCCCCCCCCCACCCCCTTGCACTTTCAATTGGTATTAGAGCCTCGTCTCACAAAATTTCTATCTAACAATAGGTGAGAAAAGGATCATGGCTCAACAAATTATGGGAGCACTGTTTCAAGAGGAAACTTTCCAAACAAGACCTCCTTACTTTAATGGAAAACGTTTTTTTCATTGAAAAGTAAGAATGGAAACCTTTATCAAGTTTTATGGTGTGAGGGTGTAGAGAGTTACAAAATTTGATGACAGTCCAATTCCTATCTCAAATATTTCAAACAAGAGTCAAACTTGTGCTATTCCAAGTTTGGAGAGCTATACTAATGAACAGATGGAAGTTATTCAAATAAACTCCGAAGCTAAGAATCTTCTTTAGAATGCTATTAGTGGAGAAGGATATGAAAAAATATCATGTTGTGATATTGCAAAGGAGATGTGGGACAAACTGGAGGTTACCAACGAAGTAACAGACAAAGTCAAGGAAACCATCATTAGTCTGCTAGTATATAAGTATGAACTTTTTCAAATAAAGGAAGGAGAAACTATTAAAAACATGTTTTCCCGACTGAGTAAAACTATTGGCGAACTCAAAGCTTCAGGATAGACATATTCATCCATTGAGTATATTCAAAGAGTTCTTCGAAGCTTGCCACCACAATGGCATGCCAAAGTATTTCCTCTTCAGAGCATGAATTTAAAAACTCTAACCTATATTGAGATGAGGAAATATTTAGTAGCTTTTGAGAAAACACATCCTAACAAAAAAGGCCAAGAAAATTTCAAAAAGAAGATTGTGGCGTTCAAAGCAAATTAGGAAGACAAAGAATTAAGAACTAGCTGAAAATGCAATTTCCTTAATTGCTAGAACAATGATGGATGCCTTTAGAAACAACAGAAGAGGAAGAAACTTTTTAAAGGGACAGTATATCACTGATCAGTCAATAAATGATGGAAAATTTTATGACTGCGGAAAGTACGGTGACATAGCCAGTGAATGTCCAGAAGCAAAGAAAAACTACTCTAGAGGAAATCAAAATAACAAAGCACTTAGCAGCTGGAGTGATGAAGACAACTCTAAAAATGTATATGAATAAATTAGTAACATTTGCTTCATGGCTATTGGAGAATCAAGCAGAAGTATGTAAAAATTGAAATGATTTTAAAAAATTCCTAGATAGTGTTGTGACAGACCTTAATAGAATTTTTTCAGATTTTGAAAATCTTCAAACTAAAAAAAGAAATTTGGAAATAAAACTAGAAGTTAGTGAAGTTGAAAAGGATCTCTTTTATGAAGAAATTCACGAACTAAAAATTTCTCTTGAGAATTCCCTAAACAAATCAAACTCTTCCGAAAATTACTCTAAAAAGGTCTCTAGCAGCAAATGGAAATTACATTAACTGCAACCAGTCCTATAAGTCGACTGATTCAAGAATAAATAGTACTGATTCTATTTTAGAAGAATATACTCTTAAAAGTTGCAATTATTGTTGGAAGTATTGACATATGTCATATAATTGTTGGTTACAAAATAAACACTCGTCTAAATGGGTTTGGAGACCCAAAAGAACTCCAGATAACCTTAACCTTGAAGTCCGAAAAAGGTTTGGTATTACATTACATTACAAAGGAGATAATAATATTATTTTGCAGGAACACCACAAGAAATCAAAAGGAAAAGGGTAACTGGAAAGAGAATGTTCAAATCACATGACAGGAGATAGAAATCTGTTCAAATTTGTTGTTTAACACAAAGGAGGAAACATTCGTTTTGGTGAATAACTCAAACGGAACGGTAATTGGTATTGGTACTTTCTCATTCAATAATTCTTGTGATATTTCAAATGTCTATTTAGTGACAGGGCTTAAATATAATTTGATGAGTATTAGTCTACTATGTGACTCAAATCTTTAAGTATGCTTTAAAAAGGATCGATGCTTGATAAAAAAAAAATTCTACTGGGCACAACCTGTTACAAGGAAGTAGAGAAAAGAATGTATACATTCTTGATTCTGTTAAAAACATAGGAGAACTTTATTTCCTAGCATCAATTACCGATGATCCCTGGATTTGCCACAATAAACTTGGTCACGCAAGCATGCGACTACTTGAGAAACTTGTAAAGAATGAAGTAGTCGTTGGTTTACCAAAAGTAGAATACTCCAAAGATCATCTATCTGACGCTTGTCAAAAGGGAAAACAAACTAGAAACTCCTTTTCTGGTAAGGATATTGTCTCCACAAATAAACCTCTACAACTCTTACACATGTATTTATTTGGATCTACCAGAACTGCCAACGTCGGTGGAAAAAGGTATGCTTTCTTATTAGTTGATGATTACCCTCATTTTACTTGGGTTATGTTTCTTTCTCACAAGGAGGATACCTTAAAAAAATTGAGTTTTTCTGTGAAAAAGTTCAAAGAAATAATGGTTACTATATTACATCCATAGAAGTGATCATGGAAGTGAATTTGAAAATAATTTATTCAAAAAATTATGCAATGGGAAAGGATACACTCACAACTTCTCCTCACCGTGATCACCTCAACAAATTGGCGTTGTGGAACGAAAGAATAAGACTCTGCAGGATATGGCTAGAACAATGATACTCGGGCATTCGCTTCGACACAAATTTTGGCCAGAAGCTGTAAGTAATGCATGTCATGTACTAAATCGATGTCTAATGAAACCCATTTTAAAAATGACACCTATGAACTATGGAATTGTAAATGACCCAACATAAGTTACTTACATCCATTTGGATGTAAGTGTTTTATTCACAACAATGGCAAAGACAATATCGGTAAGTTTTATGCATGAAGCGCTAAAAGTATAATTCTTTGTTACTCAAACTCTAGTAGATCTTATCGAGTTTCTAATAAACGTACTTTACATATTGAAGAATCTATTCATGTTGTTTTGGATGATTCTAATAATTTGTTGAGACTAGAATAAGTTCTGATGATGAAGATATTTAATTCTCATTATCAACTCAAAGGGAACCAAGCAGTGTTGAACAGTCGACTACATAACCCTCTTTGAGTACCATACTTGAATCTATTCCCAAGGATCGTAGAAGTGAACCCAACTATCCAAGCAAGTTTATTATTAGAAATCCATCTGAGGATATCAAAACATGAGCATCGAGAAGAAATGAAACACAGGTTGCACTTATATCTTAGTTGGAGCCAAAGAAGCTAAAAGAGGCTCTCTTAGATGAACTTTGGGTTAATGCAATAAAACAACAATTGGACCATTTTGATTAAAAAAATCAGGTATGGACCTTAGTTCCTAAAATTGATGACAAATCCATCAGTGGAACAAAATGGGTGTGTACAAATAAATTAAATGAGTCAAGAGAAGTAATTCGAAACAAAGCCCGTTTGGTAGCTAAAGGTTACTCACAACAAGAAGGATTTGATTGTGATAAAACTTCTGCCCAATGTTGCAAGGTTAGAATCCATCCGTTTACATCTAGTCTTTACTGCTCATAAAGGTTTCATTTTTTCAAATATATGTGAAAAGTGCCTTTTTGAACGGGTTTGTTGAAGATGTTTTTGCACAACAACCTCCGGGTTTTGAAAATCCAGAATTTCGTCATCATGTTTTTAAACTTTGAAAAGCTTTTTATTGTCTCAAACAAGTACCTTGTGCTTGATATGACCGTCTCAGCAATTTTCTTATAAATCATGGCTTTGCTCGTGGTATTATTGACACTACTCTTTGTAGTAAAAGATATTCATACGTGAATCTCATTATTCAAATCTATGTTGATGACTTTATCTTTTGAAGTGCTGATATATCTTTATGTGAAGAATTTTCTACTCTTATGCAAAGTAAACTCGAAATGAGGATGATGGGTTAATTAACCTTTTCTCTTGGACTACAAATCTATCAATATGAGAAAGGTATGTTTCTTTACAAGACCAAATACTATAAAGAGCTCATACAAAAGTTCGGCATGGAAAATTCAAAAGCATTAGGCCCTCCGATAAGTTCCACATGTTCTCTTGACAAAGATGATCAAGGTAAAACAGTTGACAAAACCAAATATCAAGGTATGATTGGTTCTTTACTTTACCTCATTGCCGGTAGATCACACATCATCTTTAGTGTGTGCAAGTGTGCTCGTTTTCAGTTTGCCCCTAAAGAATCTCATCTTACAGCGGTAAAGCATATCATTCATTACTTAGTCGGAACAACCTCTATTGGTTTATGGTACCCAAAAGAGAAAATTTCTTTCTCGAAGGATTTTCTGATGCTGACTATGCAGGTGATAAAGACAACAGGAAAAACAAAAGTTGTACCTATCAAATTCTGGGAAAATCGTTAATTTCATGGAACAGCAAGAAACAAAGCTTTGTCTCCCTTTCGACAATAGAGGTTGAATATATTGCCATTGGCCAATATTGTGCTAAAATTTTATGGATGGTTCATCAATTCAGTGATTATGATTTATCCTTTAAGCCTGTCAAAATTGTGTGTGATAATTCTAGCGATATTTGTCCTTCAAAAAAATCTTGCATCATTTTCGTGTTAAGCATATTGACATATAACATCATTTTATTCGTGATCATGTTTTAAATAGAGATGTTGAAATTTTCTTTATTAGCACTGATTTTCAACTTGTTGATATTTTTACAAAACCTCTTTTGGAAGAATAATTTGTTCGCTCCGAAAATCTTTTAATATTATTGAGAATAATCTGAATTGTTAAAATATTTGTGTGGTAATTTTGTTTTCCCTTGTGTTGGGCGTTTGACTTATCTTTAAGAATTTGTGATGTTTAGTTTTTGTTAAACTCTTTATTCTTTCCTTTTTTTTGTTGATGCCAAAGGGAGAGAATATTATCTTGTTGATCTTATTATCAGCTTGATGTGTTATATTTGCTTTAAATATATTCTCTATTTCTTTTATTATCGTTGTTGGGATCGCTGGATATATGAATTGTGTTCGTACAGCAAAGAAAATATCTTACATATCTTCAGGGGGAGTATACTTAAGTCACTTATTTCCACAAGTCAACTATATCCTACTACAATAAGGGGGAGCAAATCAAATTGTCACGATTCAAAATGGACGTGATGACACTCATCTTATTCCACTAAGACAAGTCAGCCTAAAACTTAATCATTACAGTAAAATGCGGAAAATTTATAATAAACTCAAAAATACCCCCAACAGTTGTCACGTGTACAAGCCTCTAAAATAATATAATTAAATCAAAAGAAAACACAAGTCTCATATAACATTGTTTCCCGAATAGAACAAGATCATAAACATTATTAAGAAGGTCTGTTGAGATGACAAACAGATACCTCGCAAATCTTCAAGAAACCTCGGAAAAGAAGAGAATATATCACAAAGGTCCGCCCTAATAACCTACAAAAAAATTGTAGAACCACGGGGTGAGTACCAAAACACACTGTACACAACAAGAAAACCTCTAAGCACAAGTTAAGGGAGTACTCCTACCGCCCCAACCGAACCTCCACAACTAACAACCTGCATATAGCTAACCAAACCTAACAGTTCACAGTTTACATAAAACACATCTCAAACTACACTCTAACAATTTCATATCCTCAACAACAAGCTTCTTAATCATCATTCACAACTTTCACAAAAAAGCACTCACAATATTAACAACACAAGATCAAGTTCATCAATGATAAAAGTGTGCAATGCGATGAATGCAATGTCAAGTATAATGATTAATGTCTAACCTAATGATACACATTCGCTGTCTCTCAGTCCGGGATCCATAGGGAACATATTTATCCATGTATCGATCGTGGAGTGCGATATGACCTTCAATAATAGTAACCATTGTGGTGTGAAATAGATCCCTCAAAATATAGTATCCATCGCGGTGGGATACGTCCCTCGAAATGGTACAGCCTCTCTAATTTCTTATTCTTTCTCAATCACATAACATTTTTCACAATCATATCTCAGAAAAATGCAAATGATATGTTCACACAAATAATGATGATATGGCCATTTTCATAATATTGCACAACTCACAACAACACAATCATGATACAACATCAACAATTATTCAACAAACCTTTCAAACCATTCTTAACACATCACACACAAACAATTAATCACATTGTCTTTTATAACCCATTTTTCATCATTAGAATTATTCAACATGGATAAGTCAACCCATCACCAATTCCTGTTACACCCAGACATATACCAGAAGAAAATACACGAATTTCACACACTTAATAAGGGTTTAGAAATCCACTTGCCTCAGTTAATCGGAAAATCACTATGGGACTTGAGCCTTCCCTTTTCGTTGAACTTCCAAATCAATGCAATTTACTCAAGTACATAATCAAAATAATATTTTGAAATTAACATCACCCATATTACTTTTGATTTAGCCTAGACCCAAAAATTCACTCTAATCTAATACCAAGTTCCTAATTTTGATGTTAATTAATATGTTATGTCTCACATTTCTTAGATTTGCACGTAGGGTGAAGTCTCATTTTCTCTAAATCCTATAAATTTAAGGATAATTATATGATATTATACACTCAATATTCAATTATACATCCCAATTTTTCAAAACTTGAATCATAATATGATAATTATAGAAAAGAAATGCAAAAACTATCGCAAATCCTAAAACAATATGCAGCATTTTGGTCTAATTTACATTGATAAGTTATAATCTATCCTTATACAATTATCACTCCATCATCAAAAAATCATTAGCTCTTACTTCTTTGACCAATCATTGGTCACCAACATTTTTTTCCTATTTAGTTAATACAATAAGGAAGGTCGATACACTGAAGCAATACAATTTGCAAACCTTAATTTTGCACTTCCATTCTCTAACTATCCAATATCAATAATATATTAATATTAATATAACTCAATCACTATACACCATACAAAGACTTAGTTCGTAGTTAGTTTACCTCATTATCGTGTTCCTCTTCCTCTTTTATTTCTCCTCGTGCCGCAGTCTATTTCTACAAGTACGGTCGATTGCTGACTTTTTGCACTAACATTATTATAATATTGTTATGGGCTTGACCCACTTCTTTTTACTTATTTATTTATTTTTCTTTTCTATATGTTTTTCTTTTGTTTTCATTATTTTTATCAAAAAATAATCTCTTATTAAATCTAAAAATCATGTCACACATTTATAAGTCATAAATTATTTATAAAAGCTACTAAAAACGTTAATATAAAAATAATGGTTAAACTTTATAAATGACTTAGAGGTTTGTTACATTATCCACCACTAAAAATCATGTTCCTCCTCGAACATAAGGAAAAAGACAGGAAAAAAAACTGATGTTACCAAAAGTCTAAGTTATAACCTACCAGTCGGTATTCATCTCTCTAAGTGAATTCATATTTAAGAGCATTTCATCAAGAACAACTACTAAAAACTAAACTTTCAAATAAAAAATTAAGTGATATACAATTCAAGGTTGATTACCATACCGCGTACTGACTAGTGAACTGAAATCTAAACAAAAATCCTTTAAACAACAACACACCATCAAAGCGAATTAATTCTCACGTCATTTGAACCAATACCGGCTCAAACTAACAGAGAACCTAAATCAATCATAAAAACATCATATTCCTCAAATCATCACAAATCTTGTCAAGATTTCTTTTTCACATCATAATATTTAATGAACTTAAGATATAAAAATATAATCTTTAGACAGCATATACTCATCACAAGAGAATCAAACTTATCTAACCCAAAAAAAGGAAATAATTAAGTAAACATCCACCAAGAGATACTTGCAGACCTTTAACAACACTCTTAGACAATTGTAACTCTTCATATATAGTAGCTCTTATATAAAGTCTCATAAGCAAGGTTGTGCGTGTAGAATCACTAGTAAAGTTCAGCCATTCCAAACAATATCAAATCTTCGACAACTGAAATGAAAAGTGTAAACAAGGATGCACCATACCAAGAAAACTATAACAGGATCGATACACCCGATCCACCACTAGGAATTCACCCATGGATATGAAAACAGGTGTGGATATAATTAGAAAATCACACTCCAAATCATATCCAAAACAAAGTCGAAAAACACTGGATACTCCTTCCATAGTACCCATATCAAACATTTTCATTCATATGGCTTGATATCTTAAATTTTCTAGCTACCCACAATCACCAATCTAGTCCCGATTATAATTTCTCATATACTTGATTTATCGAACCTCACATACATCTAATAGTAATGCGTTAAAGCCAACGCTCTTAATACAAAAACATCACAACCACACCAATCATTTACCTTACTCTCAAACCGTCACTAGTATAAACACATTCTTAGCAAACACCTTGTAGCCTCTAAAATTTTTAAAATATGGCTCTAAATATTTCCATTTACGCATAACATGAAACATATATGTCACACCCAAGACCGATAGCACTATTTCCAAATCTATACGTTCCCATCGAGGTAAAATAATTGAGTAACACTTATTGTCAACTTCATGTAAACTTTCACATACCATTTTTCATCCACTATTCATATCATCATGTACCTCATGTAAAAACTCAAAGAAATCCTTGATTACTCCAATAATTATGTATACTGTAAGCCCATAACCTCTACTCACCATCAAATGCCTATGTAACACATTATAACAATCTATTTTGTCTCATCAACAAAGTAGTTTCAATCCCCTAAAATTCTCATTAATCATGTAAAATTATAGGTCCACACTATTGAACATTAATGAATTTCCCTATCATAATTTGAACAATCTGGCTTGACATAATCTCATGGAATCATCTACAGATAGTATCTTGTCACCCAATCAAAACTCAATCTTTAGAATAGTCCATAATCACTTCCTGGTAACTTTGTACCGAACTACTTCACATCTCATAGTCATATCTAAATTCATAGGCAAAACTCAATAAATCCTTTTACTACAAACCAAGGGCTTATACGATAGTTCTTATTACTTCATTTTCTTAAGTTCTTTTCATGACACAAAATTTTAAATATCTTACCCTTCTATACACCAAACTCTTGTTCGTTTTGTGGACTCGCTCAATAATCTTAATCTTTGGGTAACAAACCTTGTAAATTTTACCTTATCCTTTAAATGACACCCTACCTTAAGTATTTGGAATATTAGAATAACACACTTTATGGCTCAAACCATTTACAAGTCTTTTCAAATTTTCAATATTCAATGTGGTCGGTTATTTCTTATCTTAACTATTCATACCTTGACAATACAGACTACCACAAGCATAAACTCATCATGAAAACTTAAAATTAGATCTCAACTATGTAATACAATACCATTATCTTCAACATTAGCTCATACAATTGAAGATCTTTATGAATTCACGTATCTTAGCCTATAGTTGATCGCCCCTTCTTTGATCTTAACATATCCTTCATAAAAAATCAACCATACCATTTGCCAAACTCAAAACCATAAAAGAACTTATCACCACACTCGATTTAAACATTTGTAGACTTAATTCTGAAATTTTATCCAACAACTTTTAACTGATGTGAACGACATGTTACACTATCACCATAACCATAGAAAAACAAATGGAATCACGTGTCTCTGAACCCTATTCTCCACTCTTTGATATACATATTTAGACCTTGCAAATAAGAATAATTATTCTTGCTCACTCCTCCTTCTTAAGGCTACACTACCTCCCACTCATTCTTTTCATTATAACTTTTGCTCATATCAATTCTATTTGAGTAGTGCCCAGCACCTCCAACAACTTTTTGTACAACCATGTTTCTGACCAACTAATATCAAACTACAACCTTAGATAATCGTAAGTCGTCATTACAATACCATAAGTTGTTTAATCAATAATTCTTATCATATAGTTGCATCTCAATCACAATTAATCATAAACACTTATTACTATCCTGCTCAATTAGCCCCTACCATCAGTATGGAGTTAACCTTATCATCGAAATGACATCTCAAACTCAGCCATATCAATCAATTCCAAAGGACTCATTGAATTTTTATGCATTTTGTTACTAAAATTCTCAATTACATTCTCACAACTATAATCGTTGAGACTTCCTTTACCTATAAGCTTATCCTCCTAATATCGATCCACTTTCATGGATATTATGAAGAAATCACCACTCATTTAACATCCTTGAGATACACTTTACAACCTAAACATATCAATACCGTACCAAAGATCTGTCACGCCCCGAGCCTACACCCTGGGCATGACCGGCACCCGATGACCATTGTTGGCCTTGAGCAAAACCTTGGCGTAACTTACTTAAATCAGTGAAAGACTTAACTCAATATGATGCAAGAAAACATTCTCACAAAGATAACTTAAAATAAGTGTCTTCGCCAAATGACATTTAAATCTCACAATAGAATATCTGAAATGCAATAACGAGAGACTCAAAACTAAACTAGTTGACTAACTATCTGTCTATGAAGCCTCTATAGTACTAAGATAGATGTTGGGAGGGACCCCACAAAATCCTAAAAGAAAACTGAAATATGTAAATGTGTCCTCTAGAATACAAGGAGGATTATCACTAACTACAAGTGCTCAGCTGGATCAACGAGGCGCTGCATGGTGCTGATCCTGGTTACTTGCGTCTGCATCAGAATACGATGCCGGGCAACTAGCATCAGTACATTGAATGTACGAGTATGCTAATTGGAATGCTAATAAAACTTAATATTGAAAGAGTAAAAAGAAACACTTAACGTGGCTCTACTCAACTCAAGAATGACTTGACTAAACATAAAGCAGTATGACCTATGCAATATATATATATATATATATATATATATATATATATATATATATATATATATATATATATATATATATATATATTCTTGAGCCAACAAAGTTTTTGCTTGTCTTTCCTTGCTACTTTCAATCAATCAGAAAAGGAGGATTGAGCAGTGGCTTGGGAAATAAGACCGACAACAACCACTATGCACCTAAGTGTTGATACAACGTCTTGCCTATGCTACCAGAACTGGCTTATACTTTTTCATCGTATAGTACTCCTTAACTTAGTGGATCCACTAGTTTAATTTACGTGATCATCTAAAAGGAATGACTTGTTAATACCCATGATGACTACATGGTTTTCATGGAGACTTGAGTTAATATGAACTCTCATCCCCACATTTTTTCTTAATACTACTCAAAAAATGTAATTTAGCTCATGTTTTTAAAAACAACTGCCTTTCTTTCTGTTGAGATAATTGCTCAACACTTAGCTTTAAAAAGATTTCTTTGAATCAATATTATCTTTTCTTGTTCAAATCTCTTTTGGAAAATCATAGTTTCCTCTTAACTTAAATGTGAAAACATTTATAAACCTTTAGGGAATACATAGTTCTCTTATAACTTTTGAGAAATGAACTCAACTCATTACTCTTTGCTTAACTTTAAAACTTATGTTTTAATCAACTCTTAGGGAATACTTAATTCCTTCATATTTCATTGATCGAAATACTTCAACTTGTTACTCTTTTCTTTAACTTCAAACTTAAGCCTTAAAAAAGTTAAAACGTTTAGTAAAGACTCTCGAAAACCTTTTAGAACTTTGATTTGACTTATTTCTTAACTTTAGGCTTGACTCTTAACTTCTTTGATTTTGATCTTAACTTTCCTTGAATTGGATTATGGATTCAAGTTATGATTTGCGTTCTTTGATGACTTTTAGTTGTTTAGAAATCATTTGAAGTAATTAGAATCACTGGAAAGTGTTAATATACCTTAGAGGGACTTAAAAAGGCTAAACTACAAAAACTGGGCAAAAGATGCCAATCCTGGCATGTTTGGGGCGCGCCACGCAAGACCAATTGGTCTGAGGCACCTTTCGGGCGCACTAGAGGCGCTGCCCCAGGCCCCTGGTGTAGATGGTCGCGCTGCGCCTGGTTCTACCCAAGTGTGGATGACGAACTTCTCTTTTTTTTTTTAATGATAATCCCATAAACCTCTATAGTTATTTTCCTAAACCCTTAGGATCATCAATAACTTCAATAACAAATAGATCTAACCTAAAAATAACATCATAAACTACAGATCTACATCAATGGGCATTCGATCAACTCAACCAAATAGGGATTTGACAAGATTCATCAAGAATTCACTTCTAATAATGTAAACAACTCTAAAACTACTAATATTAAAACAAGATTTGTGGGTGTATGAATTTACCCAACACAAAAGATCTCACATACCTTGATAGGAATCACCCGATGAATTCCACTCGCAATTCCTTAGCCTGTTGGCGAAACCTTGACCTTTCTTCTTTCCTTCTTCTTTTCTCTTTTGTCGAATCCCTAAGCGTAAATTTAAACTTTCTAATCCGACTAAAACTTGTTTTTTACCCAAAATAAATCCCTAAAATGAAATAGGAAATAAATGGGTGAAAAGACTAATTTGCGCTTCCTTAAATTCAGATTGGGACCTTCCTCAATCCAATAGCCCAACTTCTGATAGGCATATGTCCCTCATACGATATTGAAAAAGTGCAAACTTGGCAGAGTTGGAAAGATCTACCATATCGAGAATTTACTCTAGCTCATCCTGAGCAAAGAGTTATGACCGTTTGAAAATAACCAAAACTCACTTCTTAAACTTTAATTTTTTTTCAGATTTTTCCTTTTCTTTCCAAAAAGTGGTTAATTTTAGTTTCTTAGATATTACAAGTTATGAGTTGTTACAATATCTCCCTCTTGAGAACGTTCGTCCTTAAATGAGATTTCTTTCACTAATATAAGAATACTAACTTCAAGTTTATCACTCCACAATAAAAAGCAAGTAACAAAATGCTTACTAATAGTTTTACAAGTGAAAATAAGAGAATCCGTACTTAGATTTGCATTCTCTCTGAATTCAAAGAGATGTGGATATATCTTCTTAAAATCCTCTTCAGCTTCCCAAGTTTCTTTTTCAACAACTTGGTTTCTCTAAAGGACCTTGACTGCACCACTTTACTTGCAAACTTGGCGATCTAAAAGTTGTACTGGAATCTTCATAGGATAAGCTATCCTTAATCCCAACATTTTCAGTTGTTACAATTAGTACAAGATCACACATGCACTTCAACAACATGGAGATATGAAATACCGGATGAACCGCCGCTAACTCATGTGGTAGCTCCAACTCATAAGCTACATTGCCAATTCTCTTGGATATTCTATAAGGTCTAATATACCGGGGCTAAGTTTATCCGTATTACCAAACCTAATAAAACTCTTCATGATGAAACCTTCAGATATACAAAATCATCTACTTCAAACTCCAACGGCCTTCTCCTAACATCTATATAGGACTTTTGACGACTCTGTGTCGTTTTCAATCTCTCTTAAATCACTTTCACCTTCTCCATGGCTTGGTTAACTAGATTCAACCGTACATCACTAACTTCGAACCACCTAATACGAGATCTGCTTCTCCTCCTATAAAGAGCTTCATATGGATCCATTTGGATGCTCAAATGGTAGCTGTTGTAAGCAAACTCAATTAGAGGTAGGTGATAATCTCAATTCCCATTGAAATCAATTGCACAATATCTCAACATATCTTCTAAGGTATGGATAGTATGCTCCGCTTGCCCATCCGTCTAAGGATGAAAAACAATGGTTAAGTTAGCATTTGAACCCAAAACTTTATGGAAAGACTTCCAAAACTGACCAGTAAATTGTGCACCTATATCTGAAATGTTCGAAACGTGAACTTTATGAATTTTCATCACTTCTTGAATGTATAAATTTTCATAATCCTCTACCGAATGAGTAGTGTTTACCGGCAAGAAGTAGGCTGATTTTGTCATTCTATCGACAATAACCCAAATTGAATCATGTTGCCTACTAGACCTTGGGAAGCTTGTGATCATATTAATCATCTCCTGCTTCCATTCTTAAAATTCTATATTCTGACCCAACCATCGAGGCCTTTTGTGTTGTGCTTTCACTTGCTGAAAATTTGGGCACTTGGCAATAAACTCAGCAATGTACTTTTTCATATCTTCCCACCAATATACCTCTCTCAAATCGCGGTACATTTTTGTGGAGCCCAAATGAATGGAATATCTAGAGCTATGAGCCTCTTTTATGATCCTTTCTTGGAGTCCATCCAACCTAGGTACACAAAATCTACCTTTGATACTTCAGCACACCATCTCCCCTTGTTCAAAAGTCAATACTATTTGCTTATGAACATTCGCCTTCAAATCAAGTAAAATGGGATCTTGGTCTTGCTTTTCTTTCACTTCTAACACTAGTGATCATTCAGCCTCATTTATCACCACTATTCCTCCTTCAATGGAATCAATAAGTCTTACTCACATCCATGCAAGTGTGTGCACATGTTTGGCTAACTCCCTTTATTCTTCCTCAACATGGGTAGTAATGTCCATGGATAACCTGCTTAAAGCATCAGCAACTACATTAGCCTTACATGGGTGGTAAAGAATATTCATGTCATAAAACTTGATTAATTCTAACCACCTCCTCTGTTTGAGATTGATCTATGTCTGGATGAACACGTATTGCGGTAATCGGTGAATATAATAATATGAACGACATAGAAGTAGTGGATCCATATCTTTAAGGTAAAAACTACAGCAACAAACTCTAAGTCATGGGTTGGCTAATTCCTCTGATGAACCTTCAACTTTTTGGACTCATAAGTTATAACCTTTCCATTCTACATTAGCACACATCCCAATCAAACTCCTGATGCATCACAATACACCAAAAAACCTTCAGTATCCTCTAGTAAGGTCAAAATTGATGGAAATAGTCAACCTATTTTTCAATTCTTGAAAGCTTCTCTCATAAGCTTCAGACTATTGAAACTTAACTCTCTTCTGAGTAAACTTGGTCAAGGGAGATGAGATAGACAAAAACCCCTCAACAAACCTTCTATAGTAGCCAACGAAACCCAAGAAACTCTTTATATAAGTTGGAGACGTGATTCTAGGAGAACTCTGAACTTCTTCTATATTTTGGGTATCAACTCTTATCCCATTACTTGAAACTATGTGGCCAAAAAATGGCACACACTTAAACCAAACTCACACTTGGAGAAATTGGCATACAACTCCTTATCTTTCAAAGTCTGAAGGACTCCTTGAATAGATCACTGTGTCTCTAATGGTGTCATTCTATATGGCAGAATAGAGATAGGATGAGTATCTGGAACGATGTCTATGTCGAAGTCTATTTCTCTCTTAGGAGGGACTCTGAGTAGATCATGATGAAAAACTTTTGGAAAGTCCTTACTATAGAAACTGATTGAAGGGAAGGTATCTCAACACTTGAATCACTAACTCGGACTAAGTGATAGATACATTCCATAGAAACTAACTTTCTAGGCTTAAGGTACGAAATGAAATGACCCTTAGGCGTTACTGAATTACTACTCCACTCTATAACTGGCTCATCAGGAATCTGACACTTGACAACTCGAGTTATACAATCTATTGATGCATAACAACCATGAAGTCAGTCCATACCTAGAATGAAATCAAAATCTACCATGTCTAACACCATTAGGTAAACCATGGTTTTCTTGTGATTGATATAAATAGGACAATTACGATAGACTCTTTCCGCTAGAATAGACTCTCCTATATGTGTAGAGACATAGAAAGGTTCACAATTTTTTTAGGAAAAATTTCAAACTTATTTGCAACATAAGGAGCTACAAATGACAAACTTGGTACTAGATTTAGCAAAGTATAAACATCAAAAGTAAGAACTTGGATCATACTAGTGACAAAATCTAGAGAGTTATCTTTTTCTTGGTGGTTAGTGATTGCATATAGGTGGTTCGCCCCTCTGCCAGTACCAGAAGTAGCTCCTTTAGGTGCAGCCATGTCTGGTAGAGCAACTAATAAATATTGGGATGTGTTGCCTAGATTTTCACTACCCTGCCTGTTCTTAGGGAACTCTCTCATAAACTGACACTATTCACCATACTTGGATCAACTCGTATGGACATCACTACATTTACCTGGGTGGGTTCTACAACGCTTAGCACATACAAAGGCCCAACTACCTCCTTGTTCCACTATAACAACCCTCAAAATGAATTAGGATATATTAGAATTTCACATGTGTTTTAAAGTTAATAACTTGTTTAAATAATGAATAATAACCTTTGAATTCAGTTTTAAATAGCTTCCAAGTGAAACATCAAAGGACGACCAAGACGTCTGGAAACTCGTCTTGTGTGTGCTAGTGTGTCCTTGTAGTTGTATGTGTTGTTCAGAGTTTAAAATCAGTGGGGTGATCCTAGTGTCTTAATAATAGAGTTTGAGGTCAAAACATCCCAACATAACTCCTCAAGGACCGACCAAAGGGTCCTTGAAGAGGATTCAAGGTTTGGCAAGAAGGTTGTCAAGGTAGCATGCAGGCAGCCCCTTTGAGGGTGTTGGTGTGTCGCGCCCTTGTCACTTAAAAGGAAAAAAGTTTTCCTTGCGACGCATGTTTTTCATGAAGTATTCTTCCTAAAATGAAATTCCATAACCAAGATTTGGAGGTTTCCCCACGACGCACAACCATGTCCCAGATTTGGTTATGTCGTTTTAAAGTCAAATTAGACTTGGTTAAAAAGTCAAATAATTTAGTGATATGACATTATTTGTTTTATTCCAAATACATAATAAACAAGTCTTAACAATTTGTGGATAATAAGGTTGTCAAAAAACTGACTTATAATTGAATTATTCTTGCAAAGGATTAGTATGAATTACACGTGCAACGCAGATTAGCAAAAAAGATATATAAGTATTGATCAACTTCCATACCATATTTGATTCTAAAATAAATGAATTTTGATATTTTGGAAATGAGAGTAATAACAAAAATATGAAATTCCAAGGATGAAGATCAATTTTCTCTAAACGCAGCTCTTTTTCCCCATTTTTGCGCCTTCATTCACCACCACAACTCTCACTACTACCACTCATAGAGTTACCGTCATCAGAATGAAAACAAACCCTTCTTTTTATTAATCATATGTTATTAATATGGGCGGTGTGACATCATCCATCTACTTGTTTGTTTAGCCCACCACTAAATGAATCAATAGATAACCACGAGATCGGGGTAAGATCCCATGTCTAACTTGTGATTATGTCTTTTTAGAATTAAAAGGAAAGGAATCACAAAATCCAACAGCTTACCTTATGATCTTGGGACAAATATGTCCATACAGAAATTATGAGGATAAGTCTTATTAGAGATCTCATCTTACATAACAATGATGTAAAATCATTCACATTGAGTTCTCAACCACCCCTTAAATCCACAGTCACATAAAACCAATTAAGAAAGAACAATTGTATCATGATAATAGCATGTATATACCAGTTGCAAGTACAAGTAAAACCACCAATTTGATATATTAAAACCCTTCTTAGTTGTAGTAAACCTCTCATGAATCCCTCTAACATGTATAGCTAAAGTTAGCTTGTAATTGACTGCAGAGGGAATATGACCATGCGAAGAAAGACACCTCAAAGCCGCTTAGAGCAGTCCCAGAGAAAGAGGTAGAATATCATAAATCATTTCACAAAGCTTAAGAAATTGATAAAGTAAAATATTATCCATGAAAATGGAGCACATCTTTCCCTTCAATATCTAGGAAGTGTTCGGAAACTGTCAGTTTAGTGAGCCCAACACGAGCATGAGCACCAGGAGGTTCACTCATTTGATCATATACTAAAGCACATTTGGTTTTACCATACATATGTATAAAATCAACCAATTGCAAGAAATGTTTGCACTATATATTGAAAAGCAAATGTTCTCTACAGGAACCTACTTTTCACCAAGCTTAATTAATAACACCACTCTCAATCATTTCTTTGTACAAATCCTTCGCCTCTCTAGTAGGTTCACCAACACCAATATACACTGAGAAACCACCTGTGGACGAGGTGAATATGAAATTAGATTACCTGAAATAAAAATAATACACGTAGATTCTTTTTTTACTCCATAATAAGCATTGTTTCCAATATCTGCACCACTAAAAACTCCAATATTTCCACCTCTTTGATACGGAGCAAGAAGATCTACCACCTGTCAACAAAACCAGCTAAATAATAATATCAGATAGAGTAGAAAACAACTTGATTTATGTACTTAAAATTATTTGTTTATCAATTGAAGAACCAGCGATTTATCCTGGTCTTGAACCTCTTCTCAAACCTAGCCTTGGTCTGTTTCGTAGCAGTCACCTTTTTGTCACGTGCCCGAAGAACATCAACATTGACAACATCCTTAAGATCCACATCGAGTATGTAACGAGTAGGCATGATGTGGTTGTACTTCACGAGCTTGATGAAAGCCTTCACTTCACCTGATTCTTTGTTGAATCCTTGCTAATCACATTTTTTGGGTAATTTGAGACACCTGCAACCAAACAATGGACATATGGACTGTCCCTTGTTTCTTCATCAAATGACATTATAATCACAACTTTTAAGGCAATATATTTTCCTTGAAGAATGATAACAGCTTCGCTTGGCTTCAAAAACATCACTATGCAAGCCACCACATATTTTCTCTCTCTCTACCAAATTGGATGATATGGTAAATTTTGAACTTACGAAACTCTACAAGTACTCTATTTCACATTCAAATTTTATAAGTTTTAATGTTTCAAATGTTCTGATGATCCTTACAAATGCAGGGACCCGAACCTCTACAGAGTATTCTCGTCCAAGCAATGTCCTATACAATTAGAAAGTTGTCTTGTCAGAGGTTGTTGATATCATCAACGTACTACACCAATCAAAATGGACGATGTTGTTTGTCCAATGATTAATAATTATTTATGGTTTATATAATAAACATGACAATTGACAAATCAATTTATTCATTCAAAAGGAGAGAAAATTCAAACTTCAACAAAAACAACAATAGATCTCATCAATTGAAGAACTTGCTTCATGAACCTGTTGTTGTTTTGATTGGTTATATTTGTTCTTAACTTGTTCAATTCATTTCACTCTGTTAGAATTGCTTCAAACATTGTGTGAGTCATTGTAGGAACATAGTTAAGGGTAACTTTTTGTCTAACAGTCAAAAATCTATATTAATTAGTGAGGATTAGTGTAGTGGGCAATGAATGCATTGCTTAGGCTCATAAACTAATAGGTTGTATTGCCTATGTTGAGATTAGGAAGTTAATCTCAGTGTGTGGTTGTAATGTGTTGCGCTTTTTCTTGAGAAGATTCGTGAAAACAATTTTGTAAATCCTATGAGACAGGTCGTGATTTTACTTCCTTGAGAAAAAAGGTTTCTGAAAGTTCAAGAGGAGGAGGGGGGTGAATTGCTATTTTTTATTTTTTCCTTAAGAGTAGTTGACTTAAATAGATCTTTAGTCGACTAATGACAGATAAAAATTAAACAAGAAACTGAAAAGTAAACTTGACATAAGAAGTTTTACACTGGTTGGGATCCAATGTGGATCTCACGTACAGTCCTCTTGGGTTGCAACGGTGTTCTCTTTAAGTTGTTGAACTTTTGGTGTGAATACAAGGATGAGTGTAAACTTTTTACACTTAGTGTTTGTTTCACTCACTTTTTGTTTTGATAGAAAGCCTTATCAACAATATTTTTATCTCCTATCTTTTTAGTATAACTAGGTAATACATTGCTTGATAAAAGTAGAGAAGGAATATGAAATGATTACACACTTCCTTCTGTCAATCGATCCTTTACTTTATTGTGTTTGAAGTCTTGAATCTTTTCTGCGACGAGATAGCAACGCAAGATATTTGATCCTTAGAGAAGAAGGGAAGTGATCCAAATTTTCCAAGAATAAAGTCAAGACTGATATCCAGTCTTGATTCTTGTTCAACTTCCTTAGATTGCAAATTGATTATATCCATTCCGGATTCTTGTTCAGCTTCCTTGATTGCCTACAGATTATAGCCATTGCAGTTTCATTAATTTACTGTAGATTGTAGCTGTTGTGTTCTTCAGTTTGATTTTGTATCTTCGGCTTTTTTGATTAAGTGTAGACTTGGCATCTTCAGCTTTCCTGGAATGTTGGTTGGAATAAAGTTGATGTATTTTCATTGTTGGATGTCAATATATCCACCTTCCTTGAATAGTATATTTTGTGACATGTATCCTTGATTGATCATTGTTGGTTGTTGAGATATCCACCTTCCTTGAGTAGTCTGTGATCTATACATTTTGAGCATCTCTACATAGATCCTTGATGATTATCTATCAATCAAAATCCTTGATTGGTAATCTTCACTTGATTTATGGGTATCTATGATTGATTCTTTTTATTTTTGATGGTAAATTTGCCCTGCAAGGAAATAGGATTTTTATCATTAAAACTTTACTCTAACAATCTCCTCAATTTTTATGATGACAACATGTAGTAGAGGTATTTCCGTGTTATATTCAACTTGTATGGCTTAGGGTTGATATTCTCCCCCTAAATGTAGTAGAATGTGGTTGACCAGTGGAGTTGAGTTCTCAACATACTCCCCCCTGAAGATATGCAAGAGCTTTTCTTTGCTGTGCAGAAAAATATTCATACAACCAGCGATCTCAATAAGACAACTGACAGAATCACAGATATCACATAGATAACTAATTCTCCCCCTTTGGCATAAAAAAGAGGGAAGAATAAGGAGTTTCAACAACAATACTAAACAAAAGAGAGTTTTAACAAGAGACACATGCTCAAAACAAAAGAAGTTCAAACACAAAACCATAAATAATACGGGTAGGGAAAGGAGCAGATAATTAAAGCACGCAATAAGTTTAACAAACTAAAGGATACTCAATGATATTTAAGGATTTTCGTACAAAACTAAAGCTTTCCTCAAAAAGAAGTTTTTGTGAAAATATCAGCTAGTTGAAAATAAGTTCTAATAAAAGAAATTTAAAAATCTCCGTTTAAAACATGATCTCGAATAAAATGATTCTTTATATCAATATGCTTAGCTCGAGAATGATGCTCTGAATTTTTTGACAAACAAATGGCGCTAGAATCATCACGCATAATTTTGACAAGTTTGAAGAATACATCAAAATCATTTAATTGATGAACCATCCACAAAATTTGACAACAACATTGACCAAAATTTGACATGTACCACTTGTACTTTTTGTGTCATCCTTATCACCTGCACACTCAGCGTCAGAAAATCCTTCAATAAAGAAAATTTTCTATTTTAGATACCATAAGTCAACGAAAGTTGTTCCAACTAAGTAACGAAATAATACGCTTTACCACAGTTAGATGAGATTCATTTGGCTGCAGATTGGAACCAAGCACACTTGCACACACTAAATATGATGTCTGGTCGACTGGAAGTTAGATAAAGTAAATATCCAATCATACCTCTATACTTAGTTTTGTCGACTATCTTACGTTCTTCATATTTGTTAAGAGATCATGTGGAACTCATTGGAGTGCCTAATGACTTTGAGTTTTCCATGCCAAATTTTTGTATGAGCTCTTCGCAGTTTTTGGTTTTGGAAGGTAACGTACCTTTCTCAAATTAATACATTTGTAGACCGAGAAAAAAGGTTAATTCGCCCATCATGCTCATTTCAAATTCACTTTGCATAAGGATGAGAAATTATTCACAAAAAGAATAGTTAGTGCTTCCAACAATAATATTGTCACGCCCTAAAGTCAATGGGCGCAACTGGCTCCTAATGCCAAGAAATTAGGCTCCACCTGACACTGCTGAACCATTTGCTACTAGATCATGGAATCCACATGCAATCAAGAAACCAAACAAGTATATATGGGCTTAAATTAAGTCCTCAGCTGGCAAGGTCCGTGCTAACAAATCTATAGAAGAAATAGCTACTCCCCAAATTTCATATAAATAAATAGCCAATTAGCACAAAAAAATTGATTGGGCCATCAAGTCCACCACGATATAATTACCAAAACATAAAACATGTGTATATCGAGACATTACACCAAACAACTCACAAGTATCAAAAAACCAACAAACTAGGCCGACATGGCCATAACGTAGCTATACACCCCACACACTAGTCTGCAAATCTCTAAGAGTAGAAAAGATTAGCGGGGCAGGTCCCCAACCTACCCATAAATATATATACAAAAAAATCTAATAAACCTCAAAACTCTGGCAGCTTCGGAGAAAAGGGGCTAGTCAATCATATAAATGTCAATCGTGCTACTGAAGAGATCTATTGGGTCGTCTGCCGGGACCTTCATGCATGAATGCAGCGCCCCAGGCAATGGGGCGTCAGAACAAAATAATGTACAAAATATGAAAGGCTATAAACTAAATGAGCAAGTAGCATAATATACAAAAATCAATCACATAAGGAAATCAAAATTTAGATAAACATGCTAATCTACTACTGAATATAAAAATAGTATCAAACAACAACCTAACCAAGCCCCCATAATCTCGGTATGTATCAATAACATACCACCTACCTAGGGCCCCATAAGCCCAGAAGGTGCCAATCAATCTACATGCCTCTACCAGTAGCCCCTTGTCTTTGTAAGAAGTCACATAGCCCTTTTTGGACACAATGTAGCCCCGTAGGCAGAGCATAGCCCTCTTAGGAAATATCATAGCTCTGTGCGCTACACATAGCCCTCCTTTGAATTAACATAACCCTATAGGAAACACATAGCTCCCTTTGGTGTCAAATAACCTTGTAATAAACGCATAAAATATTTTGGCATCAATATAACCCTGTGGGGAACACATAGCCCTCATTTGAAAAAGCATAGTCCTATTAGACAACATCATATCCCGCATAAGCAGTTCATAGCTCAACAAGTAACAACAATTGTCCCATCGGCGACAACAAAATAATTGAATAGACTAAAGGCGAGTAATTTAGCTTTGAACAATATATATATATATATATATATATATATATATGAATAATCTCCAGGTCGTTCCTAACTTAAGGTCGCTCTTATCAAATTGTGGGTCCCTAAGATGAGAGTTTATAACCACTCAATAGATAGAAACCACTCACAATTACATCTACAAGATCACTACCATTAACTAACCTAGTATATCACTCCCAAACTCTAAGTAAACATGCCAAACAAAGGGAATAGACTTTAGACTTAACATAAATTTTCATTTATAATTTAATAAAAAAAAATACCTCTGTACCCACCAGAACAACATTGAAGAAAAAGGTAAAATATCAGCTCATAATTAAGGAAAAAAAATTACTACGATGATTTGACAATCGATATAGATTCCTATCGTAAATTACAATCCAAGACCCAGGGTATTGTTAACTGATAATAGGTGATTCCTACCTTTCTTTAAACCACCAGAACACTTATACAATCACTCCATTTAAAATAACCCTGCTGCCACAACCTCTACAGAGCTACACCGCACAATTCACAGTGAAAATTATACCAAAATAACGAGCTTGCGACATAGTGCAATTTTTTATAAGGATCCAAGAAGAGATCATTAACACATAAGAATGATTTGAGGATTAATTCTCTGATTTTTGTGGGTTTCTTACGAGTTGGAATGAAGACAAATGAATAAGATTCTATCTTATAAGCTTCCACCAACCTAGGGGATCCATATCACGTGCCTGCTTGCGTTGTCTCGCGAAAAATATGAATCTTTCTCTATTATGAAGTCTTATGAATAAATTGTTTGATGCGTTTCAAACTAGACTCTTGGACATTTTATTTGTTGGGTCGTGGGCTCTCCATGGTGTTGAGTAGTGCTTTAATCAGATGACTCTTGATGGTAGTCTACATAGTCTGAGGAGTAACAAGGTGCCCCCCACAACTCATTAGAGATTGGAAGAAAATGTCTAATACATTTGACCCAAATTTCAGAGGAATGTTTAAAAAGAAACTTACGATAACTTTCTCCAACTTTTACTTTGCGACTTACCTTACTTTAAACCTTGATATACAACCCTTGGACACTAAAAAAATAGCATAACACATCATTCTTAATTTATTACTCACCCTTTTTGTCTTTCCACGAAGGTGGAGTTAATTTAGACATTTTGAAAAGTCGGGGTGTTACATCCTTCCC
Source organism: Solanum chilense (assembly GCA_032847665.1). Taxonomy (NCBI): domain Eukaryota; kingdom Viridiplantae; phylum Streptophyta; class Magnoliopsida; order Solanales; family Solanaceae; genus Solanum; species Solanum chilense. The sequence continues at coordinate 40,952,152 of CM064963.1, forward strand.
CTCTTAGAAACAATCATTTTCGAATGAAAAAATCTGAGTGACAAGGTTAAGTCCTTAGGAGTTTCAAAAAATTAGGAAGAATATCCTTCGTAAATGTGACTATTCATGATGAAATGCAGAAATTCTAACCTAAGCGTATCGCAGGATGACTTAAGTAGCGATGCACTATAGCTCCGCAATAACAGTGTGAGAAAATATACAACAAAAATAGCAATATAATAAGAAACCATGTAAAAAATCATATTGGTATCTAACCTTACAACATTAATATAACCTTATATGCCACAACCCTTGGGTATGAAACAAGTGAGGATATTTGGACCTCATGCCATCCTCAACCTCCCAGGTCATTTCTTCTCTATTCTTGTTTCTCCACAATACTTTAACCGAAGCCATTTCTTTTTTCCTCAATTTACGGACCTGTCGATCTAATATGGCAATTGTAGTTTTCCTCATAGGACAACTCCTCTATGATATGAACATCCTCTACTAGACAACCCAAAAAGGGTCCCTAATGAACTTTTGTAGCATCGATACATAGAAAACTGGATGAACATAATTTATTCCTGAAGGCAATTCTAACTCATAAGCCACTGGTCCTACCCTCCGAAGGATCTCGTATGGCCCAATGAATCTTGGACTAATCTTGCCTTTCTTACCAAATCTCATAACACCCTTCATAGGCGAGACTTTAAAAATACCCAGTCATCGACACAAAACTCTAAGTCCCTCCGTCACACATCTGAATATGACTTCTGTTGTCTTTGAGTGATTAGAAATCTCTACCATATGACTATATGAAGTTGGGTGCAATCAACATTAACTCACTTACCTCAAACAAACCAATAGGGGACCTACATTTTTGCCCATAGAAAGCCTCATAACGTGGATAACTCGATGATGGAATGATAACTATCATTGTATGCGGATTCAATAATAGGCAAGTGGTCATCCCAACTTCCCTTGAAGTCTAGCGCACACGCCTGTAACATATCATGTGTCAAAATTGTGCGCTCAGCTTAGCCATTTGCTTGAGGGTGAAATGTTGTGCTAAGATTAACTTGTGTCCCCAGTCCTATGTGGAAGGACTTCCAGAAGTTGGTGACAAATTGTGATCCTCTTTAATAGATAATAAATATTGGACATCGTGTAGCCTAACAATCTCTCTAATATAAAGCCCTGCATAGTCTTTGATCGTAAAAGTAGCCATGACTGGTAAGAAATTGGCTGATTTTGTTAGTCTATCAACAATTACCCATTTAGAATCAAACTTGCAACGTGATAGAGGTAATCATGTAATAAAATCCATATTAATTGCTTCCCACTTCCACAAAAGAATGTCTATCATCTGAACTAGCCCAATGGGCTTTTGGTGCTCAACCTTCACCTGTTGGTAGTTAGGACAGTGTGCAACAAACTCAGTAATGTCCTTCTTCATCCCATGCAACCAATAGATATCCTTAATATCATGGTACATCTTCATCGAACCAAGGTAAATAGAATAACGAGAATGATGTGCCTATTTCATAATCCAATGTCGAAGCCCTTTAACATTCAAAACACAAAATCGACCACTTTATCTAAGGACTCCATCTCCAGCTATATCAAATGCTAAATAATGTTGATCCTGAGCCTTGGCTCTGAGCTGCTACAAGTTAGGATCCTCTTGTTACCGTGATTTAACTTTTATAACTAGAGATGACACAACTGTGTCTTGAATTGTTTTTCCACTATCTTTTGCCTCTAACAATATGAATCCCAAGCTAGATAACTGATGAATCTCTGACGCTAGCTCACACTTGTCAACACCTAAATACGATAAACTACCCATAGATCTTCGATTGAGGGCATAGACTGCCATATTCGCCTTTCCTGAATGATATAACATATCAACGTTGTAGTCTTTTAGTATCTCAATCCATATTTAATTCCTTATATCTAAAGATATACTGAATAATTTTATAATATGTAAAGATCTAAACATCAACTCCATACAATTAATATCTCCAGATTATTAACACATGCACAATTGTAGTCAACTGTAAGTCATGGGTCGGTTAATACTTCTCATGCTTTCTCAACTGTCTTAAAGCATATTTGATGACCTTACCATGTTGTATTTGAACACATCCCAACCCGACACCAGAAGCATCACAGTACACTACATAACCTTATTAACCCTCTGACGATGCTATTACTGTGTTGATGTCAACCTGTCCTTCAACCCATGGAAACGATGCTCACAAGCCTCATTCCAATGGAACTTAGTTGCCTTTTTAGTTAGATTTATTAATGGTGCTGAATGTGAAGAAAACCTCTTTACAAAACTTTTGTAGTACCTATCTAACTCTAAGAAACTGCAAACCTCAGTCGGAGTCATTGGTCTGGGCCAAGTCTTTAAGGCTTCAATATTTTGTGTATCAAGCGCAATGTCTGCATTTGATACAATATGGCCTATGAAAGCTACAGAGTCCAACAAGAACTCACACTTAGAAAACATCACATAAAGTTCTCGGTCTCGAAGAACCTGAAAGACGGCTTGCAGATGATTTGCTGCTCGGCATTTGAATGTGAATAAACCAAAATATCATCAATAAATACAATCACAAAAAAATCTAGATACGGCCTGAATATACTATTCATCGGGTCCATGAACACTACTGGTGAATTAGTTGGTCCAAAAGATATAACCAAGAACTCAAAGTGTCCATATCTTGTTCTAAAGGTTGTCTTTGGAACATCTTTCTCCCAAACATCTATCTGGTGGTACCCGGATCTTAAATCAATCTTTGAGAAGCACTTGACACCTTTAAATTGATCAAACCAGTCATAAACTTTGGAAAGGGATAGTTATTCTTTATAGTGGCCTTATTCAGCTGTCGGTAATCGATACACATTCTTAGTGAGCCATCTTTCTTCTTTCCGAATAACACTTGAACACTTATGGTGAAGCACTAGGCCTAATAAAGACTTTATCCAGAAGTCTTTTAGTTGATCCTTCAACTCCTTTAGCTCAGCAGGACCCATTCTATAACAGTGATAGATATGGATTGTGTACTTTGTAGTACATCGATAGAAAAATAAATTTCTCATTCTGGAAATACATCTAGAAACTCATTGACTACCAGAATATACTAACGATCCGGTGATTCTCCATCTATATCATGAACGTGAACAAGATGATAAATACAACCCTTAGTAATCATCTTCCTCGCCTTAAGATAGGAAATAAACCCACCTTTCGGCGTTTCTGTATCACCTTTCCATTCTCAAACTGCCTTCCCTTGAAAGTGGAATCTATCAATCTTTGTATGACAATCAACATTAGCATAACAAGATTTTGGCCTGTCCATACCCATAATTGCATCAAAATTGACCATCCCTGCCTCTTGAGAACTACAAAGGTTTGATAGTCAATAATTTTTACCATGCAACCTCGATAGACTTTCATGGAAACAATAGACTCACCAACTGGTGTAGATACAATAATGACTCTTCTACTATACATAACTTCCCCGCAATAAATGGAGAAACATAAGACAAAGTAGATTCAAGATCTATTAAAGCATAAACAAAATAGAAGCCAACAATAAATGAACCTGTCACAACATTTGGTGATGACTCTGTGTCCTGTCGGCTAGCTAATGAATATGTATGATTTTGTCCTCTACCAGAACTAGATTTTCCCTTTCTGCCTCTGCCTGTACCTCTACGTGCAAAATTCTGGGGTCCACACCCTATAGACTGTGCTGATGCGGAGGAACCTATTACTGTCCTGGTCGACTACCCTATACCACCCTGACCTATGGTCGATAAGTTCCTCCACCCATGCCCCTACTATCCACAAGAACAATAACTTATGTAACCCTGCCTGCACCTCCCTATATGCATCCTACCGTAAATAGCATAACATGGTTGTGCTTTCCAAGCCTTGCTTCAACCCCTTTACTGCTAAGATCCTAATGCTCATGAACCCTCACCGAGTCCTAACTGTCCCTGAGATCAAAACTACTACCCTGTAACTGCTGTGGTGGAAGTCTAGGTGGTCTACTAGAATATCGAGGTCTGGCACCACCCTAAAAATCTCTCGGTGAACCAGCGGCCTAGCCCTCTTCTGTATCTCTTTCTCTAACCTCTAACTCATATATTTTAATTGTCGACGATCTTTTATACCCTATGCAAAGGACTGAATTTGCGAGATACCGATTTTATCATTTAGTGTAGCGGTAGAACAAACATTGATATAGTTTGAGTCAAGCCCTCCCATAAATCTGCGCACCCTATTATGCATCATATCAACAAATGTTGGTGCATATCTTGACAATGAATCAAACCTCATCTCTCACTCTTGGACACTCATGCTGCCTTATCGAATGTTCAGAAACTGGTCCACCCATCCATCCCTAATCTATTGAGGCAAATAGTGATCTATGAAATCTTCTATAACGCTATCTCAAGTGGGTAGAGATACATTTTCCCCCCTAAACCTCTCCCAACTCTCATACCACAATACTGCAACATCATGCAATGGAAATGCAGCTAACTCAACTGACTCACTCACTCACTGAGGCATGCATGACTCTAAAGATCCTATGAAGCTGATCAACAAAGTGCTGAGGATCCTTTATGTGATCTTTTCCTATAAACTGTGGAGAATTAAAGGAAAGAAATTCACGCACTCTCGATCTTCCGATCCCTTTAGAAGGTCTAGAAATATCTAGTGCAACCGTCTGGTGTTGTGCAGTTACTAACTATGCTAACATGCATACTGCACTCTTGAAATCCTGATCAGATCGAACAGAAAGAACTAGAGATGGTATTGTTGGTGAAGCCAAAAGTCTTTTAGCCTTTGGAGGATCCTTAAACGGTAGAGAAGCTACAAGGGACTGAGGATATCTCTCCTTGTATGTCCCACAATGGCTACCTCCACATGTTGTACCTTGCCAGTACCCTCGCCTGTAACTGTATCGATCACCTGGCTAGTTGTGGTAAGTCTTGTGCGGCCTTCTATATCGGCATACAAGTATCAATTATAATCCAGAAACCTCAATCTTTAAGACACCACTCTATAGCACGATGTGATCAAAAGAAGGAATAGTCATTCAAACATGCCCAGTAGCTTCTAGCTTATCGAATGTGGTGCACAACACATTTACAAACAAGTCTCTACTAGACACGGCTTGCACACTCGTTAGGATATGATGTTGCTTTGGTACAAAGTTTGTCGTGCCCCAACGTCCAGGGGAACAACTAGATCCTAATGCCAAAAAATAAAGCCCGAGCTGAACTACTGAACTATTTTCTACTAGTGCATGGAAGCCACATGCAATCAAGAAAACAAACTAGTATATCTCGACCTAAAATAAGCCCTGGCCGGCAAGGCCCCAATTAATATATCTATAAAGGAAATAGCTACTCCCAAGATTTCATATAAATAAATAGCCAACTAGCATAAAAAGTCTTGATTGGGCCGTCAAGGTCACCTTGATATCTATACCAAAACATAAAACATATATATATCAAGACAATACACACAACTCAGAAGCTTCAGCGAACCAACCAACTAGGACAACATGGCCATAACAAGCTATACACCCCACACACTAGTCTGCAAGCCCCTAAGAATAGAAAAGATTGGCATGACAGGGGCACATCATACCTACAGATATATATAAAACAAAACCTAACAAACCTCGCACCTCTGGCTCTAGATAAAAGGGGCTGCCAAATCAGATAAATGGCAATCCTGCTGTTGAGGAGGTCTAGTGGGTTGTCTGTCGGGACGTACAAGCATAAATGTGGAGACCCCAGGCAATGGGGCATTAGTACAAAATAATGTACCGAGTATGAAAGGTTATAGAATAAATGAGCAATTATAATAATATACAAAAGCGATCACGTAAGGAAATCAAAATTTAAATAAACATGCTAACCCACTACTGAATCTAAAAATACTATCAAACAACTACCTAACCAAGCCTCCATAATCTCGGTATATACAAACAATATACTACCTACCTAGGCCCCCTTAAGCCCCGAAGGTGCCAATTAATCTACTTACCCTACTAGTAGCCCCTTGTCTTTGCAATAAGTAACCTAGCCCTTTTGGTAATGATAATCCCAGTAGGCAGCGCATAGTCCTCTTAGGCTACATCATAGCTCTGTGGGCTGCACATAGACTTCCTTTGCATCAACATAACCCTATAGGCAACACACAACCCTCTTTGGCGTCAAAATAGCTCCATAGGCAACACATAATATTTTTTGGCATCAGTATAGCCCCATTGGAAACACATAGCTCTCATTGGAAATAACATAGTCCTATTAGATAACATCATAGCCCCATAGGCAGTTCATATCTCAACAATAAACCATAATATCCCCGTGGGCGACAACAAACAATCGAATAGGCTTAAGGCGAGCAATTTAGTTATAAACAATATATATGAATACTCTCCAAGTCATTTTAAACATAGGGTCGTTCTTAAAAGATTGTGGGTCCCTAAAATAAGATTTCATAACCACTCAATCAACCAAACATTTACAATTACATCTACAAGATCACCAACATTAACTACCCTAATCACTCCCAAGCTCTAAGTAAACATGTTGAACAAAGAGAATAGCCTTAACATACTATTTCTCTTATAATTTAAGCTTAAAATACCTATGTCCTCACCACTAAAATACTAAAGAAAAAGGTAAAATCAATCAGTAATTAAGGATTTACAAAATTACCATGGCGATTCGACAATTGATACGGATTCCTATCGTAAATTACAATCTAAGACCCAAGGTATTCGTAAACTGATAAAAGGTGATTCCTACCTTTCTTTAAACAACCAGAATACTTGAATACAATCAACCCAATTAAAATCACCCTGCTACCACAACCTCCACAGAGCTACACCGCTCAATTCACCGTGAAAATTATACCATAACGACGAGCTCATGAAGTAGTGCAATTTTCAAGGAGCCAAGAAGAGATCATGAACACACAAGGATAATTTGAGAAGTAATTCTATGATTTTTGTGGGTTTATTACTAGTTGAAAAAATGAAGATGATGCTATCTTATAAGCTTCGACCGACTTAGGCGACCCACCTCACGTGCTTGCTTGCATAGTCTCACAAAAATGTGAATATCTCTCTATTTTGAAGTCGTATGAACAATCCATTTGATGCATTTGAAACTAAACTCATAGATATTTGATTTGATGGCTCGTGGGACCCATAACTTATTATAGATTGGGAGAAGATGTCTGATACATTTGAACCAAGTTTCAGAGGAATATTTAAAAAAGAACTTATGATAACTTTCACCAACTTTTACTTTACAACTTACCTTACTTCAAACCTTAAGTTATAACTGTTTGATACATAAAAAAGGCATACCACATCATTCTTAATTTACTAATCACCCTCTTTGTCTTTCCATGAAGGTACGAGTTAATTTAGACATTTCAAAAAGTCAGGGTGTACATCTCATCAACATAAATTTGAATAATGAGATTATTAGAATAAGATATTTTAACAAAAAGAGTAGTATCAATTTTACCAGGGGTAAAGCCATGATATAAAAAGTTCTTGAGAAGATTATATCAAGCACGAGGTGCTTGTTTGAGACCGTACAGAGCTTTTGAAAGTTTGAAAACATGATAAGGAAAATTTGGATTTTCAAAACCAGGGGGTTGTTTTGCAAAAAACTTTTTCTTCAATAAACCCGTTTAAGAAAGTTCTTTTCACTTCCATTTAAAGTAGCTTAAAACCTTTATGAGAAGCAAAGTCTAGAAGTAAACTGATAGATTCTAACCGTGCAATTGGAGCAAATGTTTCATCACAGTCGACTCCTTCATGTTGAGAGTAACCTTAAGACACCAAGCGGGCTTTATTTAGGATTAATTCTTCTGATTCATTTAGCTTATTCGTGTACACCCGTTTGGTTCTAAAGATAGATTTGTCATCAGGTTTATGGACTAAGGTTCATAATGGATTTTTGTCAAATTGTTCAAGTTCTTATTTCATGGCCTTGATCCAATGCTCATCTAAGAGAGTCTCTTTTGGCTTCTTTGGTTCTAACTGAGAGATGAGTATGAGTGTAATTTTCATCTCATTTCCTCTTGAAGCACAAGTTTTCATACCTTCACTTGGATTTCAAATAATAAATTCACTTGGGTAATCTGATTCACTTCTCCATTCTTTTGGGAAGATTTCGGCTATGGAAGGTTCTTCTGTAGTCGAGTGTTCAGTACTACTAAGCTCCCTTTGGGTTGAAGTAGAGAGTTGACTTTCTTTATCATCAGTATTTATTCTTGTCTCAACAAATTTGGTAGAATCATCAAAAACAACATGAATTGATTCTTCAAAGTATGTAAAGTACGCTTATTAAAGAATCAATAATATCTAGTAGAGTTTGAGTAACCAAGAAATATACCTTTATCACTTCGTGCGTCAAACTTACCGATATTGTCCTTTCCATTGTTGTGAACAAAGCAGTTGCACCCAAATGGATGGAAGCAACTAATGTTTAGTAATTTACATTTCCATAGTTCATAAGGTGTCCTTTTTTGAATGGGTCTGATAAGGCATCAATTTAGGATATGACACACTATACTTACAGCTTCTCCCCAATACATGTGTGGAATAGAGTGCTCAACTATCATTGTTATTGCCATATCATGCAGTAACCTGTTCTTTCTTTGCACAACTCTATTTTGTTGAGGTTATTGAGGTGAGGAAAAGTTGTGAGTGTAGCTTTTCTCATTACAGAACTTTTCGAACAAGTTATTTTCGAATTCTCCTCCATGATCTTTTTTTACGAATGTAATATAGTAACATTTATCTCTTTGAACTTTCTCACAAAAACGTCATTTTTTAAAGTACCATCCTAGTGAGATAAAGACATAACCCAAGTAAGACGAGAGTAATCATCAACTATTACAAAAGCGTACCTTTTCCGCTATAATTGTTGTTCTGGTAGGTGCAAATAAATCCATGTGTAGAAGTTGTAGAGGTTTGTTTGTGGAGACAATATCCTATCAGAATAAGAGTTCCTAGTTTGTTTTCCCATTTGACATGCATCGCATATGTGATTTTTGGAGTAGTTCGGCTTCAATAATCCAATGACCAGTTCATTTTTTAGCTAGTTTCTCAATTAGTCGCATGCTCTTCTGAGCAAGCTTCTTGTGCCAGATCCAGGGATCATTGGTCGTTGAGGCTAGGAAAATATGTTCTCCATTGTTTTTCACATAATAAAAAATATATACATCCTTTTATCTACTTACGTGTAGTAGATATTTTCCAAAAGAATCTTTTATTAAGCAACGATTCTTTTCAAAATGGAGTTCTAGATTTGAGTCACATAACTGATTTATACTCAACTGATAGTATCTGAATCCTGTCAATGAATAAACATTTGAAGTATCATATGAGTCATTGAAAGAGATTGTACCAATACCAATCATTGATCCTTTTGAGTTATTACAAAAACAAATGTTTCTTTTATTGTATTCAGCAATGATTTGAACAGATTTTGATCTCCTGTCATGCGATTTGAACATCCGCTATCCAGGTAGGATTTTCCTTTTAATTTCTTGCGGTGTTCCTGCAAAACAAAATTGTTATCTCCTTTTAGGTACCCAAACCTTTTTGGGTCCTTCAAGGTCAGAGTTATTTGGAGTTCTTTTGGGTCTCCAAACCCATTTTCATGAGTTGTGATTTCTAAACCTGCAATTGTAAGACACATGTCCAGAATTCCCACAATAATGGCAAGATTTAAGGATATCTACTTCATAAATGGAGTCATTACTGTTAGTTTTTGAATCAGTTGACTTAAATGACTGGTTGCAATTAGGGTAATTTCCATTTGAAAAGTTTTGGCTGCAAGAGTCCTTTTTAGAGGAATTTTTTTTGAAGAAATTCATTTTAAGGATTTTTCTAGAGCAATTTTTAATTCATGAATTTCTTCATAAAGGAGATCTTTTTCAACCTTGCTTACTTCTAAATTTATTTCCAAATTCCTTTTCTTATTTTGAGGGTTTCTCAAAATAGAAAAAATTCTATTCAGGTTTGTCACAACACGATCTAGTAGGTTTTTCAAAACATTATGGTTATTACATACCTTAGTGCTTGATTCTTCAATAGCCATGAAACATATGGTTTTGATTTGTTCATGTTCATTTCCAGAGTAGTCTACCTCACCCCAGTTACTTCGTGCTTTGTTCTTTTGATTTCCTCTTTAGTAATATTTCTTTTCTTCTGAGTATTCACTAGCTATTTGACCATATTTTCCATATTCTTAGTATTTTTCATCGTTTCATTATTGACCAGTTAAGTACTTACCTCTTCCAGGATATCTTCTATTCTTGTAATTTCTGAAGGATTCCATTATTAATCTATTAATTAAAGCAATTTCATCTTCTTCTAACTCTTCTCCTTTGTCTTCCAGATTTTCTTTGAATACCACTGTTTTCTTTTTGAATTCTTCTTGGCCCTTTTTGTTTTTATGAGTTTTCTCAAAAGCTATTAGATCTCCTCTTACCTCAGATAGGTTAGAGTATTTAAGTTCATGCTTTTGAGTGCAATGACTTTGGTGTGCCATTGAGGTGGAAAGCTTCGAAGGACTCTTGAATCTTTGAGTTCACTAATGATCTTACACAGTCGGGCAAACATGTTTTCAATAGTTTCTCCCTCCTTCGTTTGAAGAAATTCATATTCATATACTAGCAGACTAATGATAGTTTCTTTAACTTTATCAGTTTCTTCGTAGGTAACCTCCAGTTTATCTCACATCTCATTTGCAGTATCACAACATGATATTTTTTCATATTCTTCACCATTGATATTATTATAGAGAAGATTTTTTGCTTTGGAGTTCATTTGAATAATATTTATTTGTTCATTAGTATAGTTCTCCAAACATGGAATAGTAGAGGATTGACTTTCGTCTGAACTCTTCAAGATAGCAATTGAATATCACCAAATTTGATAAGTCTCCAAACCTTCACATCATATGACTTTATAACATTTTCCAATCTTACTTTCCAATAAGAGACATGTTTCCCAAGTAAGAAGGTCTTATTTGTGAAGTTCCTTCTTGAAATAGTGCTCCTATAATTTGTTGAGCCATAATCTTTTTCTATCCTGTTGTTAGACATAATTTTTGTGAGAAGAGTCTCTGACACCAATTAAAAGTGCAAGAGGAGGGGGGGTAAATTGCTATTTTCTTAATTTCCCTTAAGATTAGTTGACTTAAAGATCTCTTTAGTCGACTATTGATAGCAAATAAGAGTTAACAAGAAACTGGAAAGTAAACTTGACACAAGATGTTTTTATACTGGTTGGGATCCAACGTGGCTCTTACATCAAGTCCCCTTGGGTTGCAAGGGTGTTCTCTTCAAGTTGTTGAGCATTTGATATGAATACAGGGATGAGTGCAAACTGGTTACAATCAGTGGTTGTTTCACTCTCTTTTTGTTTTGATAGAAACCCTTACCAACAATATTTTTTCTCCTTTTTTTTACACAGTAGAATTAGGTAATACAATTCTTAATAAAATTAGAGAAGGACTGTGAGATTACTCATACTTGTTATACACTACATTCAATTAATTGAGCCTTTATTTATAATGTTTGATGTCTTGAATCTTTTCTGTGAAGAGATAGCAACCCAAGATATTTGATCCTTGGAATAGAAGGCAAGTGATCCTAATTTTCCAAGAATAATTCTCAAGAATATATCCAATCTTGATTCTTGTTCAACTTCCTTGATTGCATGTTGATTATAGTGGTTGTAGATGCTTGTTGAGATTTGATTGCGCGTTTAAAACACTCCGAAAGTCCATCACTTAATCAAGAGTCTCACATGATGAATTAAACCTTAAAACAATGTTTTAAGACTAATTTTATGTATTAAAACTAGTTAGGAAGTGTTAGAATCAAGACGTCCGGAAACTAGTGCACTTGAACTAGTAAATTCCCTAAGGTTTCGTGAAGGTTTGGGAGTGTTGTATGAAGCATAAAACTTGTAAAATACTTTAAAAAGGTAAAATTATGTATATAGAGTGAAAACTTCCAGGTCCAACCCCCCAAGGATCGCCCTAACGGACACCCCCCCCCCCCTCTTTTGGTCAAGCAAGCTACCAAGGCAGAAGCCAAATGGCCTTAGATGAAATAGGTTCACGTCCCGGACATGGTCCACAAAGATCTAAAATCTTGGTCTGCGATGTGGACACATAGTGGACTCTTCTGCTTTGGAAATTAATTCAGAAAAACTTGCGAGAGCATCTCCGCGACGCGGACTTGTTTCTCGATGAAAATTTGGAAATTGGATTTCAAGTTTGACTTCATTAAATGGTCAACTTAAGTGAGGGGTCTTTTGGGTATTTCATGGGAGGGATAAATATTCATTTTCAATCAATTTTCCCTGATATTCGCTCACTTATATAAAAATCCAAAAACTCTCACCTCTCTCTACTTTCTCTCTCTATTCATCCTCCATTGAAGGAAGCAAGAAACTTTAGGAAGAAGACCAATTTATCTAGGATTTCACTCGAATTTTGTGGATTAATTCTCAATAAGGTTTGTTCTTCACTCTTGGGTTTCCTTTCCCCAAGAGGTCCTCTCAAAGTTGATTTCTAAATCACCAATTCCAAGGGTTTTCTTCTACAAATAAATTTTCTTCTAAACTTCAAATTGATGATTGATTATGACTAATTGTGATTATTCGTGGCTAATTAAGTGTAGATAAGTAATTGATGTTAATTAGGAGAATTTCGTGTACATCAATTTCCCTTTCCCCATTTTCCCTAAATCTTGGATCTTGCGTATGAATTGATGGGAATGAATGTGTTGATTATTACACTTGTTTTGTCTATTCTAATTCATTCATGTACTTCCTAGGGTAACATATTGTTTGGATTGGATAAATTTCTTGAAGAATTCATGATGAACCCTTTTCCACTAACCCTGGGTTATGAATTTGATGTTAAATTAGTTATTGATGATTAAATTGACTTAGTTCTTGTATAGATTACTATTGAATAATGTTATTAAGTCTATTGATGGGTGTATGGGTGGTTGATGGTAAGATCATTGAAGGAGGCTTATGAAGGCGAATAGGTAAGACCTTATGATCTTGAATCCTTAATTCAATTGTGGTGGCTTGTACTTGATGATGATGGTTAATTGAAGTCTTACATGTGATTAGATAACCTAGGTGATGGAATGATGAATGTAATTGAAATGTCTTCACTACATGAATTGTGAGATTATGATTAAGGTTTGATGATATAAGAAGTATTGTGTATCACTTATGTGATTTATTATGATATTATGATGATGGTGTTAATCTCACGGATGAAAGATTGCAATGAAAGGACGTTCTCATGCAATTCCTAATGAGATAATGATTATACTATGCAAGGAATTAGTCTCCTATGACCTACATTAATCTATGATTAAATAATAAAGGCTTAAAAACATTTCAAAAAGGGGCTTTAGCTTGGCACTGAGTGAGCTAGTTATGAGAGGTGTCCCTTCCCAATGTGGGAAGGTAGCTTCACAATGGTTCTCATGAGATAGAGATTACAATGCCATGGTTCATAAAGAGGTTCCCAAACATATCTCTTAGTTCTTGAACTATGTTGCCCCCATAGGAATACTAGCTTGTGGATCCACCTAGAATGTTTTGTTCATATTTTAGTTCTACCTTGGCAAGTAGACCACCTTCTTTTGGTGTAAGGTTCAGGACACCGGATTCCACATTTAGCTCAAGTGGTCTACGTCAGTTAAGGAAATTGCTCCGGAAAGTAAAATGAAATAATGAATATGAGCACTAACTAGGGTGACATAAGGGGTTTGACTTAGTGTAGGTACATGTATAGGACTCTACCTATTCATTGCTCTAGTTGGCCTTAATAAAATCTTAGGATGATGTTCCTATGTTCTTATGACTTAAATGATATGCATATGTTGACATTACATGTTGATGTTCCTATATGATGTTAGTTTCACTTACGAACATGTTATTGGTCTATATTGTTATGTATGATGATGACTACTCATGATGCTATGTTAAATGAAGTTAGGCATTATTCATGATTTGTTTCCTTGTTTTCTTCACTGTGTGGGGTAATAAAACTTCATATAGACATTGAACTTGTAGGCTTAGGAAGGGGTTGTCAATAAGTGTGTTGTATGATGTGATGAGATGAACTCTTGTACATGCTTTGTTATGATGTTGGAGTTACTTTGGTTGTATGATCTTGATATGCTACTACTTATGTTGATTGACCTTATGTTGATAGTATCCATGTTTCCTTGACTTGATTAATGATGTTGGTCTTGTGTCGCATATGGACTTGTCTTAATGAATATGTAATTATTGGCTTGTATGTGTTCTTATTTGTGCATTAATGCTTTCAAAAGTTACTTAGCATGAATTTTAACAAAATGTCCTTTTTAAGCATGATTTCAAATGGTTTTATGTGCATATATCCATATTTGATACAAGTGGTATACTAACCCATATTATTATGTTTCTATAAATATGTAGGTTCTGGGCATTGAGTTTCTATGAGGCCGATTGAAGAAGACTTGGACTCTTTTCTCCAACTATTGGTAGGTCCTCATGTTCGAGGATGTTACCTTCTCTATGTTCTAGCATTTAAAGTTGTATTGTCATAAAGACATTGTTCATTCCTTTATCATTTGAATATTGATGTAAGCGTATAATGACATATTGACTTTGTATTGGCTATGTCCAACATTTGTTCTGATTTAAGATGGTTCAATATGAGATGAAGTATTAGATTAATTCCTATGTATCGATTATGTTGTCTAAATGAGAAGCCTATGTATGCTTCATACGCGAGGAGTCTAAGTAAACTCCCTATGAGTATGTGAGAGATCTATGTAAATCTCACTATACAGATATGTATCAAAAGTTTTAATTTTCTGCATTTTTAACCTATGAAATGTAATGATGAATGCTAAGAGGCTAGTCTTAGTCTTCTCCAAAGATGACAACGCCGATTACTGCTGGAGGGTGATCCCCGGTCGTGAGAGCGCAGATTATATGTGTTGCAGTTTCTTTGATTTTGTTGTAGATTTTAGTTGTTGTGTTCTTCAATTTGACATTGAATATTTATCTTCCTTAATTAAGTGTAGACTTGGCATCATAAGCTTTCCTTGAATGATGGTTGAATATAGCTGTTGAATTCTTCATTGCTTGTTGTTGAGATATCCGCCTTCCTTGGATAGTGCCTTTTGTGATATGTATATTCTGAGGATCTCTACATGGATCTATGGATTGATCATTGTTGGTTGTTTAAATATCCACCTTCCTTGAGTAGTGCCTTTTGTGATTTGTACATTATGAGGATCTCTACATGGATCCTTTATTGATTATTTATCAATCAAAATCCTTGATTGGCAATCTTCACTTGATTTACAGGGATCCATGATTGGTTCTTTTTCTTTTCATTTGCCCTGCAAGGAAATAGGTTGTTTATCATTAAATTTTACTTTAACAGTTTCAGTCCAAAAGAAACCCACTTTATTTTGCTAACATATAGTTGTTCAAAGACATCGTCCTTTTACACCAATTTTATTCGTTGAATGACTTTTTAACTCTTCAAAAAATCACTATACTTATAAGTTACAGTAACTTTTTTATACAAACAACTATAATCTACATGTCTTTCTCTTCAATTACTATCATCATTATACTCTTTTAAGAAAAATAATTTTCACAATGATTACAATTATAAATATGAAAGCAAATGAAAAGACAATTATTCATTAATAATAATCTTTAAAAGAAACTAACATATATGGAACAATCAATATATTTTTTATTCCTCAGATGCATATTTTCTCATACACGTTGTCTTCTAATGAAAATGTTGTCATTAGAATTTCTCTACATTTAGTTTCTTCATTTGTAGAGAGCATAAGGCTCTTATATATGTTTTTTCAAGAATTTCTCTACATTTAGTTTCTTCATTTGTTGCTATCATTCAAATTATATTCTTTAATTGATGTTTAAATGTTTGATCTCTTACATGAAAACATACTGCTAAAATTTTATTTTATGAATTTATAATGTGATTTCTTAATCTCAGGTAGAAACAAGAGGTGATGCTCTTGCAGACCGTTTAATAGAACTTTTAGTAGATTGCGTCAATACAAATGAGGTATGCAGCATCTCTCTCCAACAACTTCTGCATTTTTTTGCATGAGTAATTTCCAAACAATTTGATTAACAATTGATTATTTTATTTTTGATTAGATTTTAATAAGTTAATGCATGTGCATCAACAAAGTAGTCGAGCAAAAGAAATCAAGAAAATCTCTTAAGAACACAGATTCTAACAAATGAGGTAACTTATTTAATATGAACGAGTACTTAAAAGTCAAATATGAACAACGTCAAAAGTTATCTTTCTAAATATGAAAGAGGAACAATCTCAAAGAGAAAAACATATAAGCACTAAAAGAGATTATTAGTTAGTGTGGTTAAAAAATTTCCTCCTGACTCCATCAATATTTCCATTTTATAACTCAAAACTATTATAGAAAAAAAAATTGTCGTAATAATAAAAAACAAATGTGCAACGCGCATTGCCTGTAGCTAGTATATATGGGTTTTTACTATTTCATGTGATGGATGTGTATATTAGTAATCTAATTATATCTAATAACTTGTAGTACTAGCGTAGGGATATTTTAGTTGTTAAAAGTGTCATACAATTAATTTTAAAAAATTAATGCTAAAAGCACTTATAACGACCGATATGAGCTAGCGAAGGGATAATTTAGTCCAAAAAGAGGTACATAGTTTTCCAATTCGGTCATATACTTTTCACAACGGAGCTTTTAGCAAGCGGTGACGACCATATTTTTTCGATTGTAATTCATGCATAGAAATTGAATTTAGGCTTTTAAAGACCCTCTCGCTTAAAGCTATTTTTCTTGTAGTCACCCAAGGCTAGACCTAAACCCCGAAACCTGACCCCTACCCTGACACAAACTCGCGACCTTACCCCGACCTGAGACTCAAGCCTACCCTTGAGACCTAACTCCAACCTAGACCTAAGAAATTACCCTGGCCCAATGCTCGAGCGATCCTGAGACCTAAGACTCAAATCTAATCTTGAGTTTGAACCCAAACCTAAGGCACCGAACTGACCCAAATACTCGACCTTAGGCTAAACCTAATTCCAAATCAAACCCCTGACACCCAACCCATGACCTGAACCAAACATGACCCAGACCCAACACTACCCTAACCTAACTCTTTCTGGACTCACACCCTCACCTAAGACACAAAATCTATCTCGACTCAAGACTTGATGTTCCTAACGTCGACCTCGATACCAATCCCTAATTTGAGACCCGACGAACCTCAGACAGGACACTCGAACCCGAGACCTAGCCTCTCACTTGAGACTCAAATGTGACCCCAATACCATAACTCGAGCCAACTAAAGACACGAACCAACACCTTGACCTGAGACCTAGCCTAAGATCCAACACCCGAAAAGAGACCTGACTGTGCGCTGAGACCCCACTTGAGTCGTGACCTCAAGACACGACACCGAACCCGAAGCACCTCAAGAGTTTTATTCTTGTAATCCTCCCTCGGGAGTGGAGTGACTTATGCCTTGACCTCAATACATGACACTGAACTCGAAGTACATATGGGGGTCCACCGGGTAGACCCAACCTCAAGACACGACAATGAACCAAAAGTCACTCCCCCCCCTCTTAGGGAGGTCCTTCCAAGCCCCTTTCTCGAGGAAGGCCCCCAGAGTCAATTGTCACAAAGTCATGTACCCCGATAGGCCAGCCCCACTAGCTAGGCCCGCTCCCTCTGGGAACCCTCATAGCAAGCTACCAACCCCATAAAGAGTCCACGTTCTCTCCCCGAGGGTCTCAAGGCTCCCACCCACGCCAAAACCAGACCCCATAGGCCAAACCCTCCAAGTCCCCCCCCCCCCCCCCCCCCCTCTAGGAAGAATCTAGGCACGCCAAGATGATTATCCCCCTAAAAGGAGGCTAGAACAGACCAGGAAGGAGGCTAAGCCATCCATTTTCCCCCCTCCCCCCCACCACAAAGGGAGGCCAGGCGATCCCAGTCGTTCCCCCTAGAGGGAGACCAAGCCAACCCTCTCCCCACTAGAGAGAGGCTAAGTTAGACCTACCCCTATAGGGGGACTAGACTAGGCCCTCCTCCTATAGGGAGGCCGAGTCATTCCTCTCCCAATGGAGGCCAAGCCAACCTGACTTCCTCCAGGGTTTGAGCGGGGCCCTCTCCCCACCCTTGAGTTGCCCCCAAGCTCTCCCAGGGAAGGGAGAGAGGAATCCCCAAGCACGAGGTATACGCCTGCCTGCCTCGTGGCTTTCCCACCAAGAGGCCTTGCCTTCTCCGAGACCTCACCCACCTTGAGGCCCCACCTTATAGCCTCACCTTCACTGAGGCCTCACCCTCTATGAGGCTCCGACCGCCTTGAGGTTTTTCCTCTTTGAGGCCTTCCCCTCTTTGAGGCATTTCCCGCCTCGAGGGTTTTCCTACCTCGACTATAGTAAATAAGTCTATAAGCATATTTCCCCATACAACTAGAATATATGCCATGCAAAGTAAAAATTATGGGGTCTCCATGATACATATGGGTTATTTATGCCTAATGAACTTCCTTGGAAAGAAGAGAGCTATGGGATATCGTTTGGAATGTATGAGCAACTCCATCGATGATCCAGGTGTATTATAGGTGACTTTAATGTAATAATTGATCCTAATGATCATAGTTACCAGTTTCAAAAAAATAATAGATCCTAATGAGAAACTATGGGTCATACCTCACAAGCTAGCAGGTGTTTTGACTTTATTAGCATGATGGAGGCATGTCGACTATCTGATATTGGTTCAGTTGGTCCTATACACTTTGTGTAATAATAGGATAAGTAAAAGAATATGGAGAAGACTTGATAGGGTGTTTCTTAATGATATAAAGGCTGAAAACTATCAAACTAGCACACCATCAAACATGTGGATGACAGATCACAAACCTTTTCTGATGAAACTACACTTTGATCAGATTGATTTAGCCGATACTTTAGGTTTTTAGAACCTATGGACTCAACATTAGGACTTACTTCAGGAAGTGCAAGATTCTTGTATTATGAGTGTCAATGGTAATCTCATGTGGAGATTAGGAAGTTAGTTAAACTCTCCCAGCAAAAGACTCGTTGGTATAGAAACACTATTGGAGATATTTATGAACATAGATGCAATATTCAATATGAGTGCTGAAACCATTGCAGGACCAGATGGCTTTTTCAATGGTTTGATTAGCTTATGTGTTTAAAGTTTGTTTCCGTTTTGGCAAAAATCCTGTTGAAAATTGTTATCATGCCTCCTCTTTAATTGCTCGTTAGAATCTTACCTTCTGTTAGTTTTCTACTCCTTTCAGTCGAATCGGATTAATAAGGTGTTCAAATCTCCGGGTCTTGGATTTCAGTTTTAGCGTCTTGTTAGGGGTGATTAATTTGTTTTTTTCAAAATTTTGGGTTAGCTGTTAATTTCTCTGTTATTTTGATGTAAAAGGTCTTAAGCATTTATATCCCCTGTTATATTTTCTCTTTCTTAATGCCTAGGTCTTTTGTTTCGATTTCAATTTCTTTTCTTTCTAATCAAATACGATCTGTTGGGTGAACTCTATTTGATGAAGGATGAGATATGTGTTAAGATCAACTAGTAGTTTATTTTCCCTATTAGTCTCAGCTTTGTATTTTTTTTTGTTTCATATACTTTGGTGTTGATTCTTTTTCTTTTCTGAGTTAAATAGTTTATCTTGCTTTTTTCCTTCTTATTTCCAATCCCTTTTCAATTTCCCTGCTCCCTGTTATCTTGTTTACCTTTCTTATAGGTTAAATAAAAAATGATTTTAAAAACCTTGATCAAGTTGAGTTTAAACTCGTTTGTTCCTACACTTGGTATGAATCTGTTTCGAACTCCTTTTTTGGTTTAATCAACTGTTGGGTTTAAGTAGGAGTTTACTTGATAGTCAATCAGTCGGGAAACCTCTGTTTAGTTGTTGCTATATCTTAGTTGTGGTTGTCTATTGTTGTTGATTGCCTCCATCTTGAACAACTTCTTGTTATTGGTTTATGCTAGTTTTGATCATTGTTATACAGATCATAAGTAAATTTACATGTTTAAAAAAATAGTTTTGGCATTTTACTTATTTTCTCATTATTATTTCTAGTACTAGCATGACATTGTTATTGAATGAGTTAGAGATAATGACATCGTTTTTAGTTTCTATTCGTTGCTAAAGTGTGGCATGATTGCCTTTCCTCTAAATGTTAAGTTTCGATTTCTATTTTATTTTTTTAATTTTAATCTTTTTTTTTTTGCTCTTTCTTTTACTATTATTATTTTTTCATATATGTGTTGGTCAAAATCAATGTGAGCTTTTGGAGTCTTTTCTATTGAATATGTTTACATATCTGTGTTGGTCAAAATCAATGTGAGCTTTTGGAGTCTTTTCTCTTGAATATGTTTGTACTCTAATTAAGATATTAATTCCTTCTCTTCCTTCTCTTGCATGACACTCTTATATCAAGTCCTTTGGGACTCCCCTCTCTTGCATTGTCCTCTCTTCGAATCAACCTCGTCTGAGTCAAGAGAACGGAGCTCGTATTATTGGGTTAAAACCCAACTAAACCAGCAGCAAGAGCAGCCTAAAAGTGCTGAAATCCAAATTCTTTTTTTTACTATAAAGTCCACTAAATATTAGCAGTTGCAGCAGCCTCTAAAAGGCAGAAAAACGAGGAGCAAAAATTGGGATGAGCCGCCGACAAACCAGCAGTAGCAATCGTCCCTTATGGGGACTAGAACTTGAAATTTTCAGACTTAAAATGTCCAAATCCGTCCAGCAGCGGCAGCAAATGGACTTGATGTCCATGTTTCATTCACATTTTGTTTCCATTATATATTGTGATTTTGCGATATTTGCTTCTAACTTCTAACATTCATTTTTGTTAACTTAGATGAATTCTTACAGAGGTATTTTTATCCAAGTTTTCAAATTTTTAAACTCATTTTAAGTTAGCTAATTAATTTAAGCTTTTAGAATGACTTGAGAACTTTTTATGTTCTTTCTTAGTTATTAAGAAGCTTTGAATTCATGCTTTTGAGCTTGAGCTAACTATTTAGTTCAAGTTTTTGAATCGGATAAGATTGTCAAGTTTTTCAAATAAATTAGTTGTTTTTTAATATTTTAGAACTTTGTATAAATGACATAAGGATCATTAATATCCTTTCATAGTTGTTAAACAAAGTCTTATAATCCATGTTATGTGTTGAATTATTAGTATTGTTCAAAATATGACTATGGATAAATGTTTTAAGTTCTAGGATTATTCTTGAGATCTTGCAAAGTATCAAAAGATTTTTATCTAAGTTTCAAACTAAATTTTAATAATTAACTCTATTGTATATATAAAATTAGCCAAATTTTTAAAATTCGTCGGTCAACCGTGTGTGAGCGGATTCTCTAATATGCTTAAACCCTTCCTTAGAGAATTATTTGAACCCTTACCCAACTCTGGTTTATTTAAATGTTTTCTTTCAAAAAAAAATCCTTTTAAATGTTTTTCTTGATTTTTCTTAAAAATCTAGTGGCGACTCCCAAAATTATGATTTTTTCAAAAACCTTTAACAAAAATTGCCAAGGTTGCGAAATCGGCTTCGAAACCCTTTAGTTTTTGAAATCAGATCGTAACAGAATTGCGAGTCCGCTAGGGATTCATCTTGGTTCTAACCAAAAGTATTTTATCATTTGGCTAACTTTTATCATGTCAATTGTTAACTTTTTCAATTATGTGTTGAAATGTTGAAGATAATTGTTATTTTGCATTTATTGCATCTTGTGATATTATATGTACAGTATATTAAAGATTGGTTTGCGGAACCGCAGCCAGACTTTTTCTACTCAAACTTTTTTTGGAATGATCGATAATTTATTGGTTTGTCATGCGTCTAATGGTTATCGTGAATTTCCGCATAAGTTGTCCGCTTAGGTCCTAGTCCTTCAAAAGTCACTCTTAGTAAACTAAGTTAGAGCTCAACGAAAACCCTTTTAGGTGCATTAACCTAAGATGAACCAATACCCAAGGTGTATTGGGCCCATTAGAAGATCACATTGAGTCTAATTGACCCCCGGTCAATATAAGACGATCATCCAGCTATATGTTATATTTGAAGGAAATGTATGTCGGTTTGTGCGTACCATTGTACCTTGGGGTCGGGGTTTTTTTTTTATTGGTGATTACTTTTTTTTAAGTCGAGAAAAGATCCTCCTCATCCGAAAGAAATTCAAAAGCATCAAGAAGTTCGAGAATGAAGATTTTATATTGAAGCTTACTTTAGTTTACTTTTATACCCTGCGTGGAACTGATATTTATTTCCCTCCCCTCTATTATTTTTCCCCATGTGTTTTATTCATAAGTTTTATATAAATATTTTTGGGGCAATGAAACGATTTACAAATGATATACATATCCTTCAAACGTTGGGCTTACCTTTGGCTTAAAAGGTCACATGTATGTTAGGAAGCGCTATATATCGTTTGTGTGTTAAATGTTACAGATTTTATTTCATTTGTGCTTGTTTGACCTATGTGTTTATATGCATATGTTTTGCTTTAAATATAATTGGTCCATTATTCTATTCCAATGTTTTAGAATATCAATCCAATTTTCAAACCTTCCAAAATACTCTAACTCCATTACAAAAATACGTTGAAATCACTCAAGTTCTAGGTTCAATAGAGCTTTAAAAATATTATGTCATCATTCAAATTCACATTTACCTCGTTGTTTATTGAAAATAATCCTTTATACTTACCTACCGATGTTGCAAAGTTTAAGTTAGTTTCTAGTCAATATTAAGACATCTTTGTTTCTCAAAAGAGCTTTTCTGTTGAACTTTTTGAAAATAAACATTTGAATTTTTATCCAAATCATTTTTTTTGTTCAAATACCTTTCTTTCGTCAAATTTTGAGCTCGCATATAATGAAATTTTATCCATTGGATCAGTTTTGAAGTCTCCGCCTCCTCGAATTTTGGACTAATTTGTTTTAAGTAAAATAAATGTTATTCGTTTTATATGATTTTGGTTGATTATTTTGATTTATGGACTAACTCTCTTGTTTTTGAGTAGTTTTTAGAAGGAGAGACTTTTATGTGTTGGTAATCAAACTTGCTCACATCACCAAAGTATCCGCTGGCAAAACATTCATATTTTACATGGTCTAAGGTCAAGGGAATCTCAACAGACTCTTCATTTCTTACTTGGACTACTAAAAGGACTCGTTCAAAAATGGATTCTACTATTCACACTGTTGCTTCGTCCGAAATGATCTCCACTTCATCAATCGCGGTCAATCTTAGTGCCTCGGTAGCAACAGAACACCTATGAAAGTCATTGCTCGTCTAGAGCGACAAATTAGAACACTGAATCTCCTGGTAGCTCAATACCAAGACGCTTCTCTGAATCAACCACCCGATGCTCGCGAAAGGGGTCCATGCCACCTGTGTATCCAACTTTGAGTGATTTCATCAAGGAGATCACTCTGCCACTTTTCAACAAACTCAAAGCGCCTTACTCACTAATTCAACGCAGGATACTCCTATTGTGTACACATATGCTCCTCCAAAAGCTCCAATGATAACACATCACTTTACGCCAGTGTACACTTATGTCCTTTCTCCACCTGTTACCAAAACTCCAGAGTTTCACCGCCCAAATGTTAATCACTATATTGAAATAGAGGGGGACGGAAAATCAATTGATGCTGAAATGATGAATAAGAAGATGAATACTTTGGAGGATGCTATGAGAGGTCTTCGTGGGTTCGATAGTAGCCAGAGTGTTAGATACGAAAAATTGTGCACATTTCCTGAGGTTGAGTTTCCACCCGGTTACAAGATTCCAAAGTTTGAGAAGTTTAGTAGATCAGGAAATCCATTCTTTCACTTGAAAATTTACTGTGAAAAGTTGATTGGCATTGGAAACAACGAAGGAATAAGATTCAAGTTGTTCAATCAAAGCCTAACTGGAAAAGCATTGGAGTGGTACTCTAAGCAAGATGTGACCAAATGGCGTACTTGGGATGATCTGGCGAATGCTTTTGTGGATCACTACAAGTTTCATGTTGAAATTGCTCCCGATAGAGTTTCTATTACCAAGCTAAAACCCAAGTCAACTGAATGCTTTCGAGAATTTGCCATTCATTGGAGAGAAGAAGTTGCTAGGGTGCACCCACCTATGGAGGAATCAAAAATGATCACCTACTTCATTCAAGCTCAAGAGTCAGAATATTATGAGCGAATGGTGACTATGGATGGAAAGACATTTGCTGAAGTTATTAAGGCTGGAGAAATGATTGAAGACGGTCTCAAAAACAGGCAAAATAACGAGTTACACCTCATCTTAGTTTGCTAATAGGGGGTATCAAGTCGGTTCCTTTGGAAAGAAAAAAAAAAGAAAGAAGCTATGATGATAACGACTCGAGTAGCAACCTTATATGACCGTCAACCACCTCCAGGCTGTCCTAATTCACAATATTATGTCTGAAACAATCAAGCGACATTTCGTCCTCCTCGACCAATGGAAAATCCTTAAAACAATGCACCTCGTCCTAATTTTGAGAAAAAGCCTCCCAGAGTTTTTACTCAATTATGTGAGACACAGACTCAAGTTTTTGAGAGATTAAAAGAGGTAGGTATACTTCATCCAGTGGGCCGAGACTGTGAATACTTCAGCCGAGTGGTATGATCCAAATAATTGTTGTTCTTATCATTCAGGAGTTGTTGGACATGATACTGAGAGGTGTATCACTCTCAAACACAAAATTCAATATCTGATTAACAATTAGGTGGTAAAAGTTGCTCAAGCTCCACTGAATGTGAACACCAATCTGCTACCCAAGCATAAGGAGTGGTTGTTGGCATGGCCAGTTGCAAAGAAGAAACAAGTTTCCTGAAAATTGCACTTTTGACATCTTAAGTCTTGCACTTGTAGTTTGTTTGTTTCATGTCCTATAAATCGTCTTTTATCGCTTTGTTTCCTTTATAATCGTTTGTTTGAATTGTAATTTGTAAGAATATTTTATCTGTAATGAACTAAGTCTGATTTGAATTCTCAAGAATGAGATACGTAGGCGGCCTATGTCGGCTTCGGTCACCCCCTTTATCCCTTCTAATGTTTCCATGTACTTGAACTACGTTTGACCTGAATTTTCAAGAATGAGATACGTAGGCGGCCTATGTCGTCTTCGGTCATCCCTTTATCACTCTTTAAATATTTCCATGTACTAGGAACTACGTTTGACCTGATTCCTGATCAACGGGATACGTAGGCACCACACCGGCTCGGTCATATTCCCCGTAAGTTTTTCATTTCTCTTTACAATGAATACTGGGGCAGAATTTTGAGAGGATCTCAAAATTCATCAGAAAGAGAAATTTATTCAATCAAGGATCACTTCAGAGTTGCAACTACGGCAGAATTTTTTAAGAGTCACTCAAAATTCAACTAAAAACTATAGAAGTTCAAAGTTTATGTTATCTTTTAAACCGGGGTAGAATTTTTGAGGAGGTCTTCAAAAATTTCATCAAGTGGTATTTCAAGACCATACAAGCTTGTAATCTAGAAGGCAAAGGAGCATCAGGATGGCAAGGAAAATCCAACACGAATCAGTCTCTCAAAACTAAGAATTTTTCTTTGGACGCAGGAACTATAAAGTTACAACACATTATTAGACCCACAGTGGCCTCGTCATGACTCAGATGATTTCTACTCTTGATCATCTTTTTAAATTTTCCTTTCAATTTACTGTGACTTACACATTTTATATTTTTACCAGATGGAACATCTTGGCACAATGGCGAAGACAATAAAACGTTATTCAAACCAATATAAGTTGAAAAACTTTATTTTAAAACTTATCTTTTACTTTGGTAATATCTTGCTACTAATAAAATTTGAGCTTTGCACGTTTCGTCAGAATTGGAGTCGAAATTTCAAGAGATCTTTTCAACTTTTGAAAGATCAACTCAGACATTCACCAGACAAAGGACACACACTAGTTCTTATCCAAAGATGTTTACGAGTTTTACCCTCCTTTATTTCTAACCCTTTGTCTTTTCTCTGACAAGTCTTTCATTCTCTTCAAATTTCGTTAAGTTTCAGGTTTGAACTACGTCAGACCTGATTTCTTGTTCCAGCAAGATACGTAGGCAATCATATATATAAGTATATGGTCTTCCTACTGTTTCAAATTACAAACCTTAAAGGAAACAGGGGCAACTTTTTGAAATGGTTCAAATTTCTCAAAATCTTCCATTCAACTTCAAGTTTCAAAAATTTTCTTTATCAAACCAGTCCTTAAAGTAAAGACACATCTGATGTCCCTAATAGGTCATTAGCGCCTCCTTTCAACGTTATAAATTCTCAGAGTGTTCTTCCAAAATCATGCATTCTCTATTGCTACCAGATATTTTCGATGCATTTAAAAGTCTTGACACTTGTTAATTTAATTGTTCTTTTCTAACAAATTTCCTATGAGCACAAGGACAAAGTAGCTTAAATGACAACTAGAGATGATACCGGCCACACAAACTACAAGAAGCTAATTAGATTACTCTTTTATAACCTTATTCTCTATTTTTGAGATTTGTTCTTTATCATGAGACATTATATTGGAGTGTCACTTCCTTTAACATGACACGTTAAATTATTATTAGAGAGTCACTTCCTTCAACGTGACACGTTATTATTGGGGCATCACTTCCTTCAACGTGACACGTTAAAGTATTATTGGAGTGTCACTTCCCTAAACATGACACATGATTATATTATTAGAGCCACACTTCCTTCAACGTGACACATTATTATATTGGAGCGTCACTTTATTCAACGTGACACGTTAAATTATTATTGGAGAGTCACTTCCTTCAACGTGACACATTAGATTAATATTGGAGTGTCACTTACTTCGACGTGACACATAATTATGTTATTGGAGCGTCACTTCCTTCAACGTGACACATTATTATATTGGAGCGTCACTTCCTTCAACATGACACGTTAAATTATTATTGGAGCATCACTTCCTTCAACGTGACACGTTGAATTATTACTGGAGCGTCACTTCCTTCAACGTGACACGTTCGAGCGTCACTTCCTTCAACATGACACGTTAAATTATTATTGGAGAGTCACTTCCTTCAATGTGACATGTTAAATTACTATTGGAGCGTCACTTTCTTCAACGTGAAACATTAAATCATTATTGGAGCGTCACTTCCTTCAACATGACATGTTAAATTAATATTGGAGCGTTACTTCCTTCAACGTGACATTAAATCCTTATTGGATAGTCACTTCCTTCAATGTGACATGTTAATTTATTATTGGAGTGTCACTTCCTTCAACGTGACACGTTAAAATTATTATTGAAGCGTCACTTCCTTCAACGTGACACGTTAAAATTATTATCGGAGCATCATATCCTTAAACGTGATACATCATACTATTGGAGCGTCCCTTCCTTCAATGTGACACGTTAAATTTTTTATTGGAGAGTCACTTCCTTCAACGTGACACGTTATATAATATTATTGAATCATCACATAGTTCAAATTTGCACAATATTTTGAATCACCACTCCCTACAAGATAATTACACTTGAAATTGGATCGTCATCTCCTTCAGTAAGACATTTTATACCAGGTTTGCACAAATTATAGTTGGATCGTCATCTCCGGCTCTTCGATTTCAGTTTTAGCGTCTAGTTAGGGGTAATTAATTTGTTTTGTTCTAAATTTTGGGTTAGCTGTTAGTTTCTCCGTGATTTTGATGTAACAAGTCTTACGCATTTATATCCCCTGTTATATTTTCTCTTCCTTAATGCCAAGGTCTTTTGTTTCGATTTCAAGTTCTTTTCTTTTTAATCAAATACGATCTGTTGGTTGAACTCTATTTGATGGAGGATGAGATATGTGTTGAGATTAACTAGTAGTTTATTTTTCCTATTAGTCTCAGCCTTATATTTGTTTTTGTTTCATATATTTTGGTGTTGTTTCTTTTTCTTTTTCGAGTTAAATAGTTGATCTTGCTTTTTTCCTTCTTGTTTCCAACCCCTTTTCAATTTCCCTGCTCCATGTTATCTTGTTGTTGGTATGAATCTGTTTCGAACTCCTTTTTTTATTTAATCAACTGTTGGGTTCAAGTAGGAGTTTACTTGATAGTCAATGTGTTGGGAAACCTCTGTTAGTTGTTGCTATATATTAGTTGTGGTTGTCTATTGTTGTTGACTGCCTCCATCTTGAACAACTTCTTGTTATTGGTTTATGCTAGTTTTGCTCATTGTTATACAGATCATAAGTAAATTTACATGTTTAAAAAAATAGTTTTGGCATTTTACTTGTTTTCTCATTATTATTTTTAGTACCAGCATGACATTGTTATTGAATGAGTTAGAGATAATGACATCGTTTAGTTTCTGTCCATTGCTAAAGTGTGGCATGATTGCCTTTCCTCTTAATGTTAAGTTTATATTTTTATTTTTATTTTTATTATTTTAATCTTCTTTTTTTTTGCTCTTTCTTTTATTATTATTATTTTTTCATATATGTGTTGGTTAAATCAATGTGAGCTTTTGAGTATTTTCTCTTGAATATATTTGTATTCGAATTAAGATATTAATTCCTTCTCTTCCTCCTCTTGCATGACACTCTTATATCGAATCCTTTGGGACTCCCCTCTCTTGCATTTTCCTCTCTTCGAATCAACCTCGTCTGAGTCAAGAGAACGGAGCTCGTATTATTGGGTTAAAACCCAACTAAACCAGCAACAAGAGCAGCCTAAAAGTGTTGAAATCCAAGTTCTTTTTTTTCTATAAAGTTCACTAAATATAGCAGTAGCAGCAGCCTCTAAAAGGCAGAAAAACGAGGAGCAAAAATTGGGATGAGACCCCGACAAACCAGCAGTCAGCCGTCCCTTAAGGGGACTAGAACTGGAAATTTTCGGACTTAAAAAGTCCAAATCCGGCCAGCAGCGGCAGCAAAAGAACTTGATTTCCAAGTCCCATTCACATTTTGTTTCCATTATATATTGTGATTTTGCGATATTTCCTTCTAGCTTCTAACATTCATTTTGTTTATTTAGATGAATTCTTACGGAGGTATTTTTATCCAAGTTTTTAAATTTTTAAACTCATTTTAAGTTAGCTAATTTAAGCTTTTAGAATGACTTGAGAACTTTTTATGTTCTTTCATAGTTATTAAAAAGCTTTGAATCCATGCTTATGAGCTTGAACTAACTATTTAGTTCAAGTTTTTGAATCGGATAAGATTGTCAAGTTTTTCAAATAAATTAGTTGTCTTTTAATTTAGAACTTTGTACAAATGACTTAAGGATCGTTAATATCCTTCATAGTTGTTAAATAAAGTCTTATAATCCATGTTATGTGTTCATTTATTTGTATTGTTCAAAATATGACTATGGATAAATGTTTTATGTTTTAGGATTATTCTTGAGATCTTGCAAAGTATCAAAAGATTTTTATGTAAGTTTCAAATAAAATTTTAATAATTAACTCTTTTATATATATATATATATTAAATTAGCCAAATTTTAAAAATTCGTCGGTCAATCGCGTGTTAGCGGATTCTCTAAGATGCCTAAACCTTTCCTTAGAGAATTATTTGAACCCTTACCCAATTCTGGTTTATTTAAATGTTTTCTTTCAAAAAACTCCTTTTAAATGCTTTTTTCTTGATTTTTCTTAAAATCAAGTGGCGACTTCCTAAATTATAATTTTTTCAAAAACATTTAACAAAAATTGTCAAAGTTGCGAAATCGCCTTCGATATCCTTTAGTTTTTGAAATCTGATCGTAACAATCTTCATAATATTCTCATGTAATTTCTATATTTATTTTGTAGATACATAAGTTTGATGAATTAAATAGGTCTATTATTATTTTTAAAATGATTATTTAATGACAGAGCTTATCAACAAGAATTTAAGGAGACTTTTAAGGTATTTAGTATTTCTAATGGATAAAAAATATAATATTATTCACTTTCTTTTTTTTTCAAAAAAAAATTAATATCAGAAGCATAAATTGCAAAATAGACAATTAATATTATTGTAATAGTTATTT
Source organism: Solanum chilense (assembly GCA_032847665.1). NCBI lineage: Eukaryota > Viridiplantae > Streptophyta > Magnoliopsida > Solanales > Solanaceae > Solanum > Solanum chilense. The sequence goes on from CM064963.1 coordinate 40,982,392, forward strand.
GACCTTTGATATTATTGATTTATTATACAACTTATGATTAATTGATGTAAATTAGCGTTAATGAGTGATATGTATGTAAATATCTTTTTGAATGTATGTATTTATAAGTATTCAAAATTAATAAAATTATAGTACATTTTTAAAATGTTTCTTCATAACATAAAAAATAAAAAGTTTAATTTTGATAAAGATTTTAATGTATGAAAATTTATTCTTAAAAGATTAAAAATAAAGTAAAATAATATGATGATTATTTTAGTTAAATAGGTTCAATGAATTAAATTAGTCTATTATTAAAAAAAAGACTTTAATGACATGTCATGCCAACTAGGAGAAAGTGATTTTTATGAATTGTCAAGTATATTTGGAGGAAAATAGTGATAGTTGAGTGATATTTTGATCCTAAATCAAACATAAATGATATTTTAAGGCAATTCTCTTAAATTGCGTGACCATTTAGGGAATTGACTCTTGTGTTATGAGCTGTACAAGTTACTGTATTTACGTGTGTTATGAGCTGTACAAGTTACTGTATTTACGTGTGTTTGTATTCATTATGCTATGTGTATCATTTTCTAATTATGAACACTGCAAGAGTGTTGTTTGTATTTAGTCAAGATAAGATACATATTAACTTTATACATTCGTATTCATTTTAAACAATTAGTGATGAATTTTTCAAATTCTATTCAGTATGATATATTTGTTGTATTTATTAGAGCATAATAATTATTGTATCTGCTTGGTGTGGATTATAAGTTAAGTATTGGTATAAATTTGTATTTATTTTATGTGGTTTCTAATATATAATGTAGTTCAATAAACAGTAATTAAATAACCAAATAAATAAATGACAATACAGTATAATTATTGCAAAAAATTATACCCGCTCCAAAAAAAAAATCGTAGGGATACAATTTGATTGAAAAGTTAAAAACAAACCGCCAATGAAAAAAATATGTCTTCAAACAATCCTTTATAATTTTCGTATTCAACAAGTAAGAGTATTCAACAAGCAAAATAAATCAACGAATCCACCAAAACTAACTATTTATACATTGTTTATAATACATAAAATTTTCAATGAAAATGGATACAGTTTAAAATTATGTCAAAAAAGTCATATCAAATTAGAATCAATTAGAAACAGATTAAGGATGAAACAATTAACTAATATATGGTTCAATTTGTATTCCACCAATTTTACCAAACTTCCAGCGAAAACATCCTTCTCCAATTTGCTTGTCCACAATTTTTTGTCCTATTTCGTTTGAATCTATCTTACCAAGAAAAAAATTAGATTTTAATCAAAATAAATTGATGAAAGATTGAGTATTTTCAATTGAATCTTGAATATAGATATTGAGAAAATTGATCAACAATGGGGTCGTTGATAAAGTATTCAGTTTTGATTTTTGTAACTGATGAGCCTTTTAGGGATTGTTTCTTTTTAATATTATTCTCTCCCCTATATTTCTCCTTTCTATTATTTAACAATTGTAATTTTTCAATTACAACAAATAATAAATACTTAAATAAGATCCGTGATAAATTATTTTTTGACATTTTTACTAAATATTAAAAATATCGATAGTAAATCATATTAAATATTAAAATTTTAACATTTTGAAAATTTCACATTACATTATGCAAACTAATGGGATTTTCCTATGGGGTTAACTTCTAGAAAGATGAAGAGAGGTGAATTACAAATGAGAAATCAAGAAAATGTCAAAAAGATGGCAAACAAGAAACATGTTATTGGAGGCCATAGAGAGAGGTGTCTCTTCTGAAGAGGCTCTTTGCACGGGTTGTAAATCATTCATAATGCCACTTTGTGAGTTTAGATATTATAATTTATTCTTCTTTTTATCCTGGTGAAAAAAGAAAATAAAAATGTCTATGCACGTCATGCATTTTAACTCAATTCATACATTAATTCCAACATTTTTATTATTAACAAATGATTCAATGGAAACTATATCCGTTTGAAATATAAATTTGAAATAAAATGATATAAATATAATTATTTTAATAACTTCAATGAAAATACACAATCACTAACTTTGGGCGCACATGACATACACCTACATCTATAAATTTTATATCATAAAAATCGTATTATCCTAATTTTTGTAACTTTCTATCTTCACATTTAAACAAAATCAAAAGTATTCAAAGGAAAACCCATCTATTTATGTCATAATTATTTATGTTAATTTCTTAGACAAAAGTATTGTGATAAAGCTAAATGAGATACAATTTGAGATTCGGCTAATTTTGAAATAAATAATTATTTCTTTTCTACTTTCCTCTTCTTTAGCTTTCTAAATGAAATGATCCTTATAACAATTTTCATTCTTTCTTTTATTTTCATGTTAATTATATACGGTATCAATTCATGGTTTCATGGGACTATAAAATATATTTTAGTGTTTGCTATCGAAAAAAACTTAAAATTTTACTCTACAATCAGAAATTCACACATGCAATAAGAAAAAGCTAACATAAGCTAATCAAACTCAATGAAATAATGGATTCTATTATTTAATTAGTATATGAACACTTATTGTCATCCAAAATTTTTATGGTGACGAATATAACAATCAAAAGTGTTTTTTTATATCACTTTCATATGAATTGAGATTTGAAGCAAAAGAAGAATTATTCAACCAATATTGCATCATAAATATTCCCAAATATATTAACTGTGAGAAGACAAACAATAACAAAACAACAAAGAACTATCATTATATGTAAAATGACACGAAACTAATTAGTTCAAGAAGATCGACAATTAATCAATCACATATTTTAAATCATCATTACATTTGTTCAAACAAAAATAGTAATGGTTTCTACTATATATTCTTGGATCAGGGTGCATCGATAATTGCATAAAATTTCTTCCAATGTTTCTAAAATCCTTACGGTGGCTAAGAGTAGTGCGGATTAAAAATTTTATGGTTGTGGGTGTTCTGGACACTGCAGATGTAGTATACAACTTTGAGTAACTATAAATAACCACTGCACCAATGAACTACTTGTTGCTTTGAAGCTCACTATTTAATTTTATACCATTTGTTCAAATTTCTATAATACATATTAGTTGATATGAAATTAATGGATGCTTGAGCACCCTAAAAGCTTCTATTTAGGTCTTCCCCTAGCTAAGAGAGATAAACTAGCCTTGCTAACCTTCAATTTATAACTTTATAGCATAAAAAAATTGAAAAATTGAGAAGTAGTAAGGTTATAGGAGTCTCAATATTATTTTTCCTCATTCTTTTTGTTTGTTTATCATGGAGGTACAATTAACACCTTAATTTTAAAATGTTAAACGTTTGACTGTAACATCTCGTAACTCGAAATAACTAAGAATAATCTAAGAAATTAAAAATAATTACCTTGGAAAGAAAAGGGAAAATCTGGAAAAAAATTCAAATTTAAGAAGTGAGTTTTGGTCATTTCAAATGGGCATAACTTCTAGCTCAGGATAAAATAGAGGTAGTTCTTGATATGGTTGGAAAGCCTTAGAGAGATCTCTCCAAGCCTCTGAGTTTGTACATTTTGATATCTTATGAGGAGATATACCTATCAGAAGTTGGTTGTTGAAGTGAGGAAAGTTCAATTTCAGAATTAAGTAAGGGCAAACTAGTTTTTTCACCCATCTATTTCCTATTTCGTTTTAAGGGTTTATTAGGGGTAAAATAAGCCTTAAGTCAGTTTAGAAAATCAATTTACGCTTAGGGCTTGGGAGAAAAGAGAAGAGAAAAAGGAGAGGGAGAAAGATCAAGGTCTCGCCAAAAACGTCAAGATCGTCGAGTTCGTAATAACTTGTGGATTTCATCGGGGGTGATCCCTAAAAAGGTATGTGAGTCTTCCATAACGCTAGATTTGTTCAACCATGTGCCAAGCATGTTTGATTCAACATGATTTCATCCTAAAAAGATAGAATTTTTGAATGTTCTTGAATGTTGTTCTTGAATTGCTATCGTTCTTGAACATGAGTTGAGATTTAGGAGCTCTTTGATGAACTGGTTGTTGCTCTTGATATAAGTGGGTTATATCCTTGTATATATGCTGTGGGTACATGGATCTAAAGTGAATTTGAGAAAAAGAATTGAATTGAAACTATTTAAAGTCAGAAACGAGAGGAAAAATTCGGCAGATTTTTGCCTAAGGATCAGGTGGTGCGATGCGCCTCCATAGTGAGAGGAGGGCTGGGGAGGTACACCAACAGTGCGCCAGAATGGTGTCTCAGTCAAGTGAGGTTGGCGTGACGCGTCCTGGACACACCCAAAACATCGTTTTCACCCAGTTTTCATTATTCCGTCTGTTTAAGTTTTTCTGAAGTTTTTAACACTTCCTATTGATTCTAACTAATATAAATGAATTCTAAACATATAGAAACCATCCAGGAACATTAATTAAAACCTTGAATCCAAAACTTCAAATTCAAGGAAAATTTAGAGCCAAGTGTCAAAAGTTCTTAGAATTCTCTCAAGAAGTCTTTTACAAACACTTTAAACTTTTTTTAAGACTTAAAGATCAGATTGAGTAAGGAGTAAAGATAAGAATAAGAAGAAGTTCATGTCATATTTTCATAAGTCTTTCACAAACGTGTTAACTTTGTTTAAGACTTAAGTTGAATTCAGTTTAGACTAAAGTGAAGTCTTTTCTTCAAAAATAGTATATGGGGATTAAGTATTCCAAAGCAGTATTATAATGTTTTCACATTTAAGGGAATGTAAACTGAGATTTCCAAGGAGCCTTCTAGTTTCAGAAAAGAACTATAGCTTTCTAAATGAAGCAAGCAAGGAAACTAAGATTTCCATGATAGCCTTTGAACTAAGTATATTTTGAGCACTAATCTCAAACCACATAATCAGTATGTTTTAGAAACATTAGAGTTTAGTATATTTTGGGAGTAGTATTGAGCACCGATATAGGAGAGAGTTCAGACAACTCACAGCCCCTATAAACCATGTACCTACCATGGATAGAAAAGGTTCATACTTTTTAGATAGAACCCTTTTATAGTAGACTAGTAGATCCATTAGGGAGTTCATGTCTTATACCTTTGGGCAGGTATAGGATGCGCTGGCAGTGTGACGTAGATCGTTGTATTATCACTATATCTCTTGAGTGATGGTTGTATATATATATATATATATATATATCACTTTTTACATACATCTCAGACTTAATTGTATCCTTGTATACATTTAGAGTTTACAACATGTTTTCGGAGAGCTTTTCTTTACATTGCACTTGTTTTTAAATTGTTTATATTGAAATGAGAGAGTTATTCATGAGTAGAGCAGAGCCAAGTTAAGTGTTCCTTCTTACTTCTTTTCAAGCTTAAGTTGTCGTTTAGCATTCCTACTCGCATACTCGTACATTCAATATACTGATGCCAGTTGGCCTGCATCGTACATAATATAGACGCAAGTAACCATGATCAACACCATCCAACGCCCCGTTGATCCAGCTAAGTACTTGGAGTCAGTGGTGAGCCTCCTTATATTCTGGAGGAAAACATTTATCGATTTTTATTACTTTCTTTATTGGGATGTTGTAGGATCTTTCCCAACATCCATCTCAGTTTTAGAGGCTTCATAGATATATAGTCTAATGTTAGTCTTTTGAGTCTTTTTAGTATGATTCCTTTTGTTAAGACTTGAGTTGCCAACTTTTTGTTTAGTTTGAATGTTTCAGCTTTATAAAGATTCGCAGTTATGATATTCTTTTCGGTTAAGTTATGATTATTGTCTTCCACTGAGTTAAGTAAGTTAGGCCAAGGGTTCGCTCGAGGCCAGCAAGGGTCATCGAGTGTCGGTCATGTCCAGGGTGTAGGCTCGGGGCGTGACAAACTTGGTATCATAGCACAGAGTTCAAGAGTACTAGGGAGTCTATGAAGTCATGTACAAAGAATCTTAGTCATCGGTGTGAAGCGCGCCACATCTATGATTAAGAGGTTGCAAAATTTAGGAATTCTTCACATCTTTCATATTCCTTTTATAGGTTAATGATTTATGTGCAGCAGGTAGAGGAGGTAAAGCTAAGAGACTGAGAAGTGTTCAAGAAAAAGAGAGCCAAGACATGGGAATGAGCTCGGGCAGCAAAAGAATAATGTCAACCAATCCTCTTTCCAATGGAAAAAAAAGGGACATGCTCCATCATTTGCTAGTTCACTTGCACCTAAGAACAAGAGTGAGTACTATGACCAAAATTCCAGAGCTAAGCCAGTGTATTCATAGGTTATTGTGGCACAAGGAGGTAGTAAACCTCGTGTCTGTGCCAAGTGTGGTAGGAACCACTCCGGTGTTTGTCGTGAGGGCTCCACTGGTTGTTTCAAGTGTGGTCAGACTAAACATTTCATGAGGGAGTTCCTATTGAACAAGCAAGGAAGTTGTTATGAGGGAAGTAGAGCTCACTCTTCACCAGTTGCTCCACCAGACAGGGTTGCACCTAGGGGAGATACTTTAGGTACTGACAGGGGGAACAAACTACTTATAAGAATTCGCCAGACATTGTCACTGGTATGATTCAAGTCTTTGACTTTACTGTTCAATTATTGCTACACCTAGGAGCGAGATTATATTTTGTAACTCCATGTGTTGCTATGAAATTTGATATTGTTCCTAAGCAACATAATGAACCATTCAGTGTTTCCACACCTATTAGTAAATCCATCTTAGCAGAAAGATTCTATCGTGATTATACAGTTTTCGTCAATTACAAGAGTACTATGGCTGATTTAATTGAGTTAGAAATGGTAAACTTTGATGTCATCATTCTTGGTATGGATTGGCTTCATGCCTATTATGCCTCAGTTAATTGTACAACTCGAGTAGTCAAGTTTCAGTTTCCAAATAAGTCATTCTTAGAGTGGAAAAAAATAGTTCACCAGTGCCTAAGTGTCGTTTCATTTTGTACCTTAAGGCGAGGAAGTTAGTTTCTAAGGGGTGTGTCTATCACTTAGTCCGATTAATGACTCAAGTGTTGAGGTACCTCTTATTTAGTCAGTTCCAGTAGTAAAGAGTTTTCCTGAAGTCTTGCCAGATGATCTTCTCAGAGTCCCTCCTAAGAGAGAGAGAGAGATTTTGGTATAAATGCTCTTCCAGATACTCGTCCTATATCTATTCCGCCATATAGAATGACACTAGCAGAGTTAAAAAAGTTGAAAGATCTTTTGGATAAGTGTTTTATTCGACCAAGTGTCTTACCTTGGGGCGCTTCAGTCTTGTTTGTAAGAAAGAAATATGGTTGTCTTAGTATGTGTATAGACTACCATCAATTGAATAAGGTTACCATAAAGAATAAATATCCTCTCCCAAGGATAGATGATCTTTTCAATCAACTTCAGGGTGCCACATGTTTCTCAAAAATTGATATCAAATCTAGGTACCATCATTTAAGAGTTAGCGAGTGTGACATTCCAAAGACCGCCTTTAGAACCAAATATGGGCATTATGAGTTTTTGGTTATGTCTTTTGGGTTTACCAATGCACCAGCACCGTTCATGGATCTTATGAACAAAGTCTTCAAGACTTATTTAGATATGTTTGTTATCGTCTTCATTGATGACATACTAATCTATTCAAGGAATGAATAAGATCATGCTAGTCATCTCAGGATAGTCCTTCACACTTAAACGATAAGGAGTTGTATGCTAATTTCTCCAAGTTTGAGTTTTGACTTAATTCTGTGGCATTCTTAGGCCACATAGTTTCCGGTGATGGAATTAGAGTTGACACCCAAAATATAGAAGCACTTAAAAGTTGGTCTAGACCCACGTCTTCAACTGATATAAGGATCTTTTTACGTTTGACTGGTTACTATTAAAGGTTTTTTAGGGGATTTTATCTATTTCATCTCCTTTGAACAAGTTAATTTAGACGACAGTTTTTAAGTTTCAATGGACTGAAACTTGTGAGAAAAGCTTTCAGCAGTTGAAGAAGAGGTTTAATACTGCCCCAATGTTGACCTTACAAGAAGGTACTCAAGGTTTTGTGGTATATTGTGATGAATATAGAGTCGGTTTGGGTTGCGTGTTAATGCAGAATGACAAAGTTATAGCTTATGCCACCATACAATAGAAGGTTCATGAGAAGAATTATCAAACCCATGACTTAGAATTGGATGTTGTAGTTTTTGCCTTGAAGATATGGTGTCACTACCTGTATGGTGTTCATGTTGACATATTTACTGATCACAAGAGCCTACAATATGTGTTCACCCAGAAAGAGCTCAATCTAAGCCAGAGGAGGTTAAAATTACTCAAGAATTATGACATGAGTGTTCATTACCACCTAGTTAAGGCTAATGTGGTTGTTGATGCCTTAGGCAGGTTGTCTATGGGTAGTACCACCCATCTAGTAGAAGAGAAGAAAGAACTAGCAAAAGATGTGCATAGACTTGCACCCCGGGAGTCAGACTTATGGATTCCACAGAATGAGGGATAGTGGTGATCAATGGGGCTGAGTCATCACTATTGTTAGAAGTGAAAGGGAAGCAAGAGCAAGATCCCATTTTGCTTGATTTGAAGTCGAATGTTCATAAGCAAATAGTATTGGCTTTCGAACAAGGGGGAGATGGTGTGTTGAAGTATCAAGGTACATTGTGTATACCTAGGGTGGATGGACATAAAGAGAGGATCATAGAGGAAGATCATAGCTCCAGATATTCTATTCATCCGGGTTCCATAAAGATGTACCTCGACCTGAGAGAGGCATATTGGTGTGAAGATATAAAGAAGGACATTGTTGAGTTTGTTGACAAATGTCCAAATTGCCAACAAGTGAAAGCAGAACACCAAAAGCCTGGAGGTTTGGCTCAGAATATAGAACTTCGGGAATGGTAGTGGGAGATGATTAATATGGATTTCATCACAAGGTTACCAAGGTCTCGCAGGCAGCATGATTCAATTTGGGTGAATGTTATTTCACGTACGCAGTTCATCTCACATATTTTGTTTTGTGCTTTTGATTCTCATTCGTAGCTAGTATATTATTGCATTTTGATATTCACTTGTTTCTTCAAATTAATGTGTAGAATCTGCTTTTTATAGTGATTTGTAGGGGTTTGTTCACGTGTATCTGAAAAATGAACTTCGTTTTCTAGGGTTTTACTTTAGTGTCGTTTTATGCGGTTTGTTAAGGTTTTTTGCACCTTTATGTTAAAGAATTGTTTTTTTGGTTTGTGTTTACATCTGTTTCTTTTGTTGCATATTGTCTCCCCTTTCCTTATACCATTTCTTTGTCTTTAGCCCTTTATTTATGCCTTTATTCACTTTCTTTATGCCTATTTATTTTGTTATTGGTACATAAGAACTAATTGATAATTGATATTAATTTCATCCCTACAGTTAGGTAGGACTACTTGTTTAATCTTAATTTAATCACCTTAATTGTTAATTACTAGTGTTTAATTATCTCATATACCTTAACAGACACCACTATTTTAATGTTATTTTACTTAGTTCATTTGTTAATTAATTTTGTGTAGTTACCTCAAATACTTAATAGGCTTAAACCTTCCTTGTTTGACTTACCTTACTGTCACTTTTGATTTTTTCTCCTACATTCCTAATGTGAGTGCTCACTAATGTAATGTAACTTATACTTACCAACTTAACTCATGTAATTTGACTTACTAAATTACTAATGTGAGTACTTAGTAACTAACCTTATACTAATGCGAGTACTTACCTTGTTTGTTTGACTAATGTAATTGCGTCCTTCCCATTCCAAGTTAAGCTAGTTGGTGCTATGAGAAGATCTGTGTGTTCACTAACACCATATTTATTACCTCTGAAGCCTATTACTTTACTTCCAATTGGTTCTGCCTTTTCCTCAATCTTGTTACAGAAGCTTCTTCTTAGATTGTTCTTGGCCTTCGTCTCGGGTCTTCATCATCATCCTCAACTACTGGAAATAGCTTCTAGAAGCAGCATATTCAGAGTGATTCTCTTGTGTTGGTTTGGGGATGTACAATTTATATCTTGCTCAGACGCTTCATCTTCATCAATTAAACCTCTCCTAGACTGCCTCTTTTTGCCCCTACCAGTTTCTTTTTCTTTCTTAGCAGCTTGCTTCCCCTGCTTCTTAGTAGGTTGCTTCCATTGCTTTGCCTTATTAATCATAATAGGATATAGAGAATTAAATAGAACAATGGAATAATTATTTAATGTATTAACATTTAATGAAAATTACCTTTTCACATCCTCTTGCATTATGATTTTGTTCTCCACAATTACTATATGTCATGACTTTTCCATTTCTTGTTTGGTTCCATACTCTTTGCCTTTTAACTGCTTCATTTTGTTCTCTTCCCCTCATAAGCTTAAGTCTGCCAACAAGCTTGACCAATTTTGATGGTTCAATGGCATGCAGAGGATCACATTTCCAGATTGATTCTCCCCTAAAAGGTTGTAACTTGTGTTTGTTGACTGCCAAGGGTGCAACCTTACTGTAATACCAATACATTTCATTCTTTGTTATTATTTTCTTGTGCTTCGTGACATTAATTGCATGTGGACATGGAATTCCAGTCAGATCCCATTTTCTACATGTGCATTTTTTCTCTCTTTAAGTTGTAATGTGTCTATCTGCACCTTCAGTGACCTCATAGCCATTATTCTCATTTCCATTCACCTTACAAACCTCGGAAATCTTCAAATACTCAATAAACAACAACTCACTTTTGGTACTAAGCCCATCATCTTTTCACTTCCTCACAGCAACCACTTTTGTTGCCAACCTCTCCATTATTTTGACCATGATGTATTTCAACATTCCAATAATTGGCTTGTATCTCACTAAAGTATCCAAGCCTTGAATGACTTAGTAAAGTTATTGTCCACAACTTGATTTTTGCACACTCTATTTAAATATAATCTGCACCATTCTTTGGGAGATACTTGTCATTAAATCTTGTCCAACCTCTTGATCAACTTCCTTAATCTCTTGAAGTTGGTCCTCAAACTCCTCTTTAAATGATGACCATGCAACCCATCATAAATACTTTTTCTCTCACATTTACCCCATCTTTTGCACTAATTTACCTCAATATGTCTTGCACAATATCTCCAATATGATTCAGGTAAAATTCTCATTACTGCTCCAAGAAACCTCTAAATATCAAATTAGAACAACAAAAATTAATAAAGTAATAGCATTAAGCAAAGAAAAATAAATTGCAATTAGTAGTACAATATTACCTTCTGCACGCATATCTGATATCAATGTTAGTCCTTTACCATTCCGAAGTTCAGTGAATGTTGCAAATGTTGCATGAACCATGTTCAAGTCCGCTTAGTCTGTTTGTCTACTGCAACCCAAGCTAGAGGGTATACAGAGTTATTAATGTCTTAACCAACATCACACAATACTTGTCCCTTAGCTTTTCTTTTAAGGAATGTGTCTTCTAACCCAAAAAGTTGTTTCAACCCAGACTTAAAACTATGCTTCATTACCTTGAAGCATATATACATCCTAAGAAACTTTCTCTTACCATTAGATAGTGACTTTTTAGACAAATCTATCACAATGTCAGAGCTGGATTATAAATTCTCAATTCAGTAGCATAATCCTATAATTTATTGTAGGAGTCTATAAAGCTACCATATAGAGTCTCTAGTATCTTCTTTTGGCTCTCTTTCACTTAACTTCACTTACATTTAACTCAAACACTTCATGTAAGTCAGCCTTCATCTCTTTGACCTTGTACTTAGGGTCACTTTGCAATTTGTCCTTAAAATACAGAGCTATTGTTGAATAATCCACTAAAGAGTTGTCATATGTTGTTCTACACTATGAATGATCTAATAGTGTTTTGACACTAACACCAGGAGTGGTTAGATCCTCAAAATTCCAAAAGTGAAAATAAACAACCTTCGGCACCACATGTGTGTCTCAATCTTATTTTTATCGCTCTTCACCACAACTACTTATACCTTCTTCGCCAGAGCATATAGTTTACAAAATTGTTTTGCTTCATCTATGTCCTTGACGGCCATACACTTAATAATCTCCTTATAATCTTGCAAACTATCGGTTATATTCCTCTTTTTGTAGTAATAAAATTTTCTTATTCATCTATATATAATCTGAATATACTAAACAATATTCCATTATTATAGTCACTTTCACTTTCACTAAAGTATGTGCCTTTATTAACAATTGGTGACTATATAAGGTACATCAATAGATAATAATTCACAGTTCTCAGTAGCCAAAAAATGAATAGATTTATAATCAGTAAAGATAAAAGATTTTAAGGTCCTAACTCTTTCATCACCCACTATTTCAAAAGAATTCCCAGTTGGAGCAAGTACAATAAGTTCTTGTACACCAACAAAAACTAACTTATTTGTTTACTCATTCACTAAGTCAAAAAAAGATATAAGATCAGGATACCCTCTCTAGTAATGAACCCATCTTTTGTCATAATGTGGTTCTAGACTGGTTAGTCACTCACCACCATTATAAAAGAATATGGTAACTTTAACTATGTTAATGACCTTCAAAGATTTAGTACATAACACAAGTAAGTTACAATAGGAAATAAGTAAGTATAAGTCACATTAGTAAGCATTAGACAGTGACATAGTTAGTAGTCACATTAGGATTACAGGAGAAAAAATAAAAAGATACATTTCTAAGTACTCCTAGTAGTATAAGTAACATTATGTTATTAAGTCATATAAGCAAGTTACATTAGGAAATAAGTAAGTTAGTCACTAAGTCACAGTTAGTAAGTTATATAAGTAAGTCACATTAGTTAGTTATTAAGTCACTTAAGTCAATTAGCTAATAAATAACATAAGTTACTAATGTTTCTTACTTATTGTCACATTCGGGGGCACCCCCTAGACGTAACCGGCATCGTCGTCCTCTTTGAGGACTAAGACAAGCCTGTTGGCTTACACCATTATATTCATAGGTAAAAATGAGGAAATTTCAAAAACTTTTCTATGTCTATCTTTAGGTTTACATAGACCTCTCGCATACACATAATATAGTCATATCGAGTATACATAGACCCTTCGTATAGGAAAATTACATAGACTTCTACTTTTATTGCACATAGATATATAAGATATAAGATAGTATAAAACCGGATGTCTCATCTCATAACCATCTAAAATAACGGTATGTCATTTGGTCATATCCCATACATCAATGTAATAAAGCCATATATAGGCTATACAATGTTTAGTCCTCAAATAAAAAGGAAAGAACCAAAAGTCTTTTAACTAGAACAACATCATAAGATTGATAGTGGCATTGCCCTCGGAAAGTGAGGACATACCCAACTTGGATGAGTGAGAATTCCAAGTCTTCCTTCAAAGTCGTCTCAAAAGCCCTTCAACGACCGGAACCTAAAACATTTGGGAAAAAGGTAGAAAACAAGGATAGTGCACCACTTGTACTAAGTATGAGACCATATGCACACACATCTTAAAACCATGCTACAAAAGGACATTTCATTTAAGTATGCAATTTACGTTGAAAAGCTTTATGCACATTCAAGAAGACCATACCAATCAATAAGACATACTCATAAATTCAAGAGCATGTACATCAAAGGACCAACAATACTAAATCTAGTCAAGCCAACATGCATATCACAGAATTGAACACTTAGTCAAGACAAATCTATCATCAAGTTATAATAAAAAAAAGCATGGATAATAGTTCATTACAACATAACCAAAGCAAAACAATTACCCATGAACCCGCATTAAGTCCACTAGTGCAATGACCAAGCAAATTCCCACCACTTTGCCTTCCCTCTTCTCCTTAGGAAAGAACCTATCACGAAAAAGCCTTCTTGAAAATCTCCCATGTCACCGGTTCACCTCTTAAAGGACTATTGTCTGTCCATTGGACGTACCAAGTTTGGTCACATTTTGAGTTAATTAGTGTCTAACTCGGCCTTCTCACAAGTACTCAACCCCATGGCATAGAGGATATTGTAGGTTTCATCAACGAACTATTGGGGGTCGTCCTCAACCTTGGACCCATAAAAACTAGGGGGATTTGTACTAGTGAAATCCCTCAAATGGGAGGCCATGGTACCAACATGTTGGTTTGCTCGTGATACAACCTCCCAATTAGCTTGGGCCGTCATGGCTTGAGCTTGGGTAGTGATGGCTTGTGCTTGAGTAGTAATGGCTTGGGCCATTTGAAGAAAATCAACCATTATGTCACCATCCGTCAAAGAAGGAGGATTGACTGGAGCTCGGTCATCAGTAGCTACTTCTTCAAGAGGAAGGACTTGATTGCCTCGGAAAGGAGCACCCGCATTGGAAATCTCTTTATCAAGTCTTCGAGAAGTTTTTCTTTGAGTATTCATGGCCTATAATCACAATAACAGGATTATATGCTAAGGGCACATAGATTCAAGACTCTAGAGGCACAATGTTGGATTTCCAAGAAAGTGAATTTCCTAAGCATCTTATAGTTTCCTATTCATAAGCGTGGCGCGCTTCACATTTATGAATAAGAATCTACATAGACGTGGTTTAATAAGACATCGACTCTAATGATATTAAACCTCATGCTCTAATACCAAGTTTGTCACATTCGGGGAGCACCCCCTCGACGTAACCGGCGTTGTCGTCCTCTTTGAGGACTAAGACTAGCCTCTTAGCTTAGATCATTAATTAATAGGACAAAAATGCAAAAATTTTAAAAACTTTTCTATATCTATCTTGGTTTTACATAGAACTCTCGTATACACATAAAATAGTCATATCGAGTATGCATAGATCCTTCGTATAGGAAGATTATATAGTCTTCTACTTTTACTGCACATAGATATATAACATAAAATATAGTCTTAAAATCGGATATCTCATCTCATAACCATGAAAAATAAGAGTATGTCAATTGGGCATATCCCATACATCAATGTAAGAAAGCCAAATATAGGCTATACAATGTTTAGTACTCAAATGAAAAGGAAAGAACTAAAAGTATTATAACTAGAACAACATCATAAGCTTGATAGTGGCATTTCCCTCGGAAAGTGAGGACCTACCCAACTTAGATTGGTGAGAATTCCAAGTCTTCCTTCAAAGTCATCTGAAAAGCCCTTCAACGACCGGAACCTAAAATATTTGGGAAAAAGGGAGAAAAAGGAGTTAGTACACCACTTGTACTATGTATGAGACCATATGCACACACATCATAAAACAATGCTAGAAAAGGACATTTCATTAAAGCATGTAATTTACTTTGAAAAGTTGTATGCACATTCAAGAAGACCATACCAATAAATAAGTTATATTCATAAAGTCAAGAGCATGTACATCACAAGACCAAAAATTATAAATTTAGTCAAGCCAACATGCATATCACATAATTCAACACTTAGTCAAGAAAACTATATAAACAAGTTATAATAGCAACAAGCATGGATAATAGTTCATTAGAATATAACCAAAGCAAGACAATTATCCATGAACCCTTATTAAGGCCACTAGTGCAATGACCAAGCAAAACCCATAACCTTACTCAATCTAGTAAACCCAACAAGAACCATAACCAATATCCAACTTCACATAGCATATCATTAAGAGTACATATCATCACACTTTAGCAATGGAGACCGAACACATATTCATTAATGAAACCAATCATCATATAGTATCATCAATGTGCAAAATCATCACATACATAACATGTACCATTATAAGCATATACATATGTAAGAACATCCTCCTAAGACTTTCCTCAAGGCTAACTAGTGCAATGTTTAGGTAGAGTCCCATACCCCTACCTAGACTAAGTTAAATCTCTTAGGTCATCATAGTTAGAGTTCATTCCTTTAGTTAATTTTACCTTTTGGGAGCATCTTGACTTAACTGACATAGAACACATGAGTTAATGTGGAATCCGGTGTCATATAACCCTACACCGAAGGAAGGCGGACTACTTGCCAAGGAAGTACAATAACATGAACGTAGCAACTACGTGGATCCACTGGCTAGTATTTCTATGGGGGAAACATAGTTCAAGAACTAGGAGATAGTTGGGACCCTCATTATGCTACATTCATTATAGTCTCCAATCTCATGAGTACATTAGTGATCCTACCTTTCCTATGAAATGTCTTTAATGTCTTTATTAATCATCATAGCTTAATATAGGTCATAGGGTTTATCCCTTGTATAATAATCATCATCATAGCTCAATAAGAATTGCATGAGTATTTTCCTTTCATTACAATTCATATAAGTGAGGTTATCACATTTACATATTCACATCATAATAAGTCACATTAGTAAGTTATCACCATCCTTATAATGTTCACATCTTAGCTAACAACTCACAATCCACAGTTCAATACATTTCAATTCAACATCATACCAACCCTATAAATCTTAATATAAGGTATACTTCAATACAACATCATCACTTAATCACAAGTAACGACAATTGAAGTAAAGAATAGGGATCACAAGACTTACTCAATCTCCTTCATAATGCCATCATTAAGGTCTTACCATCAACCCTTAAATCAACCCAATAAGTTTTCAATATCATCACAAAATAGTAAAAAACGTTATAACAAATCCAATTGAATCATTATACAACAACGCATCACTAGTTCGTATCCTATAATAAGCGACTTAAATCATGTTTATAGTCTACTTCACAGTCTATGTCAATTACTCAAGAACTAGCATTATTGGATTACAATGTATCAAAATATTCATAATTAGCATAATAACAACATGGGATAGTAATTCACACACTAACCAAGTCAATTGAGTCATTACTATACAATTCAATTTAAGATCACAACATAGGGTTAAAGGGAATAGGTCAACTTCTACAGACTAGTATATATGTTAGTATATTCATAATATCAAAAATAAATCATAAGCAAAGCAATTCACAAGATCAATTTCGAGATTGGAAAAGACCCACATTAAAACTCATCAATTAAATTTAATTTGAAGGAACTCTTTAAGGAAAAAGGTCCCAAAGATGAAAGAAATCGCATACCTTAGTATTTGATGAAGATGGATGGAGAAAATTTGAGTTTTTCAGCCCTATAACCTCCTTGAATTTGACCTTCTATGGTGTTCTTCAACTTGGGAGAGAGAAAGAAGAGAGAAGGAGAAGAATTTGGGTTTGGGATTATGAGGGCTTAGGTTAGTTTAATTAGCTTGGAGTCTTTATACAGGTCATTAACCCACTTAATTAACCTCCTTAAACCCCTAAATAATTAACTAACCACTTAATTAATTAATTTAACTAAACTAAAAACGTACAGCAAATTCAGTCCCTCACAGATGAGTACCCGTCCACGCACCGTTTGTCAACCAACGGACCAAGGGACCAACCGTCCTGTTGGTCCGTCGTTTAGTTCAGAGACTTGTTAAAACAGGCCTCCATGTTTTTGTATAAGTGTTCATCGAAGGTGACCATCAATGCCCCGTCGATTGACACACGATCCGTCGATTGCACTCGTTTGTACACATTGCCTTTTGGTAGGTTTTTGCCAAATTTCAAGGGTCCTCCTCAAGGTCCCTTTGTTGGTCCTTGGGGATTCGTACCCAGAATTTTAGACTAAAAATTAAATCTAATACGTGTTAGACACCCTTCCACCAAAATTCATCATTTTCCAACTCCTAAAACTTAGTCAAATAGGCTAAGGCACACTAGCACCTCATTGAACTAGTTTTTGGACGTCATGGATGTTCCTTGACGTTTTGATTCCTAAACTTCCTAAATGACATATATTCATTAAAATTGACTTTAAAAGAGTGTCTAAACCTTTTGACACCTATGTTAGACTCTAGAACACGTCTTAGACTTTCAGAGTATTACATTATCCCTCCTTTAGGAACATTCGTCCCCGAATGACACTAAAATCTTTTGAAAGGAAGTAATAGACCAAGACTAGCATCCCAACAAGCAAAATTACATCATAACATGAGTTACAACTCAAATCAACATAACTTCACTCATGGCATTTACACAAAGCAACTCAAAATATACTTTTTCAACTTCAACTCATATAAGTTCAACATTCATTTCATGCTTATTCATTATGCCAAAATTTTCTTAAATACATATCAACATGCTCAATATAATTCATGAAGGCACCACATTCCAAAAATACACCATATGAGCCCAAAACAAGGCAAAGAGCAAAATTGACAATTTTCAAGTTAAATAGGTACATTTCACTGTAATGTTACTGTACCATGAACATTTTTGCAACACTTCATCAAAAATCAAACCAACTTCAATTTTAGTCATTATTTTCATTATTAGAAGGAATAACTAACCTTAATTATCAAATAGATTAAGGTAACGGGACTTCATGTCGGCCTCGTTCTCCCATGTTGCTCCCTCAACTGGGTGGTTTCTCCGTAAAACTTTTACGGAGCCCACTCTTTTTTCCTCAACCTCTTCACTTGACGATCAAGAATTTCAACCGGAACCTCCTCATTAGAGAGGTTCTCTTGCATACCAAGACCCTCAGTAGGAAGAATAGAAAAGGATCACTGATACACTTATTAAGCATAGAAACATGGAAAACCGGATGAACCGAAGCCAATTCACCAGGCAACCTTAACTCATATGCCACCTTACAAATCTTTTGAAAGATTTCATAGGGACCCATGTAACGAGGATTTAACATCCCTTTCTTGCCAAATATCACCACCCCTTTCATAGGCGAAATAGTTATATACACTTTATCACCTTCTTCAAACTCTAATTCCCTTCTTTTATGGTCAGTATAAGACTTTTGCCGGCTATAGGTTGTTTTTAAGCGATTCCTTATAATATGAACCTTCTCCAAAGTCTTATAAATCAAATTGGGACCCAAAATTGAAGACTCACCCACTTCATACCATCCAATTGGAGATGTACATCTCTTACCGTACAAGGCTTCATAAGGAGCCATAGATATGGATGAATGGTAGCTATTATTGTAAGCAAACTCCACCAAAGGCAAGTGATTATCCCAATTTCCCTTGAAACAAATTATACGAGCTCTAAGCATATCCTCAAGGGTTTGAATCGTACGCTCCGCTTGACCGTTCGTTTGATGATGAAAAACGGTGCTTAGCTTTACCTTATTACCCAACCCCTTTTGGAATGATCTCTAAAACCTAGATATTAATTGTTCACCCCTATCTGATATGATGGATAATGGAATATCATGGCAACACACAATCTCATATATGAAAATCTTTGCAAAATCCTCTGTCGAATAGGTAAACTTGACGGGAATAAAATGAGCAGATTTGGTCAACCTATCCACAACCACCCATATGGAGTCATATTGCTTTTTGTGTCCGAGGTAAACCTACCACAAAATGCATATTTATTTCTTCTCACTTCCAAGTAGAAACTTGGATTTTGTTTGATTAAACCACCCGGCTTTTGGTGTTCAGCTTTCACTTGTTGGTAATTTGGACACTTTACAA
Organism: Solanum chilense; assembly: GCA_032847665.1. NCBI lineage: Eukaryota > Viridiplantae > Streptophyta > Magnoliopsida > Solanales > Solanaceae > Solanum > Solanum chilense. Next base: position 41,001,860 of record CM064963.1, read on the forward strand.
CAAATTTCGCTATGTCTTTCTTCAATCCCTCTAACCAAAACACTTTTCTAAGATCATGGTACATCTTCGTAGATCCCAATGAATAGAGTAACGGGACCATGAGCTTTATCAAGAATATGGTTCCTCAAACTATCTACATTAGGAAAACACAACCTCCCTTGATACCTCAAGACACCATCCCCCTAAGGAGAATGAATCATTAAGCTTGACAAGAACCGATTCCTTCAACTCCATCAATGTTTGATCAAGGTGTTGTTTGGACTTCACCTCAAATACCAAAGATGACTCGGAGTTATGATGGACTATGAACCCACCATTCGGAGAATCTTCCAATCCAACACCCAATGTAGCCAACCTATGAACATCTTTCACTAGGTATTTCTTGGCTTCCTCTACATGAGACACACTACCCATGGTCATATCACTTAGAGCATACGCAACCACATTGGCCTTTCCGAGGTGATAGAGAACAATAATGTCGTACTCTTTTAATAATTCCAACCATTTTTTTTGTCGGAGATTCAACTCCTTTTGAGTAAACACATATTGTAGACTCTTGTGGTAGGTATACACATCTAGATGGATACTATACAAGTAATTCCTCCATATTTTCAAAGAGAATACCACGACCGCAAACTCAAGATCATGAGTTGCATAGTTTTCTCATGCACCTTAAGTTGTCTAGAGGCATAGTCTATTACTTTCCCATGTTGCATAAGCACACACCTTAAACCCACTCGGAATGCATTACAATACACAACAAAACCCTTGGTACCCTCCAGTAGAGTCAACACCGGAGCAGAAGTAATCCTATCTTTCAAGATTTGGAAGCTTCTTTCACATGCCTACAACCACTCAAATTTCTTACTCTTTTGGGTCAAAGTAGTAAAGGGAGATGAAATGGAAGCAAAACCATCCACAAACCACCGATAATAACCCGCTAGACCCAAGAAAGTCCTAATGTCGGTTGGAGTTAATGGTCTAGGCCAGTTCTTGACTGGCTCAGTTTTCCTTGGGTCAATCTCAACTCCCTCACTAGAGATGATATGACCAAGAAATGCCACCGACCTCAACCAAAACTAACATTTGCTATACTTGGAAAATAATTGGTTCTCCTTAAGCACTTGTAACACCACCCTTAAATGGTCCTGTGTACACCCTCATTTTTCGAATATACAAAGATATCTTCAATGAAGACAATGACAAATGAATCTAGGTAACTTTGAAACACCCTATTTATGAGATCCATAAATGTCGTCGGGCATTAGTGAGACCAAAGGACATTACTAAGAACTCATAGTGACCATATCTAGTCCGAAATTCCATTTTTTGTATATCTTGACCTCTCACCCTAAGTTGGTGATACCTCGATCTCAAGTCAATCTCAGAAAAGAAGATTGCCCCCTTGGAGTTGATCAAAAAATTCGTCAATCCGAGGGAGAGGATACTTGTTCTAAATAGTGAATTTATTGAGTTAGCGATAATCAAGGCATTTTGTAAGGGACCCATCTTTCTTCTTTACAAATTAAACTGGTGCACCCCATGGAGCAATACTAGGTCTAATGAAGCCCTTGTCTAGTAAATCTTTGAGTTGAGCCTTCAACTCTTTCAATTCAACCGGAGCCATCCGATGAGGAGGAATTGAAATGGGGTTAGTGTCCGGTATCAAGTCAATACAAAAATCAATTTTTCGTTCGGGAGAGATTCTGGGAAGATTATTAGGAAAGACATCAAGAAACTCCCTTACTATGGAGACTAACTCAATGGGAGGGTTTTCGGAGTCTAAATGTTTTACTCTTACAATGTGCAACACCCTTTTGACATTATTTTACAAGCCTTAAGACAAGAGATGATACGACCTCTAGGAATAGAATTTCCCCCTTTCCACTCTAAAACATGTTTATTTAGAAAATTGAACTTGACTATTCTAAATCTATAATCAATGGAAGTAAAACAATCATGCAACCAATCCATCCCAAAATGACATGGAAATCGACCATATCAAGTTCTACCAATTCAACATGAGTAACTCTATTGGGCAACATTATAGGACAATTTTTATATACCCTCTTTGTAACCACCGACTCATCTACTGGGGTAGTTACCATGAAAGGTTCATTTAGAATATCGAGCAAAATATCAAACTTCCTAGCTATCAAGGGAGTAACAAAAGATAGTGTAGCACTCAGATCAAGTAAAGCATATACATCAATAGAGAAGACTTGTAACATACCAGTCACCACATCGGGAGAACTCTATTGTTCACCCCTCGAGCGAAGTGCATAAAAGTGATTTTTCTTTGCAGGATCCACCTTAGAACCACTAGTTTGAGCTTGCCTTCTACCTTTGTCTTTCCCCTTCACATTTGGGCTATCCCTAACCTTGTGGCCACTTTTTCCACTCCCAAAGAAATTTGTTTGTCCCAATGAGGCAATCACCATAATTTTTGTTGCCACACTTCCACAAGTTGACTTCTTATTTGGTAAGCTATTACCTCTTCCCTTTTGAGACATAGGGTTAGACACCCTATCATCACAAGCCTTGGAAAATTTTGTAAAAACTTAATTCGAAGACCTCTTCTTAAACCTAGGATTTTCATAGATATCAAGTCTAATCTTTGAAGAACCACCATCAAAATACCTTGCCCTATTGGCATCTCTACTCTTTCTCTTAGCCCTTGTCTGTTCCACTTGTTGAGCATGAACCATGAGATGAGAAATATCCATATTTTCAGATAGCATAGCCGAATGACATTCTTCTTGCAAGTCATGTGACTCTCCCATCACAAAACGGCTCATTTAATCTCTAGGATCGAAAACCAAAGAAGAAGCATACTTTCACAAATTTAGTGAATTTAAAGAGTATTCAAATACACTCATATCACTTTGATGAAGGTTGATGAACTCCATTACTTTGGCTTCCCTCTTTTCCCTAGGAAAGAATCTATCAAGAAAAATTCTTCTAGAAAATCTCCCACGTCACCGGTCCACCTCTTAAGGGTATATTGTCTCTCCATTGGAAGTACCAAGTTTGGGTCACATCTTTGAGTTAAGTGGCTAACTCGGCCTTCTCACTGTAGTCAACCCCATAGCATAGAGGATATTGTAGATTTAATCAATGAAATATTGAAGGTCTTCCTCAACCGTGGACCCATAGAAAGTAGGGGGATTCATCCTAGTGAAATCCCTCAAATGGGAGGCTATGGTACCAACATGTTGGTTTGCTCATTATACAACCTCCCGATTAGTTTGGGCCGTCATGGCTTGAGCTTGGGTAGTGACGGCTTGTGCTTGAGTAGTAATGGATTGGACCATTTAGAGAAAAGCAACCCTTATGTCACCATCCGACAAAGAAGGAGGATTGACCACAACTTGGTCATCATTAGCTACTTCTTCAAGTAGAGGGACTTGATTGCCTCGGAAAGGAGCTCCCGCATTGGCAATCTATTCATCAAGTCTTCGAGAAGTTTTTTTTCGAGTATTCATGTCCTATAATCACAATAAAAGTATTAGATGCTAAGGGCACATAGAGTCAAGACTCTAGAGGTACGATATTGGATTTCCCAAAAAGTGAGTTTCCTAAGCATCTTATAGTTTCCTATTCATAAGTGTGGCACGCTTCACATTTATAAATAAGAATCTACTAGACGTGGTTATATGAGACATATACTAAATATATTCAACCTCATTCTCTGATACCAAGTTTGTCACATCCGAGGAGCACCCCCTCGACGTAACCGGCGTTGTCGTCCTCTTTGAGGACTAAGACTAGCCTCTTAGCTTAGATCATTACATTAATAGGACAAAAATGCAGAAATTTTAAAAACTTTTCAATATATATCTTGAGATTTACATAGACCTCTCGTATACACAAAATATAGTCATATCGAGTATACAACCCTTCGTATAGGAAGATTATATAGTCTTCTATTTTTATGCACATAGATATATAACATACAAAATAGTCTTAAAACCGGATATCTCATCTCATAACCATAAAAAATAAGAGTATGTCAATTGGGCATATCCCATACATCAATGTAATAAAGCCACATATAGGCTATACAATGTTTAGTACTCAAGTGAAAAGGAAAGAACTAAAAGTCTTATAACTAGAACAACATCATAAGCTTGATAGTGGCATTTCCCTTGGAAAGTGAGGACCTACCCAACTTGGATGAGTGAGAATTCCAAGTCTTCCTTCAAAGTCGTCTCAAAAGCCCTTCAACGACCGGAACCTAAAATATTTGGGAAAAGGGGAGAAAAAGGGGTTAGTACACCACTTGTACTAAGCATGAGTCCATATGCACACACTTCATAAAACCATGCTAGAAAAGGACATTTCATTAAAGTATGTAATTTACTTTGAAAAGCTTTATGCACATTCAAGAAGACCATACCAATAAATAAGGCATATTCATAAAGTCAAGAGCATGTACATCACAATACAAACAATACTAAGTCTAGTCAAGCCAACATGCATATCACATAATTCAACACCAAGACAATGCTATCATCAAGTTATAATAGCACAAGCATGAATAAGAGTTCATTACAACATAACCAAAGCAAGACAATTACCCATGAACCCTCATTACGTGCACTAGTGAAATGACCAAGCAAAGCCCCATAATCTTACTCAATCAAGTAACCCAACAAGAACCATGACCAATATCTAACTTCACATAGCATATCATTAAGAATAAACTTCACATAGCATATCATTAAGAGTTTATATCATCACGCTTTAGCAATGGAGACCAAACACATATTCATAAGTTAAACCAATCATCATATAGTATCATCAATGTGCAAGATCATCTTATACATATCATGTACCATTATAAGCATATACATATAGAAGAACATCCTCCTAAGACTTTCCTCAAGGATAATTAGTGCAATGTTTATGTAGAGTCTCATACCCCAACCTAGAATAAGTTAAACCCCTTAGGTCATCCTAGTTAGAGTTCATTCATTAAGTGCATTTTACCTTTTGGTAACATCTTTCCTTAACCGACATAGAACACATGAGTTAATGTGGAATCTGGTGACATAGAACCCTACACCGAAGGGAGGTGGACTACTTGCCAAGGCAGTACCAAAACAAGAACATAACAACTACGTGGATCAAGTAGTTAGTATTCTTATGGGGGCTACATAGTTCAAGAACTAGGAGATATAGTTGGGACCCTCTTTATGCTACATGCGTTATAGTCTCTAATTTCATGAGTACATTAGTTATCCTACCTTCCCTATGTGGGAAGGGACACTCTTTACACTAGTTCACTCGGTGCTAAGATAGATTCCCTTTTTAAATGTCTTTAATGTCTTTATTAATCATCATAGCTTAATGTAGGTAATAGGGTCTATCCCTTGTATAATCATCATCACCAAAGCTCAATAAGAATTGCATAAGTATTGTCCTTTCATTACAATTTATATAAGTGAGGTTAGCACATTTACATAGTTACATCATAATAAGTCACAATGGTAAGTTATCACCAACCTTATAATATTACATCTTAGCCAATAACTCACAATCCATAGTTCAAGACATTTCAATTCAACATCATACCAACCCTATCAATCTTATTATAAGGTATACTTCAATACAACATCATCACTTAATCACAAGTAACCACAATTGAAGTAAAGAATAGGGATCACAAGACTTACTCAATCTCCTTCACAATTCATCATCAAGGTCTTACCATCAACCCTTAACTCAACCCAATAATGGTGTAATATCATCATAGAATAGTTATCAACATGATAACAAAGCCAATTGAATCATCTGTTCATTCCCCGTTTGTCAATCGATGGACCAAGGGACCAACTGTCCTGTTGGTCCGTCATTTAGTTCATAGACTTGTCAAAACAGGCCTCCCATGGATTTGGCTAAGTGTTAATCCACGGTGGTCATCGACGCCCCGTCGATTGACACACAATCCGTCAATTTCACTCGTTTGTGCACACTGCCTTTTGGCAGCTCCTCAAGGGCCCTTGATTGGTCCTTGGGGAGTCGTAGAGAAGTTTCGAGTACAAACTAACTTTAATACGTGTTAGACACCCTTCAACCAAAATTCATCATCTTCTGACTCATAAAACTTAGTCAAATAGGCTAAGGCACACTAGCACCTCATTGAACTAGTTTTTGGACGTCATGGACGTTCCTTGATGTTTTGATTCCTAAACTTCCTAAATGACATATATTCATTAAAATTGACTTTAAAACAGTGTCTAAACCTTTTGATACCTATGTTAGGATCTAGAACACGTCTTAGACTTTCGGAGTATTACATTCTCCCCCCCCCCCCCCCATTCCCCTTAGGAACATTCGTCCGTAATTATACTAAAATCTTTTGAAAGGAAGGAATAGACTCAAGACTAGAAGCCCAACCAACAACAACACATCATAACATGATTTACAACTCAAATCAACATAACTTCGCTCATGGCATTTACACAAAGCAACTCAAAACATACTTTTTCAACTTCAACTCATATGAGTTCAACATTCATTTCATAAAAAAACAAAGCAACTTCAATTTTAGTCATTAAATTCATTATTAGGAGAAATAACTAACCTTAGTTATCAAATAGATTAGGGTAACAGGATTTCATGTCGGTACCGGCCTCCCATGTTGCTTCTTTTACTAGGTGGTTAGGCTCTAGAACACGTCTTAGACTTTCGGAGGGTTACACTTATTTAGTTATTAAGTACTTAAGTCAATTAGAGTAAATAACATAAGTCAATGACATAAATAGCACAGCCCCACAACCAACACAAGAGAGCCAGTCTGAATATGCTGCTTCTAACAACTATTTTCCAGTAGCTAAGGATGATGATGAAGACCCTAGGCTAAGGCCAAGAACAATCTCAGCAGAAGCTTTTCTAACAGGACTGAAAAAGAGACCGAACCAATTGGAAGTAGAGTAATAGGCTTCAGAGGTGACAAATATGGTGTTAGTGAACCTACAAATCTTTCCATAGCACCAATTGGCTTAACTTGGAATGGAAAGGATGCAATTACATTAGTCAAATAGACAAGGTAAGTACTCACATTAGTATAAGGTTAGTTACTAAGTACTCACATTAGTAATTTAGTAAGTCAGATTACATTAATTAAGTTATTAAGACACATTACATTAGTTAAGTTAGTAAGTATAAGTCACATTACATTAGTTAATACTTACATTAGGAATAAAGTAGAAATATCAAAAGTGACAGTCAAACAAGGAAAGTTTAAGTCTATTAAGTATTTGAGCTAACTACACAGTACTTATTAACAAAACTAAGTAAAATAATATTAAACTAGTGGTCCCTGTTAAAGTACGTGGGATAATTAGACATTACTAATTAACAATTTAGTTGAGTAAATTAAGATTAGATATTAATAATTAACAATTAAGTTGAGTAAATTAAGATTAACTCTCGTGGACCTACAACAAAATAAATATTCATAAAGAAAGGGAATAAAGGCATGAACAAAGGGGATAAAAAATGAAATAAAGACAGGGGAGACAATCTGAAACAAAAGCAATAGAAAATAACACTACCAAAGCAACACATCTAAACACAAACAAAAAATAAACTTTAACATAAAACTGCACAAAACCCTAACAAACATCATAAACGACACTAAAGTAAAACCCTAGAAAATGAAGTTCATTTTTTCATGTAAACGTGAACAAACCCCTACATATCACTATAAAAAGCAGATTCTACACAATAATTAAAGAAACAAGTGAAAATCAAAATGCAACAATATATTTCTTCCTAGGAAACAAGTGAAAATCAAAATGCAACAATATATTTCTTCCTAGATACCAATGAAAACTGAAAAAACTAAACAAGATATGTGAGATGAACAATGTGAAATTGTGGGTATCTGTGATCGGATCTCAGTGAATCGAAGAACATACGATGGAATGGACGTACTTTTCTTCTGATGAACTAGGCTGGGGTTTGTGAGATGAATGAAAGTGACTTAGGATTTGGGTCTTTTACTTTTGATTTTAGAGGATATATTTTACCCACAGATCGGGTGGGTATTGGGTATGGGGCGGGTTCTTAGAATTTGGGTTTAAGGATTTTGTCAACTGGGTAGTACCTTAGGATTTTGCCATGTGTACACAAAAAGGGTGTCGTTAGTGGGATGGGCAAATGTACATCGATAATTGGATGACAAGGGTTGTGATGGACGAAAAGTATAACAGATGGCATAGATGTATTATTTATCAAATTTCGAAGCATGTTTGTCCTTTTTCCAAAATTTAAATACTGAAATGCGAGTTCATTTGAACAACACAAAAATGCTTGTACTGAGATGAGTTACTAGAAAAAGCCCAAAACTAAAGTCTTAAACCAAAAATATTTAATTTTAATAATTGAAAGAAATATGAAGATTAGCCTCAAAAGATGAGGACTCAACTAACCTACTGTTGAGCTGATAGAAATTCCTACTAACTCCGGGCTCAATACTTTGAATGTACTGAGTATGTGAAATATGTATGATAAGACTACTAAACTGAACATGATAAGTCTGAAGTGCTGAGCTGAATAACATGGACTAATGTAATGAGTGAGCAGTAAAAAAAGTAATTGGTAAATGCTGAAAAATTAAAATAACTAACTACAAGGTCATTCAAATTAGACTATGGGAGATACTTATAACCGATACATAATCATGTGAGCCAAACATGAAATTCGATGTATAATCCCCATCGAAGAGGGCCCAAATACACCTTGTTAGGGTGTAGAGGTTCGTTTGAGGTATGTGGTACCACTAAGCTACTGCCATAAAAGGACTAAGGAGTCGGTCCTGGTCTAGCGGTGACCCTCATAATCCTATGATAGCACGTAATTATGGGACTCAGGGATTGCTAAAAAAGATTTCAGTCCTAACTGACGGGTGACCCTTCATCCCTAAATCCGCTTGGTGCTAAGTAACACTCCCAACTAAATTTAGAAAGGATATTATAATGCAAATAAATTTATAATCAAGGGGGGTTCGACTGTGTTTAAAAAAACATGTGTCTCAGGCCCCCAAATTTAATGGTCCTCCTTTTTAATAATAATAGGTTATAAGTTATTTTTTTTTTAACAAATATTGAATACTATTTGTAGAAAAAGTAAACTTTTCATGAAAATGAAGGAATTATTTGAAGAAACTTGACAGATTTGGAGTACTATATCTCATGAAAATCAATTTAAAATAAGAATGATTATATTATCAATTGAAAACTAGTAAAAATCAATTATATAAAAGTTATTAACAATTCAAGTTTAAGGTCCCGTCTGATTTTTGCTTTTGACCATTAATATGCTTGAACCGCTCCTGTTAATAACAAATACTGAAAGTCGTGTACAGGAAATCAAGTGATTCATTGCTTTAAGCGGTGAAGTAAAGCGAAGCGAGGCACGTGGGAAGAAGTGTTCGATTCTTGGCTTGAAGCACGATACGACTAGAAGCGGTGAAGCGAGAAAAACAAAGCTATTTTTAATTAATTAGTTATCGATTTTAAATAATAAAATGAGGAGTGACTTCCCTGGTCCTTAAGAAATCAAAATAGTAAGGTTTCAATGTACTCTTTCCTTCTAGTACCTTTACTCTATTCTTTCCTCTTCTATCTGGTGCAGTGGCACTGCTTGTGTAGGTTTTTTTCTGCTATGTTCGTTACTCTGTTTTCCTTTGCCGTGTTTAGTTTGATTATTTAAATTATATGTTGTTGAATTTTTTTCTTCACAGTGATTAAAATATAAATTTCTGAAATGTTTTGTTTCTGAACATTGCCTAAAATGTTGGTAGATTTTTTTTCTTAGTAGTGATACTAATATAATGTTTGATTATTTTTCTTTAATTTTATTCGAATTAAAAATGGCTGTCCCGACATGAAATATGGGAAAAACAGTTATTGAGACCAATAGAACAACAATTGAATGTTTGTTTTGTGACAAGACAACCAAAAGGGGAGCCTTTTATATAAAAAAAATTAATATGAATTTTTGCTTATATATTTTGTCTATTTATTTTGGTCTTTTTCCTTTTACATCGTGCTTCACTTCAATGAAGTGAGTGGGTCATGAAATATGGGGGAAACAGTTATTGAGACCAATAGAACAACAATTGAATGTTTGCTTTGTAACAAGACAACCAAAAGGGGAGCCTTTTATTTAAAAAAAAATTAATATGAATATTTGATTATATATTTTGTCTATTTATTTTGGTCTTTTTCCTTATACATCGTGCTTCACTTCAATGGAGTGAGTGCTTCTCATATTGTGAAACGGGACCTTTTCGCTTTTTACCGCTTCACGCGCTTCTTAACATTGACTAAAAGATACTCAGATAAGACTGATAATCTGAACAGATCATGAATACTTATAAACTGATAATAATTGATAGATGCTTTAACCGAAAGCACTTCTAAATCAGGAAAACTGATAATCTGTGACATACAATCTAAAACAATATAGTTCTGAGTCGTGAAAAACATTTATGTTTTTAGTGTTCTTCGGATAAAATTTAGAAGTATTGGTTTTTAGATGGAATCACATAATCAAACTATACAAGAAGAATGGAAAATATAGTGAAAACTCATAAGAATCCTGACTTCTATAGAAATCATTATCTGAAAAACTAGATTTTCGTTGGAACTCGTTGGGTGAAACGATATCCATTGAGGAAATTTCACATACATAGAATGTGGAGACCCTTGCTTGATTCCTTAAACTGAAGCTCGAGGATGAGAACTCTAGTTCTTGCTTAAGAGGAGTTAAGATGTATTGATTTTAATCTCTAGGTGTTGCATGTGAATGGGGAGGTTTAGGTCGATTATGTTTTCCTTGATCTATATGAGAAATACAGAAGCAAAAATATTATTTAGTTTATTAACATTATTATACGAGGACCTTGTTTATAAATAATACAATACAATTTTTTACCAAATAAGATATTAACAGATTTTTGGACTAACTTATTTTAGGTGCTTTTGGATTTTAAGCAACTTTTTTAGAAGTGTTTGACAAAGACACAACTAAGCACTTCACTTTAGACTCAAAAATACCAAAATAAAAAGCCAAAAGTCAAACGTATGTAGCTAGCTACTTTTGGTGGTTGACATTTAAGTCACTTAAAAAGCTCATCTAAACACCCCCTAAATATTATTAATGTTCTTATTCTACTTTTGATTGTGTACAGCTATTTCTATTATAATTCTCTCCTCAAGCTAGTGCTTACAAATCATATGTACCTAATTTGTTACAAATTAATCAAGGAGCAGTGAGAGAGTTGGTGAAGATATCCGCAAGTTGATCAATTGTTTTCACAAATTTTGTAACAATATCTCCTGAGAGTATTTTTTCTTTGATGAAGTGATCATCATCTCAATGTCCTTATTCCTCTCATGAAACATTGGATTTGATGTCATATGAAAGGCCACTTGATTATCACACACAAATTCGATATGACCAGTTTCTCCAAATTTTAATTCTAACATAAATCGTTTGATCTAAACTAGCTAACAAGTTGCGACAACCATTGCTCGATATTATGCTCCTACACTGGATCGAGCAACCATAATCTACTTCGTACTCTACCACGACACTAAATTATTTTCAACTAAAACAAAATTTCTGGATGTAGAACGTCTATCAGAGGGTGATCCTGTCCAATCCGTGTTTGAATATCCGGTTATGCTCATGGCCTTGACTATCACACGGAAAAAAAACGGACTTACAACACTAATCGGAAAAGAGATGTCAAGTCTAGTCATTGTGAGAGAACTAGTTATGGGGTAAACTCAAAGCTTTAAGGGTTGAATTAAGAGAACTTAATGCATTTGTGGCATCCTATACTCAGAAATTCAGTGTGCTTGACAGAAACTAGATATTATCCAACTGCAGCTGGCCTATCAAGCACACAACTTGGCCCTTGTAGAAGAACATACTCAAAAGGCAAAGATTAGAAAATGGAGTGACATTGAGGAACAAGTGCTGAAACGGAAATCAAGAGTCAACTGGATAACTGGTGAGGATGCAAACACCAAATATTTTCATGTTTAGATGAAAATGAGAAGTAGCAGAAAAATTATTCCTCATTGATGATACTAGTGGACTTCAAGTCCGTTTGAATTGTCTTTAAAAAATAGTTTGTAAATCAAAAATAAAAAGTTAAAATGAAATGATTTTCAAGTCAAAAAGTAAAAGCTCTGGAGACCTACTTTTGGTTTTTGACTTATTTTAAGTCATGTTTTACCTTGTCAAACACTTTTTAATTTATTTTAAGTTATTTTTAACTTATTTTAATTTTTTTTTTATATTTGTCAAAAACTGACTCAAAAAAGATTTTATCAACTTTTAAGCCAATCCAACACCCTCTTAGAATTGGTGGAAGAGGAATTTATATCTTTCTTCACTAATCTTATGGGTACAGCAGCAAATCAGCTTCTTTGTCCAAATGTAGAGGTGATTGGAGAGGGACCATGTTTATCCTATCCCCAAAAGTGTTCCCTTATAGCTCATATAACTGATCAGGAGGTTATATATGCAATAGCAGGGATGGCCAGTGTTCCCTTATGGTATTGAGGGTTTACCTGTGGATTCATCCTAAGGATGTATTGTATGCAATGAAGGAGTTCTTTGAACCTGGGAGGTTGCACAGATGTTAATCGTACAGCTATTACCTTGGTACCCCAAAGTTACTACCCTAACCCATGTCAAAGACTGTAGGCTTATTGCTTGTTGCTCCACTATTTACAATGTATTCACCAAGATCCTAACTAATGGGATTAAACGAATTATAAGTGATCTTGTTAGCCCCTCACAATCTTCTTTCATTAAAGGAAGAAGCATTATATGTAATATACTATTTAGTCATGAGCTTATGAAATGGTACTCTAGGAAAGGCTTATCACCTAGATGTACTATGAAGGTTGATTTGAGAAAAGCTTATGACTCTTACAATGGGAATTCTTTAGACGACTACTTGCTGAACTAGGCTTTCCATTTATGTTTATTGGCTAGATAACGGAATGCATATCTACTGTCTCCTATTCCTTGATCATTAATAGAGGACTGACCAAACGGTTTCAGGGGAAGAGAGGGATTAGTCAATGGGATCCAATGTCCCCTTACTTATTTGTCTTAGCTATGGAGTATCTACAAAGGGAGATGGATGTACTGAAGGGGAATCCGCAGTTCCATTTTCATCCTAAATGCAAGAAGTTTGGGGTTGCACCTATTTGTTTTGCATATAACCTTCTGATATATTGCAAAGCTGATTTAGAGTCCATCCGGTCACTTTAGGAGGCATTTCATAGGTTTTTTGTGGTTTCAGGGCTACAGAAAAATGCAGAGAAAAGCTCCATCTTCCTTAGTGGGGTGAAATCTGAATTGAAGGTAACCTTACTAACAACATTGGGATATATTGAAGGAGAAATCCCTTTCAAATATTTGGGGGTTACCTATCTCTTCCAAGAAACTTACTATAGCTAAATGTATGCCATTGGTAGAGAAGTTCACAGAGAGAGTTAGGTGCTGGACAGCAAGACTTCTCGCATTATTTAGTTGATTAAATCTGTAACTTTTTGAGTGCAAACCTACTGGGCACTAATTTTTGTTCATCCAAAGAGAATCAACTGATTGAAAGAATATGCAAGATTTATCAGTGGACAGGTTCAACTATTAGCTCTAGGAAAGCATTGATTTCATGGGAAAAGCTGTCTTCCTAAGACTGCAGGTCCCAAAACAGAATCAACATGAGTGTGTGGGGATAAAGTTGCTATTTTGAAGTTATTATGGGCAATACATTAGAAAATGATTGCCTATGGATAATACCTACTATATACAGAATCAGAATATAGATCAATGCCCTATTCCATCTACTGCAACAAGGGATGTGAGAAAGATCCTAGAGATGGGAAATCTCTAAGGAATATGGTGGCACAAGGTGATATTACAACAAAGCTGAATACAGTAGTGGTGGGTGGTAAGTTCTCTATTCATAAGATGTATCTTAACCTGTTGCCAATTCATCCTAAAGTTTGCTGGAAAAATAATTCTCCACAACAAAATAATCACATAAGTTTATATTATGGTTAGCTGCTTGGAAGAGGTTAGCTACTATATATAGAGAGGTTTCTCAAATTCGGCACCCAAGTACCAATTGAATGTGCCTACTGCGAGGTACGGGTTGAGACCTTTTGATTACCTTTTATTTGCCTCTCATATTGCTGGCTCTTTGTGGACAAAAATGTTGAACTGGATGGGATTCACTAGACCTATGGGAAGCACGCATACTGAACTAGATTGGGCAAACAGTTGGGCAAGCAAGAAAACAGGAATAGGTCCAACAACCAACTATGTATTAGCAATGGTGTCTAGGTTATTTGGAGGGAAAGGAATGCCCATAAGATTTCAAAAGTCTGTCTTCCAATGTGAAAGGATATGCAAGGAGATTGGACTCTACATCTGTGTGCGTGGTAGAGACCTGCAAAAATGGACGTAACCACTGCAGAAGCTAAGCAAATTCGAGGTTACTGATACTTTATCGTGATAGGTAACTAATTTAAATAGTTGAGTCTTTCTATTTTCCAGTTTCAACTAGGAAAATGTAGTAGAACATGATTAAAAAATAGGTAACTAATGTAAATAGTTGAGTCTTTCTATTATCCCGTGGCTAAACTAGCATTTTTTCGTCTTATTCTGTCTATGGTTGTCGTTGGCCATTAACCAAAAAAAATTCTCAAACAAATCGAATGGAAGAGTCTTCACGTGCTGGTATGTGAGCAAGATCTCACAGGAAATTTTCATGTTTGATCGGCAAGTGAGAGAGCTTGTGACTTGTTTCTTCCCTTAAATTTTTCACCAATACTATGATACCAAGTGAAAAATATATGAGAAAAATATTATTGAATTGTGTATTGATATTATTACAGAGAGACCTAATTCATAGACACTATCTTATTATATTATAAGTGGGAAGCTTCTATGTCAAAATTTGAATTACAAAAATGTCCTTATGATATCATAATATTTATGGACAAAAATGTAAATATACATTAAATCTAAATAAAAGATATTGTATTCTATTAAACACTATTATTATATATTTTTCAACAAAATATAAATACACATTAATCATAATAAACATCATAATATATTTATAATAATAATATTAATATTATGAATTTAGTATTATATACAATGAATATATATACAATGGGATGATATCCTATTAAATGACAAAAGGAAATCAAAAGTTTTGCAACAATTAAAATCAATATATATATATATATATATATATATATATATATATATATATATATATATATATATATATATATATATATAAAATGAGGATCATAGAGGAGCTGATGTGTCACCTCTCTATGGCCTCCATTTCAATTTCTTTTTTTCCTCCTTTTTTTATTTTTTATTTTTTTCATTTCTTTTCATTAAATAATTTGATTATTAAAAATTCATTCATATTTATTATTCTAATGATACCTAATAAGTTACAATAAAACCTCCATCTATTTACATTCCCTACTTAAATAATATGTCTTTTCAACTTATTTTTAATTATTCTTATGGTTTACACAAACTATAAATGACAACTATCTATATTCAATGATCATTCTCATTATCTCATTCTTTCTTTTTATTAGTATAGTTTTTCCTCTTTTACATTTTTTTTCTTCATCTTTTTCATCAATCATGTACTTAATAAGTTCACCATATGATCTTCATATTGATAAAGATCATAGATATATTCTTCAAGATTCATCAAATTGATGTTTGCATTAGTTTGGTACAAGTTTATGAAAATGAAGAAGGAATCATAATTATTTCAAGATTTCATCAAGAAGATGGTTATATTAGTAAAAAAATTTGAATGATTTCCAAATATTTTGAAGATTAATTCATTCATGTATTGTTTTGATTATATTTCTTAGTTAGATATATAATTTCATGTTATTCAACAAAAATTAAATTATGAAACTCTACTAATTAACACATTAGAAAGCTCAATTAACATTATTTTCTTCATTTTACTTTGCTCTTTTTCTTATTATTATTATTATTGTTATTATTATTATTATTATTATTGTTATTATTATTATTATTATTATTATTATTATTATTATTATTATTATTATTATTATTATTATTATTATTATTATTATTATTATTATTATTATGTGAATGAATGAAGATGAAAAGTTATATAGTTTTATTTTTATGTAATTTTTTCGTCAAGTACTAATTAATATTTTAATTTTTGTCACAGTTGAAAAATATAATATTGTACATGATACATTTCTTATAGCTATTGCATATTAATGTCCCTAAAAAATATATGATGTAGTTTATCATATTAAAAAATAGTCATAGACTAAACAAAAAATAAATTAATCATTTTTAGTACTTTTAAAAAAATTAATGAATAAATAAATTATTTAATGAAAAGAATGAAGAAAAATTTTTCCCTTAGTCACATTAATTATATTAAAACTAAAAAGTGTAATTTATTTAACTTCTCTTAATTATTGAAAATGAGAAACATAAAAAAAGTGATGTGACATTTATCTTCTCTTTATTGACCTTTTTTCTTATTTAAATTAATTAATTTTTGTAAAAGTAATTTACTTAATTAATTAAAAATAATTTTTATTAATAGAGAAACATTTACAATAAAAACTTTTCACATACTACTTTATTAGGAGTAAATAATAATCATCCATAACTCACATCTAATTTCCAATCCTAATAGATTAATTTTCCACTTTTTTTTTTTTTTACCTTCTTGGGATTATAATTTTAGAATAACAATTTTAAAAAAATATTTTAAGTTATTTTCTCTTTATTATTTACTTACAATTAATATATCTATTTACATATAAAGTTAGAATGTTAGAAATAAATAAGATGATGTGGTACATTTCTATCCCCTCCGATCACATTTATCTTTTCTCTAAATTATTTAGCATGTTTTTTAATTTTTCTTCACCAGTGTGATATTGTAAAATATATTTTCAAAATTTCCTCTTCAAATAATTACTTAATAGTATTATTTTGCATAATTAACATTTTTTTTATATATGTAACTTTTATTTTTAATTGTTAATTGTTAATTAATAATATTCATGACTTCAAAACCTTTCATGTGGATAACCCCATAAAGTAATTAATGTGCAAGTTATATAGTTTTTCTTATCTTACTTTGTTGCTACAAGTAACTATTTTAAAGACATTTTCTATAGAGTTTTTATATTTTATTAGTATTTTTTATATATTATAAATTTATAAGTGTTTATTAACAGTTTGGTATATTGCAACAATTACTTTTTTTTGGTTCTGTAATAATAATTATTGTGTTGCTATTTTTTTTTAAATATTGAATGTTTGCTTTTCATATTAGATTCATGTTAAATTAAAAAAAGTAAGTATAGTATATTGTTAGTTGAATAATGAAAATATGATACTCCTATTGAATTGCTTATGTAGTGTTGACATGATTTCTCAATATACCGAAGATGATTTTCACCAAAATAAAAGTCAACCTTTTATTATTTTACAAGCAATAGATTCTAAAAGATGTAATTATTTTAGATAAAATAATATGATAAGCATGACTTGAAATTAGTTGTATATTTCCACTCTAGGAATTTCATTCACACACACACACACATATATATATATATATATATATATATATATATATATATATATATATATATATATATATATATATATATATATATATATATATATATGTTTTCTAATTTATCAAATTATTGGTTATCAATTTATTTAGAGTAACTTTTTTCATTAATATTTTTTTTATGAACACTGTATAATTTAACTGTAACGACCTGTTTAGTCGTTTTGAGCAGCAGATATTATGTCTGGAAAAAACTGTCTGAGTCGACGGAATCCACGACGGACCGTCATGGGCAAGACGGACCGTCGAGGGTGTCTCGTTCCAAAACACTTAGAATTCTGAAATTTGGGTACTGAAATCGACTCTCTGAACTTTGTGACGGACCTGCAGGACGGACCGTCGTGTGTACGACGGACCGTCACAGACTCTTCAAGGAAATTGAGTCTCTGAACTTTGCGACGGACCTGCAGGACGGACCGTCACAGCTATGACGGACCGTCACAGGTTGCGTAATCCCAGGCTGGGTCGGATTTCTGTTTAAGTTTTAAAGGGGCATTTTGGACTATTCCTGCTATAATTATAATTTTCGTGGGTTAATATTAATAAATCAAATTCTTGGGGGTTAAAAGAGATAACCTTGAGTTAATTAGTGGGTTCCTATTGTCATCTTTTATACTTAATTATATGCTAATTAGGGTAAAAGAAAGAGGGTTTGAATAAAAAAAAAAGAGAAAGAACAAAGAGAGAGAGAGGGGATCGAATGAGAAAGAGGAGAAACGAAGAGGAAACAAAGCTTTGGGGAATTTGCTTGCTTGATCACTAATCTTTGGTGGAGGTAGGTTATGGTTTTGATACTATTCGTAGTAAACTCTTAATAGCGAATGATATGTATTGGTAGTATTGTAAACCCTTCTATATGCTTAATTATATGCTTGCATGATTGTGATTATATAATTGTGATAAAATAAGCATGATAAAGCCATTGAATCCTAAATCTTGAAAGAAACCCTAATCTACTTTGTTAATGATGATGCCTGGGTATAAAAGGAGGCTTGATGAATTGATAGAATGAGATTAGTGGATCGGAGTGTCACGTTCCGACATATAGTATTAAGGGATCGGGTGTCACGAACCGACACGTAGAATTAGGGGATCGGAGTGTCATGTTCCGACACATAGTATTAGGGGATCGGGTGTCACGAACCGACACGTAGAATTAGGGGATCGGAGTGTCACGTTCCGACACATAGTATTAGGGGATCGGGTGTCACAAACCGGCACGTAGAAGTAGGGGATCGGAGTGTCACGTACCGACACATAGTAGTAGGGGATCGGAGTGTCACGTACCGACACAAGAGGAATAAAGATAATGAATCTGGAAAGATGTTAAATATACTCAATCTAATGAACCAAATTCCCAAATGAGTATGGTATTGAGACTTGAGTCCTCATGGATGAACTTGGTGGTACTTATTGTTGATTATAGTACTTGTTGTTGCTACACGTTGAGTATTGTAGTTGATTTATGATATTAACTGATATATACTGTTTTCTATTTTGAGTTGGCTGATGATACCTACACAGTACTTGTGTTTTGTACTAACCCCTACTTGTATGTTTCTTTCTTTGTTATTTGTGGAGTGCAGCAAACGTGCCGTCGTCTTCAAATCAACCGCAACTCTAGCCAGTCTTCATTACACCGGAATTCAGGGTGAGCTAATGCTTCTAGCTTGGACTGGATCTTCTTCTTCAAGTCTTGATGCCTCGAGATTCCGGCATGGACTAGCTTTTACTTATTTTAGCTTTCTTAGATATTCTTAGTTTTAGTAATTGAGGATAGATGTTCTTGTGATGATGACTTCCAGATTTTGGGGATAATAATAGTTATTGAGTTTTTAATAGTTATTGAATTGATTTCATTAATGAGTTTAAGTCTTCCGCATTGTATTTTGATATTATTTTGAAATGTTGGGTTTGGTATTGGTTGGTTCGCTCAAATAGGAGGGTAAGTGTGGGTGCCAGTCGCGGCTCGGTTTTGGGTCGTGACATTAACTCCCTCCTAAAATATAATTTAGAATTTACTACAGCCGCATAAACAAAAAGAAAATTTCATGAAATTATTTTTCTTTCTTTACATGTTTCTAAAGATAACATATCAAATCGATTATATTAAATCAACTATATTTAAAATACTAAAAGCATAGATAGTGAACAACAAGTTGAAAAATATAATTTATTGGGTTTAATGATAAAAATATTTGACTCGATATATTTAAACCAAAAAATTTATTCATTAATCTAATTATGTCCGCGCGAAGCGCGGATATGTTAACTAGTGACTATTATAAATGGGAAGCTCCAAAGTTAAAAGTTAAATTACAGTTTTCCCCTTTTAATTTTTTATTTTTTATTTTTTACTTTCTTGGGCATTTAAGTAAAAAGTAGTCCAAAGGTCATAACTTTTTAATAAATAACCATGTATTTCAAGGACTATATTGATATATAAACTATACTTCTTCGATGAGAGATGACCCACATAAGTTTTTCTTTTTTAATTTTCAGGAATGACAGATAGATTTTTTCTTTAATATTGATCAGCTTTTGCATTTGTTTATAATCAATATCTTTAAATTGAAAGACTTTTTTTATATTATGTATATTGCTTGTTGTTTTCTCTTGTTTTTTGGGTCTTCTTCATGAACATCTATATGCGTGGTTATATTCTTTTGTTGTATTTAGATTATTTGAAATAACATTATGCCCACTTAACTTTGAAGAATCATGTGATTGCATTTTTTTTTATTCGTGCAGGTTCTATACAGATAAAGTTGACGATAAATAATTTCTTTCCTTTCTTCTGGTAATAATTTCTTTCCTTTAGGGGTGGGCATAAACACCGAAAAACCGAAAAACCGAACCGAACCGAAATTTTTCAGAATTTCGGTTTCGGTATTTCGGTTTTCGGTTCGGTATTCGGTTTATTTTTTTGTATTTTCGATATTTCGGTTCGGTTTTCGGTATTAATTACTTTGGAATTCGGTATTTCGGTTTAAACCGAAATATTATATTATAATTTATAAATTATATTATATTTAATAATTATTAATATTAAATAATTTTTTTTAAAAAAATAAGAAACCCTAATAGCTAATACACACTTTCTAGTTTTCTATACAGCCTCCTCACTATTCACTCCTCATCCTCTCCTCTTCATCAATTCAAACTTCAACTCTTCTTCCTCTTTTTTCTCATCTTCCTCTTCTACTCCAGCCGCCGTCCATCGTCCACCAGCAACAGCGCCGCCAGCAGCAGTCCAGCAGCAGCCGCCAGTTAGCCGCCAGCGCGACAGCCAGCAGCCAGTGCGACAGCCAGCAACCAGCCACCAGCCAGCACCCAGCGCGACAGCAGCAGCAGCCAGCCAGCCGCCGGTGACAGCAACGGCCAGCCGCCGGCAACAGGCCCATTAAAAACCGAAATAAAAAACCGAACCGAATTAATAAAAACCGAACCGAATTAACAAAAACCGAATCGAACCGAAATATTTCGGTTCGGTATTCGGTACGCAATTTACAAAAACCGAAAACCGAAAAAACCGAAAAAAAAAAACCGAACCGAACCGAAATACCGAATGCCCACCCCTACTTTCCTTTCTCCTTGTAATCATTATTTCATTATAGAATTATAGTTTTTATTTTGGTTTTGGGTGAAAATGTTTACCCAACACCTTTTGAACTAACAAAACTTATTTTTTTATGATTGCCTTTGTATTTCCTATTTTTAATTTATCAATTGTTTTACATTTTAAAAGTCTCTAAAAAGAGTTACTATTATTTATATTACTTTTAATAATAAATTCTATCCATAGATTAATAATATAATAATATATTCATATTCATTGCATTTAAATCTACGAAACATAATTTTCATTTTTTGTTATATAAATTTATGAATTTTCAATTGGTACATATGTTATATTTCTATTCTAGAAGTAGAAAAATTATAAATTGAAAGTTCAATTATCAAAAAGTACATTAAAAATTGTAGGGCATTTTTATCCTTTAATCATGAACAATCTTCTTCATATTCATGTACAAAATAATAATAAAATATTCAAAAAATATATCTTCTAATTATAATAATTATCAAATTATAATGAATCTAACAAAAGGCAAAATGAGTTAAGTAGTATAACCATCACTATATTTAACAACTATTAAATTTTTTCCTTCTTATTTCTTGTAATTCAAAGGAGTAGACAAAAAACTTTATCTTTATGTATTCTTCATATAATTAATATAAGTAAGAGTTAATAATGATGTGATTTTTGTAGAAACTTCATCACAACTTAATCAAAAAAAATAATACTGACAATTTAAACACTCAACACTTATTTAGTTATAGTATTTTATATTTCTATATATGCAAATTATAAACTGTACTACTTATTATAAATGTAAATATAAATATTAAAGCATGACACTTCATTGCATATTCAAGTTAATTTTCGTCCTCATTCCAAAACTAGGTAATTTTTTTTGTTTTTCTTTTTGTTACCTTCCACAATTTTTGATATTTTTGCTTAATTAAACAAATTTTTTTTGCACTTCCGTCTTTAGCTCTTCTCTAACTAATCTAATGGTGAGATTTTTGATGTGCTAATTATAAGTTTATTTTTTTGAATACAATGTATTTAAAGATGTAGATAAAAATATTTGTTGGTTGAGGCGAAGGCTAAATCACGTAACTGTAACGACCTGTTTAGTCGTTTTGAGAAGTAGAGTTTATTTCTGGTAATAACTATCTGGGTCGACGGATCCCACGACGGACCGTCATGGGCACGACGGACCGTCGAGGGGGTGTCGTTCCAAAACACTTAGATTCTGAAATTTGGGTACTGAGATCGACTCTCTGAACTTCAAGACGGAACTGCAGGACGGACCGTCGTAGGCACGACGGACCGTCACCAATCTTTCCACAGAATTAACTCTCTGACCTTTGTGACGGACCTGCAGGACGGACCGTCACAGTCATGACGGACCGCCACAGTCATGACGGACCGCCATAGGCTCCGTAAGTCCACTCGGGTCGGAATTCTGCTAAAGTTTTTAAAGGGGTGTTTTGGACTATTCATGATTATAATTATAAAGTTAGTGGGTTAATGCTAATAAATTATTTATTTGGGGGTTAAAGGAGACAACTTAAACCTAAATAGTGGGTTACTTTTATCATAATAAACTATGTGATAATTAGGGTAAAACAAAGAGAAAAATAAAAAGAAAAAGAGAGACAACGATCGAGAGAGAGAGGAACGAAGAGGACAGCAGGGCATTGGGAATTAGCTTGCTTGATCACGATTCTTCGGTGGAGGTAGGTTATGGTTTATGCTATTCCGTAGTAAACTCTAAATAGCGATTGATATGTATTGGGTGATTCTGTAAAATCTTCTATATGCTTGATTGTGTGTTGCATGATGTGATTATGTAATTGTGATGGATTATAAGGTTGAGGTTATTGAATCTTTAATTCTAAAATCTCTCTATTAAGATGACGACTTGGCATAAAGAAGGGTTGATGAACTAAAAGGATGAGATTAGGGGATCGGGTGTCACGAACCGACACGTAGAATTAGGGGATCGGGTGTCACAAATCGGCACGTAGAATTAGGGGATCGGGTGTCACGAACCGGCACGTAAAATTAGGGGATCGGGTGTCACGAACCGGCACTTAGAATTAGGGGATCGGGTGTCACGAACCGGCACGTAGAATTAGGAGATCGGGTGTCACGAACCGACACGTAGAATTAGGGGATCGGGTGTCACGAACCAGCACATAGAATTAGGGGATCGGAGTGTCACGTTCCGACACGTAGTAGTAGGGGAGCGGAGTGTCACGTACCGACACAAGAGGAATAAAGAGAATGAATCTTGAATTATGTTAATATACTCAATTTGAAGAACCTAATTCCTAAATGAGTATGGTGTGGAGGCTTGAGTTCTCATAGGTGTGTTTGGTGTTGTTGCAAATGATTCTTGACTTGTTGATTGTCACCTGTTAAGTATTGTGGTCGATTTTATGTTATTGTTCAATATATATTGTTTTCTATTCTGAGTTGACCGTTGATACCTACTCAGTACGTGTTCCTTGTACTGACCCCTACTTGTAAATTGTTTTCTTTGTTATTGTGGAGTGCAGCAAACGTGCCATCGACTTCGACTCGTCCGCAACTCTAGCAAGTCTTCATCACACCAGATTTCAGGGTGAGCTATTACTTCTAGCTTGGACTGGATCTTCTTCTTCACGTCTTGATGCCTTGAAGTTCGGGCATGGACTAGCTGTTTATTTATTTTAGCTTCTTAGATACTTTTAGATTTAGTAATTTGAGGATAGTTGTTCTTGTGGTGATGACTTCCAGATTTTGGGGATAATAGTTAATAAACTTTAGAAGCTTGTTTATTGGTTATATTAATAAAGATTTTGAGTCTTCCGCATTGTATTTTGTTCATTATGGTTGAAATATTGGTAAATGACTGGGGTTTAGATTGGTTGGTTCGCTCACTTAGGAGGATAAGTGTGGGTGCAACTCGTAGCTCGTTTTGGGTCGTGACAAACTTGGTATTAGAGCATTAGGTTCGTTGGTCTCATCACACAAGAACGAGTCTAGTAGAGTCTTAAGGAACGGTAGGGGGACGCCTTTACTTTTCTTTGAGAGGCTATAGGACTTTAGGAAAATTCCATTCTTTCTTTCTTTCGTGCTATTACTTGGATCCAATTGGTATCTAGGTGATACAAATTGGTATCTGACATCCTCACTCTATTTCGTAGATGGTTAGAACTAGAGCAACAACTGTGCCAACACCAACACCGGCAAGACAGGATGCGTCTGAGCCAGCCACTGGGGCTGTAGCTCAAAGAAAAGCAGTGGCAAGAGGTCGTGGTAGAGGTCGCGGGAGGACGTCCTCTAGAGGTAGAGGACAAACACCTGGCCCAGCTAGTACTAGGGCAGTGACTCCTCCACCGACTGATGAGGTAGTAAGAGAGGGTGAGGAAGGGGAAAATGAACAAGTGCAAGATGAGGAGTTACCACCCCAACCTACCCCAGAGATGATTAACCAGGTTCTTGCCTATCTTAGCGGGTTATCTGATCAGGGCCAGACACCTCCAGTGTTTTCTGCACCATCACCTCAGGTTCCGAGAGTACAACATGCAGCTGCTATGGCTCCCCGCATGGATGCCTCATTGGAAATAGGCACGTTTCCTCGATTGACTACAGGACCTATAATGACTAGTGATCAACATGAACTTTTCACTAAATTCTTGAAGTTGAAACCTCCAGTCTTCAAGGGTGCTGAATCTGAGGATGCCTATGATTTTCTGGTTGATTGTCATGAGTTGCTACATAAGATGGGCATAGTAGAACGATTTGGCGTTGAGTTTGTAACTTATCAGTTTCAAGGAAATGCCAAAATGTGGTGGCGGTCGTATGTTGAGTGTCAACCAGCACAGGCACCACCTCTGACTTGGGCATCATTTTCTAACTTATTTATGGAAAAGTATATACCCCGGACCTTGAGGGATAGGAGGAGAGATGAGTTCCTGAGCCTAGAGCAAGGAAGGATGTTTGTTGCTGCTTATGAGGCTAAGTTTTGTGCATTATCCAGATATGCCACTCAGCTTTACTTCAGTCTACAAGAGCGGATTCTTCGCTTTGTGAAAGGATTGAGGTAAGATCTACAGATTTCAGCCTTACAGGTAGCTGCTGCAGCAAAATCTTTTCAGGAAGTAGTTGATTTTGTGATAGAGGTAGAGGGGGTGAAGCCAAGCGATTTCACCACATCATCGGCATCTAAGCGGTTTCGTAAGGGAGGTGAGTTCAGTGGGTCCTACTCCAGAGGGCAGAGTTCAGGAGGTTACCCATCCCGACCCATTCAGTCTTCACTGCAGGCTGTAGCTGCTGGGGGACCATCGCAGACCAGTCAACATTTCTCTGAGTTTGAGGGTTACCCCCAGAATTCATCATTTTCACAGAGACCTATGCTTGACCTCAGAGAATGTTATGGATGTGGGGAGACTGGACATATTAGG
Organism: Solanum chilense; assembly: GCA_032847665.1. Taxonomy (NCBI): domain Eukaryota; kingdom Viridiplantae; phylum Streptophyta; class Magnoliopsida; order Solanales; family Solanaceae; genus Solanum; species Solanum chilense. The sequence goes on from CM064963.1 coordinate 41,027,613, forward strand.
AGGAATTGTCCAAAACAGAGTTACAAACCCCCAATAGCTAGAGGAAGAGGTGGTCATGGTAGAGGCCGTCATTCTGGAGGACGTGGTGGCCAAGGAAATGGTGGTCACCAAACCAGTCGGGGTGGCGGGCAAGTTGGAACGACTGCAGCGCAACATGGTAGGGGCAACGGGCAGACAGGTGATAGGGCCCATTGTTATGCTTTCCCTGGGAGGTCTGAAGCAGAGACATCTGATGATGTTATCACAGGTAATCTTTTGGTTTGTGATTGCATGGCTTCTGTATTATTTGACCCTGGATCCACATTTTCATACGTATCTTCCCCATTTGCTACTGGTCTTAATTTACATTGTGAATTGCTTGACATACCTATACGTGTCTCTACTCCTATGGGTGAGTCTGTGATAGTTGAGAAGGTGTATAGATCTTGTCTTGTTAATTTTGTGGGGAGCAATACTTATGTAGATCTGATTATTCTAGAGATGGTCGATTTCGATGTGATTTTGGGTATGACTTGGCTTTCTCCAAATTTTGCAATCTTAGATTGTAATGCCAAAACTGTGACATTGGCCAAGCCTGGGACAGATCCGCTAGTGTGGGAGGGTGACTATATTTCCACTCCAGTTCGTATCGTTTCTTTCCTTCGTGCTAAGAGAATGGTTAGTAAGGGTTGTTTAGCCTTCTTGGCCCATCTCAGGGATGATACTTCCCAAGTACCCTCGATAGAGTCTGTCTCGATAGTCCGTGAGTTCCTGGATGTGTTTCCTGCAGACCTTCCTGGTATGCCACCGGATAGGGATATTGATTTCTGTATTGATTTGGAGCCGGATACTCGCCCCATTTCTATACCCCCTTATAGAATGGCCCCGGCAGAGTTAAGGGAGTTAAAGGCTCAACTTCAGGAGTTGCTAGGTAAAGGTTTTATTAGACCGAGTGCATCCCCTTGGGTGCTCCGGTGTTATTTGTGAAGAAGAAGGATGGGAGTTTCCGGATGTGCATAGACTACCGGCAGTTGAATAAAGTAACTATTAAGAACAAGTATCCCATTCCTCGCATTGATGACTTGTTCGATCAGTTACAAGGTGCTTGTGTCTTCTCTAAAATCGACTTGAGATCCGGTTATCATCAATTGAAAATACGGGCAACAGATGTGCCAAAGACCGCCTTTCGAACCAGGTATGGGCATTATGAATTCGTAGTAATGTCGTTTGGTCTTACGAATGCCCCTGCTGCTTTCATGAGCCTGATGAACGGGATTTTTAAGCCAAATCTGGATCTCTTTGTTATCGTATTTATTGATGATATACTGATATACTCAAAGAGCAGGAAGGAACATGAGGAGCATTTGAGAATTGTATTGGAGTTGTTGAGGAGGAAAAAGCTTTATGCCAAATTCTCCAAGTGTGAGTTTTGGCTAGATTCAGTGTCCTTCTTGGGGCACGTGGTTTCTAAGGATGGAGTGATGGTGGATCCTTCTAAGATTGAAACATCGAGGATTTGGGTAAGACCTACTAATGTGTCAGAGGTAAGGAGCTTTGTTGGTTTAGCCAGCTACTACCGTCGATTTGTCAAGGGATTCTCTTCTAGTGCTTCCCCGCTGACAAATTTGACTAAGCAGAACATTCCATTTGTATGGTCGGACGAATGTGAAGAAAGCTTTCAGAAACTCAAGACCTTGCTGACTACTGCACCTATCCTTACCTTGCCAGTAGAGGGTAAGAATTTCATTGTTTATTGCGATGCATCTTATTCTGGGTTGGATGCAGTGCTAATGCAAGAGAGTAATGTAATCGCTTATGCTTCAAGGCAACTAAAGGTGCATGAATGTAACTATCCGACCCGTCATTTGGAATTGGCTGCAGTTGTGTTTGCATTAAAGCAATGGAGACATTATTTATATGGGGTCAAGTGTGAAGTCTACACAGATCATCGTAGTTTACAGTATGTCTTTACCCAGAAAGACTTGAATTTGAGGCAGAGGTGGTGGATGGAACTGTTGAAGGACTATGATATTACTATTCTGTATCACCCAGGAAAAGCAAATGTGGTGGCTGATGCTTTAAGTAGAAAAGCAGGGAGCATGGGAAGTCTAACTCACTTACAGGTTTCTAGACGCCCATTGGCTAGAGAGCCAACGACTTTATGAGGCTGGAAGTACTAGAAAAGGGAGGATTTTTGGCCTGTGTGGAGGCAAGATCTTCTTTTCTTGACAAGATCAAGGGAAAACAATTTGATGATGAGAAGCTGAGCCGAATTCGGGATATGGTGTTGCGAGGAGAGGCTAAAGAAGCAATAATTGATGAGGAAGGTGTTTTGAGGATTAAGGGAAGGGTATGTGTGCCCCGTGTTGATGATTTTATCCACACTATCCTTACAGAGGCTCATAGTTCCGAATATTCTATACATCCTGGTGCAACCAAGATGTACCGTGACCTAAAGCAACACTTTTGGTGGAGTAGAATGAAGCGTGACATTGTTGATTTTGTTGCCAAATGTCCACATTGTCAGCAAGTAAAATATGAACACCAGAGGCCCGGAGGAACACTTCAGAGAATGCCCATTCCTGAATTGAAGTGGGAAAGAATTGCAATGGACTTCGTGGTTGGTCTTCCAAAGACATTGGGAAAGTTTGATTCTATTTGGGTGATTGTTGACAGGTTAACTAAGTCTGCTCACTTCATCCCGGTCAAGACGACTTACAATGCAGAGAAGTTAGCAAAACTCTATATCTCAGAGATTGTTCGATTGCATGGAGTTCCACTTTCTATTATATCAGATAGAGGTACGCAATTTACTTCTAAGTTTTGGAGAACATTGCATGCTGAATTAGGTACTAAGTTGGATCTTAGTACTGCCTTCCACCCTCAGACCAATGGTCAGTCTGAGCTAACGATTCAGGTATTGGAGGATATGCTTCGTGCATGTGTGATAGAATTTGGTGGTCATTGGGATAACTTCTTACCCTTATCAGAGTTTTCATACAATAATAGCTATCACTCAAGTATTGATATGGCTCCATTTGAGGCACTGTATGGGAGGAGATGTAGGTCCCCCATTGGTTGGTTTGATGAATTTGAGGTTAGACCTTGGGGTACTGATCTTTTGAGGGATTCATTAGAGAAAGTGAAATCTATTCAAGAAAAGCTTTTAGCAGCTCAGAGTAGGCAGAAGGAATATGCAGATCGAAAGGTTAGAGACTTGGAGTTCATGGAGGGTGAACAAGTCTTGCTGAAGGTTTCACCCATTAAGGGTGTGATGCGGTTTGGTAAGAGAGGTAAGCTAAGTCCGAGGTATATTGGACCATTTGAAATACTTAAGCGAGTAGGGGAGGTGGCTTACGAATTAGCCTTGACTCCAGGACTCTCAGGAGTGCACCCGGTATTTCATGTGTCTATGCTGAAGAAATACCATGGAGATGGCAACTACATTATTTGTTGGGATTCAGTTCTTCTTGATGAAAATTTGTCTTATGAGGAGGAGCCTGTTGCTATTTTAGATAGAGAAGTCCGCAAGTTGAGATCAAAGGAGATTGCATCTATAAAGGTTCAGTGGAAGAATCGGCCAGTTGAAGAGTCCACTTGGGAGAATGAGGCTGATATGCAAGAAAAATATCCACATATGTTCACAGATTCAGGTACTCTTCCTCGTCCTTGTTTTCTCCCTTGATCGTTCGAGGACAAACGATGGGTAAATTGGTATCTATTGTAACGACCTGTTTAGTCGTTTTGAGCAGTAGAGTTTATTTCTGGTAATAACTCTCTAGGTCGACGGATCCCACAACGGACCGTCATGGGCACGACGGACCGTCGAGGGGGTGTCGTTCCAAAACACTTAGATTTTGAAATTTGGGTACTGAGATCGACTCTCTGAACTTCAAAACAGAACTGCAGGACGGACCGTCGTAGGCACGACGGACCGTCACCAATCTTTCCACAGAATTAACTCTCTGACCTTTGTGACGGACCTGCAGGACGGACCGTCACAGTCATGACGGACCGTCACAGGCTCCGTAAGTCCACTCGGGTCGAAATTCTGCTAAAGTTTTTAAAGGGGTGTTTTGGACTATTCATGATTATAATTATAAAGTTAGTGGGTTAATGCTAATAAATTATTTATTTGGGGGTTAAAGGAGACAACTTAAACCTAAATAGTGGGTTACTTTTATCATAATAAACTATGTGATAATTAGGGTAAAACAAAGATAAAAATAAAAAGAAAAAGAGAGAGAACGATCGAGAGAGAGAGGAACGAAGAGGACAGCAGGGCATTGGGGAATTAGCTTGCTTGATCACGATTCTTCGGTGGAGGTAGGTTATGGTTTATGCTATTCCATAGTAAACTCTAAATAGCGATTGATATGTATTGGGTGATTCTGTAAAATCTTCTATATGCTTGATTGTGTGTTGCATGATGTGATTATGTAATTGTGATGGATTAGAAGGTTGAGGTTATTGAATCTTTAATTCTAAAATCTCTCTATTAAGATGACGACTTGGCATAAAGAAGGGTTGATGAACTAAAAGAATGAGATTAGGGGATCGGGTGTCACGAACCGACACGTAGAATTAGGGGATCGGGTGTCACGAACCGGCACGTAGAATTAGGGGATCGGGTGTCACGAACCGGCACGTAGAATTAGGGGATCGAGTGTCACAAACCGACACGTAGAATTAGGGGATCGGGTGTCACGAACCGGCACGTAAAATTAGGGGATCGGAGTATCACGTTCCGACACGTAGTAGTAGGGGAGCGGAGTGTCACGTACCGACATAAGAGGAATAAAGAGAATGAATCTTGAATTATGTTAATATACTCAATTTAAAGAACCTAATTCCTAAATGAGTATGGTGTGGAGGCTTGAGTTCTCATAGCTGTGTTTGGTGTTGTTGCAAATGATTCTTGACTTGTTGATTGTCACCTGTTAAGTATTGTGGTCGATTTTATGTTATTGTTCAATATATATTGCTTTCTATTCTGAGTTGGCCGATGATACCTACTCAGTACGTGTTCCTTGTACTGACCCCTACTTGTAAATTGTTTTCTTTGTTATTGTGGAGTGCAGCAAACGTGCCATTGACTTCGACTCGTCCGCAACTCTAGCCAGTCTTCATCACACCAGATTTCAGGGTGAGCTATTACTTCTAGCTTGGACTGGATCTTCTTCTTCACGTCTTGATGCCTTGAAGTTCGGGCATGGACTAGCTGTTTATTTATTTTAGATTCTTAGATACTCTTAGATTTAGTAATTTGAGGATAGATGTTCTTGTGGTGATGACTTCCAGATTTTGGGGATAATAGTTAATAAACTTTAGAAGCTTGTTTATTGGTTATATTAATAAAGATTTTGAGTCTTCCGCATTGTATTTTGTTCATTATGGTTGAAATATTGGTAAATGACTGGGGTTTAGATTGGTTGGTTCGCTCACATAGGAGGATAAGTGTGGGTGCCACTCGCGGCTCGTTTTGGGTCGTGACAGTAACATTATGAAAAATTACAAAGTAGAGGTAAGAATCTTTTGAGGTATTTTTTTAGGAATAATGCAGTTGAATCTCTTTTATTCAGCTTGAACTTAAATGATTTTGACTTGCTGATAGATGATGATAACGTCATACAGAGAGGAGTTTACCCTCAAAGATCTTGAGAAGAAAATGACATATGCATACATTGTTACTAATCTTTTTATAATTTTACTCTGAATTTAAATATAATTTTTATTTTTCTTATAGATGTAAAATGACTATTTTAGAGGGTAGGAGATATTGTATTATATTACATTGAATTTCAGATACTTGTGATAAAGAAAGAGACTACATATATGATCCTAACCTCAAAATTGAATTATCATTGGATTAGGAGAATAAGGAATGTCGGAGTGTATTTGATTTATTAATCCTAACCATATAGTTGACTATTCTGCTTAAAAAATAGAAATTTGACCTTTTACGTTCTTACGAATTATAAGGACTCACATTTAATATGAATTTTTATATAAAATTTTACTTATAAAAGAGTGATAAATGGGATAATTATGCTCCATTTCATCACACTCCCAACTTCACAATGATCACATAAATATGACATATTTACGCAAGTATACAACATCATCCTTTTCTCCTAGAATAATAAGAATATGATACTGAGGTTGATATTTATTTTCTTCCAAATAAATAATTGCTTTTTAATTGTATGTTATAATGGTTTAAAATGCTAATTTAGGATACTAGCTTTATAAAATTATTCCTACAATTGTATTACTAAAAAGAGTTAGTTAAATGCTTTCACTTTAAAACGCATATACATATCTTAATTTTGTGTAAGATTCTTTAGAGCAATTTGTAGTAACATTACAACTTATATTTTATCATGTTATGTTGTAGCTGTTACAAACAACCACATATTTATTATTTGATTATACATTTCACCTATATAACTAAATTTTATTGTTTTCTAAGTTTAAGCAATCTTTAATATTCAGTATTGAACAATTACGTCATTTAAGTAGCTTAGTTATTTGTTTCTTCAAATTTATATTACTCTTTTCACACATATTGATATTATCTTATTCTTTTTTTTGAAAAAATATGCTAGCAGAATTGGGACACACGTGCAACGTGCCCTAAAACTAGTAATACAAATAATTATTATTCCTAGTTCTATTTGGTATTCTAAGTAGGATTGTGTAAAACTATTTCTATTCTATCAGTCTCTCTTAAAATAGGCTAAAACAATTTAATATAGGAATTAAAAAAGTGGAAAAAGATCAAAATACTGGGTTTCTGAAGTTTGATCTGAGAGTTCCATTTACGATACGTATTCCATTTACGAGTCGTAAAAGTCAGATATAGTCTAGTTTTAGGACTTTGATCCACAAGCTCATCTAAGACATGTGCTTCTTGCTCGTGAAACTCAGGCTAAATTTCCAATCTCTGAAGTTGATCTACTGATCCCATATACAGTTCGTGGTTTGTTATATGTCCCGTAGATGGCGCCTGTAAATCCCAAAATTTCTGCAGACTTAAGACTTTAGAACTTGTGGGGTGTGAGACCATCTTTGCCCCAATTGTTTAGTACTTCCCTTGTGCTACCTGGCATCACCCATCTGATTCCTCGGGTTGAAAATTTTACATATCTGATCTGTCACATACAATGTAAAAAGAGAAGGTTGGTTATCCCATGTCAATATTACTTCTTTGGCCATGAGCGATGTCAAGAATGCTACTTTAAAATGTAATCTTGGACTCTACAGATCAGCTTCCATGGCCAACAGCACACTATTCTTGGACAAGTTCTGTTCTCTATATGCGTGTCCTTTGCCATTCCGTACTTATCTCCAGTAGTGCCTTTGAACTGAGATATGGTACTATATGATTCAGTTATCCGAATTCCCAATTATCTAGAAAACTTCTGAAGGTATGCTCCATCCCTGCTCAGACCATTCTTCAGCCAAACTTATGTTGTTGGCATAAGTTGTAGATGTCTGGATATATTTGTTTCAATTAATTGTCCATGATCAATCCTCCCAAAACGATATGTAAATTCCAAAAAAGAATGTTGCAAGCTAATGGCACTCTTGTGGCTTTTTAAACCATGTTTTCAGCTGATATTTTGATGTTTAATTTATCTATTGCTAAGCTCTGCTTATACAATCTTCAAGTTGTCCCAAAGGAGTTAATCTAATCCAGAAACTAGGTCAACCAGAATAAATAAAATTGTGGAGACTTTGTAGCTTTACTTCCCTTCACACACTTTTTCATCCATTGTCTGCAATTTCTCATACTCCCTGTAATCTGTTGATCATTCTCCTATGTTATTACCAAACACTACTGGTCCATCATCCATGAGGGGGGTTGGGCTCTGTGATTTACAGGGGTTCACAGTGGGATATTGGAGGGCACAAAAAACTAGTGGAACTTTTGGATTGTGCTCAATAATATTGACCCTTTAACCAGAGAAACTAGACAAGCTAGGAAGGGAAGTAAATTTTCATCGACATTGTACTACTTTCAACCTCGATGCGGTTGTAGCATAATTTCTTGTTGGTTTTAACCCTCACCTTCCAACGGCCAACTGTAGCAATATCTCATCCCTATTGAACCATATTCACAAGAGTTTACCTTTCAAATCTAAAAAATCATTATGTGATATAGGAAAGCTCCTAGGTGTTATGACTTGTAACGAGCAAAGTCATTTATGACTGTTAATTTCTATTATAGATTTGATTTTGCAGATTACTTGTTTTGGTTCAGTACTATTGGTAGTTATTGTCTTGATAACACCGTAACTAATAACAAAACAATGGGAATATTATAAGAATGGCTACTCTTGTTTTCGTTTCTTTTTCTCTATGGACACTGCTATCTTCATTGTTGGTTTGATATTTTACTCTTGCAATTCTTTTCATTCTGTTCTGGTCTGAACTTTATCTTATTGTCAGGATTCTATATTTCATAACTGACTGGTCTCTCATTTTTACAGCTTCCAGATCCTGTCGATAATATGGAAATGCTTGTTACAGAGTAACCTGGGATCTAATACACATCTCAAGCCAAAAGTTGGAGCTGCTGGAGGTATCGTCTACTTCATCTTTGATGCCAGGATTGTTAACACTGCATGAATATATCATGTAACGAGTTTATCCTTGATGTATGCCTCTCTTCCTCCCCCTCCTCCTGCCCTGTTCCCCTAAAAAGTTGAGAACTTGACAAAGAAAGTAATGGAAAAAACCCAGTGTTGGAGTTGAATGTCAAATTCTTATCTGGATGATGAGAGTGATAGACATAGGAAATTAGTAGCTTCTTTTATTGTTACTTCGTATGTTGCTGCTGCAATGCTAGATGACATAATAATTGGCAGGAAGATCTAAATACGCTGATCGAGTACAACAATTCAGAATGGAAGAATGCTGCAGGCATTGACTTACTCCAAATGCAGTAACCTCAAACTTCACCACAAAAAGCAACATAATAAAATCTAGTACAGAATAAATGACATACAGTCTTTCATGCTCTCTTTATAGAAGTATATAAGCCTCTAGAAACTCATTATAATGTACTACTTACTTGAAAGGTGTATGGTTCCACAAAAGATATTAAAAACAAAAGAACATCTGAGAAGCTAGAACAGAAGACGAGTTCGCAATAGAAACATCAGTTACAAAGGAAAGTAGAAAAATAAAAGACAAACAAGAAAGTAGTAACTACTGTAAGTCTTTTTATCCCATTTATTCCTTCTGGTAAGTTACACTAGCCATAAGAAGGTACCCCTTCATCACACTTGTAATTATTGCTTGAAGAAAGGGATGAAATAATAAAGTAACAATCCAAGGCAAATGTTGGCCAAACATCATTGAGAATAGTAAACCAAGACTGTTCAACTTCACTAAAAGTGCAAGAATTCGAATTTATACAACTTGTTCAAGAATTCTACTAATTACATAATCAAGCAGTAATGCTTCTTAGAAAATCAAAGTCAGCAGGTAAATATTGATAATCAAAATCTAGCATGGATGTTGCTTCAAAAGTATAAGGAGCTGGTAATGTCTCAACGAAGATGCTCGTCCCCTCGCGCATATCATTCTGCAACTCCAATTGGGGCAGATATTCCCCTGCATCCACTCCCCTTCCTTGTAATTCCTCAGTAAAACTAATCGATCCAACAGTGACAGAACTTTGATCTTCCAAATTCGTGGACTCTTCAGGAACAATATTCACCAACTTCAATTTTTCTTTAGTGTGAGTTTTGGAGCGAGTTCTCTTCTTAATAGAACAGAGAACATAATCTCTGCAATCCTTGTCAAATTTATCAAGAAGATACTCAGGGAGGGTGTATTCCTTCATCAGCCAATCACCATTTTTCTTGTTATACCCTTTATTCATATAAGACATGCTCTTCTTGTATCCAATAACTGGTCCGCCTTTCCTTCTAACGGATTTGCTCTTGTCTTGCTGTTTCCAACTTCCCTTATTTCCCACATCACGACTATATCTCGACTCGCTTTTTTTCTTGAGTTTTGTGATGAAGAAGCGATATTGACTACAATCATTGTCCTCGTCGTCATTAGAGCAGGCTACTCCATGACTGTAAATATCCCATGGTTCTTGTTTCCCGTAAGTATCAACATGAGTGGTAATGAATCCAGAATCATTCATGAATTTTCCAGCAATGAATCTCAACAAGAAAGTAACAGCTTCGGCATCAGTCGGACTGAATCGGAAACCCTCTTTCAAATTCCCCATTATACACTCAATTTTCTTCTTTTCTTTCTCCTCAAAACTTACAAGAATGAATCAAATAGAAGAAAACAGAGTTACCAATTTATAGAGAGGTTTTCAGAAAGACGCAGTTCTTTAACGCTGCATAAATATTTTTTTTGGAAACTTCTTTACATTTTATTTTTACACGGTTTATAATTTATAAAACCAAAAATATTTATGGTAACTTTTTTTAGGAAAAAGTTGTGACTATTTTAGATAGATTAATATTTTCCAATTGTTGAGCAAATAGTTATTCAATAAGGAAATAATAAATATAAGTCTATTTTCAACTATAATTTTTCTTTATCAGGTAAGTAACTATAATTTAACATCTTATTTGGATCTTTGTAATCATTATATTGTATTGTATTGAAATAATTTGTTCTTTTTTTGCATAATTTAAAACAAGAATATAATATTATGCAACAGTTGAATAAAATTCATGGTAAAAAATATATGCTAAATCTTTATTTATTTATTTTTACAAATTTTAATTTTGTATAATCTATCTATATATAGTTGGAGAATAAAGGTGACACGTGTCATCACTATTTTTTAAATAATTAAAAATAATTACATATAATAGACTTAAATAATAAATTATTATTTTATTGATAAAATAATTTTTTAAATTAATGACACATTGCAGCAACACAAAAAATCTTTTAAATATTTAGATAACAAAATTTTAGAAAAATAATAAATTAAAAAGTATAAATGGAAAAAAAAAAATCGTAAACTATTGTGAATCAACCATTTTCAAAAAGTAAAAGTTAAAGTTTTTAACTCTTATTAATAATAAAAAAAAAACAAAAATGGCCACTAATTAAAAACATTTTTTACAATGATCAATACTTTTAAATAACGAATAACTATTATATTTTTAAAAAGCTATTTTTATAAGTAAAATTTAATTTAAAATTTTAATTGGTAAATAAAAAATGAACAATTACAAACAAAAAGATAAGAACACAAATTAATTTTTTAGCAAAAAATCAAACAATTTAAAACGACGTTTAGGACTCTTTTTGTTAATTAAAAAATTAATAATTTTTTTATAAACAAATTAATTTAACTATCCTTTTTAAAATTTATTTTTATAAAATGGTAGTTATATAAACTAGAGGAACTTTCACATATAGCAAATACAAAATTTATATTTGTATACTATAACAAAATTTACATAATTGTGTTCTATAGCAAACATAAATATGTATATTTTGCTATACGTATACAAAAAAACAGTTGTATAATTCGCTAGACATATGCAAAGAAATCAATTGTATAATTCGCTATACATATACAAAAGAAAGCAGCTGTATACAAATCAATTATATAATTTGTGTATGTATGAAACGAGAAAGAGAGAAAGACAAAAGAAAATTAGGCAGGGGAACATTTGTATTGTATAATTATAAGTATATAGGACGAAGATATATATATTTGTATATGTATATTCAATTTTTCCTCACTTAATACAAACAGAAACACAATTTATACATTTTGTTTCTGTTTGTATAAGCGATAGAGGTGAGGGTGGCGAGCGAGATCTGGGAGAGTGGAGAGCGCGATCTTGTAACGACCTGTTTAGTCGTTTTGAGCAGCAGATTTTATTTCTGGAAAAACTGGCTGAGACGACGGTCACCACGACGGACCGTCATGGGCACGACGGACCGTCGAGGGTGTCTCGTCCCAGAACACTTAGAATTTTAAAATTGGGGTACAAAAACGACTCTCTGTAAATTGTGACGGACCTGCAGGACGGACCGTCACAACCACGACGAACCGTCGTGAGGCACCGTTTCAAAACACTTTAACTCTTGAGAATTTGGTACGGGGAACGAGTTTCTTAACGCCATGACGGAAGTGCAGGACGGACCGTCACAGGCGTGACGGACCGTCACAGTCTACTTAGTGAAAAATGGAGTTCTAAGATGCTGCGACGACCTGCGTGACGGACCGTCGCAGGCACGACGGGCCGTCACAGGTTGCGTAAGCCCAGTCAGAATCGGATTTCTTTACACGTTTTAAGGGACGTTTTGGACTATTCTTTCCTTAATTATAAAGTTAAAGGGTTAATATTAATAAGTCTAATTACTTGGGGGTTAAAAGAGGTAATCCTAAGTTAATTAGTGGGATATTATTGCCATCTTTTATTCTTAATTATATACTAATTAGGGTAAAAGAAAGAGGGTTTGGAATAAGAAAAAGAGAAAGAATAGAGAGAGAGAGCAGTCGATCAAAGAGGGAGGAAATCAAAGCTTGGGAAATTGCTTGTTGATTCCAATTCTTCGGTGGAGGTAGGTTATGGTTTTTACGATATTCGTAGTGAACTCTTGATAGTGAATGATATGTATTGATTTTATTGTAAACCCTGCTATATGCTTAATTGTATGCTTGCATGAATATGATTGTGTGATTTTGATAAAGCAAGCATGATGAAAACTATTGAATCCCAAATCTTGAAGAAACTTTAATATACTTCATTAATGATGATGCCTTGGTATAAAAGAAGGCTTGATGAATTAAAGTAATGGGATTGATGATGCCTTGGTATAGAGAAGGCTTGATGAACGGATAGAATGAAATTAGTGGATCGGAGTGTCACGTTCCGACACATAGAATTAGTGG
>CM064963.1:41040595-41063595 GCA_032847665.1 Solanum chilense
ATCTTTCGTGGTAAATTCAAAATTATACATTTCTTCTATTGTTAGTATCTTATCCCATATTTGTATTTTTATATTTTTTGCTTTATATTTAATCATACTTCAATGTGGGGGGGGGGATCGATTATATTGTAAGAGAGAATGAGAGAAGATTGCTGAATGAGAGTTGTTTTATTTATGAAGGCAAATGCCTCTTATATAGACATACGTATTGGCCTTTACTGTTACTATACAGTAACTTGGCCTTTACTATTTATATAGTAACTTGACTCTTACTATTTACACAGTTACTTGACCCTTACTATTTACACAGTAACTTGACTCTTACTATTCATGATTAGGACTTTTTGTCCTCTACTATTCATGAATAGGACATACTGACACTATTTACTTTACGACTTTTTACAAAAAACAAAATAAACTCTGGGCAAATGGCCAACATACTATTTTCTACTTTATGAAATGGACTTTACATTTTTACATATGGCCGACAATAATTATGACTAATTTGTACATATATCTTTATGTCTATTTTTCCTTATCTTCTTCTTCTTCGTTTACTCCAGTTGTACTCCCGGGACATAGTTATCTTCGCCATTGCATTTTGAACATAGATGGTCTGGATATTTTTGACCTATCAACTTGCAGTATCTTGTCATCAGATTAGGAGAAATAAATTTTTTCCTTATAGCTCTTGTTGTTGGTGTATCTTCTGGCCTTAATAGACTTAGTATCCATTGTCGTACTTCTTCCATATCTGCTGCCCTTATATCTCTACAATTGGAGTATATCATTGTTTGATCTCTGTTGTAATAACTCCAGATTGCATTTTCATTTAGGTAGTTGTTTGATAACTCATTTAATATAGTAGCTATTCCGATAGTTCTTTTATTTGCATAAAATTCTGGAATATCTACTTTTTGTATTTCTTCCTGGGTGTCTATCTTTTCAGGGATTATCATTTCTCTAGTCAGCCCAATTTTTATAACTTGTATTGTAGGTTTGACTTCGTCATACAATATCTCTGCCGTAGCTGCGTAGAACTTTATGTAAAAAAGAGTACCTTTGGTTATTCTTTTATACTGTAAAAAGGCTTTATATAGTTCTGATATCTTGGATATTTCATCTCCTGTTGTCGTATATACTGTATTTAATAGTCCATAGTTGTAGCAAGTTGCTACTAGATTTGGATTAGTTCCTGGTTGTGCAATTAATTTATTATATCCTTGTAAATGCTGGGTTATGTAGTCTTCATCAGGGTTTTTCGGATTTTTAGCTTTAGGGTTCTGGTTGAGAAAAGTCTGTACTTTGTATATATTTTCTATATACATTCTGGTGATGTGGTTATATGTTTGTTTTTTCTGAATCTAGGCTGGCTTTGTAGGTATTTATTTGTGGTGGTATGAATATATCTTTCTGGGTACTTTGAGGAGTATATGGTTTTGAAAGTAACTTATTCAAGTTTGTATTTGTGTATTTTATTTTAATCTCCTCCTTTTTCATAGGTTGTCCCGCTGTAGATTTGCTGGCTGTAGCTGCATTTAAACAAACATTGTTATGTGTTTTTTGGAGTTTCCCATCGTCTCCTTCTAGTTCTGGAATTTTTGCGTCTTCCGATCGACGTAGCTCCGCATGTTTATAGTCATGCTGCTGACTTGTATTTTTCATCTTTTGTAGCTCTTTATCCATACTGCCCACTTTCGCAGAAAGTGTAGTAATGGCTTTGAGTATTTCTTCCATCTTATCTTGCTCAGTTTGGGTTCCTTTTTCTTGATAGATAGTCTGCAACAAGATTCTTGTCAGTCTTAATTACTTCAATTGTAAATGTAAAATTTAATATATTTAATACTAATCTCCTTATTTCTTTTGTTGTAACTGAATCTTCTAATTTTTTTCGTTATCCACCATTTTACCTGTGTATTATCTGTCCTTACAATAAATTTATTGTAAACAATATATGGTTCAAATGCTAATAAATATTTATATAATGCGAATAATTCTTTTCTATTTATTTCCCATTTTATTTGTGCTTCTGTATAAGATCCTGAATAAAATCTACAATGGTGTTCTATTTTTTCTTTTTCATATTTGTATTTTAAAACTCCTCCGTAACTATGATCACTCGAATCTCTTTCAACAATATAAGTAAATGTTTTGTTTTCATCAGGAAAATATAGTTTTGGTAATTTTTTACATAAATTCATAATATTTCTTATATGTTCTTTATCTTTATTGTCGAAATAATATTCTACATCTTTTTAAAGTTTTTTATGTAATGGTTTTAGATGTTCTGCTAATTTTGGTATATATTCTCTTACCTGATTTACTAATCCTAGAAAAGATTGTAATTTCTTTTTTGTATCTATATTTTCATTAATAGTAATTATTTTTTGTACTATATGAGTTTGCATTTTTATTCCATTTTTATCTATTTGTATTCCTAGAAATTCTATCTGTGATTTCATAATTTCTGCTTTCCTTTTACTTAAACTTATACCTGAGTGTTTAATTATGTGCATAAATTTTTCTAATAATTTTATATGTTCATCTTGTGTTTTAGAATATAGTAATATATCATCTATATATACGATACAATTTTCTAACTGGTTAAAACAGTTATCCATAAAATGTTGGTATCTACCTGGTGCATTTTTATATCCAAAAGGTAAAACATTCCATTCATAGAAACCTTGCGGTACTGTGAATGCTGTTAATTGTTTAGATTCTTCTTCTAGTTTTAGATGGTAAAATCCTGATTTACAGTCAAATTTGCTAAAATAATTATATCCTTGTATTTGTCTTATTTTTAGTATTTTGTTTGGTATTGGATAATTGTATGTTTTGGTGTTAGCATTTAGGTTACGATAATCTATGACCATTCTACTTTTACCTCTTTTTTGTTCACTATGTTTTATAACTATAAATGCTGGACTTGTATGTTTAATATTGCTTTTTTGTATGTAATTATTTTCTAATAATTCATCTATATGTATTTTAAATTCTTTTAAATCATCAAAGTTATATTTTAATGGTTTTTGTGTTATTATACTATTTTCATCTATTAATTCAATTTTTACTTTCGTCTTATGTTTTTCCCATCCTTGTAATGGATCTTCACTATATAATTGTTCTAGTTGTTCATTAATTATTTTAATTTTGTCTATAGCGAATATAATAATTTCTAATTGTGTTATTTGCTTATTATTTATATTTTCCATTTCTTGGTTTATCTTTTCACTTCTTTTTTTCCATTCCATAGGTTTCCGTTGTTTATTTTTTACTCTTTTTGCTCCTATTTTGTTTCCGCATGGTGTGGTGAACCACCAATGTGTTTTTGTTATTATGTGTGGATAAAATTTATCTAGAAATGACATTCCTAATAACATATCTTTCGTGGTAAATTCAAAATTATACATTTCTTCTATTGTTAGTATCTTATCCCATATTTGTATTTTTATATTTTTTGTTTTATATTTAATCATACTTCCTTCATTATTAAATCCTGTTACTACCATTGGTGTTTTTAATTTTTCCCGTTTATCTTCTGGTAAACAATTATATTTACATATATTCGCTTCTGCTCCTGTATCTATCATAGGGGTATAATATCTGTTGTGATATCCTTCTACAATAATTTTTGCAAGTATAAATATTTTCATTAATCATTTTGTTCTTTTTATAATTATTTTCTTATTTTGACAAGTTATTGTTATTTGTTCATTTTCTATGTTGTATGGTTTAACTTTTTCTAACCATTTTATTCCTAATGTAATATTATGGTTTCTTTGGTATATTTTAAATGGTATTACTAAGGGTATTCCTCCTATAATTATTTCTTTTTCTGTTGTTTCTTCATTTGTGCTTACTATCTCACTAGGTAATCCAGGGCATGTATGTCCTGTTCTTATAATTTCTTCTTCTAATACTAACTCTCTTGTTATATAATTTTCTTCTTGTCCTGTGTTTATTAAGATTTTATATTTTCTTTGGTCTATTATTCCTGTTATGAAATAATGATATGGTGTTACTTCTTCCTTATCTAATAAGTTTTGTGGGATTTCATAGTTTCTTTTAGATGTACTCATTCTTGATGATGTAGCTCTTGTTAATGTATTTGGTACACTTGAAGTGCTTAACCTTTCTTTTACAATTTCTAGGTCTTTTTCTATGTCAATTTCTTTATAGCTATAGTCATTATTGTCTATTACAGTAATTATTTGTTCAAAAGGATTTTCTATTTTTATTTTATTAATTTTATTTCTTGCTGTTATTTTATGCTTTGTTGTTAATATATATAGATTTTTGCATCTTGCTGTAAATAATTTGCTACCTGGTGCTAGTTCTATTCCAGACATTTTCCAATATAGAATTAATGATTTATCTATATTTTTATCTGTTAATGATACTGTATAATTAGCACTTATTGTAAATTTAAATTTTTGATATATTAAGTTTCCTCTTACTGCGCTGATTATGCTTTTTTCTATAGGGTGTACAATTCTATCATCTGCTAAATATATTTCAATAGGTGTATCTATCCCTTCTCTAAAACAAGCCTTTATTAATATTTCTGTTCCTCCTAAATGTACATATTTTATTGGTGTTTTAGCTTTTATATCTTGTATTTCTTTGTTTATCGTTCTTTTATTTATTATAGGTATATATGCTTTTCCTCCTGTATATCTACAATCTATGATATGTTCTTTTTGACTAACTACATAGTATTCTTCTTTTTGTTTCTTAAACCAGTTTCTTAAAATAGGTATTTCAAGTACTTTTTCAACACTTAAATCTAATTCTTTTCCTTTTATTTGTTCAAATATCGTATTATCAAATATAATTTTTTGTTCTGATGATTCTTCATCTTGATAATCTTCCTTGGATATTATTTTTATTTCATTTTCGGACATTATATTTCTTCATCTGTTTCATTATTATCTAGATTAATATTTTCTTCCTCATTTTCACCTTCTATATCTGATACTTCATATACACTATCATTTTCACTTAATTCATAGTCTATGTATTCTATTTGCATATATTTTTCATTGTCTATGATTAATTCTGCTATTTGTTTTCTTTTTGGATTTTTAGGTAATTTACAGTCTTTAGCTATGTGTCCTATCTTTCCGCAATTATAACAAGTACATTGGGATATCTTTCTTTTTGGTCTATATGGTCTTTTTATTTTATAGTTTCTTACATAATACCTTCGTCTTGGTTGTTTATATTTATATTTAGTTTTATTTTTTCTATAATTTTAAATCTTTTAGATTTTTGTTTTTTATTTGTACATCCAAATTGTGGTGCCATTTTATTTTTACAACATGCTAAATTTTTATTTAGTACCTTTTTGTCACGACCCAAAATGGACGTGATGGCACTTGTCTTATCCCACCAAGACAAGTCAGCCTAAAACTCAACTTATTACAATAAAATGCGGAAAATTTACTATCGTCTTACATTTTACCCCAAAACCTGGTTGTCACGTGTACAAGCCTCTAAAGTATTACAATTGATTCAAAAGAAAAACTCAAGTCTCAAATGAACTTGTTTCTAGAACAAGATCATAATTATGAAGAAGAAAGTCTGCTGAGATGAAACAGCTACCTCACAAATCTCCAAGAAGCCTCGAAAAAGAAGAGAATGACAAATACAACAAAAATCTAGGCTCATAACCTACAAAAAAAATTGTAGAAGCAAGGGGTGAGTACCAAACCACACGGTACTCAGCAAGTAAACCTCTAAACACAAGCTAAGGGGATGAAATACGGGTACTCCTACCACCCCCAACCGAACCTCCACAACTACAACCTGCATAAACATCAGCCCAACCTAACAACTCACAGTTTACATAGAACGTAACTCAACAAAAACATTTAGACAAATTACATATCCTCCACAACAACACTTTAACAAATTACATATCCTCAACATCAACACTTAAACAAATTAGATATCCTCAATAGCAACACTTCCACAAATTTACATATCCTCAATAACACACTTCAACAAATTACATATCCTCAACAACAACACTTCAACAAATTATATATCCTCAATAACAAGCTCAGTATTAATCAATCACAAGTTCCGCAGAAAGGCAATCAGAAGATCAGCAAAACACAATGTCAAGTTCACCAATGATAAGTATGTGTAATGTAATGTCAAGTATAATGATGCATGTCTGACCTAGTGATACACACCCATTGTCTCTCAGTCCGGGACCCATGGGGGACATATCTGTCACGGCGCACGACACGACCCTCGATAATAGTAACCATCGCGGCGCGCGATACGTCCCTCGAAATATAGTATCCATCGCGGCGCGCGATACGTCCCTCGAAATGGTACATCCTCTTAAGTACCCATTCTTTCTCAATGCACATAACACTTGTCACAACAAATGCCTCAGAATAATGCGGATGACAAGTTCACACATATAATGAGGAGATGACCATTTTCATAACATCGCACAGTTCACAACCACACAAACATGAAGTTACACCAACAATGATTTAACCCTTTCTCAACACAAAAGACATAAACAATTAATCACATTGCCTTTTGTTATCCCCATTCTTTTCATCATTAGAATTAATCAATATGGACAAGTCAACCCATCACCAATCCCGTAACTCCCAACATATACCACAAGGACATACACGCATTTCATACACTTAACAAGAGTTTAGAAATCCACTTGCCTCAATCAATCGTGCATTTTCTTCGTCTTTCGGTTGACTCCCAAATCAATATAATCTAGTCAAAAAGATAATCATAATAAGATTTCGAACCAAGCAATACCCATATTACTACAAGTCTAGCCTAGACCTATAAAAACTCATCAAAACCTATAATCATGTTCTTAAATCCTTATGCAAATTATCATGTCAACTCTTATGTTTTCAAATTTCAAATCTAGGTTTATGTTCTAATTTCTCCAATATCATAAATCTAACAATATTCACATAATGTAATACGCTCAATATTTAATTACGTATTTTAATATAGCAAAACTTTTTTATAATATGATAAATAAATTATATTTATTTCAAAAAAAAAAAAATGCAGAAGACATCGACTTGTCTCCACCCAAAATCTCCCAGTAAGCCCTCTCTCTACATACCCACGACACTTTCATCATTTTATTTTCTTCTTTCTCAAAATTCATCCTTACCTAACCAACAACGTCACACCTTATGCATCATTAGCCAATCATATCCTAACTCTTGTCTCCTCAAATTGTCAAAAGAATATATTATCAAATTCCAAATTTCAATTTCCAACTTTGCCAAATTGCCCTTCCTAATTCAATTAAATTATATTTAATAAGTTGCATTTAATATTCTAACAATATGATTACAATAAATATAAAGTTTAAGATTTTCTTACCTGCACGGTTCTCCGCCACCGACTCCATGCCTCCAGGTGAGTTTCTATTCTCCTCTTCTTTTCTTAATAATTAAGTATTAAAAACGAATAAGCCCTACTACTTATTTTAATATAGATATATATATAGACATAAGTTATTAATTAATTAATGGACTTAGCCCATTCGCCACCAATTAAAAATAATTATTTAAAATTATCACTCAACTAAATATCGTAATTAAAATATAGCTAAAAAATTTTCAAACCAACTTCACCGACTTATATGAATTGACATAGGACAACTATTGAGATGGAAAAAATTGTACTTATACAAAAATTCTCAAAAATGAACTTACGGATCGTTACATTATCCACCACTAAAAATCATGTTCGTCCTCGAACATAAGGGATAAGAAGGAAGAATAACCAATGTTACCAAAAGTTTAAGTTATAACTTACTAGCTCGTGTTCATCTTTCTAGGTGATCTTCTCCTTAAGGTCATTCCATCAAGATGAAATATTAAGAACTTAACTTTCTAATTAGAGAAAACCTACAAATCTGAAGTTATTACCAACCCATAGACTAACACATGAATCCATTATAAATCGATCCCTCAGAACCATAACACAACCACCATGACAAAATATTTTTTTTTTCCACATAAGCAAGATAACCTTGTGAATCAATATCCATCACAATTATTATCAAGATTTCCTTGTCACAACACTATTTTTTTTCACGAGTTTAAGTTATAAATATCTTATCTTTAGACATCGGATAGTTATATAAGGAGAATCAAACTTATCTAACCCAAAGAAAGAACAGATTAAATAAACACCTAGCAAATGATACATCCAAGTATACAAAACCTTTAACAACGATATTAGGAAGGATACTAGACAATTGTAACTCTTCATAAGCTTTTATATAAGTTTTCATAAGTAACGTTATACGTGTAGAACGACTGGTATACTTCAACTATTCAAAACAACACCACATCTATGTGTATTGAAATGATAAGTCTGTCCAAGAGTCATACCCTATCAAAAGGACATAAGAGGATCGGTACATCCGATCCACCACTAGGGATACACCCATAGAAGTGTCACTATTATTAAACTCTTCTTAACAAACAAATTATCGCCTCCAAAATTTGCAAACTATGACTCCCTCTCTTTCCATTTAAGCATTTCATGTAAATACAAGGCACACTTAAGACTGATAAGACTAATTTCATATCTAAAAGTACTATACCATCGAGATACAACCATTGAATCACACTCAATGACAATTCCACTAAATTTTTGGATATCAAATTTCCACTTATATTCAAAATCATCATATACCTCATATCAATACTTAAGAAATTTGTGGTCACACCAATAATTCGAATACGTTAAGCTCATAACCTCTACTCACTATCAAATGCCTATGTAACGCACCATAACAATTTGTATCATCCAATCAACAAAGAAGTTTTGATCTGCTCAAATCCTCATTAGTTATGTAAAACTGTAAGTTCACACCGTTTAACATAAATAAGTTACCTATCATAATATGAACAATTTAGCTCCACAAAAGAGCACATAATCTTACACCCTCACTGTTTTTCACCCAAATGAAAACCCTATATTCATAAAAAGTTGTTGATAATTCCTGGTAAGTGTATACTGAACAAATTCACATCCATAGTCATGTTAGATCTTATATATGAAAATTCATACATCCTTCAACTTCGAACCAAGAGTCTATATGAGAGTTCTTATTCCTTCACTTCTCTTAAATTCTTCTCACGACACCAAATTCTGGGTATCTTGAACTCTTCAATACACCAACTCTTGTTCCATTGACCAACAACCCATGATATTTTTACCTTATCATCTAAATCAAACGCTACGTGTAATCCCCCCTTAGGTATAAAAATCAAAAGTAACTAAATTTACTGCTCAAATAATGCATAAGTCCTTCAAAATGCATAATACTGAATGCGGTTGATCATTTATTAGCTTACCAGTCCTATCCTTTTACCAACAATTCATGATATTATTTTTTTTAACTTATCCTCTAAATAAAAACAATACATAAAATCGCCCTTAAGTATGGCAGTCAAAAGTAATCAAATATACTACTCAAATTATTTGCAAGTTTTTCCCAGTAATTCATACTCAATGTGATCGATTATTTCTTACCTTACCAATCCATACCTTGATAAAACACACTACCACAAACCTAAACTCAAAATGTAAACCTTGAATTTTGAATCCAAATGTGTACCCATTTCCTTTATCTATCAACATTAACTCATACCTTGATGATTTTTATGAATTCACGTATTTTAGCTTATCATTGATCACCTTTCCATCGACCTTATCATATCTTTTTGCTAAAAATTCAATTGTACTCATTACCAACTTAAAACCACAAAAACATATAATCACACTCGAGTTGAACATCTATATACACTCATTTTTCAAGTTTTATCCAATAGCCTTTAATCAATATGATGAACCCATAAAACTATCACAATAATCTAGGCAAAACAGATGAAATCAGATGTCTCTGAATTCAATTATCCACTCTCTTTGAAGATATATCTTTGGCCCTTACAATCTGAGTAAATATCTTTATTTTTGCCTCCTCCTGAAGATTATATAGCCTCTCATTGATTCTTTCCATTAAGGGTCTAGCTCATTTAATTCTATTGGAGTGGTGTCGCAACACCTCATACAACTTTCCAAATAATCAAACTACTAAACAAATAGTAAAAAAAATATCATAATTTTAGATACTCACAATCGTCATTGTAATAAGAAATTCATGTAACTAACAATCTTTATCATATAGTTACATCTCTATCACAACCCATCACAAACTCTTATTACGATCATGCTTAGTTAGCTCCTTTTATCATCATGATGTCAACCATTTCTCTAATATGACACCTCAAATCTAGTTATACCAACCAAAATTCAACATATTAACTTAACTTTATACGCATTTTCTTACTAAGATTTTCAATTGCCTTCACCTAAGTATACTCATTGGGACTTTGTTTACATATAAGTTTGTCATTTCAATATTTCTCCACTCAATTGGAGCTTATGATAAAACCAACACTACTCATTTAAAATACTAAGGATACACTTCATAGCCTACACACACATTAATATCATACCAAAGATCCACCACTAAGATTCCCCTAATAAGTAATGCTTAACTCATTCTTCTGTAGCAACAAACTAGTTAGTTTCACAAATATCAATGCGACATCAAACTTTATATGATCATGTGATACAATTGATAACTCTTTATGTAGTTATTATTCACACTTGAATGTCGAGTATCCGTTTCCATGTACCACAAGTATCACATCATGAAAGTCTGGTAGATCCACCACTAGAACACATCATACCTACTTAGAAGATTGTACCCCAAATAGCACATACATTTGGATCTATTGAATAACTGCAATACGCCACTAAATATGTTCGATCTCTTACCAAGTCAATAGTATAAGTAACCACTCCATAAATCTAATCAAATAAGCATCCATAGCGTTATAGTAGTGGTATCATAATCCTACTAATATACATTTAATTTATGAAAGATTATAACCTCAATTGGTGCAACGTCATTCTCATTATTTGCCAAGCAATTCATACATAACAACTGTACCAACTATATTTTTCAAATTACATTTTTCATTATCTAGCCACCTATCTTTTAATTACTCCACTTTCAATTGTTAAATCACTATAAGTATTATATATACCATACACGTACTATTATTTTTACTGGGGTAACTAACCTTACTCAATCCCTTCAAATATGAACACACGTTCTTTTCATAAATATACCACTTCCCCGTGAATACAATATGTAACATCCAACTAATACAGAACACAACAACTAATCACATGAGAAACTACGAACGAGTCATCACATAAACGAGAGAAAGAGTAGAATGAAGAGGTAGGAATCAAAACGGACAAAAGATGCACGATAGAGATTCAAAAAGTGAAGATATTTCCTAAAAGTCACTATAGCCTCTCGAAGATAAGTATAGACGTCTCCGTACAGATCCTCAAGACTCTACTTAGACTCGGCTTGTACACACGTGAGACCTATGAACCTGGGGCTCTAATACCATTTTGTCACGACCCAAAATGGACGTGATGGCACTTGTCTTATCCCACCAAGACAAGTCAGCCTAAAACTCAACTTATTACAATAAAATGCGGAAAATTTACTATCGTCTTACATTTTACCCCAAAACTTGGTTGTCAGGTGTACAAGCCTCTAAAGTATTACAATTGATTCAAAAGAAAAACTCAAGTCTCAAATGAACTTGTTTCTAGAATAGAACAAGATCATAATTATGAAGAAGAAAGTCTGCTGAGATTAAACAGCTACCTCACAAATCTCCAAGAAGCCTCGAAAAAGAAGAGAATGACAAATACAACAAAAATCCAGGCTCATAACCTACAAAAAAAATTGTAGAAGCAAGGGGTGAGTACCAAACCACACGGTACTCAGCAACTAAACCTCTAAACACAAGCTAAGGGGATGAAATATGGGTACTCCTACCACCCCCAACCGAACCTCCACAACTACAACCTGCATAAACAACAGCCCAACCTAACAACTCACAATTTACATAGAATGTAACTCAACAAAAACATTTAGACAAATTACATATCCTCCACAACAACACTTTAACAAATTACATATCCTCCACAACAACACTTTAACAAATTATATATCCTCAACATCAACACTTAAACAAATTAGATATCCTCAATAGCAACACTTCCACAAATTTACATATCCTCAATAACACACTTCAACAAATTACATATCCTCAACAACAACACTTCAACAAATTATATATCCTCAATAACAAGCTCAGTATTAATCAATCACAAGTTCCGCAGAAAGGCAATCAGAAGATCAGCAAAACACAATGTCAAGTTCACCAATGATAAGTATGTGTAATGTAATGTCAAGTATAATGATGCATGTCTGACCTAGTGATACACACCCGCTGTCTCTCAGTCCGGGACCCATGGGGGACATATCTGTCGCGGCGCACGACACGACCCTCGATAATAGTAACCATCGCGGCGCGCGATACGTCCCTCGAAATATAGTATCCATCGCGGTGCACGATACGTCCCTCGAAATGGTACATCCTCTTAAGTACCCATTCTTTCTCAATGCACATAACACTTGTCACAACAAATGCCTCAGAATAATGCGGATGACAAGTTCACACATATAATGAGGAGATGACCATTTTCATAACATCGCACAGTTCACAACCACACAAACATGAAGTTACATCAACAATGATTTAACAAGCCTTCAACCCTTTCTCAACACAACAGACATAAACAATTAATCACATTGCCTTTTGTTATCCCCATTTTTTTAATCATTAGAATTAATCAATGTGGACAAGTCAACCCATCACCAATCCCGTTACTCCCAACATATACCACAAGGACATACACGCATTTCATACACTTAACAAGAGTTTAGAAATCCACTTGCCTCAATCAATCGTGCAATTTCTTCCTCTTTCGGTTGACTCCCAAATCAATATAATCTAGTCAAAAAGATAATCATAATAAGATTTCGAACCTAGCAATACCCATATCACTACAAGTCTAGCCTAGACCTATAAAAACTCATCAAAACCTATAATCATGTTCTTAAATCCTTATGCAAATTATCATGTCAACTCTTATGTTTTCAAATTTCAAATCTAGGTTTATGTTCTAATTTCTCCAATATCATAAATCTAACAATATTCACATAATGTAATACGCTCAATATTTAATTACGCATTTTAATATAGCAAAACTTTTTTTATAATATGATAAATAAATTATATTTATTTCTAAAAAAAATATATGCAGAAGACATCGACTTGTCTCCACCCAAAATCTCCCAGTAAGCCCTCTCTCTACATACCCACGACACTTTCATCATTTTATTTTCTTCTTTCTCAAAATTCATCCTTACCTAACCAACAACGTCACACCTTATCCATCATTAGCCAATCATATCCTAACTCTTGTCTCCTCAAATTGTCAAAAGAATATATTATCAAATTCCAAATTTCAATTTCCAACTTTGCCAAATTTCCCTTCCTAATTCAATTAAATTATATTTAATAAGTTGCATTTAATATTCTAACAATATGAATACAATAAATATAAAGTTTAAGATTTTCTTACCTGCACGGTTCTCCGCCACCGACTCCATGCCTCCAGGTGAGTTTCTATTCTCCTCTTCTTTTCTTAATAATTAAGTATTAAAAACGAATAAGCCCTACTACTTATTTTAATATAGAGATATATATAGACATAAGTTATTAATTAATTAATGGACTTAGCCCATTCGCCACCAATTAAAAATAATTATTTAAAATTATCACTCAACTAAATATCGTAATTAAAATATAGCTAAAAAATTTTCAAACCAACTTCACCGACTTATATGAATTGACATAGGACAGCTATTGAGATGGAAAAAATTGTACTTATACAAAAATTCTCAAAAATGAACTTACGGATCGTTACACTTTTCCATTTTTAATTTTTTTTTTGGTTTTCACATAGTTGTGTAAACCATTGAGATAGAAATTTTATTCTAGCTCCTAAAGTATCTACCATTCCTTCATCACTCCAATCCTTTATTATTTTTGTACTAAATGGTTCTGGTAATTTTGTAAAATATTGTTTTCTTATTTCTTTTGCTTCGTCTAAATTGTATTTAGCTTTGTAATAATATTCTTTGAATGCACAAGTATATTCTTCTATATAACACATTTTACATATAGCTAATTTTGTCATAAGTTGTCTATTTATAATTTTTTCTCTATTTTGTTCTCTTATATCCGTGGTCATACCTCCAAATTCACTTCTTATTGCTGATTCATATTTATCTAGTATATCTATATTTGTTGCTGATGAGGATCCATCCATTTTCTTATCATTCCTAAGTACTTCTAAACTTTCTGAGGGTAGATTTTCTATCCATAATTTTGTTGTTCCTACGAATGTTCTTTCTATGTATCTTGGTGTTTTTGTTGTGTCTATTTTGTTATCTATTAATTGTTTAGATATATTTCCTGTCCATAGTAATATTGCTTTATTTATGTCTGTGACACAATCTAAATCTAAGAAATTATATTGTTCACTTATTGGTTTTGGTATCAAATTTTTATTTAATCTACTGTTCCATATTGCATTATTTCTATCTGATTGTTGGTAACTTTCTGTATAATAAGTTGGTGGTGTTCTCCTAGGACTATTTCTGGGACTATTATCTTGGGTTTTTACTCCTGACGTACTAGGTTTCTTCATATCTCCTGTATTTATTTCTAATTTTTTCGGTTTATTTATCTGTTCTAAAATTTCTGTATATGTTTCACTTATATCACTTATTTCTGATTGTTGGTCATTTTCATTTTCATCTATTTCATTTACTTCAATATCTTCATTTAGATCTTCATTTAGTTTTTGTTCCATTTCTTTTATTTCATTTGTTAATTCAAGCTCTTTATCTTTTTCTTTTTGTTTTTGTTTATTTTCATATAATAATTTTAATCTGGCTAATTCTTTTTCTAATTCACTTATTCTTGTATTTTTTATTTCTTCTAAATGTTGTACTTCTTGCTTTGCTTGTGTTTTTATTTTTTCATTTTTTCTTGATTTATCTATTTCTTCATTTTCTTTTGTTATTCTTACCATAGCTGTTAAACTATCTTCTAATTTTGCTGTTTCTTTTTCTAGCATTAAATATAAGTTATTTCCTATTTTCTTATATCTTCTTCCTAAATTTGAAAATACTATTTTTATTATCATTCCGTCTTGGTTTTCATATGTCTTTTCGTCTACTGCAAACTCTTCTTTATTCATTATAATCTATGTATTATATTATGTTGTAATTCATATTCAAGACAATCTAATTCTAATCCTAACATAAATATAGTTTTTCTTTGTGCTAGTATTGATTTATTACATACTCCTACTAATATATTTTCTTCTAACCTTCTTTTTCTATGTTGTAATTCTTGTTCTTTTTCAGTTATTTTTTCCATTATTTTTTCTATTAATTGTTGTTTATATTTTTCTTCGTTCATACTGTTTTTTCAAATAGCAAACATATTTGTATTCTGTTTTTGAAATTATATTTATCAAATGATCTTTTTTATCGTTATCTGTTTTGACTAGTTGTGATAGTTTATATTCTATATATAAGGATTTTAATTTTTTCCATATTTTTCGTACTTTTTTGTCTATCTTAGTTTTTGTTATTTTAGTTTCTTTGCTTGGTGTTATATTATTCTTCATAAAATGTCTTTCTATAATATTCTTTTTAAAGTAGATCTAATCGTTGTATTTCATTAGCATTGGTTATAATATATTCTAGATATTCATCTTCTCGAGTTCTTAAATAACCAAATAAATTTTCAATTAGTAGTTTTTCATGTAGATCTATGTCTTCTATAGTTTGTACCTAATATTGTAAGTATTCGTAATTTATCATTGATCTCTGAATATATCTATATCATCATATAAATCATATATGTCATAGTAAAGTTCATCTTGTATACTTTGTATGGTTAACTCAGTCCAACCTTGGGTTGTTATTTCTATTATTTCATATGTTACCAATTTGTTATAAAATTTCTCTTTTTATATCAGTATTCAGATTTTTTAGTATATAGAGTAGTAATATCTTATAATCAACATCATCGTTTAATAGGTAAGTTTCCATTTTTATGATCTACAAGAACAGGTATACCATTTTATGCTCATGAGTAGCTAAATTAATTTATTCTTGAAAATCTCTTGTTAATTATAATTGTTTATCATGTTTGAATAATGTTATAATACCATCTTTAGAAAGTTTGCTACAGAAATATTCTTGGAATAAGTATGCCCAGACTATGCCATCCTGTAACGACCTGTTTAGTCGTTTTGAGCAGCAGATTTTATTTTGGAAAAACTGGCGGAGACGACGGATACCACGACGGACCGTCATGGGCACGACGGACCGTCGAGGGTGTCTCGTCCCAGAACACTTAGAATTCTGAAATTTGGGTACTAAAATTGACTCTCTGTAAATTGTGACGGACCTGCAGGACGGACCGTCACAGCTACGACGAACCGTCGTGAGATCCCGTTGCAAAACACTTCAACTCTTGAGAATTTGGTACGGGGAACGAGTTTCTGAACGTCATGACGGAAGTGAGTGACGGACCGTCACATGCGTGACATGAATAATGGAGTCTAATATGCTGCGACGACCTGTGTGACGGACCGTCGCAGGCACGACGGGCCGTCACAGGTTGCGTAAGCCCAGTCAGAATCGGATTTCTTTACACGTTTTAAGGGACGTTTTGGACTATTCTTTCCTTAATTATAAAGTTAAAGGGTTATTATTAATAAGTCTAATTACTTGGGGGTTAAAAGAGGTAACCTTAAGTTAATTAGTGGGGTATTATTGCCATCTTTTATTCTTAATTATATACTAATTAGGGTAAAAGGAAGAGGGTTTGGAATAAGAAAAAGAGAAAGAACAGAAAGGGAGAGAGAAATCGATCGAGAGGGAGGAATATCAAAGCTTGGGAAATTGCTTGTTGATTCCAATTCTTTGGTGGAGGTAGGTTATGGTTTTTACGATATTCGTAGTGAACTCTTGATAGTGAATGATATGTATTGATTGTATTGCAAACCCTGCTATATGCTTAATTGTATGCTTGCATGAATATGATTGTGTGATTTTGATAAAGCAAGCATGATGAAAACTATTGAATCCCAAATCTTGAAAGAAACTTTAATATACTTCATTAATAATGATGCCTTGGTATAAAAGAAGGCTTGATGAGTTAAAGTAATGGGCTTGATGATGCCTTGGTATAGAGAAGGCTTGATGAACGGATAGAATGAAATTAGTGGATCGGAGTGTCACGTTCCGACACATAGAATTAGTGGATCGGAGTGTCACGTTCCGACACATAGAATTAGTGGATCGGAGTGTCACATTCCGACACATAGTATTAGTGGGACGGGTGTCACGAACCGACACATAGAATTAGGGGATCAGAGTGTCATGTACCGACACATATAGGGGATCGGAGTGTCACGTTCCGACACATATAGGGGATCGGAGTGTCAAGTTCCAACACATATAGGGGATCGGAGTATCACGTACCGACACATAATAGTAGGGGATCGGAGTGTCACGTACCGACACAAGAGGAAGAAAGATAATGAATCTTGAAAGACGATAAATATACTCAATCTAATAAACTTAATTCCCAAATGAGTATGGTGTTGAGGCTTGAGCCCTCATGGATGAACTTGATGGTACTTGATGATGTTTATAGTACTCGTTGTTGCTACATGTTGAGTTTATAGTTGATTTATAATATTACTTGATATATATTATCTTCTATTTTGAGTTGGCCGATGATATCTACTCAGTACTTGTGGTTTGTACTGACCCCTACTTTTATGTTTTCTTCTTTGTTATTTGTGGAGTGCAGCAAACGTTCCGTCATCTTCAACTCAGCAGTATTCTACCCAGTCTTCACTACATCGGAAATTCAGGGTGAGCTAACGCGTCTAGCTTGGACTGGATCTTCTTCTTCAAGTCTTGATGCCTTGAACTTCCGGCATGGACTAGCTTTTAATTGTTTTAGCTTCTTAGACATTTTTAGTTTAGTAATTTGATCATAGATGTTCTTGTGATGATGACTTCCAAATTTTGGGGAAATAATAGATGTTGAATTTTAATAGTTATTGATTTGATTTTTAATAATGAGTTTAAGTCTTCCGCATTACTTTCTGTTGATATTATATCGAAATGTTAAGGTTTAGATTGGTTGGTTCGCTCACATAGGAGGGTAAATGTGGGTGCCAGTCGCGGCCCCGGTTTTGGGTCGTGAGACATCCTAAAGTTGAAACCGGTAGGCAGAGAAGGCCGTTTAGGGGAGTAAACAAAGTTGAGGCGCTGTTAGGGTAACTAATCAAAGAAGAAAGTTGTAGTAGTGACCAGACCAGATGATTATTAAATCATTATTTTCGATCCCCCCCACATTGGTATCAGAGCTAGCTAAATAAATAATTATGGAAGACAAATCAACTATGACTGATGATCTACAAGAACAGGTATACCATTTTATGCTCATGAGTAGCTAAATTAATTTATTCCTGAAAATCTCTTGTTAATTATAATTGTTTATCATGTTTGAATAATGTTATAATAACCATATTTAGAAAGTTTGCTACAGAAATATTCTTGGAATAAGTATGCCCAGACTATGCCATCCTAAAGTTGAAACCGGTAGGCAGAGAAGGCCGTTTAGGAGAGTAAACAAAGTTAAGGCGCTGTTAGGGTAACTAATCAAAGAAGAAAGCTGTAGTAGTGACCAGACGAGATGATTATTAAATCATTATTTTTGCATAAGAGAATGAGAGAAGATTGTTGAATGAGAGTTGTTTTATTTATGAAGGCAAATGCCTCTTATATAGACATACGTATTGGCCTTTACTGTTACTATACACTAACTTGGCCTTTACTATTTACATAGTAACTTGACTCTTACTATTTACACAGTTACTTGACCCTTACTATTTACACAGTAACTTGACTCTTACTATTCATGATTAGGACTTTTTGTCCTCTACTATTCATGAATAAGACATACTGACACTAAAGACAAATCAACTATGACTGATGATCTACAAGAACAGGTATATCATTTTATGCTCATGAGTAGCTAAATTAATTTATTCCTGAAAATCTCTTGTTAATTATAATTATTTATCATGTTTGAATAATGTTATAATAACCATCTTTAGAAAGTTTACTACAGAAATATTCTTGGAATAAGTATGCCGAGACTATGCCATCCTAAAGTTGAAACCGGTAGGCAGAGAAGGTCGTTTAGGGGAGAAAACAAAGTTGAGGCGCTGTTAGGGTAATTGCTTTATTTATGAAGGCAAATGCCTCTTATATAGACATACGTATTGGCCTTTACTGTTACTATACAGTAACTTGGCCTTTACTATTTACATAGTAACTTGACTCTTACTATTTACACAGTTACTTGACCCTTACTATTTACACAGTAACTTGACTGTTACTATTCATGATTAGGACTTTTTGTCCTCTACTATTCATGAATAGGACATACTGACACTAAAGACAAATCAACTATGACTGATGATCTACAAGAACAGGTATACCATTTTATGCTCATGAGTAGCTAAATTAATTTATTCCTGAAAATCTCTTGTTAATTATAATTGTTTATCATGTTTGAATAATGTTATAATAACCATCTTTAGAAAGTTTGTTATAAACAAAGTGTAGTAATGGCTTTGAGTATTTCTTCCATCTTATCTTGTTCAGTTTGGGTTCCTTTTTCTTGATAGATAGTCTGCAACAAGATTCTTGTCAGTCTTAATTACTTCAATTGTAAATGTAAAATTTAATATATTTAATACTAATCTCCTTATTTCTTTTGTTGTAACTGAATCTTCTAATTTTTTCGTTATCCACCATTTTACCTGTGTATTATCTGTCCTTACAATAAATTTATTGTAAACAATATATGGTTCAAATGCTAATAAACATTTATATAATGCGAATAATTCTTTTCTATTTATTTCCTATTTTATTTGTGCTTCTATATAACATCCTGAATAATATCTACAATGGTGTTCTATTTTTTCTTTTTCATATTTGTATTTTAAAACTCCTCCGTAACTATGATCACTCGAATCTGTTTCAACAATATAAGTAAATGTTTTGTTTTCATCAGGAAAATATAGTTTTGGTAATTTTTTACATAAATTCTTAATATTTCTTATATGTCCTTTATCTTTATTGTCGAAATAATATTCTACATCTTTTTTAAGTTTTTTATGTAATGGTTTTAGATGTTCTGCTAATTTTGGTATATATTCTCTTACCTGATTTACTAATCCTAGAAAAGATTGTAATTTATTTTTTGTATCTATATTTTCATTAATAGTAATTATTTTTTGTACTATATGAGTTTGCATTTTTATTCCATTTTTATCTATTTGTATTCCTAGAAATTCTATCTGTGATTTCATAATTTCTGCTTTCCTTTTACTTAAACTTATACCTGAGTGTTTAATTATGTGTATAAATTTTTCTAATAATTTTATATGTTCATCTTGTGTTTTAGAATATAGTAATATATCATCTATATATACGATACAGTTTTATAACTGGTTAAAACAGTTATCCATAAAATGTTGGTATCTACCTGGTGCATTTTTATATCCAAAAGGTAAAACATTCCATTCATAGAAACCTTGCGGTACTGTGAATGCTGTTAATTGTTTAGATTCTTCTTCTAGTTTTAGATGGTAAAATCCTGATTTACAGTCAAATTTGCTAAAATAATTATATCCTTGTATTTGTCTTATTTTTAGTATTTTGTTTGGTATTGGATAATTGTATGTTTTGGTTTTAGCATTTAGATTACGATAATCTATGACCATTCTACTTTTACCTCTTTTTTGTTCACAATGTTTTATAACTATAAATGCTGGACTTGTATGTTTACTATTGCTTTTTTGTATGTAATTATTTTCTAATAATTCATCTATATGTATTTTAAATTCTCTTAAATCATCAAAGTTATATTTTAATGGTTTTTGTGTTATTATACTATTTTCATCTATTAATTCAATTTTTACTTTTGTCTTATGTTTTTCCCATCCTTGTAATGGATCTTCACTATATAATTGTTCTAGTTGTTCATTAATTATTTTAATTTTGTCTATAGCGAATATAATAATTTCTAATTGTGTTATTTGTTTATTATTTATATTTTCCATTTCTTGGTTTATCTTTTCACTTCCTTTTATCCATTCCATAGGTTTCCGTTGTTTATTTTTTACTCTTTTTGCTCCTATTTTGTTTCCGCATGGTGTGGTGAACCACCAATGTGTTTTTGTTATTATGTGTGGATAAAATTTATCTAGAAATGGCATTCCTAATAACATATCTTTCGTGGTAAATTCAAAATTATACATTTCTTCTATTGTTAGTATCTTATACCATATTTGTATTTTTATATTTTTTGCTTTATATTTAATCATACTTCCTTCATTATTAAATCCTGTTACTACCATTGGTGTCTTTAATTTTTCCCATTTATCTTCTGGTAAACAATTATATTTACATATATTCGCTTCTGCTCCTGTATCTATCATAGGGGTATAATATCTGTTGTGATATCCTTCTACAATAATTTTTGCAAGTATAAATATTTTCATTAATCATTTTGTTCTTTTTATAATTATTTTCTTATTTTGACAAGTTATTGTTATTTGTTCATTTTCTATGTTGTATGGTTTAACTTTTTCTAACCATTTTATTCCTAATGTAATATTATGGTTTCCTTGGTATATTTTAAATGGTATTACTAAGGGTATTCCTCCTATAATTATTTCTTTTTCTGTTGTTTCTTCATTTGTGCTTACTATCTCACTAGGTAATCCAGGGCATGTATGTCCTGTTCTTATAATTTCTTCTTCTAATACTAACTCTCTTGTTATATAATTTTCTTCTTGTCCTGTGTTTATTAAGATTTTATATTTTCTTTGGTCTATTATTCCTGTTATGAAATAATGATATGATGTTACTTCTTCCTTATCTAATAAGTTTTGTGGGATTTCATAGTTCCTTTTAGATGTACTCATTCTTGATGATGTAGCTCTTGTTAATGTATTTGGTACACTTGAAGTGCTTAACCTTTCTTTTACAATTTCTAGGTCTTTTTCTATGTCAATTTCTTTATAGCTATAGTCATTATTGTCTATTACAGTAATTATTTGTTCAAAAGGATTTTCTATTTTTATTTTATTAATTTTATTTCTTGCTGTTATTTTATGCTTTGTTGTTAATATATATAGATTTTTGCATCTTGCTGTAAATAATTTGCTACCTGGTGCTAGTTCTATTCCAGACATTTTCCAATATAGAACTAATGATTTATCTATATTTTTATCTGTTAATGATACTGTATAATTAGCACTTATTGTAAATTTAAATTTTTGATATATTAAGTTTCCTCTTACTGCGCTGATTATGCTTTTTTCTATAGGGTGTACAATTCTATCATCTGCTAAATATATTTCAATAGGTGTATCTATCCCTTCTCTAAAACAAGCCTTTATTAATATTTCTGTTCCTCCTAAATGTACATATTTTATTGGTGTTTTAGCTTTTATATCTTGTATTTCTTTGTTTATCGTTCTTTTATTTATTATAGGTATATATGCTTTTCCTCTTGTATATCTACAATCTATGATATGTTCTTTTTGACTAACTACATAGTATTCTTCTTTTTGTTTCTTAAACCAGTTTCTTAAAATAGGTATTTCAAGTACTTTTTCAACACTTAAATCTAATTCTTTTTCTTTTATTTGTTCAAATATCGTATTATCAAATATAATTTTTTGTTCTGATGATTCTTCATCTTGATAATCTTCCTTGGATATTATTTTTATTTCATTTTCGGACATTATATTTCTTCATCTGTTTCATTATTATCTAGATTAAT
>CM064963.1:41063695-41074695 GCA_032847665.1 Solanum chilense
CACGACGGACCGTCGAGGGTGGATCATCCCAGAACACTTAGAATTCTGAAAATTGTGTTCTAAAATCGACTCTCTGTAAATTGTGACGGACCGTCACAGCTACGACGAACCGTCGTGAGATTCCGTTGCAAAACACTTCAACTCTTGAGAATTTGGTACGGGGAACGAGTTTCTGAACGTCATGACGGAAGTGAGTGACGGACCGTCACAGGCGTGACGGACCATCACAGAATCCTTGGTGAAAATGGAGTCTAATATGCTGCGACGACCTGTGTGACGGACCGTCGCAGGCACGACGGGCTGTCACAGGTTGCGTAATCCCAGCTGGAGTCGGATTTCTGGTTAAGTTTTAAGGGATGATTTGGACTATTCTTTCCTTAATTATAAAGTTAGAGGGTTAATATTAATAAGTCTAATTACTTGGGGGTTAAAAGAGGTAACCTTAAGTTAATTAGTGGGGTATTATTGCCATCTTTATTCTTAATTATATACTAATTAGGGTAAAAGGAAGAGCGTTTGGAATAAGAAAAAGAGAAAGAACAGAATAGAGGGAGAGAGAGTAGTCGATCAAAGAGGAGAAAGCAAAGCTTGGGAAAATTCTTGTTGATCACTAATCTTCGGTGGAGGTAGGTTATGGTTTTTACGATATTCGTAGTGAACTCTTGATAGTGAATGATATGTATTGATTGTATTGTAAACCCTGCTATATGCTTAATTGTATGCTTGCATGAATATGATTATGTGATTTTGATAAAGCAAGCATGATGAAAACTATTGAATCCCAAATCTTGAAAGAAACTTTAAGCTACGTTATTAATGATGATGCCTTGGTATAAAAGAAGGCTTGATGAATTAAAGTAATGGGATTGATGATGCCTTGGTATAGAGAAGGCTTGATGAACGGATAGAATTAGTGGATCGGAGTGTCACGTTCTGACACATAGAATTAGTGGATCGGAGTGTCACGTTCCGACACATAGTATTAGTGGATCGGAGTGTCACGTTCCGACACATAGAATTAGTGGATCGGAGTGTCACGTTCCGACACATAGTATTAGTGGGACGGGTGTCACGAACCGACACGTAGATATAGGGGATCGGAGTGTCATGAACCGACACGTAGATATAGGGGATCGGAGTGTCACGTTCCGACACATATAGGGGATCGGAGTGTCACGTTTCGACACATATAGGGGATCGGAGTGTCACATACCGACACATAGTAGTAGGGGATCGGAGTGTCACGTACCGACACAAGAGGAAGAAAGATAATGAATCCTGAAAGATGATAACTTACTCAACATAATGAACTTAATCCCAAATGAGTATGGTATTGAGGCTTGAGCCCTCATGGATGAACTTGATAGTACTTCTTGATGATTATAGTACTTGTTGTTGCTACATGTTGAGTTTTATAGTTGATTTATGATATTATTGATATATATTTGTTTTCTATTTTGAGTTGGCCGATGATATCTACTCAGTACTTGTGGTTGTACTGACCCCCTACTTTTATGTTTTCTTCTTTGTTATTTGTGGAGTGCAGCAAACATTCCGTCATCTTCAACTCAGCAGTAATTCAAGCCAGTCTTCGTCACACTGGATCTTCAGGGTGAGCTAATGCTTCTATCTTGGACTGGAATCTTCTTCTTCAAGTCTTGATGCCTTGAATTTCCGGCATGGACTAGCTTTTATGTATTTTAGTTTCTTAGACATTTTTAGTTTAGTAATTTGAGGATAGATGTTCTTGTGATGATGACTTCCAGATTTTGGGGAAATAATAGATGTTGAATTTTAATAGTTATTGATTTGATTTTTAATAATGAGTTTAAGTCTTCCGCATTACTTTATGTGATATTATATCAAAATGTTAAGGTTTAGATTGGTTGGTTCGCTCACATAGGAGGGTAAATGTGGGTGCCAGTCGCGGCCCCGGTTTTGGGTCGTGACAATGCGCCAGACGAGCATGCCAAACACAAATAGAAGAAGCAAAGGAAGCTGGTGAGAGTAATACTGTCACTAGAAGTGAATAGAGGCCATCAGTACTCAGGTCGGTGTGTAGTATCCCCTTCGTTTCCAAGTCCTTATTCAAAAAAATGGTTAGGAAAAAATTCAAGAGAAACATTATTAGACTTGGTAAAAGAACTAATAGAGACCAAATTATGAGTAACGGAGGAACATGTAGAATATTATCAAGTTTAAAACTTTTAATAAAAGTACTAATGAAACTTTTACCTATGTGAGATATTGGTAATTTAGAATCATTACCTAGAGTGACTATTGCAGGACCTTGATATTTAGAATGAATTGATAGATTATCAAGATTAGAGGTATGATGATGTGTGGTACCACTATCCATCAACCAATTATGTGTAGGTCATATTTAGGTGTTGGCCAAATGTGAGGCAGGGCGGCCGGTTGTTCTAGTTCCAATAGGAGTTTTTGGTGAGGGACAGATTCGTGCAATGTTTCCTTTGCCTTCACAGTTGTGACAAACAATTTGTGACATGTCTAAAGGTATTGGATTAGAGGGATGGTGGAAAGCACGATTTTGAGTCGACTAAGAGAGTCCTAGATTCAGAGATAATCCTTGATTTGCATAGCATCCACGACCTTTATTACCTCTTTCTACTCTCCCAGGACCATGATACAGAGTGAATGAACTCTGGGTAAACTTTTTCATGGGTGCAATAACGAAAAGAGCTTCATCTCATTTTAATTGTCGTTCTTCATTCAACAACATTCCATAAAAATGCATCAAAATAAATCTCCTATTGACTTGATTCAAGTGATCTTGTGAAAGGACGATAAGGTGGTCCTAATCCGGCAATAACAAATTTGACAAAACCATAATTCAAAATTGGGTGCTGCAAGGTAGCCAACGTATCTAAAATTCCCTTCGCCTTTATTATATATGACTTAATACATGCATTACCTATATGTAAATTACGCGATTGAGATTTTTAAGCAGTTTCAACACCAGCTAGTTAAGGTAATATACCTCTGGAAACTGAAGCAACGATCCAACTTAGGAAAAGTTGATTGTAAGACCTCGAAAATGACTTAGGTGAACTAGAGATAACATGGTTTTCATGATGATATAAGGTCCTAAATTTGTCTATAATATGATATTGAGGCAGTGTGTAAGAGTTTAGGTGCATTGAAAGTCAAACGTCAAGGGATGACTAAGACGTTCGACGACTAAGTCACTGATGTGCCTCATATGTTGTTTTATGTGTTTATGTGTTTTTCATGATGTTTAAGGTTATTATACGAGTTATTATAGTATATATAGGCAGTGTGTCAAGTTTTGTGAAGTTTGGAGGTCAAACGTCCAAGAATGTCCATGACATTCGAAAGAGTTGCCTTGCAACAACCTTGTGTGTCTAAGCATGTTTCATCGAGTTTTATGTGTTTTTTTTGGTGAATTCATATTAGAGGTGATAAAATCATATACGATCATGTTTGGGTTGGAAACGTCCGGTAAAACATCCCCAAGGACAATCCTTGAGGAAGGACCCAAAGTTGGTGGCCAAGACTGTCGAAGACAGCCCACCTACAGATGGCAATCAACGACCAGTGGGTCCATAGAAGCCCCTTAGGTGAGTTTTCGTTATTTGTCACTTAGCCATGGGGGATAGGAAGCCCAATACAGGCCTCATTCCCAAACCACGGACAACCGGACGGTCTGTTGGTCAAGGGACGGGCCTTCGATGGGCAACCGTCGGTGTGTCTGTCTTCTGCGTGCAGTTCACTTCCAAGTGAGGGGCGAACTTGTAAATTCACCCACTTCCATATAAGAGGTTTGGCGGTTCCTTTAGGGTGTTTTGGGTATTTTAAACATGTATATAAGTCTTTAACACTTAGAAGATTTCATTCTTCCAAATCAAAAACCCAAATCTCTTAGAAATTCCCTAGAACACCATTGGAGCCAAAACTCAAGGAAGGGCTTGGATTGATGAAATGAATGGAGATTCTTCATCAACTAAAATAATTATATTCATCAAGGTATGTATTTTTATCCTTGCAACTCTCTTCATCAAGGAGCCCAACTTTCAAAGATGTTTTCTAAAGTTTCAAGTTGAATTGTCCAATTTTATTATCTATCCATGGGTTCCTGCATTAATGGTTTCTAAACATTGAATAATCATTAATGGTTATTTTACTGATTAAATAACCTATGAATCCATGAATTATATGAGCCATAGTTTTGACTAAGTTATGGGTTACTTGCTATCGATCTAATGTTGATGATTTCTAATGTAGTTTCATCTGGGTTGTTGATTGATGTAATAATTGTAGATTGATCTCTAGGTTGCATTAGATTGATGAATATCTAGTAATTTGATGTAGTTTCATGAATATTTTTATAATTATATTGAATTGTGAGTTATGGCCATGGGTAAAGGCCTTGTGATATCGAATGTGGCGATTTGGCATTGGATTGAGGTTATTGAGGATGGCGTGGTGGTAAGATTCCCTATTTTCTTTATTTTATGATTATTAGACTTCAATTATATTGTGGTTGGTATGGTCCACTTACGGTGGTGGTGTTATGTGCTTTACTTGCAATTGATGTGGCCTTGTCGGTGTTATTTTAAGTAATATGATGATCAAGGCCTTGTCAGCAAGATACTTAAAGTAATGTGATTATTTGTGTAGTGATTATGTGAAGTATGATAATACCTATCTATAGGGTAAGTAATGTGAAAGTATATGTGATCTTCTACTGATGTTAGTTAGGTGATTATGTTAGATTATGACTATGACATTGTGTGTATAGTCTTAGGATTGATGTATGTTATTCATACTTGACTATATAAGTCTATGATGGTCATATCTATGTTGATATGATAGTATATAGGATGAATTGAAGATGATAAGGGTTATTTCTATGTGCTTCTAGAATGACATGTATTATGAGTTAAAGTGAAGTGTGTGGTGTCTTGTCTTGTTTGACTTGTGTTCCTTGCTTGATGTATGTATGAATGTGAATATTTTATTTCTGACTTAGGATGCTAAGGTCTCTTAGTCTTAAATGTATGAATGACATGTGACCTTAAATGAAGTTAAGAGAGTCTCTTATGTTAAACCTTAAACCTAGTGGTAAGGTTATGAATGTTGAAGTCGAAAGACATAATGTTATCCTTCAAAGTAAAGGAATGATAGACTTAAGGTTAATTGGTTGGAATGGCATCATATTAATCCTTAGGAAGGTCATAATGAGATTCTTGTCTCCATTGTAAGGTATCCCTAGTGGACCATTCTTTGATAGGGTAAATGTGATTGGGTTATGAACTTGATATGGAACCCCTTTATATGAACCTTAAGTGTAAATTACTTTATGAGAACGAAGGCTAGCACCGAATGAGTATGGTAAGGGAAGTATTCCTAGTTAAAGAAAGAGACTAAATTACAAAGCATGCCTTTCATATTGCTTAACCATGTGTCTACATGGGATGTGTCTAAGTTCCACCATTGGCAAGTAGAACACCCTCATCGGAGTTGGTTAGAACTTTGGATTCGATGTCTTGCTATCTTGGTCTATGTCGGTTATTTCCTATTCTCATCAAATGGAATTCCTATTAGCATTAGAGAAGTTATATGAAGTTTAGGTGGTGGTATGGGACACTATCTAGACATTGCACAATAGGCTTTGAAGGTGTTAGTTGGAGTTCCTAGGTCTTGTCCAAGACCATTACTTGAAATGTCCTTTATGTGTTGAATTTCGTCTAAATTACCTAATGAAAGTAATGATTTAGGTTAATGTCACGACCCAAAATCACAAGTCGTGATGGCAACTTTGTTTCCAACTAATAGGTAAGCCAATATGTTCCCAACCAATAGGTAAGCCAACTCAATACTTTTACCGCTTCAATTCAATATTTTAAGTAGAAAATAAGGAAAAACAGAATATACAATCACTAATTCATTTACAAGTATGGAATGCGTAAACCACAATTACTACCCCCAAGATTTAGTGTCATATTTAATAAGAGAAATCTAAACTTAAGACAATGGATATGGAAGTTTCTCAAGGACTATGAATGATTATTATTTATGGTTTGGACAAGTCGAAGGTGATAGAAGATAACTTAGGGTGAAATAAAATGAGTATTGGTAGTCCACATTTGTTACATGGAGGTGAGATAGTACTTATTTGAGAAGATTCGTGTTCGATAGTTTGGTGATGGAACTTTGTGTACGAATTATGATAAGGTGTTACAAGGCAGAGTCTAAGAAGAAATTCTTAGTGGTGAGTGAGTTTTAAGATTAAGGGATTTTAATATGTTCTTCCAATATGTGATTTGACTAGATTAATCATGAAAGAGGTCAGTAGCTCATATATTTTTATCATTCAGAGTTTATTGGGGTATATTTAACTTGATGCAATATTATTGATAGTATCATATGAAGGGATTTGATTTGTATCTCGTGTTTGAATTGTTATCAAGTAAATTATGAGCACCAAAAGCACAAATGTATGACTTAAATGATGCTTATACTAGAGTTAGAGTGAAAACATATTTCTATGAATTTTGTGGTAGGGTTGCCACGTATCTGATACCATGTTGTCACGACCAAAAATTTGGACGTGATGGCACTTGTCTTATCCCACCAAGACAAGTCAGCCTAAGACTCTGCACATTCGATAATATGTGGAAAATTTACAGTCAACTTAAATATACTCCCAAAACCTGGTTGTCACGTGTATAAGTCTCTAAAGTATTACAATTGATTCATAGAAAATATTGTTCTCAACTCACCTTCTTTCTCCTTATTTATGATTTTGTTCTACTCTAGAAATAAGGTCATTTGAGAACGATGTTTTCTTTGAATAAATTATAATACTTTAGATACTTTTACACGTCACATCAAGTTTTAGGAGTAAATTTAAGTTGATTGTAAATTTTCTGCATATTATCGAAATTGCTGAGTCTTAGGCTGACTTGTCATAGTGGGATAAGACGAGTGCCATCATGTCCATATTTTGGGTTGTGAAAGTTAAGAAAGTATGTCAAATGAATAAGTACTATATCGAGTAGTTAATGGTTTTCTAGTTAAGGTGTGAAGGGGCATAGGAATTGTTACTTCGTATCTTACCTAGATGAGTCTTAAGAATGACTCTAGTTAGGGAAAATGGTTGATTATGTAAATATGTTCTAAACTTAGGAAGTCTTAAGGATTATTTAGGTAGTATTGAAGAGTTCAATCATGTATGTTATCTTCTTGAATTACTTAAGTAAGTCTTTTGATAGCCTTTGGTATGATAATGTCATATTATATACATGTTGATGTGTTGATGTCTTGTGAGTGTGTATGTGTCTTATTATATGTATTCTTGAGGGTCATTTTGGTATGCTTAGGAATGTTGTATGGGTGGTCTCTCTTTGTGTTGCTTAAGTGAGTCTTACGATAGTTTTTAGTGGGATGATTACATTATATCAAGTGTCTAAGGAAGAGGTAGGCAACTTTACTGTAGTAGTGAATTCCTTCACTATACAGTGAGTTGAGCTTACTGTTAAGTTGGCATAAAAATGTAATTAATTTTTAAATGTTATCTTGTGTGTTTCTAAGTTGTTAAATGTTGTTCTTATGATTATAATATGATTTTTAAATGAAAAAATACATATTTCTAATAAATGTCCGTTTTCATGATTTTCATGCATTATATCATACTTAAAACATGTGGTTGTACTAATCCATGCTTTTATCTATCTCTATTGTTGTTGGTAGGTGAGAAGCATTTGTAAAGTGA
This sequence comes from Solanum chilense, assembly GCA_032847665.1. Lineage (NCBI taxonomy): Eukaryota > Viridiplantae > Streptophyta > Magnoliopsida > Solanales > Solanaceae > Solanum > Solanum chilense. Next base: position 41,071,455 of record CM064963.1, read on the forward strand.
AGTCTTAGATTGTAGTATCATTCAAGTGAACCATGTATCACTATATTAGTATTATGTATGGGCCGTGTCCCAAAAATATCCTTGTATCTTAAGTTTCATGAGATTGAGACGCAGTATTTTTTATGACTTTATATGAAATATTATGTAAATACTATGAAATGTTTTGTATAAACTTTTAATTCCGCACTTTTTTTACTATGTATATGCGATGAATGATATGTAAGGGCTTGTACAAGACCTACGAGAGGTCAAGTACACCGATTGCAATCCGAGATTGACCCTAAATTCTAAGGTATGGTTTCGAGATGTGACATTGATCTTCTCTAACCCAAGAATTATAGGAAGGGTTGTGTTCATTATTATCCATAAGCCGTTCTGGTATAACCTCATCACCTTCAATATGATAATCAAGACCACAACCCCTACCATAGGGAGAAATTGTATTTTCCACAACAAAAAGTTGGAGGATGTAAGTTTAAGATGAAGTTGATGGACAAGGTTGGAAGAAGGAAAAGCAGTAACAAATGAATTATGTGTAGTGGATGATGTTCCATGCATAGTACAAGCAGAAATACCTGCCAATGTCGTTGTTGAGTTGATTATTCTTTTGTTTAAACTTCTTAGGGCTCTGATACTATACAAAATGTTTTCAATTATTATATGTGATGTATATGAGTGAATATATATAGATTCTAACTTAAGAGTCCTGTAGTTACACAAGTACAATAACAAAATCAACACAAACTAGGAGATAAGAGACTAATCCTAGTTGGACTACAAACGTTGCACCACCTTTCTTCATCTATTGTTAATTTTGCCTAATTCCTTTTCAATTAACCAAACTAGTCCTTTATATAGATAGATACATGTTAAAACTCATTTATTTAAATATGAATAATTAAAATGGGTTACAATTTAATAATAAGAGATAAGAATTAAAATAGATTACTATTAAATTGCAAGCGGTAAGAATTCACAAGTGATGTATTAGCCAATACAAGTTTCATTTATTCGTTATAAATGTGCATTATCAAACAAAGGTAAATTTAGCCCAAAAACAAAAGAAAAAATTATACTACATTTGTTATTTTTCCAAAAATAATTTTTTATTTTTATTTTTATGTTAGTGAAATCTTTTTCCCACAATATTTATTCAAAGATATTAAACTATAGCTTACTCACTAACTAATTTGTGCTTGAGTATTAAATCTAAGTTAGAAAATACACAATAGTTACACAAAATTACATTAGGTTTATCATGCTTAAGTGATATAACTATAGTGATATTATATATTCATTTATCCTTTTTAAGCGCCAAAACAATATAAGAAAAAATAGATGCACTCTTAACAAGGATATTAGACTGATTTTAGCATGTGGTAAGCCACATGATTTTATTTTTTAATTTATAAAATATAAAAAAAAATTATAAATTATATAGTACGGAAAAAATATGTTTGTAAAAGAATTTATTATCTATACATGATCAATAACTCACTCAATATAGTCACACACATAAAGTTTGAAACTATCTCTACGCACGCACGCACACACACATTCACGCACATACACACGCATGCACACATTAATTTAAAGAAAAGATACATGTGGATAAGGGAAATAACTACATTTAACCCCTCTACTTGATTGTTTGGCATAAACATTACATTTACTAAAAGCATGATGTTTCTATTGCTAGTTTTGCCTAATTCCTTCTCAATTAACCAACAATGCAAGTCCTTTATATAGATTGATGCAAGTCCTTTATATAGATTGATACATTTTAAAACTCATTTATTGAAATTTGAATTATTAAAATGGGTAACAAATTAAAATCACAAGCGACAATAATTAAAATGGGTTACAATTGATTTCCAAGGGACAAGAATTCATAAGTGATGTAATTGACCAATACAAGTTTAATTTATTTGTTCTAAATGTGAATTATCTTCTACAAAATAAAGTAAATATAGACGAATTTTAGTTAAAAAAAATCATATTATACATTTGTCATTTTTTCAAAAATAATACGTATTTTCGATTTTATGTTGGTGAACTTTTTTCCAACAACATCTATTCATAGATATTAACTCTAACTTAATTATTAACTAAATTTGCGCTTAAGAATTTAAATCTAAGTGAGAAAAAGCTACACAATATTCACACCAAATCCCATTAAATTTACTATGCTTAAGTGTTAGAACAATTGTGATATTACATATTAATTAATCATTTTAAGCTCAAAAATAATATTAAAGAAAATAGATACACTATTAACAAGTGAAATATAGTCCGATTTTAGACATATTTTACAATGTATGGTAAGATTCATGACCCAAAACGAGTCGTGAGTGGCACCCACACTTAACCTACTAGGTGAGCGAACCAACAAATTTAAACCCCAACATTTACCAATAGTTCAGCTATGAATAACAAAAACAATGCGGAAGAGCCAAAACTTATTAATGTAACCAATTAAATAAGCTTCTAAAGTTTAACACTTATTATCCCCAAAATCTGGAAGTCATCACATCAAGAACATCTATCCTAAAATTACCAAATCTAAGAGTATTTAAGAAACCAAAATAAGTAAAAAGATGGTCCATGTCCGAAATTCAAAGACATCAAGACGTGAATGAGAGAATCCACCACAAGATAGAAATAATAGCTCACCTTGAACTCTGATGTGCTGGAGACTGATTAGATCTGAGGGCGAGTCAAAGTCGATGGTACACTTGCTGCACTCTACAAAAGAACAGAGAAGAAAATACAAGTAGGGGTCAGTACAAGAAACATGTACTGAGTAGGTATCATCGGTCAACTCAAAATAGAAATCAACATATAATGAATAATAGTATAAAATCAACTACTATACCTAACAGGTGGCAAGCAACAAACACATGAATCATTGACAACAACATCACCATAATAGGTACACCATCAATCAAAACATCAAGCACACCTTTGAGGACTCATGCCTCCACAACATACTAATTTGGAAAATAGGTTCCTTGAGATTAAGTATATTAAGTTACTTCAAGATTCCTTGTCTTTAATGTTATTGTGTCTGAACGTGACACTCTGATCCCATAATATCGTGTCGGAACGTGACACTCCGATCTAATAATACCGTGTTGGAACGTGACACTCCGATCCAATTATCTCATTATTTTATTTCAGCAAGCCTTCTTTATTCAAGGCGTCATTTTAATAGAGAGGGTCCAAGATTAGAAATTCAACA
>CM064963.1:41074795-41096760 GCA_032847665.1 Solanum chilense
TTTTTTTTCATTAACCTAATTTATGATTTTACATCTCATTCATGTATCTAAGATAGATTTTATATTTCTCTAAAGTTCGATACTTTTACAAATTAGGTGTCGAGATACATGTATCATTGATGACGAGATACATGTATCAAGTAACTTTTAAAGCCGAGATATACGATTCATTAATTTGATATAAAAATAATATTAGAAACTATCAAAAATCCGGATAATTAGGATCTACATTAGTGAAATTTATATAAAATGCTCGTCATAAAAGTCATTCCGACTTAGCTATTTTATCTTATCACTACTTTCAAAAAGGTCATGAATGACAGAATAATAATGTAATATAAAGTCGAAAAGGATTGACATAGTTTAGACTAACTTCCAAAGGACAAAAATATCAAGTATAGAAAGTTATTTCAAATTGTGGATGCCTTTGAAATTTCGCATTTTTTTTCCTATTAGAGATGGTTGCAAACCATTGCGGGACGATTTATTAATAATAAAATAAATAATTCTGGTGGGAAAATATTAAATTGGTCTAATACTGTTGTTTGGAAACTTATACACCAATTGTGAAAAGAAATCTTTGTTATATCCCAATGCAATAATCAACACTAGAGTGAAAAGATACATATGTAAATATACTCACACTTTTAGCTCCTCAAATAGAATTTTACCCATTTCATTTCAAACAACTCATATAGTAGTAAAATTTTAATTGTGAAGGCACCAAATGCCACAACTTGACAAAGGGGAAATGGATCACAACCAACACAAGTTATTCATTAATTCGTATATACTTTATCAAACGATCTCTAAATAATATTCGTGTTGTCATTTTGTGTATGTAAAAAAAATCTTTATACCACAAAGAAAGCAACATGTGCATATGATCTGGGTGATGTTAAATCAAGGTAAACTTTTTGTTAAAACTCAATTCGTAACTATAAACATGATTTGTTCCCTTATGCAATTTGTGCATTGTGCTTGGAACCACTCACGTGAGGAAGAGATAAGAGATCTAAATGAAGTTTTTAAGTAATGAATTAGTAGTCGTCTAAGAAATAGTAATTTGGATTTACATTTGCTTAAATTTATAAAATCTATATTTTATTTGCTAACAAATTTAAAAATAAAATAAAATCACTCGGATATCAAATTGTAATTATCTCTCGATTATATTAATATTAAAGATATTGGACGCTAGTTGACGAATTAGTAGTCCAATGTGATTACTATGTGTCCATGTCATATACGTACTTGTGATATTGTCACAGTAATTTTCTATATTTTAATTATTTAGTTACTTTTCCCTTGCCCAGTATTAATTCTAATATTCTAAAGTTTTAATCGAACTAAATTGATTCATTTGTGTAGAATTAAATTAAGCTATACATTTAGTCACTACAACCAAAAATGTTTCAAAAAGTTATGAGTGAATATAAATTATTTAATTTTTATCTTAAATATGTTAAGCAATAAATATTTTAAATGAAGTGATGGTGTAATTTTTTTATCGACTATTAATGAATAATAATTAAACTCATTTTGAATTGACAAAGAATTTTATTTGAATAAGTCAGAAATTATTAAAAACATAAACAAACAAAAGAAAAACTTGGTTTCGAGTCATAGCCAACTCACTTGCCAAAATGACATTGTTTAGTTGACTGAATTTTGGAATGATACTTTTGAACAAAATTTCAAAGGTAGAACCAATGTATTTGACTAAAAAAAAAAAATTGCATCGTTATTTTAACAGTCAATACCATCAAGAATCGTGAATTCAGGAGTGGTAAATACGGTGAAAATTAAATTTTTTATTAAAATAAAAATTTAGGTAAACAATCAACTGAATTATTAAGATTCTCTAATTTTATATTTGTCTAAAGAATTTATGTAACATTTTTAGTTGACTTGCATTATAGAAGCTAGCTAGTCCTTAGAAAGTTGGGGAAAAGTGCATTTTCATCGTGAATGTTTAAATTATTAATTTGGAATCTAATAATTGTGAAGAGTCCTACGTCAACTCTTCAAGGAACAAGTAATATTTTTAATATGACTTGAATAATCCTCATGTCCTTAGCTAGTTATTGAGGTTAAGTTAAACATATTCATTTCTTTTACGTGGTATCAGAACAATTAACTCATTTTTGATTATCATATAAACTATCCATAACTTTTTAGCTAATTTGGGGTAAGGCCAAATATCTATAGGATAATAACTTTTTAAAAAGTAAAAATTCTGAACACAAACTTGGAATTATGACTATAGTTCTTAATTTCTTATCCTAATCAAGATCAACTCTCACATAAAAAGAAACATATCTATATTCTCTTTTTCATTCCCTTTTTCTCTTTTACCCTTTTATTAGTAGTGAAGATAGAATCCTAACAATTTAAATATACCTTTTTACCAAATCCAAAAGGAATGAAGGATAAAATTTTCAAAGTAAAAGTACTTTTTTTTCCTATTCTTTTATTACTTTTAATTTATTGGTAGCCTATATTTCTAATGTCCATACACTGACACGTGCCAAAAAGAAAACATTGACAATATAGGCTGGCCATTAAGTATAGTTGAAGAAGAATATCAAATACAGAGTAAAAGAATCAATCAATAGTTACATGTGCGATATGGCTCAGTAATTTTGACCTCATAATTTATATTTATATATTAAAAAATTATTTAATATTTTTCAAATAAGTATCCTGAGATCATTAAGCTATTATATTCTAAAATTTTTAGAACTCATAAAATAAAAATGTGGAATTTTCTTACCTTAGTGGAGTATGGTTGAAAGCTTTGACATGATAATATTTAAAATTAGTAGACTGTAGTTGTAACATTCTTGAAAATGAAATATAACTAGATTTCAGTTGATGAATCATCTTTTTAGAAAAGACTACAATCACACTTCGTGTCAATTTTTTCTCAAATAAGACTTTTTTGTTTTTTTGTTGGTGCAACTCTATTTGTTCTCTTCAAAATTCTGACTCAGCCTTACATCCTTAGTAAATAGTTTTATCATCAACGTGTTGCATGATCAAGCATCTAAATTTTTTTTCTCCAACTCTTAGCAGAAAAATAAACAATTTTTTTTATGTCTATTTATTGAATATAGTAATAAATTTATTAATTGAGTAACCATCTGACATCCATATCAGTGTAAAAAAAATTGAATCACCATCCAAAATTTTTACTATATTTTAATGTATTAGTGTATCATTTATATTTTATGAGATACACTTGTATCGTCACACAAAAAATCACTATAACCATTAACACAAATTCAGACCTCAATAATCAAAATTTTATATACAAGCCAGAAGCGTTCCAGACACAACACATCTTAAAAAAAAATCCAATCAAATAAAAAATTATCACAATATATGTTTGCTATAGAGCACCAGATTTGTGTAAATCTTTGGCAGGCCTCTCGTTTGTATAAAAGCGCAGCAATTGTATATATATATATATCAGTAAAATAATTGTATATATATAAGTACTATGTTTATGTATCAATGATTGTGTTTGTATATCTGCATAAAATTTGAATGTATATAATTCAATCGAAATAAATTATTTGTATATCAAATCACTCTCTCGCTTTATACAACACAAATTATACGTTGTAATTTGTATAATTTGTGCTTGTATAAAATGAGAAAGAGAAAAAGGTTGGGATAGAGAAATATTTGTATTTATATATTTATAAGTGCATGTATAAGATAAAAATATATGTATTTGTATTTCTATATACATTTTTTTTCGCTTAATACAAAAACAAACACAATTTATACATTAATGTTTGTATAAAGTGAGAGAGGCGAGGAGAGTGGCGAGCAAGATCTGGGAGAGTAGTGAGGGAGATTTGGAGAGTGGCGAGTGAGATTCTTTGGGGAGAGAGGCGAACGAAAAAATATGTATATATATACACGTTCTCTCACTTTTTACAAACATAAACAAAATTTATACATTTGTGCTTGTTTAAAGTGAGAGAGGCGAGAGAGACTTGCGAGCTAGATCAGGAGAGTGACAAACGAGAAATCTAGGGAGAGAGGCAATGACAAAGTGATTGTTACTGATTAGAATTAAATGAAACTATAATTATAATATTTAATTTATATTAATAATCTGTTATTTTATACCATTTTCTCATTAATGTATTCATAAAAAAAATTGATATGCTACATGTATCTATATTTTCCTCCTTAATTTAAACTATTTTATAAGTATAAGTTATCACAGGAAGTGGGGATATTAAATCCTTAAAATTGTGCGGGTTAAAAGCACTGATGAAAATTTACTACCATAAAAACAAGAGAAAATCATAAGAAATAACAAACATTTAGCATATATTAGGTAATATAGCTACGGTTTAAAGACATTGTAATTTACTTTTTTATTTGGATCTTGATTGTATAAATCTAGAATTTTGAATATGTTTACTCTAACTACTTGTATACGATTTATAAAAAAATAGAATAAATTATCTTATTTGTAATTGACATATAAAATTCTGAAAAACTGTAGGTGTAAGCAAAATATGTATATACTTATCGTATTTGTATATTAGCAAAGAAAATGTACAAACGGGTAGAAATATACAAACCGCAACCTCTATAGCTAAGGAAACTATTGATATAGAGTGCAATTACCAAAACTATAGCTATAGAGCCTTGTTATATCTATTATGTTTGCTATTTCTAAAATTTTCTAAAAACCCCAATCATTTTTTAACTCTCTTGGACCAACTTTTGTTGATACTTTAGGCCTAGATTTTGCTAACATATTGTAGGTTAATAGTTGTCAATTCTATTAAGATTTAAGATTGTATACTTGCATGTCCATTCCTCCCAAATAAAGCCATAAGCCCAAATATTGATAATGCTTAGCCCAAGTAACACCAATGAGAATGAATCAGTTGGTCTTTGAGTCACTGAGCTTGAAAAATCGAACGTTAACACTATTGCATGTTGGTGTAAATTATAATTCAAATTCAATTGCTAAATTTGAAGAGTGAATGTGTAAATCCATGTTTGCCGCTACATCATTGGAAAAGAGTGATTCAAGTATTTATTTGCAACTAAGTTGAATAACACTGTTGGAAGCTGAAAACACAAATCAATCACTAATTACGTGAATACTGATTAGAAAACTAAGTCATAAAGAAATGCCACATAACTTCATTGATGAACATTCGAGATTTGCATTTGAATTTTTGGGTATGAGATTTGGAATTAATTTTTATTGTGTACACTTTAAGGGAGATAACATATTCAATTGGAGTGATTTGTTGGAGATTAGTGGTGATTTTAGTGATAGTTGGCAGTGTCTATCACCCATATATCTATGTATCATAATTGTATATCAATGAATATCATATACATATTGTTATGAGCATCAATATTTTACATAGATGATATACATAAGACATACAAATGATATGCAAGTGACATAGTGTAATGCACGTGACATAGATAAGACTATCTTTTTCAGCCTCAACGTTCAATCTGAAATTCGATTCAAAACATCACTAAATTTGCATATAATTATCCAAACACGAGATATAAGTTCCTTAATACGTTTCCGAACCTTTGGAACCTAAGGGAATGTCCCATAAATAAAATTCCGTAAAGTATGTAAATACAATCATACCATAATGACATATGAAGACCCAAAAAAAAAAATGTTTGACGTTTGATTGCTTTGTAAAATTGACAATTATTATGATTTATGATCCTTTTCCCAATTGAGTAGAAAGTTTAAACATGTAAGTAAGTAATTAATCATGGAAATCCAGAAACAGTTTTTCCACCATCAACACAAATGATTTGGCCAGTTATATAAGCAGCAGCTGGAAAACATAAATAAGCCACAAGTGATGACACTTCATTTGGCTTTCCCATCCTGCTAATTGGAGTTCTCTTTATTAACTTCTCCACATCTGATGACTCAAAATCTTCCTACAAAGTTACGGTTTATCTGAGTCATTTGTGTAACAATGAACCACTTTTGGAAGGACAGTTCCAAATCACAAAGTTAAGAAGTATATCAGACTATTTTCCTTTTTATATAAAAAGAAAAGATACTTACGGCTACAGTATCTGTAAGGGCGGTATCAATAATCCAAGGTGCAACAGCATTAACTCGAATATTATCTTTACCCCATTCGCAGGCCAAGTTCTTCGTTAATTGATTTATTGCTCCTAAACAAAAGTAGATCAAATCAAAATTAATGGTTAGTAAAGTAAGTAGTAAATTTAGTGTTTGTTATTTTGATTGAATAATTGTAAAACACAATGTTTTTGTGAACCAAATCACTAATGACTTGTGAAACATGTGGTATTAGTAACATTTGTATGACTATAGAAACTTCGAATAAAAAGAAGAGATGAAACCTTTTGTTGCTGCATAGAGAGAAACAAAAGGAATAGCCATGATCCCAGAGATAGAAGAGATGAACACAATGCTAGCCTTCCCAGAACCTTTCAAAAAAGGATATGCTAATTGACACAAGTTATATGAAGCTTCAAAATTGGTTCCCATCATTAGTGAACAATCTGCTGAAGTAATTTGTGTTGTCTCTTTTGGTACACATATAGCAGCATTATTTACCTAAAACATAAGAACAACTATTATACTATCATCACTCAAATTGCGTAAAAATTCATTTACATTGTCAGTATATATTTATATATATAACTTACAAGGATGTCAAGTTTCGCATTGAAATGTTGAGTGGCTTTGTCAATCAATTCCATTCTTTGATCTTCTAAGAACAAGTCACATGTAGAACCATTTACATTATAACCTTTCGTTTGCCATTTCTCTAAACATTCATCTAAGTCCTTTTTATTGCGAGAACATGTATAGATCGATGCACCAAAACTCGCTAATTCTTCAACGATGGCATACCTAAATACGAATATATAATTTAATAAATGAACTCACGAAAAACAGAGGAAAAAACTAGGTCAAAATTAATTATGTTGCTTACCCAATGCCCCTAGTGCCACCAGTAACAAGGGCAGTCATGCCATGAAGAGACCATCTTCCATCTCCAATTTGTGCCATCCCTTCAATTTCTTCTTAAGATTTTAAAAATTGTCAATTGTTCACAGATATAGTCTATCAATTTATTAGCTGCACTGAAGCTAGTTGACATGAAGATACGTTAGTAAAATAGTCCAAGTTCTCTGCGGTCAAATGTGATGGCCAAAGTTGAAAGTGACTCAAATAAGATCTATTGTAATTATAAGGGGACGGCTAAAATTTAATTAAAATGTAAGTTTAGGCCACAGTTACGTTGCCATGTTCATATGATTGTATTATTTAGTAAGAAATGTATTTTCATTTTAGGCATAATACATAAATATGCTTTTTAACTTGGTTTTAAATTACATTTATATCTTTCAACTTTAGATATGTACAAATAGACACTTAAATTTGTATAAAGTTGAACAAATAAACATACATGTCCTACATGTCATTTTTTGTCTTACGTGGTGTCATACGTGTATTGTGTCATGTAAGACTCATGTGTTTATTTATTTAAAAGTTGTTAAAGTGTTTATTTATGTATTATGAAAATTGAATGTTAAAATTTAAATTTGAAATCAAATTTAGGGTTTAATATATATATTATCCCTTCATTTTATATTTTCTATAGCATATTTAAAATTACTCAACCATGATACATGAGTTGACAAAAGAGATTTCACGAATTATAGAAATTCTAATTAATTCAAATACTAGCATATGATCTTTCTATATTTTTTGGGGATTATTTATGGCCCCATGGTTTTTGTCATTTTATGTGTCCAGTCAACTATGGCGCTTTCATTATTTTGTCAAATATGCCTATAAATAACTACTTTAAGATTAAGATCACGTTGTTAATCTTATGGACGCCGAGGAAGACCCGTGCCTATGGTCACAACAAGTGGTCACTCAATCATGTGGCGGAGCACTTTGTTATGTTAAATTTTTTAAAATATATTTAATTATTTATATATATGATATTATTTTTTGATGATGAGCGTCCAATTGCATTTTGACTATAACATAGTTATGCCCTTGATTCAACCGCAAATATTTGTTTTCATGTCTGGTAGGAGCGACTCAAACATATTAGTTACCTAAAGCAAAAATCAAATAAGGTCTTGTTATATTCTATGTGTTTTGATGATCCTCACAAATGCAGGGATCTGGTTCCTGGCAGAGTGCTCTCGTCCAGATACAAATGGGGTACAGTCATAAAAGCTGTCATGTCAGGTGGTAGGTGAAAAGTGCAATATCCTACACCAATAAGAAGAGCGGACGAGATTGTATGTTTCGGTATCTCACAAATGCAAGGACCTGGTACCAGGCAAAGTTTCCTCCATCAGATACATAATTGGTTACAGCTGTAAAGCTGTCACGTCAGAGGTTGGTAAGGCGTCAGTGTACTACACCAATCAGAATGGAGGAGGTGTTTGTCCAATGGATAATAACTCTTTATGTTTGATACTTTTAGCATGACAAACACCATATTATATTCATTCATCCAAAGAAGGAAGTCAGCCAGCAAGCCTTTTCAAGAACTTATACAGAAGCTTGCAAGGGACCTGGTACCCGCAAGGCTGTGACGTGAAAAGGACGAAAAGACAGCTGTCAGATTAATAACTTTTTCTCACATTGATTGTAACCGGGTTTCACTTTTGCTTGAGAAGATTAGTGAAGACGGTTGTAAATCCTGTGCAACAGGTCGTGGTTTTACTCCCTTGAGCAAGGAGATTTCCACGTAAACTGCTTGTGTTGTGTTCTTTGTATTGTTTAATCTTCCGCACTGTTCTTACTGTGTCAAGGGACCTGGTCCGTTGACTGGTAGTGGACGCACATATTCCAACAGGTCTTAAACTTAAATTGTTAATAACTTTTATATAATTGATTTATTCTAGTTTTTAATTGATAATATGATCATTCTTATTTTAAATTATTTTTCATGAGGTACAGTACTTCAAATATGTTAAATTTCTTTTAGTAATTCCTTCATTTTTTCTTGAAAAGTTTACTTTTTCTACAAATAGTATTCAATATTTATTAAAAAAATAACTTATAGTAACTTATTATTATTAAAAATGAGCTCCCTCAAATTTGAAGGTTTAAGCCACCTGTCTTTTTTTTTACACCGTCTGCATGGATATATGAGAGCAATGCCTATCTACTCTGGCTTCATTTTAATCATATTTCTTAAATTTGCTTATATTATTTTAATTAGTGATTTTGTCGTAATAAATTTGTATCACGAAAAAGTTATCTTGTATGTAGGGGTGGCAAACGGTTGGATTGGATTGATTTTGCATGGATTGAATATAATTTGCGGAAAAAATAGGTTGGATCATAATCCATTCAAATATAATATGGTCAAATATGATTTTGATCAAATATTGTTTGGTCAAAATGGTTCTAACCCATTTAACCAATTATTTTCAAAAACAAAAATGTACCCCTCTCCACATACCCCGGGGAGCCCACCCACCCGCTCCCCCTCCTCCCTTCCACCTTTCACCAACCTACACTTAAAAAAAAAATTATTTTTCAAAAATAAAAAAAAATCTGTGTTTTAAAAAAAAAAAAAATTACCCCACCCCCTGGCAACCTCCTGCCCCCTACCCCATCTTCCACCGACATATCCTATTTTTTTTTATAAAAAAAAATCTGTTATTGCAAAAAATAAAATAAAAATATTTACCCTCTACTTGTAAGTGACTGCTTATAACAAAGTGGCAGACCCTAACATTAGAATGAAGCTATGAAGGATTGAGAAAATCATCCACCAAGGATACCTCACTTGAGTATCTGAATTGTTGGTTGTCAGGTTTTATTTTACCAAGACAAATGGGAGATTATATTTGCTAGTGGTGTAGTTAAAAAATTTTGAAAAGCATGTTGAAACTTTGAATAGGTAAAAAATTATTTTTAGTGAATGGATGTATATATTACTAAAAAAGGAATAGTAAAAAATGGTCCTTCCATTTTAATTTATATTTATGTGGGGAACAACTTAGATATTCAAACTTATATATAATAAAATAAGTAAATATACACGTTCTATATGACATAATACACATAGGACGTCACATAGGACATAAAAATTATCATGTCGGACATCATATAAGATGAATGTGTCTACTTGTTTAATTTTGTACAAGCTTAAGTGTCTGCTTGTACACACATGAAGTTAGAGAGTATAAATGTCATATGAAGCCAAGTTAAAGGTCACGTTTATGCCTTTAACTTTGTGTGCGTAAAAGTAGACACATAAACTTGTATAAATTTGAACAAGTAGACACATGAGTCCTACATGACATATTACATGTAGGACACCATATAGGATGCATGCGTCTATTTCACCAACTTTATTTGTTAACACCCAAAGTTGGAGGGCGATAAATATGATTTGAGTCCAAGTTAATTTAACTTAGCTTTAGTTGATATTTATGTCCTCCAACTTTCAGTGTGCACAAATAAACACTTAACCTTATATAAAATTGAACAACTAGACACACATATCCTACGCAACGCAATACAGTTTGAACCTAAAATTGACATCCTAAGTAAATCTAAACACGCTCTTAGAGGCACACTTTTTGAAAATACGTGAAACACTAATTGTTGCTCAAAAGTAGCTTCTAAATCAACTAGTTAATTACAAACCGTTTCTCACCAAAAAACACCTTTGAAAAAAAGACATTTTCTCAAAATAAGCTTACTTTACGATCTTGAGCAAACAAGTTATAAATCTCCTTAAAGATTAATTGATATGTGGTGCCTCAACCTGAGGAACTATTTACTTTTCTTGTTCATCTTCAATTATACTTGTATGTTCACCAACAACTAATTTAGTATCTTGAGTAAGCAATTCAATCATAGCCCAAATAATATCACAATTAGTTGAAATAATGCAGGGGTGATCAGGGCAAGAATGTGACATTTTGACAAGAACATTTTCAAATGTTCAATCCTCATCATAAAAAAGAAATGAAGACCTCATATTTCATCTAATCTAAAGAGGACAATGTCTTAAATGACGATAGAATACTTTACACTTCATTCAATCTAAAAGTACCAAGTTATATACCTTATACAACACATAACACACAAATTTAAAAGAACAAAGAACTTTGGTAATCAATTGAGGAGAAAAAATAAAAATAAGGAATACAAGAAAAGCATTGAACAAAAGAGTTTACAACTTACAACAATATATGGTGATCATCAAGCCCTCGAACGTGTGACGCTTTATATTTAAAATTAACCGTAACACAGATTATAATGACAAATAAATGCATCCGATCCATTTGATCCATCTTCTTTGCATTAAAAATCAGTCTTACAATCTTCTGATTTGATCATGGATTTACCTTTCACCGATTGAACGTCGAAATCACACGTAACAGTCACATCTTTTTTCAATATTTTTGCCCAACTCGTGATCTCCATTGGTGCCTTAACAGTTAAAGTCATTGGTATTGCCTTCTTGTCATCATTTAGACTTTTCTGAAAATCAGCAGGCAATTTCCCAGCGTCAAGATTCAATTGAGAATTTGTTGAATCTTTAGGTTTTTGAGAAATGGCGGTATATTTGCCATGTCCAATTTCATGATTGTTGAAATTAAGAGTCGCTATTCCATGATCACCTTTACCAAACGAAGTATCCATCCTCTCATTAATGTTAACGATTTTCAAATCAATCTCAAATTGTTGTGTATGACTCTTATTCTTTTGTGTTTGTGTAACGTTTTTGAAATGGACATTCATAATTGAAAATTCAGGAGATTTAGGTGTGTACATTGCGTTAACAATCAACACGATAATTCCAATGGCGATACCTGTAAGTAGTAACGCTGAAAATATCCAACAACAACATGTACATTTCCTTTTCTTTTGAGTTTCTGGTTGTCGATGATTTTCAACAATTTTGGCATTTTCAGGAGGAGGGACACGATAAACTTGATCACGAGGGATTTGAACAACGTAGGTATGATCTGTTGAACGAGCCGGTGTTAGAGAGAGGCGAAGCGATGTGGCTGATGAAAGGAGATTTCTGGCTTTGCCGCCGGCTGAAGGTGGTGACCGCTCCTCCATGCCAGAATGAGGAGCGGTGGATGATGTTAAACGATTAGAGAAAAATGATGGAAATGAGATTATTTGGAGTTAATTGGCCATAATTGGCATCTAATTCTTCATTCACAAACTTTGCTTTTTTTATGAATTTTTGGCAAAACCTTTACATATCAAAACTTTGTATGGTGAGTTAGGAATGAAAATAGTAACACAAAACAAATTAATCACTAATTTATTTATTTATTTATTAAATTTACGTGGATTAATATATTTATTACTAATATATAGATGCAGAACAACATATTATGACAATCATTTAACCTACTAAAGCATCAAGATCATTAAATAACATTTTCATTATTATCAACAATAGTGATCACTATTACTATTTCCTAAATCAATACAAATAGACTACTTCAAAATCAATTTCTCAATTGACTCAAGTCTTTAAACCCTATGTAATTTTCAAACGTCTTATTCAATTTTACAATTTTAAGGTTAAATTATAAAATCGACAACACAATAATTGCAACACAAGCATTTGTGAAGTCAATACTCGCGTTCCCAATCGTGTAGGGTTATTAAATAGGCATAATACATATATTTGCTTTTAAACTTGGCTTCAAATTTTTAGTATGACCTCAAACTTTCACAGCGTACAAATAGACACTTTCCTTTTTTTATATATATAAATACACACGCGATTTTTGGACCCAAAGAGTGAAATACAATCGCGCCCACGTGTATTAGTGAGCCACAATGACTGCCAACTAATTAAATATTTTACAAGTTATTTTTTTTTAAAAAAATTACACGTCATTTAAGAACTAAAAAAATTAAAATGAATTTTAATTAATATAGAGGGTAACGTGTCTACCCATTTCACATTTCACACGTTTGTTCATCAAAGTCACTTAGCTCAAAGGTGAAAACCCTAGGTTATCAGGGGAATCAAAATCTTGGAACCAAAGGCGAAAATCATTCAAGATTGCTACGAACTTGAAGTTCATCTATTCATCTTCCTCGATTTAGTTCAGGTATGCCTCGATTTTGCTCTTTTGAAAGTTTATCTTTGATTACAAAGTAGAATCTTTTTGTCACCATTAGTGTAAAATTGTTATTTTCTTACAGATTTATGCATATGGGTCATATTATAGCTATTTTTCACCATGGAGGTCGCTTTTATAAAGGTCAATATTTGTCGAAATTGGAAAACATTGTTTTCAACAAAGATAAGGACCACTTCTCTTTGACCATATGCAAAAGATATTGGGTATGATGAAGTTACCCATAATTTTGTTAAGTTAGAAAGTGACAACCAAATATATAACTTCGTTAAAGATTTGTGGAGTGGGTCATTGTTGACACCCAATTTTGACCGACCTTTGACCATTTTTAGGAATACTATTCGATTAAATACGTATTTTAAATTTTAGAATTTTTAATCGACTTTGCTTGAAAATGATATATTTTAGTATGTTTTATTCTATAAAATTATCGTAAATATTATTAAAATATTTTAAAATTATTAATGAATTTCAAATGTTAAAATTTAAATGATTTTCAATTATATAAAAATATTTTAATATATGTAGTATTTTAATTAAATAGTAATTCCTACACTTTCCTTAAATTTTAAATTCTAGCCTATTCTATTCCAATTTCTTTCAATTCTAGCCACTTGAATTAGAGTTTTATTAAAATCATAGCCTCTCTTTCATTCCAATTCTAGCCAAATGTTATTGCAATTTTAGCCACTCTATATCTTTGCCAATCTAATTTCAAGACTTGATCTTTTGATCTCATCCGTCCATCTTAATTAATTCCTAGATCTAATCCTAACCCCTCATCTCTTCTAAAATCAATGGTCCAGGTTTAATCTACATATTTTAACCTAAAAGACTCTAATCCCTAAAATAATTCTCATTCTCTTCTCCCTCCCTCAGATCAGCCGCCTCTCTCTCTCTCTCCCAACTCCACCAGTGACTTCCATCTTCTCCGGCTCCTCTCTTACGCCAGGCTGCCTCCCCTTGCTATTCTCTTCTCCTTCCCCTCTCCTCCCGTCTTCTTCTTCCCTTCTCTCTCCCACGCGCCTTCCTCGTACTTCCTCTCCTCTGTCTCCCTCGTTCTTTTCTCTTTTCTGGCAGGGACGAGAGAAGCAACAGCAGCTCCAGCCGGTGACCGAAGCAGCTCCAGCAGGTGACCCGCAGTAGCAACGCAGCACCAGCAACTCCACCAGCAGCAGCGGACAGCAGTGACCGGCGAACAACAGCTTTGTCCAGCGAAACCAGCAGCCTAGCGAGACATTGCAGCAGCAGGCTCCACCGGCGACGACAACAACTCCGATGAAGTCCTTGGGAAATGCGAGATGGTTAAAGACGGATCTCTCTAAAAGATCCACACGGGTACATGTACTTTAACTCATTATCTCATCTTTCAGCAATTTTAATCTTCTTTTCATTTACAAGTTGGCTTTGGTTGTTTGATATACAATTTTACACAAAAATCAGTTTGGCCTCAGACTGCTGCTACTCTTGTTATTGATCTTAATCATGTCCTCTTTGTCAACTTGTGGATTGCTAAATGTAATTCACCTTTGTTATTTGTCTCTATAAGAATTAGTACGTTCTTGATTTAGAATTATTTACCTCTGATTTTAAACTGATTATCCCAACTAATATGATGCAAGTATGCACCCACCTCTAGTCAATTAAGTGATGCTTGAATTTGTCCTTGATGTTGTTATATTGATTATATTCCTCAAATTGCTGAACTATGTGACAGATGCATTGAAATGATAGTGTTGCCATGATATATAGATTGTCCCTATACGGTAAATTATTGGTTACCTGATCTTTGGAATATTGATTAAAATTATATGCTTCTCCTTAAACAGTTATTTATTTATTTATTTTTTTTCTCTTCTCCCAATAATTTGTAATTAATAGCTTAGCCTTACTTAGTTGTAAATATATTTTGACATGTTAATTTTGGAATTTGACTCGTATTTGGCAGGAAGGATTTTATTAATTTTTCCCTTCATTATTTAAGGAAAAACAAATATTACTCCATATTAATTTATTCTTACTTGTTTATATTTGGTAATGAAATATTTTAAATTTTTTCTGATTTGGTCCTCTTTTATAATAAGGAAAAACAATATATTTAATTGATTCCTTAAAATGTTTCTTTTCCTTATTTGCTTCCCCCTCTTTGTTATATAAATAAGACCCCCTCCCTCACAACTCATACACTCATTCACTCTCAATCACAAATTCTCTCATCACTCTTCCTTCTCTCATTGCTCTCTTGCTACTCTAACAATACATTGAGAATCCGGTAATCATTCAAGTATTCTTCTTTGCTATTCTACTACTTTGTTCGAGTAAAAGTTGAATCAATTTGTTTTGCTTAACTGGTTAGTATTCTTAACATTCACACTATCTTTACATTCACACATTTGTGTAAGCTATTGTTTTTTTTATATATGTAGAATTCGTCATTAAACAATTGCATATTGTCTCACCTTGACTAATAAGTGTGATTTCTTGTGTAGTTATTTGATTACTTTGACAGGTTTCAAACTTGAAGTTCAAGTTGAAGATTAATTGAAGAAAGATTTACTTGTTTATTTGAATGTATATATATATATATATTTTCCTATTTTATTTATTCTAATGTTGTAACAATTGTAACTCTAAAGATCATATATATAATTTTATTTGGGGGGTCGTCTAGGGGAGGGGGATTTATATGCCTACTTGTTCATTATAAATTTTTAGAAATCATGCCTATAGGTTTGTCTTTAACCACCTAGAATTATTGTTTGTAGGTGTTATAATTCAATCAATTGTTTGATGCTTTGTTAATAAGTCTAAAAAATAATAAACTAGATTCCATTAAATTTTAATGTTAAAATCAAATCATAATAATTTAGTAGGCTGATTAGGTGTTTTAACAATGTTATAACTTTTAGCATCATCTTGTCATGTAGAAATCATGCCTAAGGTTTAATTTGTGTTCATATCAATTTAGATTCACAAAAGCATGCATATGTGTTACTCCTTCTTTTAAACACCTAGAAATTCATGTCTCTATAGGCTTGAAAATAACTTTTAATATATCCGTAAAAATAAAATTTGTTTGTGCATATTTGTGCCCTTCCCCCAAAATTGGTTAATATTATTAGTAATCCTATTTGTCTTCCGCATTCATGATGCTATTTTTTTAAAATAATACTAAATTAGAATCATTTCATTTAGCAAATTACTTGGTTTTAAAAAAATATTTCATATCAAAACCTTGCAACATAATTTTCTTAAAAAGTCATTATTCAATCTTTCTTTAAAACTTTGGATTGATTATGACATTGTTTATTTTGAAAAATAAATTATAAGCACTATCTCCTAACCTATCGTTAGTGGGAAAGTCAAAGGAACTACGAGGTCTAGTTCCAATTTTTAAACCCGACGCGTCCCCGGAAGTACCACCTACCTATGGATTTCAAAAGAAATTATGTGCATTTATATGTAAATGTTTATGTGCCTACGTGTGAACTAAATCTTTTAAATCATTTTTCAAAAACATAACTATTTTTTAGACCGACCTCAAATCAAAATTGTTTCTATGGTGGAGGAGCACGATCAACAATATCGTGGCATCATCCCTATAAAGAAACAAACATTTTTTTTAATAAAAATTCATATTCAAACTTGTTCAATTTTCAAAACCTTACTTTCTCACATATTAATTGTTTAATATTTACAAAATTTTGTTTATAGCATAAGTCTCACATGCTTAAATATAAAACTTGATTGTTTATTGCTATCACCTAGCCTTGCATGCTTAAATTAATGAAAAAATAGTATTAATTGTTTTGTATTTGTTATCATTTAGCAAGATTAAATAAACTATTAAACGAAGTGACTTTGTTTGCTAATTGTAACCCCCACATAGATTGCATGAGATACAGCCGGGACCCACACTTGTGGACCTCGAGGGATGCCTAACACCTTCCCCTCGAGGTAATTTGAACCCTTACCCTAATTCTCTGGCTTGTTGACCTTAGCTAGACTTAGTTAGGTTAGATAGGTGCCCTAACGCGCCTTAATTCGTTAGGTGGCGACTCCAAAAACTCAAAATCCCAAAAGAGTTGTTAGGTCGTGCACAAAACCCGTTTTCTGCGAAAATGGGGCGCGACAGAATAGCGACTCCGCTGGGGATATTAGGTTCTTACCATTACGTGTTTCATGCTTATTTATGTGGGGTGTACTTTATATTGTTTATTTCATTATTTGCTAGGTGTTTATCATATTTAGTTATCATTTTATTGCCTTATTTACTGTATTTTTTTTATGTTCCACCCATTTTCCCCCTTCTTATTTGTTTATTACCATGTTTCATATTCCCCGTTTCCCTTATTTGTTTACTACATTTAATCTCATATCCTCTTTCCTTATTTGCGTGATTTTTTTATACTTTTATATGTTTAAATTCTTTTTATTTATTTATGCTTATTTATTTACTGTTTTATAAAATGCTCATATGTTACCACTTTCCAATTTAAATGCTAAGTGTTTATTGCTTTGATAACTGGCATTCCGCTCATATTTCCCTCAATTGGGACCTTCTTCCTTTTTTTTTGTTCTCGTGATGTTGTGCCTTTGCACCTCTCACAACTACTCCAATCCTATTCAAATACCCATTATAGAGAGTCGGCATATGCGTGGACGTAACAGATAGTTTTACTACTGTGAAGCCACGAGCCTCTCGCATAGAATCCCTTTAATGTCCGTGTCAAGCCAACTCTTAGAAGTCCATGATAAATCATACATGCTGCATAGACCCTAGGTGGTTTGACCCTTGGTGTCAATCCACATAATTAGTAGCCACCCTATCGTCTAAAGGGCCCCAACACCCTTAGACAAATTGCATATTTATGTGTCAACGTGATCATAATAATTAAATCAAGCCAACATTGTCAAAATGGAGTTTAGAAGTCGTTTGTTACTTTGTTTGCAGAGTCATGGCTCACCCTAACTTTCCCAACACGCAAATGGTGGTCAAAGTTAATCCCATTTTGAAGACTTGGTGGGAAGATATTCAAAAAAATTGAGAGTTAGAAGCAAATGAACTCTTCCTGGTTTTGGCGATGAAAAACAGAGAAGATGGGCTCGCAACCTTCTCAACACCGATTATGACATTACCCCAGAGATGAGAAAGCAGATTGTGCCTAACACTGGAAAGCAACATAATTGAAGTTTTTTTTTCTTTTTATTCCCCATGTGCTATCCCTAGCCCTTTAGTTATCTCTAGATTGATGTAATAAATAGAAATTATTTCAATAATCGAAAGTCGTTTTACTGTCTAACTCTAAACTCCAAATTGGGAAATAAGGCTTGAATTAATTATTGTGCATCACTTATGTGTCGCTTAGGCCTACCTCTGGCTCAACGAGGCTCTTTTGCATTTAGGGCGTTTATCTTAAATAACGTATTTGATATCCCAATTTATGCAATGTTCTAACTTGGGCTTTATTTTGTTTTTTTTTCATTTCATTTTACCCTTTCCCAATGGTTGATCTGTAAACAATGGTTTATCACACGCGATCAAAGGATTCATTTCCTTTTCTCCCGACTGAGAATCGCAAAGAAAAAGTGAAAGCGACTAATGCTAGGGTTATGTGCAAAACTATTGAAAAGAAGTGTCTTTCAGACAAGTTGGTATCAAACCTTGAGCAGAAAATAAAGAAGAAAAGTTGTTGGACATGCGCGAGTGGCAAAGTTGTTACTCTCCGCCAATCCAACTTTGGAGACGAACATGGATACGTCACCTTTCGCAAGTGAAGTCACTCTAAAAAATAATCCTCCCCAGATTACTCGACCTCTCAAAGTCGACCGTGCTCCATTCAAATGCCTCCAAAGAATCCTCCGCAACATCATGCATATGCTCCTAAACCTCAACACCTTACTTTACATCCGCATCATCCCACTATGCAAGCTCCTCAATACGAAACAGCTCTACACCAAGTTCCCTGGCATCATGCGCCTCTCATGCCATTTTCAATCCCTCCATATCAAATGTCTCTGTACCAAAGGCCTCCTATGCCATATCTTTTGGAACTACGTCAGACCTGATTCCCGTTTAAGAGAGGATACGTAGGCGCTCCTATGGGGTTCGGTCTTACCATAACAAAAACTTTCATTTTCCCCTTCTATTGATAACTAGGGCAGAATTTTTGAGTAAACTCAAAAATTCCATCAAAAGAATTTCTTCTTAACAACTGGTGCAGAATTTTGAGAGGATCTCAAAATTGCTGAAAATCAAGACTGAGTAGAAATTTTTAAGAGAATCTCGAAAAATTCAACAGTCAAGCTACAACTACAACAGATCAGAATAACAGAAATTCTACACTGGGGCAGAAATTTTGAGGGGAGCTCAAAATTTTCGACAACACTCCGAAGAATATTCTATCAGACACCAAAGGAGCACGCTGTGCTAAATCATGGATACAGATCAACCTCCCCCTTTAAACTAACTGTTTTTTTTCTTTGAATGTAGAAAATACAGGTACATATACAAAGGCAGTTTCAACAATCAACATACAACTTGAGCCCGACAAATGACACTCAACCCATCCAACAAGGTGGATGTCCAAGCTACTACATACCCTCCTCATTCAACTATGAAATTGCACTATACTTGATATCTATGATTGCATGATCACATTATGCCCGAGATCACATTATGCTCGAAGAAATGCATCATTGCATGTGCCCGATATTGCATGTGCCCGAAGAAATTCATTATTGCATATGCTCGATGCTGCATTATGCTCGAAGAAATGCATCATTACATGTGCCCGATATTGCATGTGCCCGAAGAAATTCATTATTGCATATGCTCGATACTGCATATGCCCGAAGAAATACATCATTGCATGTGCCCGATATTGCATGTGCCCAAAGAAATTCATTATTGCATATGCTCGATACTGCATGTGCCCAAAGAAATGCATCATTGCATGTGCCCGATATTGCATGTGCACGAATAAATCCATTATTGCATGTGCTCGATACTGCATGTGCCCGAAGAAATGCATCATTACATGTGCTCGATACTGCATGTGCCCAAAATTGCATCATTGGATGTGCTCGATATTGCATGTCCCCGAAGAAATGCATCATCGCATTGTGCCCGAAGTTTGCATAAGCCCAAGATTGCATCGTGCTCGAAGTTTACATATATCCGAATCAAATCAAGTCATAAGTATCAACAGATGCCAAAAACAGATACGCTCTCTTTACTCATTGCTTATATCCCAAAGGCGTCATCCTCCAAAGGCGTCATCTTTCATGGCCTGCGGACTTCATGTCATGGCCTGAGGACTTATTTTATGCATATCATGTTCCTAAGGCGTGTTGACACCCAATTTTTGACCCACGTCGGTATAAATTAATTATCGAGCTTCCTAGATTTTCCAAATAATTTAAATCAATTAGTTTTACAATTTTGCGAAAATAGAACAATATAATATTTACATAGTTGTGTATATAGCCGGTATATCCTGTGTATATTAAAAACCAACCCAAATTCCAGCCCCAAATTAATTCCCAACATTCCAGGCCCAATTTTCCCTCAGCCCGCTAAACTAACCCGACCCAGCCCACTAAATTAACCCGACCCAGCCCCAATCTCTCGACCCGCTCCGACCCAATGACCCATTTCCCCTTCCTTTCTTCCTCCCTCAGATGCCAGAGCCCAGAGAAAACCCAGAAAAAAAACAGACCCCCCTCTCTGGCCTCTCTCTCGCCCCTCTCGCGTCTCTCCCGTGCTCTCTCCGCCATCTTGATACGCTTAAACTCACCTCTCAAATGAGAAGTAAAGCGGTCGTGTCAAGTAAATAACCCAACTAGTGAGGTTGGGATCGTTCCCACGAGGAAAATAGTCTAGACTTAACTTTAACCAAGTATTACTATCGTTTGGTCGATAACTTTCTTGGAAAGTGAAAATATAAAAGGGGGGGGGGGTTGTATTAAGTAATGAGTAAAAATAACTAACGTAATTAAAAGAGACACTTGACAGCTTTTAATATTGGGTTTTAATCAATGAATTAAAGTAACTAGGGTTTACGTGTTCCCCACGGGTTCATAACTTGATAATTCTAACAATAACAATTCTTTCCTAGTATCTTGCATGCAAAGTGATAAGTTATGTATTTCTAAATCCTTGGTCCGGCATCTAGAACATCTCACTCCGCACCTTGGTCCGGCTACGTGTGTTGCTTTCCTAACCCTTATCTTTACCTCATATTAAGCATCGTATTCGATATTTGACTAAGGTATTACCTCGTACCAATCAATACTAGCCTATTAGATAGTATACACTAAATCTATGTTAATAATTCTTTTCCTATTATCTACCTCCTTGGTCCGGCAAGTAGCATTAAGGCGAGTTCTAACGTTGATCATCCGTTAGAAAAACTTCTAAGCGAAAGAATTATTAATACATGCAAGACACTAATCTAGAATTGTTATTCAAGCTAGGGTTTATCTCATTATTTGCCTATGGTTCCCACAACCCTAGTTATGGAGTTTAGTTACTCATAGCCATAAACACAACATTCAAATATGTTAAATGAGAATTCATGTACTTACAACAATGAGGAAGAATAAAATCCGAAAATTGCTTGATTAATCACCAAAAATCGCTTGTAAGAATCTCCAAGAATCAAACACTATTTGCCAAAGTTTAATCTCACAAAATCTAACTATATGGAATTTGATAATGGAAGAGTGACAAAATCTCTCAAAAACGAGGCTTTTTCGTCGCCTCTCGTCTGTCTCTCGATGATTTT
>CM064963.1:41099532-41145828 GCA_032847665.1 Solanum chilense
GACAAGGTGACCCAGAACTGTCTACAAGCACCAAGTCTCCAACCATAAACTCTTGTTTTGCAGTTTTTTGTTCATTCCCCTTCTTCATCTTTTCCTTGTGGGATATGGCAGATACCGATTGGAGCTCACCACTCTGCCTCATGGTCCTACAAATGTTGAATTTCGCTTCTTCATTATTCAACCGAAATGTCATCTGTCCCTTCTCCATATCAACTAGGGCTCTACCTGTAGCAAGGAATGGCCTCCCAAGAATGATAGGCACTTCAAAATCGACCTCGCAATCAAGAATAACAAAATCAGCCGGAAAGATGAATGACTCCACTTTTACTAGCACATCATGGAGTATCCCTATAGGTCGTTTCACTGTCCGATCAGCCATCAGTAGCCGCATCGCTGTGGGTTTTGGATCCCCCAAACCCAACTTTTTGTAAATTGAGAGGGGCATGAGATTTATGCTTGCCCCTAGATCACATAATGCTTTCGCAAAATGTAACGACCCAACTGTACAAGGTATAGTGAATGCACCCGGATCTTCTTTCTTTTGCACTAGGGATCTTGTAGCAATAGCACTACAATGCTGTAATCTATCATCATCTTCAAAAGTAACCGATCTTTTCTTGGTGACTAGATCTTTCATAAACTTGGCGTAACCGGGCATTTGTTCTAAAGCTTCTACCAAAGGGACATTGATAGAAAGCTGCTTCAACATTGTTATGAAGCGCCGGTATTTGCCATCCTCGGTCTTTTTCACTAATCTCTGAGGGAAAGGTGGTGGTGGCCTAGGCATGGGGATTACCTTCATAGGTACTTCTGCATCTTTTTCATTACTTTCCTCTGCTTCACCACTACCCTTCTCCACATCATCATTATTCAAGCTCACATTCTCCTCAGCGAATGGCATAGGTGGGTCAATTGTTTGCTTACCACCCCGAGTAGTAATTGCCATACAGTGTGCATCATTCTTTGGATTTTGGACAGTGTTGCTAGGAAGAGTGCCCGGTTGCCGTGTGTTTACTGTCGCAGATAATTGGGCCACTTGCAATTCAATCTGCTTGATCGAAATTGCATGTGTGTCAACTTTTTGCCCAATACTAGCTAAGTCACACCTTAACTCTTTGATGTTCTCATCACTAGCATCGAATCTCCTCATCATTTTGTGCAACATATCCTCCACTCGCGCCATACTATCTCCACCATCCCTAGGAGTAAATTCACGATTTTGGGGAGGGATATAGGGCCCATTCCTATCATTTCTGTTACCGTAGTTACCCCTGTTGAAGTTGTTGTCGCGGTTACCGTCTCGGACATAATGACCCTCGCGATTGTAGTTACCATAGTTCCGACCTTGGTTCCCTTGACCTTGGCGCCAATTTTCCTGATTAGAGCCTTGGGCACTTGGTCGGAAACCTCCCATCTGCTCATTTACTGCATAAGTGTTCTCCGCATAATAACACTCATCGTTTGGAGTTGGTGGCTGAGCCAAGTAGTTGACTGCATTAATCTTTTCTGCACCCCCAACGACATGTTTTAGTACCAACCCAAGCTCAGTTCTCATCTGAGCCATTTCTTCACGAATATCATCTGTGGCTGGGTTGTGAGTGGACTGCACTGCGAAGGTGTTTCTCCCTGTATCGGACTTTCTAGTACTCCAAGCTTTGTTGTTACGGGAGATTTTTTCTAATTTCTCAGCAATCTCAGCATAAGGGCATTCTCTATAAGATCCACCTGCTATAGTGTCCAACACTGCTTTATTGTTATCATCCTGTCCCCGATAGAAGTATTCTTTCAGTGACTCATCATCAATGCGGTGATTTGGAACACTTCTCAAGAATGAGGTGAATCGATCCCAAGAACTACTGACTGACTCCCCTGGTAGTGCCACAAAGTTGTTCACCCTGTCTTTGTGGTTTAATTTCTTGGAGACCGGATAGTAGCGTGCTAAGAAGACATCCCGTAGTTGGTTCCAAGTGAAGATGGAGTTGTATGGGAGCTCAGTGAACCACATAGCAGCCTCTCCCGTCAGTGAGAGAGGAAACACTCTGAGCCCTATCACATCAAGATCCAAATCAGGCCTCCCCACACAACTTTTACACACTGCCCTCACCTTAGCTATATGGGCATGTGGATCCTCAGAAGGTAGCCCTGAAAACAAACCTCTGGCAGTGAGCATTTGCATCAGACTACTAGTTACCACAAAAGTGTGGCCTGTGGGTAGAGGAGGCAAAACCAGTGGCCCATCTGAATCTGCTATGTTATCATAGCCTCTGTAGTATGCTTGGGGCCGTGGAGCGGGATTCTGTCCCCTCTGTTGATGTTCACCCGGAGCATCGGGTAACATCTGACCATGAACATCAGCCGGAGCTGGGATGTTCTGGTTTGGGTCCTCATCATTGATTCCCAAATTACGATTCATGTTTCGCAGTGTACGCTCTAGCTCGTGATCGTAGGGAAACAACAGTTCTCTTCCTCTCCGTGTATTTGGCATACAAGGAGGATAGTTCTGAAAACCAAGCAAAAACAATAAAACCAAGTAAAATCAAGAAAATATCGACTAAACTATAGTAAGAAGTTCAAGTTAATCTAAAAGCTAAATTCCCCGGCAGCGGCGCCATAATTTGATACGCTCAAACTCACCTCTCAAATGAGAAGTAAAGCGGTCGTGTCAAGTAAATAACCCAACTAGTGAGGTTGGGATCGTTCCCACGAGGAAAATAGTCTAGACTTAACTTTAACCTAGTATTACTATCGTTTGGTCGATAACTCTCTTGGAAAGTAACAATATAAAAGGGGGGGGGGTTGTATTAAGTAATGAGTAAAAATAACTAACGTAATTAAAAGAGACACTTGACAGCTTTTAATATTGGGTTTTAATCAATGAATTAAAGTAACTAGGGTTTACGTGTTCCCCACGGGTTCATAACTTGATAATTCTAACAATAACAATTCTTTCCTAGTATCTTGCATGCAAAGTGATAAGTTATGTATTTCTAAATCCTTGGTCCGGCATCTAGAACATCTCACTCCGCACCTTGGTCCGGCTACGTGTGTTGCTTTCCTAACCCTTATCTTTACCTCATATTAAGCATCGTATTCGATATTTGACTAAGGTATTACCTCGTACCAATCAATACTAGCCTATTAGATAGTATACACTAAATCTATGTTAATAATTCTTTTCCTATTATCTACCTCCTTGGTCCGGCAAGTAGCATTAAGGCGAGTTCTAACGTTGATCATCCGTTAGAAAGACTTCTAAGCGAAAGAATTATTAATACATGCAAGACACTAATCTAGAATTGTTATTCAAGCTAGGGTTTATCTCATTATTTGCCTATGGTTCCCACAACCCTAGTTATGGAGTTTAGTTACTCATAGCCATAAACACAACATTCAAATATGTTAAATGAGAATTCATGTACTTACAACAATGAGGAAGAATAAAATCCGAAAATTGCTTGATTAATCACCAAAAATCGCTTGTAAGAATCTCCAAGAATCAAACACTATTTGCCAAAGTTTAATCTCACAAAATCTAACTATATGGAATTTAATAATGGAAGAGTGACAAAATCTCTCAAAAACGAGGCTTTTTCGTCGCCTCCCGTCTGTCTCTCGATGGTTTTTTTTTAAAAACCTAAATGAGTAAGGGTTTTATTTGCTGGAAATCTGCCAAAACGCGACCGGGTCGACGGACCACGCGACGGACCGTCGTGGTCACGACGGACCGTCGTGGACTCCGTCGTCCCATACTTGGTGCATTTTCTTCTGCTGCTTTCTTCATTCCCCTCGACGGCAAGTGTGACGGACCGTCACAGGCACGACGGTCCGTCGAGGGTCTCCGTTTCAAACTACTTCAACTCCTGGAATCTGGGTACTGGGATCACTTCTCTGATCTTCACGACGGACCTGCAGGACGGACCGTCATGGATATGACGGTCCGTCACAATCTCCGTAATCCCACACTTGGTCAGATTTCCCCATCTTCCTTCAGCAGCTGCACTACGCTGCCACCTACGGACAGTCACAGGCACGACGGACCGTCATAAGCTCCGTAGGTGGTCTCTTGTGCATTTTTCCGCTCAAAATCTCCGCATTCAGCTCTGGACAGATTTCCTGCAAAACAAAGAGAAACTTATATCAAAATTAACACAAAAAGGCTTTCGGACACACTAAACTTAAGCAAAAAGTATTAATTATACCGTGAAACCACGGTATATCAACACCCTCAACTTAAATTCGTTGTTTGTCCTCAAGCGACGCACTATGACTCACTACACAATCTTTGTACGATAGTATTAATGTTTTATCCTTTGCAATCATTTGGCTATCAATCCCGATTAATCTTATCAAATTTATGCATGCTATCACTATTAGGCTTGAATTTTGTGGGATTCGAACATGACACAGACTCACCATGCACTAACACCTATCCTCTTCAATTTCTCACTGTGGTGCTAACAATTCCGGTATTGCAACTTGTGTCCTCACTTCAAAACAAAATCCTCATTTTTCACACAATGATTTCAGTTTGAGTATAAGGATTATTTTTCAACACTCGCTCTCAGAACAAAGTCACACTTATTCATACCTATTGCCATAAGCTTGCCCTTATTTTCACTGCCTTAAGTTCGCTATACAACTCTTAGGATCACGATAGGACTTTTTTAGCTTGTAAAGTAGGCTCAGAGTCAGGTAGGGTATATTTAGGTATACTTTAGTGACTTTTTGCCCTTCTTGACATATCGGCTAAACCTTCCACTTTCTATCAATTTATCTCGCCCAGTTTCTCCCATTCTTTCACCTTGCTATTTTCTCTTCTTTCTTCATTTGTAAAAGTGACTCTTTTCCCCTTTCTAGACTTTCTTTTTCAACGAGTTCTTGAGTCACTTCACTTTTGTTCTTTCTCTCTCTTTGTTCTTTCAACCCCACTTTCCATAGCATTCCTCAAAACAGCCACCCTCAACTCATGGCTTTGCCATGAGTCAAGGTACACAATACCCAAAGTCGGGTCAGGGCCATAACGAAGGTTGTTTATACATTAGCCACCCTCAACTTATGCTTTTAGCATAAGCTGAGGTGCACATGTCCGGGGAGGGACCAGGGCCAACATATTGTTCCCAGAAAAGATCAGTTGGGGTGAAAAAGAAAGGTCTAATTTTAAGCTCAAATTATTTGGATCAAAGAAGGATAACTTTCATTTGGTTTCTTTTATTTAGGATAGAAATGGGCTATTTTGAAGAAGGGCCTATGATCCTTTCCTAATTGTCTGTTACAGCTTACTTTTAGCAGGACTAACCAGGCAAGTTCTAGCTCAGTACTATTAGTGGACTATACAACTTTCCTCACACTCACTTGACATCTCATCACTATACCAGATTATCAGACAACTAGTTCGACTTGAAGATTTAGGGTAATGCAATGGTGTAACTCTATTTCATGTTTAGAGCCACACAATTATCAGTTATTACGCCTAGTCATGCAACATTTTCCAGTTTTATCGGGATATCATTTTAGCCATCATGCTTCAGAGTTAAACTATGTACAAAAGATGTAACATGCCGGTTCAACAGAAAAAGTAATCAGTCTTTTGGGGAAAAAGAACACAGGCAAGAAAACCCCAAAAGAGGATAGTGAGTTGGGCTACTCAGACTTCACCCTAACGCTCACTTTCCATTTACCACTAATAAGGATTACCATAAATATTTTATTATTTTACCTTTATACATATCAATCTTTTACAAAATATTACTACCTCCGTTCCATTTTGTATGTCACCTTTCAGATTTCAAGAATAAAACAAGTCTATCTTTTACCGCAAATTTTTCATAGATCTTATAAATATTTTAAATTATCAATTATTGTGACTCATAGTACTTTTTACGTAGTTTACATATATAAAAAATTTATTTCAAATTATTGAAAATTCCATGAGCAAATTTTTGGTCAAACTAAAATTGTTTAACTGTCAAAACATAAAAGATGTCATATAAATTGAGACAGAGAGAGTATTACTCAATTAATACTTGACTAAGACTAGACTATCATATACAGAGAGGTATTTTCTCTATTTGATTGAAATCATACTATAAGTAAAAGCAAAAATGTTTTTTTTGAAATAGTGAATTTTATTTATATCCAAACTAATAATTCAATGGATTATGTTGATACACGTTGTTTTTGCCAAGATTAGTAAAAAACATCTTCGTGGGGATATATAAGATAATAACAAATTTAAAAACAATGAAGAAATATCATACCCGAATCATGTGATTTTGTTCATATTTTCTTCTTATTATTATTGTCTTTTCCACAACTTTTCGTCATTGACTCATGAAAATCCTAAGAAAAACTACCAGGGCAAATTGTTGAATGATTTGCTACAATTTGTTCACCAACTCTTTTTATGTGATACCTCGAATTTCATTGAATTTTGAACTTAATCAACTGTTGCAAATAACTCATGAGATTTTTTAAGAAAAAAAGAGTACAAAACTTTAAAAAATTGTAGTTTAAAAGTGAGAAGAAACTCGTCTATTTATAACTAACAAATAGTATTATGAATAATTGCTAATTGTGCCTTATCAGAAAAGTTACAACCTTTCAAAAAAGTCATTGCTCATCGGAAAAGTTACAACTCTTTGAAAAAGTCACAACTCATTGAGAAAGACACAATTCTTTGGAAAAGTCATAACCCTTTGAAAAAATCATAACCTTCGGAAAGTCACAACTCAACGAAAATGTCACAACTCATAAAAAAAGTTGCAACCTTTTGAAAAAATCACAACTCTTTGAAAAAATGACAACCCTTTAATGTGAAAAGACATCTATTTTTAATGTAAACAAATAACTAAACTAATAAATAAAATATATTGAGTATTTTTAATTGATGGTATTATTGTAATTCAACATTCAAGTTTAGAGTTCATGCTTTAAAGGTATTATAGAAGATATAGATATAGATATAGATAGATAGATATAGAATATATATCGATACAACACCTTCAGGATTTCATTCTGAAAATATATTGTTTTTTTAAAAAAACACTTGATTTCACTTAGATATTACAGTTTCACAAGAAAAAAAGTTTTTTCTCTGTTTCAAAAGGATTGGTCTAGTTTAACTTTATACGAAATTTAAGAAAATTATAAAGAGGAGGTTTAATTCAATACATAACAGGGATTTGGTTTTACCAAACGTATTCACATGATAATCTTTTCTCTACTCCAAAGTCAAAGAGTCACAACTTTAAAAAAGTTTAGAATTAAGAATTTACTTCCACAACCTTGCATGTGCAATTTTTCATTCATGCATGAAGAACATTGTGAACTATTCATGAATTATATTCACTTTAGTAAGACTAATCTTATATCTATTAAGATTCATCACATATTCAAGAAAATAGACTAATTCCAAGAACTTACAATAAAAACATCACACACCATAGATCAATATCAATGAGGTTATGTTGGATTGTTGGTGCTATATTGGGTAAACATTGTAGGGGTTTTGTTGCTTATAAAATCAAGTAAATAACCACTTTGCTTTACTCTTAACACCAAAACACACAATGTCCAATCCTCCTCTTGCTCATTCCTTTTATCTATTTACCATACTTACAATTTTCACATTATCGATATTTTCTTGATCTATCGTGGCTGAAACCGATCCATTCTCACCCGCCGTGGCAACGTGGTATGGCGATTCTGCCGGAGCTGGTAGTGGTAATGTACACAACCATCCATGAGCACACATGCAAATGATTTATGAATTTAATAACGTGCATAATTTTATAAACATTTAAGTTATATATATATATATATATATCGATAATATGTAAATTTTTATGTTATCAACATAATTGTTAGAGTAGGTTACTTGGTATTTATTATAGGTTACTACGAATGCTTATTCATGAATATATATATATATAAATTAAGCATTGCCAGCTTATAAAATTTAAACGCAAAAAAGTACCTGGTCGTTATGTAGATGGTGGGGCTTGTGGATATGGAAACGACGTGAAGAACCCTCCATTTTCTGCAATGGTATCAGCTGGAAATGCAAATATTTTTAAAGGTGGAAAAGGTTGTGGAGCTTGCTATCAGGTATAACTTCATTTTAAACTTATATTAGGTTAGTTTATCATATTTATCAGATTATAATTACATATATGTTATCTATTCTATAACTATATATAATTTATACTGTCAGTGTATATATTTGAAATTAAAAGAAAAAACTATTTTAGGTAATGTGCAAAGAGAAATCAGCTTGTTCTGAGATACCAATAACAGTGACAATCACAGATGAGTGTCCAGGGTCTTGTGGTAATTATGGTGCTCCTTTTCATTTTGATTTAAGTGGTACTGCTTTCGGGGCATTAGCTAAGCCTGGCCAAGCTGATTTATTGCGTGGAGATGGAATTATCAATATTGGATA
The DNA here is from genome assembly GCA_032847665.1 of Solanum chilense. Lineage (NCBI taxonomy): Eukaryota > Viridiplantae > Streptophyta > Magnoliopsida > Solanales > Solanaceae > Solanum > Solanum chilense. The sequence continues at coordinate 41,107,973 of CM064963.1, forward strand.
CAAAAGGTGAAAAAATTCTGTTAGTTTGTTTGATAATTTATATATCTCAATTTATGTAGCATAATTTAGATTTTGATAGTCAATTTTTTTTTTTGATAGTGAACTAAAATTACTGGATATATCGGAACTGTATAAATAGTGTATAACTGTGCATATACGATGTGTGTATGTATAATCATATACATTGTTTATACATTATTTATACATTGCAACAATTCATCTTCTTTAATGAACTATTTTTTTTCAATTTTGACTAACACAAATCTCTTTTAAATAGTCTCAAATACATAAAACTTTTGTATTTTCTTAACAAAATGTTCTCTTGTACTCGCAAACCATTGGATAAAATGACTCGACTACGAATTCATGCATTTTTATTAGTCTTATGCAAAGTTGATCTTAAAACTAGAATAATTGTTAAGAGAACTTAAAAACTAATCTTGTACTCTTTCAATATTTTAGTTTGTTAAGTTTGTTAGGTTGTTAGTTAGTTAGTTAACTAAATACAAGTTAGTTAAATAAGTAGTTAAGACTAAGTAGCTTTAGTATATACTTAAATGTAATTGTATATATAAGTATGCAAACTCATATGCACAGATACACAATACACAATATACAATTCTTCTTCATCATTCTCTCGTCTCTTCCTTCATCTTCTTCTTGAAGCTCATTGATAGAGCTTTTTCACAATAACCTTATCTATTCATGTGAATATTTTTTAATATAATAGATGTAGTGAGATTCAATTATATGACTTCTCCCTACTCTGCTACCACATGTTATATATAGACTGTGACCTATCATTTAAGAACATATGTTATTAAAAGCTTACTCTTTATAATAATTTATTTATTATCTTCAACATGTCTACATATTTTTTTTTTAAAATAAAATAAAAAATGATTAATTAATTATATATGATGAATCATTTATAGAGTGGCTTGCAATTATCCTCAAACAACATTGACATTCAAGATGGATCAAGGCTCAAATCCTAGCTATTTTAGTTGTGTGATTGAGTTTGAAAATGGTGAAGGAGATCTTGGTTTAGTAGAGCTTCAAAGTAGTACTGGCTTAGATAATAAATGGCTACCAATGCAACATTCATGGGGTGCAAATTGGAAAATTGAGTTGCCTCCACAAATAAAACCTCCATTTTCCATTAGGTTAACTACTTTAGATTCAAACAAGACACTTGTAGCAAACAATGTCATTCCACTTGATTGGGCCCCTTGCCTAATATATCATTCACTTGTCAACTTTTGATAACATCTTCAACTTTATTATAATTATAAGATTCAAGCAATTAAAGAAGTAATATAACTATGATAAAGAATAATATGGAAAATATTCTTCAGTGTAATCATATATACAAAGACCTCAGTATTTAAACAAGTGTAAGGAAATAAAATTATAAAAAATGTTTTTTATTATGCTATTGTGCGCTTTTCATGTGTTCTAAGAAGCTCTTTCAAATATTATCATAAGAATTAAACTTCCAAGAATCATTATAATTTGGACTTAATTAGATATGTATAATTATAATTTGTTTAATTACAGTTCAAAACTACATGTTGGCAGTGTAGAGTTAATATTTTAAATAAGGGTTTAAAATCTGTAGAAATAGATTTACGAAGTAGCCGAAGGGAGTTCGACATATATATATATATATATATATATATATAACTATTTTAACCATGTGAGAGGCAGACAACATATGAGAGGGATGAAAGATATAGAATTAATTTGTATATTTAATTGAGTCTGAAAAGATATTCAACTTTCGAGCACTATCTTATATTTTAAAAGCTTCAAGCAATTGAATAGCAAAAAAATATCAACATGAAGTTTTACGTATAAAATTAATCAGGAACTCTATGACAAATTTTCTTCGGAGTCATCTATACGAAAGATGAAATACCTTATAATTAGTTAGTATCCATACAAGTATAAGGAAATAAAAGAATAAAAGGAAATATTAAATATATACCATTTGTCGATTTCTTATTGGCTATCATAAGTAATAAAAAATGAAGAATATCTTTTACTATGCTATTGTGTTTTTCTGACATGTTCTAACTTCTAAGCTTCTAGGAATATTTTTAACAAAGAAAACAAATTACTTAGGGTAAATATATTCAGTATTCATATTACAAATATTCTTCCATTTCTTCTTATTTTGGTCAAACCTCCATTAAATTAAGTAAGAGTTATCCTTTTTTTTTTTTTAAAGTATGAACGATAATAATGTTCATTCAATCAATCAACACGAAAGTAAACATACATTTCTTGTGCTATTTCGCTCCTTTCATTGTGTTAGTGTAGACAACAAAATTCACGTCGAGAAAATAATAATCAAGAACGAAAGATTATAGCAACAATCAATTTATTATTTCAAGTGCGAGTGTTACAATATCTATGATTTATCTGAATTCGCCTTTTCAAATATAAATGCAAGGGCTCAAATCTTGATCTTGAACTTGAGATTTATCTTGATCTTGATCTTGGACTTGAACTTTATCTTGATCTTGACTTTCTAGTTGAATTCAAAGGCTTGGATCTTGATCTTGAATTCCGTGGTCTTGATCTTCAACTGTTCTTGAACTTGATTTTGACTTCTTCTTGGACTTGAACTTGATCTTGACTTGAACTTTATCTTGATCTTGACTTTCTTGTTGAATTCAAGGGCTTGGAGCTTGATCCTGAATTCGGTAGTCTTGATCTTGATCGTTCTTGAACTTGAACCTTATCTTGATCTTGACTTTCTAGTTGAATTCAAGGGCTTGGAGCTTGATCTTGAATTCAGTGGTCTTGATCTTGATCGTTCTTGAACTTGATCTTGAAATTGAACTTGATCTTGGAATTGAACTTGATCTTGATCTTGACTTTCTAGTTGAATTCAAGGCTTGGAGCTTGATCTTGAATCCGAGGATCTTGATCTTGATCGTTCTTGAACTTGATCTTGATTTGAACTTTATCTTGATCTTGAATTTCTAGTTGAATTCAAGGGCTTGGAGCTTGATCTTGAATTCGATGGTCTTGATCTTGATCGTTCTTGAACTTGATCTTGGACTTGAACTTTATCTTGATCTGGAATTTCTAGTTGAATTCAAGGGCTTGGAGATGATCTTGAATTCGGTGGTCTTGATCTTGATCGTTCTTGAACTTGATCTTGATCTTGAACACTTGAATTCTTGAATTTTGAACTTGTAGAGAAATTTATGGCTTTTGATATACGAGCTTTCTCTAGCTTCTTGTTTAGAATTCTTCGTTCTCTTTTTTTTTTTTTGAATTATGAGACCCCTGTTTATAGTTTTAGAATAAAGGTGTTGCGATTGGAACATGACTCCCTTGGACCAATTAGATTTAAGTGAAATATCATATGAGCTTTATGGAGCGGGCTTTAGTTAAATTTATATTTATCTGAATTTAAATAATAAAATCAATTATATTAATACAAAATATTTATTTGGACTAGTATATTCATTAATTTAATATAATCCGAACAACTTTATAAATTTATATTTAATAAATCTTAAGTGACTACAAAAGCCCCCTTCTTCAAGTCTTGTCGAGATATTTTATCTTTCAAAGACTAGGCTTGAAGAATTTGAAAACTTCAACTTGCATAGTTTGAAATTTAACTTCATCTTGAAACAATTTTATTCATTAGGGTTTGCCCCATTGAGTCACCACCATTTGGTGCAAATCTGAAGTTTTATGAAAGCTTACTCATAGCTTTAACTCATGTAACAGATCAAGTGGGAACATTTGTTTTTTTGAAACTCATGCAACTGAACTTAGAATATGGTTCTAAGTGCCTACGTACCTCAACGAAGAGGATCAAGTTACAATGTAGTTCTGGAAGAGTGAGTGATTTTTTTTGTTGTGTCGTACACAGTTTCTACTCTTGCGGGCCAGGAGTAACTTGTAGTTTAGGCTCCTACTTTAAGGAGCATTTTAACTTGAACATTTAGCTCAAATTTAAAGAGCTTTATGATATACAATTTAGACTCGTGTCTCAAGGAGCATTTCAACTTGATGATTTAACTCAAACTTAAAGATTTAAGGGACATATAGTTTAAGCTTGTGTTTAAAAGAGCATTTCAACTTGAAGATTTAACTGACACAGAGTTTAAAATCGTGTTTTAAGGAGCATTTCAACTTAAAGATTTAACTCTAACTTGAAGATTTAAGTGACAAACATTTAAGCTCGTGTTTCAAGGAGCATTTCAACTTGAAGATTTAACTCAAACTTGAAGATTTAATTGACATACAGTTTAAACTCGTTTTTCAAGGATCATTTCAACTTGAAGATTTAACTCAAACTTAAAAATTTAAGTGACATACAGTTTAAGCTCGTGTTTCAATGAACATTTTAACCTGAAGATTTAACTCTAACTTGAAGAGTTAAATGACATACAATTTAAGCTCGTGTTTTAAGGAGAATTTCAACTTGAAGATTTAAGTGACATACAGTTTAAGCTCGTGTTTCAAGGAGCATTGTAACTTGCAGTTTAAGCTCATGCGTTAAGGAGCATCTCGATATACATTGACTCTTCAAAGTCATCTTCGAATGCAGACTAGCCCCCACTATAGAGTTAATCTATATCTTCATCTTCATGAGGTCCATAGACAAGAGATTGTTGATCTTCTCTTAAAGTCATGCTTAATTTCATGTCATCTGCACGAGTTTCAAACTCTTCAAATGTATTGGGTTTTAATCCTTGCAAAATGTAGTGAAAACCCCAATTCATACCTTGGATGCACATTTCAATGCTAGAAATTTCATTAAGGCGATCTTTGCAGTTTAGGCTTAGACTTCTCCAGCGATTGATAAAGTCAACAACTAACTCATCTTCACGTTGATGAGCCTTTGTAAATTCCATCATACTAACGATACGTCTTGTGCTATAGAAATTATTAAGAAACTCTTGGTCTAATCACTTCTAATTATCTATAGATTTAGGTTCAAGATCTGTGTACAAATCAAATGCATTTTCTCTGAGAGACCGAAAGAACTCTTTAACAAGATAATCACCATATGTTCCAGCAACATTGCAAGTCTCGATAAAGTTCGCTATATGTTGTTTGGGATTTCCTTTGCCATCGAATTGTTGAAACTTGGGAGGTTGATAACCCTAGAACATTTTCAAGTTATCAATCTTTTGTGTATATGACTTTGCATATATGGGAGAAAATTTGTAGGAAGACTCAGATTTGTCTTCGACTGCCTCTATGATAAAGTTTTTTAACTGGTCAATTTGAATCAAACTTTCATTTGAGATATGAATCTCTTTGATCTTTGTTTGCTTTACGCAAGACACTTCTTTGTGTTGAAATTTAGAAAGCTTTAGAGGTGAATGGTGATTGACTTGATCTTCTTTCAATCATGTTATCCATCTTATTTGTTAGCTTTGAAAGTTTAGCATCTTGTTAGTGTGCGCACTTTGTCAGGCCTTCAATTGTTTTAGTTAAGATTGCTAGTTGTTCTTCCATAGTGGAAGAAATTTTGATATTCTTTAATGCCTGAAAAGTTGAGATGAGAGGTAGAGATTATCCCACTGGGCGTGCCAGAATTTGTAGACAATAAAATTCGCGTCGAGAAAACAATAATCAAGAACAAAATATTATAGCAACAATCAATTTATTATTTCAAGTGCGAGTGTTACAATCTCTATGATTCCTCTGGATTCACCTTTTCAAATATAAATTCAAGGGCTTAAAGCTTGATCTTGAACTTGGGATTTATCTTGTTCTTGATCTTGAACTTGAACTTAAACTTGGACTTGATCTTGATCTTGGGCTTGAACTTTATCTTGATCTTGACTTTCTAGTTGAATTCAAAGGCTTGGATCTTGATCTAGAATTCGGTGGTCTTGATCTTGAACTGCTCCAGAACTTGATCTTGACTTCTTCTTGGACTTGAACTTAATCTTAATCTTGATATGATTTTTATCTTGATCTTGACTTTCTAGTTGAATTCAAGGGTTTGGAGCTTGATCCTGAATTCGGTAGTCTTGATCTTGATCATTCTTGAACTTGAACTATATCTTGATCTTGACTTTCTAGTTGAATTCAAGGGCTTAGAGCTTTATCTTGAATTCATTGGTCTTGATCTTGACCGTTCTTGAACTTGATCTGGTATTTGAACTTTGTCTTGATCTTGAATTTCTAGTTGAATTCAAGGGCTTGGAGCTTGATCTTGCATCCGGTGGTCTTGATCTTGATCTTGGACTTGAACTTGATCTTGACTTGAACTTTATATTGAACTTGATCTTGGACTTGAACTTGATCTTGAACTTGACTTTGTAGTTGAATTCAAGGGCTTGGACTTTGATCTTGAATACGATGATCTTAATCTTGATCGCTCTCGAACTTTATCTTAGAGTTGAACTTTATTTTGATCTTCACTTTCTAGTTTAATTCAAGGACTTGGAGATGATCTTGAATTCGGTTGTCTTTATCTTGATCGTTCTTGAACTTGGTCTTGATCTTGGACGCTTGAATTCTTGAATTCTTGAGCTTGTAGAGAAATTTATGGCTTTTGATCTACGAGCTTTCTCTAGCTTCTTTTTTAGAATTCTTCGCTCTCTTTTTTTGAATTATGAGACCCCTGTTTATAGTTTTAGAACAGTGGAGTAGCGATTGGAACATGACTCCCTTCGGCAAATCATATTTAAGTGAAATATCATATGGTCTTTATGCAACGGACTTTAATTAAATTCATATTTATCAAAATTTAAATAATTAAATCAATTATATTAATCTATAATATTTATTTGGAGTAATTTCATTAATTTAATATAATCTGAACAATTTTATAAATTTATATTTAATAAATTTCAAGTGACTACCATTAGATTTCAAAAGCAATATCAATATAGATTCAGCTAAATCGATTAATGAATTATAATAGTCATGATTTCACTATTCAGTGCTTTTCTCAATTATTTTTTTGGTAACTTCTTATTAGATACAAATTTAGTGAATAACTTGATATTCACGATGGATACCAATTTGTGAACAAATTTCATACATACAAGCGTGTATAAATAATATATTAATATCAGTGAAGATATACTAGTTTTTTTATACAAAATAAATCAAACCTTTAGCTAGTTAAATTTAGAGTAAATTCCTTAAATTATCATTCATGTTTTAAAAATTTGTCGTATGATGTCACTTTTATTTCTTTTAGGATCAGGATATCACCTACTATTTATATTTTCATCAAATTATACTCTTCTCTTTTAATGGGATGCAATATCACATTCTTCTTCTTCTTTCTTTTTTTAAATAATTTTCTTATTAATAATACAATAAAAGTTTGTGTAAACTAATCAAATTGAAATATTTACCAATTTTTGAGTTTTATAAAACTAATCAAATTTTAAATTATAATTAAATAATTGCATTTGTTATTAATAGTCAATATTTTAAAAATTAATTGTTAAAAAAATTATAAGAAGATAAATAAGTAAACAAAATTCAAAGAATAGTTAGTCACTAACTTACTAACGAAATTATAAAAAATGATAATTCTTATTGAACAATATAGATTCATCTTGTAAGAGTTCTAATATGTCGTACTTATTTAAAAGAGTCCTATTTTATATTTTTTCCGACCTTATCAATCTGTAGTAACTTGAATACAGGGCTGTTAATGATTATGGTTAACAACTAAATCAAATCACAATTTGAACCAAATTGATTAAAAGAATTGATATTTGGTTTAGTTTGGTTTTTAAATTTTGAAAACCGATACTATTTGGTCTGGTTTGATTTTCCTAAAAAACAATCGCAAAAGTAATTAAACCGAACCGATAAATTAGATATATAAATTTCATAATTATTTATATATTATTCATAAATAAATTAAAAATATTTTGTTAAATTTTAGTTAACTTAAGTCGTTAACTTTATTATTTTTTCAAGCCCAACACATTAGCCAAGGTACAACAATCTCAAATCCAAGTATATCAAAATCCATTTTAATTTTTACTTACGGCATTTCACATAAAATAGTCACACCTTCTCTTAAATGAATCACTTTTGGTTGTTTAATGATAAATCTAATTGCTTCATTGTTTGACTACCGACATTAGTTTTTTCTGTAGATTGTCATGTTCTTGGCATTTGTGTCTATCGAGATACGTATGTCCTTAAAAAAATTATTACTTTCAAACCGAATAAAAAAGGAAAAAATGAAACAAACCTAACCAAACCGACAGTAGACAAACTGATGGTTTTTTTTTTGTTTGGTTGGTTTGGTTTTAGAAATTTAAAAAACCTACTAGATTAGTTTGATTTTAATTTTAATCGATAATCGATCCAAATCGAACCACGAACATCCCTACTTGAATATAAAGATAAACTTATTTGAATTAACATACATTTTTGATTTAAAATAAAGCATAAGAAACAAAATATCTGAATTTCGAATCGATATATTTATCCTTATGATTTTTATAATATCCGTTCATTTCACGAGTATGGAATGCATAGATCAATCATGCATTCAATTTATATCTTCATGTTTGTATTTTATAGTAATTTATTTATCACTCTCTTCATCTTAAATATTTTTCATATTTTAATTTGTAGGAAATATAAGAAAATAATAAATAAAATTGAATCTTGTGATTTTAAGTCCAATATCTTCACTCCTTTCGTGTGGTCTATCTTTTGTTGTATGGATCAAGTATCTGGATTCTAGTTTGTATCTCGATGAAGTACACCTCATGCCGTTTTCACTATCACAATCCAAAAATGGATGCAAGGGCATTGTCTATTCCATCAAAACAAGGAAGTCTCAACTCAATGAAAATGAAAAAAAAAGCGGAAATAAAATAAGAATAAGACGAAGCGGAAATCTTATTTATTCTAAAAAATACCCAATGTATGATTGTCAAGTGTATAAATCACTAATTGAAATACAAAATTCCGAAGATAAATACAAGTCTCATAGTCTTTGCTTCTCAAATAGAACAAAGAGTAAAGTAAAGGAACATGACGGTCCGCCGAGATGACAGACAGCTACCGCTCAAAATCAGGAGGGAGAAGATCACGTAGGTTTGGGCTCGGAACCTACTCAAGTTTAGAACACTTAAATCTTAAAAAAATTATATCTATTTAACACAAAATGTTAATTAGTAAAACATAAACTTGCGTGCATCTCAAATACATATACATAAAAAATAAATTGGACAATACAACATTAACACATGGCAATTGAATTAAAAGAAATAATTAATTCTATTTAAAAAATTCCAAAAAAATTCTTAGAAAACAAAATATTATGTTTAAGTTGTCCCACCCCACCCCACCCCCACCCCACCCCACTCCACCCTCCACCCTCCACCCTCCACTCTCCTTCTTTTGTCTTTTTTCCGGCAAACGTATTTTTCTTTGTTATTGCACCTCAGCTACCAGTAAACATTGCCTTAACCCTTCTTCAACTGCCTATAAATCATCCCCTTTCTTGAATTTTATTTCTTTCACCGCTGTCGATATTATACCATTGATCCCTATCTAAGTTAATCCCTCGTTCACCTATCATTCTAATAGCGTTAATTAAAACCTTTCGCCGATTGTCTTGATCTTCTTCCCATTAATAATCATTTATTACACTTACAAGAAAAAACCTTTTGTTGGAAAAAATAATCAGTCTTGCTGAAATATTTTTTTATCGAAAATAATGAAGATTCGCCGGATTATTTGAAAAAAAGAAGAGGTCAATATTAGAAAAGAATTGAAGAATTGGAGAGGGTGAGAGAGAAGGTGGAGGGGGTGGGTGTGTGGGTAAAAAATGAATAGTTAAACGGAAGATGGGGAGAAGACAAAAACGTTCCTCTTGTTTTTTTAATTATTACTATTATTATTATTATTATTATTATTATTATTATTATTATTATTATTATTATTATTATTATTATTTATTAATTAGGGTGTAAGTTTAAAAGAAAAAGAAAAAACATATGAAATTCCTTACACGCTTAAAGAGAGTGAAACACACTCCTTTTGACATGTTAGTCTTTTGTGTCTAATAGGAATCAAGTTTGAACATGTAAGTTGTTCAATAGGTATATACTAGCCTTATTTGAGGTGTCAAAATAAAATATGAGGACAACTTTAAGGGGCCGTAGATGACTTAAGACAAAATCAAGCCACACAATCTATAAAAAAACAAGTATTCACAATCACTTTCTAGAAACAACAGAACCCATATTAATTCTCTTGAAAAATGGGTCAATCAACACAAAACTCAATTTCAAAAATAAGGCTTGAGTACAAAGTTTAATACTTGAAAAAATTACTCAAGGCTTTAGAAAATCATTAGTGAGAATCATTTAGAAAAGAGACTTGAATGCAGTTCAAAATCTCCATTTCAGCCAAAAACTTAAGTTCTTCAAAAAACTTTGCCATCTATCAATCAAAATCTCGAATTGTGATGTTAGAATTCATAAATAACCAAAAGAAAATGAAGATTCAGGATCATGAAAGCTTACACAAATTATTTAACACAAGAATTCTTTTCCGCTACCATAGGTTTCTAAAGATTAAAAACAGAAAATGGGGCTTTACCACGAAAATAGCAGGCAAAACCCCATTCTAATATCACAAAAGTGACCACGTGAACCCCGCAAATAGTGTGGCTCTCAAAAAAGTGAAGTCCTCATCGCTTTTGTGAAGCCCGCTTAAACGAAGAGGCTCTTGCTTATGTGAAGGTCACAAAAGTGTCCGATCTTTGTAAAAGCGAGGCCTGCAGACACCAACAAATATAACTAACTCTCAAAACATTGAAACGAACATCAAGATTATTTCAAAAACCCGTACACACAAACAAGATATGCAAATCAATGATACTTTACATTTCAGACTCAATGGAATCATCAAAATACAAATCAGAGGTCTCCTTGACTCGACATTCGTGAAAACCACAAGAAACTAAGTCAACACCTAAAAGGTTAAAATAAGCTTGAGAGCTCTAAAAAATAAACCAAGATCTTATCTAGGACCAAAATCATCCCTCGAATCCAACGAAACTCTCGAAACTCTGAGCCAAACATCTAAACCAGAATGTTGACCAAAGTCAACCCAAAGACTAAATTTCCATCAATTCACAAATTAGGACCTCAAATCTTCAAAAAGACTCAAAATTTGAAACTGACAACTCTCATCGCCCAAATTCCACATTGTGAGACTAATGGAATCGATGAATTTCCATTTTGACACTCGAAAATCCAAAAGACACCAAAACTACTTTCTTAACAACTTAGCCTTTCAAACTCAAAAACTTACCAAATTCTCAACTTTTGACTCAAAATCCAAACCAACCTTTCAAAACACAGTCATAAAAGAATCAGTCAGTGCTAGTCATGGGAGGGATAAAGTGGTGAATTCTGAAACTATTAAAAAAACTCCGATTGAGTCATTACATTCGTTTGATTTAAGGGTCAAACGAATGCATAGATGGTCAATAAATGAAGATCCATAATGCAAATAAAATATAATGAACCAAATTTAATTTAGTGACATAACTCGATGATTGAGATCATGTGCATTGAATTGCTTGAATAATTCCAAATTGTAGACAAATGAATATGATCGAACCTAACATTTTACACAAATTTAGTGTTATAAATATTTATTTTTATCTTGTATTAGTAAGTTTTTTTTACAGGATTTGGAAAACTATAAATATGGAGTCACATTTTAAAACATGTTATGATTTAATTTTTCAAAAGAAAAGAAATTCAAAACATACATATTTCTCACTTGATTTTGATAGCTAATACTTTAAGTACTTTTTTCAAGGGAAAATTGTGTGAAGTAGCAAACTACTAATTCAAAATAAATGTTATAACCATAACTTCATTTCATTATAATTCGTGAAAAACACTTCGCCATTCGCCTCTCTCCCCTGAAATCTCACTCACCACTATCCAGAATCTCGCTCACCACTCTCAAGATTCTAGCTCGCCACTCTACCTTGCCTCTCTCACTTTATATGAACAAAAAATGTATAAATTGCGTTTGTGTTTGTATAAACCAAGAAAAACTGTATATAGAAATGCAAATCATTATCCTCTCTCCCTGAATCTTACGACTCTCCCTGAGTCGCACTCGCCACTGTCCCTTGCTCCTCTCACTTTATACAAACACAAATGTGTAGAAATTGTGTTTGTGTTGGTATAAAGTGAGAGAAAACTATATATACAAATCAAAATACACAACACTTCGTCCTATACACTTACAATTATACAAATACAAGTCTTCCTCTGCCTAGTTGTTACACTCCGAGCCTACACCATGGATGAGTCTGACACATGAAAACTATTGTTGACCCCAAGCGAACCCTTGTACTGGATCAACTCGTAGCACAAGACCACCTTAACATATAATAATCCCAAAAGATAAACTCATGAAATAAACTCAAAATGTTTTAAAGGAACCTGGCCAAAGAGGAAACTCAAGTCTTTAAACATTAAAAACTGAAAATGGAAAAGAATCATGAACTACTGTCTATCTATCTGTCTATCTATGAAGCCTTTAATACTACGAGGGATGTCGCGACAAGTCCCCTAATTATCCTAACAAACTCAAATAACGGAAGATAAATAAGGGACCCTATAATAGCAAGGAGGCTCGCCAAAAAATTCTGGAACACAATTGAATCAACGAAGCGTTGGTTGATGATCTTGGTTACATGTAGCTGCATCATAAAATGATGCAGGCTGAATGAAGTCAGTACGTTGAATGTACGAGCATGCGAGGGGTAATCTAAAACATGACGTAAGCTTGAAGTGGAACTAAAGAAACAACTTACCTCGTCTCAATTCAACTCAACCTTAACTCAATTCAATATAAAGTAATAACAATAATGAAATATAAAGAAAAACTTTTAAAATAGTAGATAACAACCCAAAGTATTGAAAATATAATATAACTCATTTTTTATGCAAAAATTCAAAATAAATTATGTTTGGGAGATTTTCTATCTGGAAACCATCATTATGAGTTATGTGATGATACATCATCTCGCCCATGTGGCGAGAAATGTCCTATACCTTGTTAAGGTATAGGACTCCTAAACTAAGGGGATCCACAAGTCTATGCTTAAAAGCAATAAGGAATCATCTAAAATGTATGACCTTTTCTACCCACGTTCTCTATATGGTTTTAAAGGGCTGTGAGTTGTTATAACTCTCCCCCATATCGGTGATCAATACTACTCCCAAAATATAACTTAGTTCATTTGTTTTAAAGAAAAATATAAAAAATTTCCTCATCCTCAACTTTGAGATTATTACTCAAACGGTTTCTCTAAAAAGCGATAGTACTCAAAACTACCCATGAACTCTTTTGAAAATCAGTGTTTCCTCTCATCTTACATGTAATAACATTTGTTCTAGGAATACTTAGTTGCGATATATCATTTTAAAGAAAATGAACTCAACTCTGCTCTTCCTCCACTCAAATTCTCAAGTCTTAAACAATTTTTAAAAATATTTGCAAAAGCTCAAGACTTAAATCATAACTCTAAATTGAATTTGAATTATGATCCAAGGTTATGATTCATGTTATGAATGATTTATAGATGTTTAGAAGTAGTTTAGAGTAGTTAGAATTAAAAGGAAGTAAAGGTACACTTTGAAAGTACTCAGACGGGCTAAACGACGGAGAACGGGTGGGGGCACACGACCCTGGAGCATTGAGTGGTGCAGAGTGCCAACCCGTGATCTATAGAACGAGTATTCTGGTGCAGAGTACGACGCAGCGCCTGCCAATTCCCAGAAATCCCCGACGAATTTTCTTTCTTGTTTTCTAACCCTAATTCTCCTAGAGTTGAATATTTTATTCCTTAATCACTTCGATTCGAATACCCAACATAAGTACACAATAATCTTCTAAAAAAACCCTTAAATCACTAATTTTTATCTCAAGGACTCATCAAAACCCCAACAATCAAGATTACAAAATGTAATTTCAAGAAAACTCATCAAGAACTCAAATCCTTTAACATTGAGAATGAAAATTACATTAAAATAAAATGATTGACGTTTGGGTGAACGAACCTAACACTATGAGAAATCACATACCTCTTAGGGATCAACCCTTAGCGAAAATATCCTCGATACGCAAGAAAACTTGATGAATGCCTTGAATATTCCCTTTTTACTCCCCATTTCTCTTCTTCAACTCTCTTTTAAAACCCTAAGCATAATTATGATTGTGAAAACTTAACCAAATCAATTTATACCCCTAAATACTACCAAATTTTTTTTAAGCTTCTTGGATAAGGAAAATACCAAAGTACCCCTCATATTTTTGGGTAAGTTTCCTTAATTGGATAACCTAACTTCAAACGGGGACATCTTTCTCATACGAGCTTGACAAATAGCAAAATTGGTGGATTTGGGAATAGAATTCTAAGACCTTTGAATTGATATCTTATGCACCACCTAAATCTTTCTGTAGTAAATTTATTGTTATTGGAAGTTGACCGAAAACTCATAACTCATGCATAAGTTGCAAAATTTTAGATTTTTCTATTTCAAATTTAGTTCCTTCTAATTTTAGCTCTTTCAAATACCTAAGTATTACAATATCTTCCCCTCGGGCACATTTTTCCTCGAATAGGATGAATATAAGTGACTAAGGGTTGTAACATTTAACACCTAACTTAAACACTCATATGCAAAGTAACACAAAATTTCACTAAAGAAAAAAATGAAAATGATTAGTAACTTGATATGGAATTTCTCTGGAGTTAAAGAGCTGTGGGTATCTCTTCTTCATGTCCTCCTCTGCCTCCCAATAGCTTCCTTAACAAACTAGTTCTTCCATAGGACCTTGAATAATGCTACCTCTTTGGTTCTCAACCTGCGAATCTGACGATCAAGTATCTCAACCAAAATCTCTTCATAAGATAGGTTGTCCTTGATACTAATGTCTTCAGTCGGTATAATAAGTGAATGATCTCCCATACACATTTTCAACATTGAAATGTGAAACACCGGATGGACTTCTTCTAACTCTGAAGGTAGAAAAAATCATAGGCTACATTGCCAACCTTTCCCTTCTTATCAAATCTCATAACATCCTTCACGGGTGACGCCTTCAAATAAACCCAATTGTCCACGTCAAACTTTAAGTCTCTTCTCCTAAGATATGTTTAGAATTTATGATGACTCCGAGCTGTTTTAAACCACTCTTGAATAGTTGTTACTTTCTCTATAGCTATATGAAACAAGTCTGGTACTATCAACCCAGCTTCACCAACCTCAAACTATTCAATAGGAGATCTACTTCTTCTCCCATAAAGAGCCTCATATGGAGCCATTTGGATGCTAGAGTGATAACTATTGTAGTAAGAAACTCTAAGAGCTAAGTGATCATCCTAGTTTCCCTTGAAATCGATCACACAGGCCCTCAACATATCCTCTAAAGTTTGAATTGTACGTCCGCTTGACCATCAGTTTGAGGATGAGAAACTGTACTAATGTTCACCTTAGAATCCAAACCCTTCTATGAAGGATTTCCAAAAATGTTGTGGTGAATTGTGCACCTTTGCTTGAAACAATGGACACCAGAATTCCATGAAGTTTGGCTATCTCTCAAATATATAACTTAACATAGTCTTCTGCTGAAAAGGTAGTCTTTACTAGTAAGAAATGGGTAATTTAGTCATTCGATCTACAATCACCCAAATTGAATCATGTTAAGTGTGATACCGTAGTAAATGAGTAATAAAATCCATATTAATCACCTCACACTTTCATTCCGAAAGATATATATTTTGGGCCATACCACCGGGCCTCTAGTTCTATACCTTGACTTTTTGGCAATTCGGTCACTTAACAACGAATTCTCTAATACCAGTCTTCATACTACTCCACCACTAGACTTCTCTCAAATCATGATACATCTTTGTGGAACCTGGATGGATAGAGTATCTATAGGTATGAGATTCCTCCAAGATCTTCTCTAGGATTTCATCCACATTGGGTACATACAATATACCTTGATACCTTAGTACACTATCTCCCCCTTGTTCAAAAATCATCACTTTCTGCTTATGAGTATTTGCTTTAATTCAAGCAAAATAGGATCTTGATCTTATTTCTCTTTAAGTTCGGACACTAGTGATGATTAAGACCCATTCATCACCACCACTCCTCCTTCATTGAAATCCAATTACCGGATTCCCAATCGTACAAGTCTATGCACATGTTTTGCTAACTCTTTCTTGTCTTCCTCAACATAGGAAGTACTACCCATAGATAACCTACTCAAAGCATCATCAACAATATTTGCCTTACCACGGTGATAGAGAATACTCATATCATAATATCTGAGTAAATCTTACCACCTCCTCTGTCTCAGATCAAGCTCTTTCTAACTAAAAAATACTGAAGATTCTTGTGACCGATGAACACTTCTAGTGAAACACTATAAAAATAGTGACACCATATTTTCAAAGAAAACATTACAACAACTAACTCTACATCATGGGTTGAGTAATTTCTCTTTTGAATCTTAAGTTGTCTCGAGGAATAAGCTATAACCTCTCCATTTTGAAATAATATACAACTAGTCCAACTCTGGATGCATCAAAATACACAACAAAATGTTGAGTACATTCTTGTAAGGTCAACATTAGCAGTAGTCAACCTTTTTTTTTTCAATTCCTGAAAGCTTTTCTCACATGTTTTAAAGAATTGACACTTCATTGTATTTAGAGTCAACTTAGTCAAAGGGGAAGAAATAGATGAGAACCCCTCAAAAATCCTCCTTTAATAACCAGCCAATCCAAAGAAACTCCTAATATATGTTGGAGATGTGGTCTAGGCAAATTCTATACTACCTCAATCTTTTGAGTGTCAACTTGAATCCCATCACCAGAAATAATGCGGCCTAAGAACACCAAAGACTCAAGCCAAATTCACACTTAGAAAATTTAGCATATAACTCTCTATTCTTACGAATTTGAAGAAATACTCTGGCTAGCATGATCCTCCTATTCCTCGAATAGATTAGAATGTCAACAATCAACACGATAACAAACATATCTACATATGGATTAAACACTCTATTCACAAGATCCATTAACCCTACATGGGCATTAGTTAGGCAAAAATTGAATAACCAAAAACTCATAATGACCATAGTGTGTCCTGAAAGGTGTCTTAAAGATGTCAATTTTTTTTACTCTCAACTGATGATAGCCTGAGAGGTCTATCTTAGAAAAACAAATGGCACCTTGAAGTTAATCGAATAGATCATTGATTCTCAAAACGGGATACTTATTCTTTATAGTAACCTTGTTCAACTGAAGATATTCTATAAACATTATAAGAGAACCATCTTTCTTCCTCATAAATAATTCCAGAGCGCTCCAAGGTGAGACACTTGGTTGAATGAAGCCTTTCTTAAGAAGGTCCTTCAACTATTTTTTAACTCTTTCAGCTCAGTTGGAGCAATTCTATATGAAGGAATAAGGATATGAAGAGTATCACGAAGAATATATATTGATGTTGTATACTATCACTATTTGCCAAGAGCAAGAAAATTTGCCAGATCTTATCACTGGTATGATCAAAGTGTTTTATTTCGATGTATATGCTTTGCTAGACATAGGTGTGAGTCTATATTTTGTGACTCCATATATATCTATGAGGTTCAATTTTAATCATGGGCAATTTCTTGATCCCTTTATTGTTTCTACACCTGTTAGTGAATCTATTCTAATTAAGAAAGTTTATCGTGATTGTAACATTATCATCAATCACAAGGACACTTCTGTTGACTCATTCGAGTTGGACATGGTACATTTTTATGTTATTCTAGGTATGGACTGGCTTCGTGTCTGTTATGCCTTTTTTGATTGTAGAACTCGAGTAGTTAAGTTTTAATTTCCTAAGGATCAAGTTTTAGAGTGGAGGCGTAATTCAACAGTGTCTAAGGGTAATTTTATTTTGTACTTACAAGGGGTGAATCTATCATTTAGTCTGAGTTAATGAATTTAGTGTTGAGACACTACCTATTTAATCAGTTCCATTGGTGAGTGAGTTTCCAAAGGTCTTTCCACACTTCTCGGAATCCCTCTTGAGAAAAAAAATAGATTTTCACTAGATATTCTTCGTGATACTCATCCGACATTTATTTACCTGTATAGAATGGCTCCAACTGAGCTGAAAGAGTTAAAAGAGCAATTAAAAGACCTTCTTTATAGAGGTTTCATTTGATCAAGTGTGTCACCTTGAGGCACTACGGTCTTATTTGTGAGGAAGAAAAGATGGTTACCTTAGAATGTGTATACATTATATTAGTTGAATAAGGTTATTACAAGAAAAAGTATCCTCATCCTAGGATTGATGATCTTTCTGATCAACTTCAAGGTGCCACTTGTTTCTCTAAGATAGACCTCAGATCTGCTATCTTCAGTTGAGAGTAAGAGAAAGTGACATCCCGAAGACAACTTTCATGACCCATTATGGTCATTATGAGTTTCTTGTCATGTCATGTAGTTTGGCTAATGCTCGTGCAACATTCATGGACCATATGAACAGAATGTTTAATCCTTATCTAGATATGTTTGTTATCGTATTCATTTATGACATTCAAATCTATTCGAGGAGTGAGGAAGATCTTGCTAGTCATGTAAGAGAATTTCTTCAAACTATCAAGGATAGAAAGTTGTATGCTAATTTTTCTAAGTGTGAATTTTTGCTTGAGTCTGTGGCATTTTTATGCCATATTGTTTTTGGTGATGGAATTCAAGTTGACACCCAAAAGATAGAGGCAATGTAGAACTGGCATAGACCCGTATCTCAAATTGATATTATGAGCTTCTTGGGTTTGGCAGGCTAATTATAGAAGGTTTGTCGAGGGGTTTTCATCTATTACATCCCCATTGAATAAGTTGACTCATAAAATAGTTAAGTTTCAATGGTCCGAAACTTGTGAGAAGAATTTTCAGAAATAGAAAACTAGGTTGACTACTGCCCCAATGGTGACTTTACCCGATAGTACAAAATGTTTTGTGGTGTATTTTATGCGTCTAAAGTTGGAATGGGTTGTGTATTAATGCACAATCACAAGGTTATAGCTTATTACTCCAGACAATTTAAGTTTCACTAGAGCAATTACCCAATCCATGATTTAGAGATGGTAGTTGTAGTGTTTGCTTTGAAAGTATGGTGTCACTATATTCATGTAGACGTGTCAGCGATCACAAAAGTCTTCTATATGTATTCAGTCAAAAAGACCTTAATCTCAGACAAATCAAGTGGTTGGAGTTACTGAAGAATCATTACATAAGTATTCTCTATCACCCAGGTAAAACTAATGTTGTTGTTGATGATTTGAAAATGTTTTCTATGGATAGTATTTCTCATTTTAACGATGACAAGAAAGAATTAATTAGCAAAAGATGTGCAAAAATTTGCAGATTGAGAGTCCGATCAATGGATTCCACTGAAGGAAGAGTAGTGGTGATGAATAGGGCTGATTCATCGCTAGTGTCCGAAGTGAAAGACAAATAAGACCAAGATCCTATTTATCTTGAAATGAATGAAAATGTTCAAAAGCAAAAAGTGATGACTTTTGAACAAGGGGGAGATGATGTTTTAAGGTACCAAAGTTGATAAAATCCAAGAGAGGATCGTGGAGGAAGCTCAGAGCTCCAGATATTCTATCCATCCTTGTTCCACAAACATGTATTGTGACTTGAGTGAAGTCTATTGGTTGAATACTATGACGAGTGGAATGCAGAGTTTGTTGCTAAGTTCTTGAATTTCCGAAAATTCAAGGTAGAGCACTAGATTCCCAGTAGTATTGCTTAGAATATAGATCTTCCAGAATGGAAGTGGGAGATGATCAACTTGGATTTTATTACTGGTTTACTGTGTCTCATAGGAAACATGATTTGATTTGAGTGATTTTCGATCGAATGACTAAATCAACCCATTTCTTACCGGTATAGACTACATTTACAACATGAGATTATGCCAAGTTATATATTCAAGGGATAGTGAGACTTTATGGAGTTCCGGGTGTCCATTATTTCAGATAGAGGTACACAATTCACTTCATAATTTTAGAAGTCTTTCCCTATAAGGTTTTTGTTCCAAGGTAAATATGAGTACTTTTTTTATCCTCATACTGATGGTCAAGTAGAGCGTACAATTCATACTTTAGAGGATATGTTGAGGGAATGTGTGATCTATTTAAAAGGTAGTTGGGATGATCACTTACCTCTGATTGAGTTTTCTTACAACAAATACCACTCTAACATCCAAATGGATCCCTATGAGGCTCTATATGAGAGAACAAGTAGATCTCCTATTCGATAGTTTGAGGTTGGTGCGGCTGGGTTGATAGGACCATTCTTTGTTCATCAAGACATGGATAAAGTGAATATAGTTTAATAAAGATTAAAAACAACGTAGAGTCGTCAGAAATCCTATACTGATGTTAGCAGAAGAGACTTAAAGTTTGAGATGGATGATTGGGTTTACTGGAAGGTTTCACCCACGAAGGGTGCTATGATATTTTTCAAGAAGGGGAAACTTAGTCCCCTGTGTATTGGTACTTACAGAATATCCAAGATGATTGACAATAGTCATATAAGTTGGAGCTACCGTTAGAACTAGCAGCAGTCCATTCGGTGTTTCACATTTTGATACTGAAGAAGTATATGGGGATCCTTCACTTATTATAGCGATTGAAAATATTGGTATTAAGAACAACCTATCTTATGATGAGATTCCCATTCATATTTTAGATCGTCAAGTTTTCAAATTGGGAACAAAAGAGGTAGAATCAGTCAAGGTCTTATGGAGGAATCATTTTGTCGAGGAAGCTATCTGGGAGGGTGAGGAGGATATGGAGAAGAGATATCCACATCTATTTGAGCCTAGAGAATTTCCCAATTAAGGTACAAATTCTTTTTTTAGTACTTTTTAAGTTGAAATATTGTGTTAATTTGCATAAAGAGTGTTTAAATTGGGCTTTAAATGCTTCCACCCTTAAATTTTAATTTAGAGTGATCTCATTCGAGACAAGTGTTCGCAAGGGGGAGATATTGTCACATCCCTCCTTAGAAAGAGCTAAAATTAGAAAGATTTAATGTGGAAAGAGCCAAATATGTTATTTTACAAATTTTGCTTAAGTTGTGAGTTTCAGATCAATTTCAAACGATTATGACTTTCAATACACGATGAGTTAGGTGACCCATAAAATATCAAATGAAAAGTGTTGTAATCCTCTTTCAATGCCACCGAGTTGCTAATATTCGAGCTTGTATGAGGGAGATATGCCTGTTTCAAGTCAGGTTGTTCAATTAAGGAAAGTTACCCTAAAATGTGAGGGGTATTTTAGTCTTTTCTTTACGCATTCATATTATAACATTTTTAGTAAATATTTTGGGGTAAAATCTGATTTGAGTCAGTTTTATAATCCTAAACTACGTTTAGGGTTTTAGAGGAGAATTCATGTATAGGAAAATAGGAGAAAAAAAAAATAAACAAGGTTTTCGCGAATCGAGGATTGTTTCGCTAATGCGAGGTATTTAAGTTTTATAGTGTTGGATTTTTTTCATCCACACGCCAATCGTGTTATATTATTGAATTCATCCTTCAAGATTGAGAAATTAAGTTCTTGATGAGTTTCTTGAAGTGTTGTTATTCGTTTTTGAATTTTGATGTTTGCTGTAGTTCTTGAGGTAAAGATGTTGTTAAGGGGTTGAGTAAATTGATAGTTTTTGATTCAAGTTTGGTAGAGGAAGAAAATATCCAGGAGAATATGGCTCTCATGTACGCATCGCGGACTTGCTCCGCAGAGATAAGTTTCTTTCCCCGCATCACAAATTAGAACGTTGATTCCACTGTTTCCAAAATTATTTGGCGACCTAATATTATAATCCATCTCGACATTGCGCACTTGCTCCCCAGACTGTGTTTTTCGACCGTTCTCATTATTAACTATCTAAAACTCATTTAATCATCACGATATCCTTCATGCCATAAATCATAACCTTAAATTCATAATTTAAATTTAAGTTAGAGCTAAGAGTTAAGTCTTGATAGTTCTTTCTAGTCATTTTGAGATGTTTTTCTACAATTTTTTAAAACTTGTTTTAAGACTTAAAGATTGCGTTGAGGAAGAGTAGAGTTCAGTTCAATTCATTTCTTTTAAATGATATATGAGAACTAAGTATTTTCAAGACAATTTTTGTTTACATTTAAGATGAGAGGAAATACAAATTTCCAAAAGAGTTCATGTGGTTTCAAGTACTATCTATTTTTAGAGAAACCTTTTGAGTAAAATCTCAAAGTGGAGGAAGAGAAAATGTTTTCTTTAAAATATAATGATCTAAGTTATATTTCGCGAGTAGTATGGAGCGTCGATATGGGGTACACTTCTAACAGTTCACATCCCCCATAAAACATGTTGACAACGTGTGTAGAAATGATCATACTTTTTAGATGATTCCATATTGCTCTTTAAGCATAGACTAGTGGATCCACTTAATTTATGAGTTCTATATTTCAAAAAAGTAAAGGAAAATTCTAGCAGTGTGGGCTAGACGTTGTATCATTACATAGCTCATACTGATGGTTATCAGTTAGAAAATCACTCAAACAGAGTATTTTGTATTTTTATATACAAATTGAGTTATTGTTGTCTTTTTAAATATATTGAGTTTCTAAAACTGTTTTACATTTCATATAAATTGCACTTTAATCATCGTTTTATTTTAACTGAGATGAGTATCCACGAGTAGTTCTTGAGTTGAGCAGAGTCGAGGTGAGTATGTTTTCTTTTTATAACTTCAAGCTTGCATGTTATATTTAGTATTCTCCTTACATGCTCGTATATTGCATGTACTGACGCCATTTGTCCTGCATCTTTCATGATGCAGATAAATGTATTTAGGATCATCAACCAACGATTTGTTGATCCAGACGAGTTGCCGAGTTGTTTGGGTGAGCCTCTTTGCTTTAAGAGGATCCCTCATTTATTTTCTATTTCAGTTTGTTAGGATGATCGAGGGTCTTGTCCCGACATCCCTCATAGTATTAGAAGCTTCATATATAGATAGACAATAGTTCATGAGCTTTCCATTTTAATTAGTTATTTATGTTGAGACTTGAGTTGTATCTTTAACTAGTTAATCCTAATTTCTAAGCATTTTGAGTTTATCTTTGAGAGAGGTTAGTAAAGTTTATCTTTTAAAGTTATCTTATGTTGAGTAAGTCTTCGCTGAGATTTGAGCCAGGCTAAGGGTTCATTTGTGGCCAACAATGGTTCTCGAGTACGTAGGCTCGGGGTGTGACAATTATTATGCCGATGACGGATGGTTCAAGTAGATATATGGACCTCATGAATCCTCCTAGGTCTGACTGTTAAACACAGGAAGCGGGTGTATACCCATTTTTGGCCAATGCATTAAATTTCATCTACTATGCATTTCATATTGTGTCACGACCCAAATCGGGGCCGCGACTGGCACCCACATTTACCCTCCTATGTGAGCGAACCAACCAATCTAAACCTTAACATTTCAATGCATAACAACAGAAAAATAATGCGGAAGACTTAACTCATTAATAAAAACCAATTCAATAACTACTAAAATTCAACATCTATTATTCCCCAAAATCTGGAAGTCATCATCACAAGAACATCTATTATCAAATTACTAAACTAAAATGTCTAAGAAGCTAAAACAACTAAAAGCTAGTCCATACGGGAAGTTCAAGGCATCAAGACTTGAAGAAGAAGATCCAGTCCAAGCTAGACGCATTAGCTCACCTTGAATTTCCGATGAAGTGAAGACTGGCTAGATTACTGTTGAGTTGAAGGAGACGGTCCGTTTGTTGCACTCCACAAATAACAAGGAAGAAAACATAAAAGTAGGGGTCAGTACAAAACACGGGTACTGAGTAGATATCATCGGCCAACTCAAAATAGAAAATAGTATATATCAGTTAATATCATAAATCAACTATAACTCAACATGTATCAACAACAAGTACTACAATCATCAATAAGTACCATCAAGTTTATCCATGAGGGCTCAAGCCTCAATACCATACTCATTTCGGAATTAAGTTCATTATGTTGAGTAAATTATCATCTTTCAAGATTCATTATCTTTCTTCCTCTTGTGTCGGTACGTGACACTCCGATCCCCTACTACTATGTGTCGGTACGTGACACTCCGATCCCCTAATCCTATGTGTCGGTTCGTGACACCCGATCCCCTAATATGTGTCGATACGTGACACTCCGATCCCCTAAATCTACGTGTCGGTTCGTGACACCCGATCCCCTAATATGTGTCGGTACGTGACACTCCGATCCCCTAATTCTACGTGTCGGTTCGTGACACCCGTCCCACTATTACTATGTGTCGGAACGTGACACTCCGATCCACTAATACTATAAGTCGGAACGTGACACTCCGATCCACTAATCTCATTCTGTGAATTCATCAAGCCTTCTCTATACCAAGGCATCATCAATCCCATTACTTTAATTCATCAAGCCTTCTTTTATACCAAGGCATCATCATTAATGAAGTATATTAAAGTTTCTTTCAAGATTTGGGATTCAGTAGTTTTCATCATGCTTGTTTTATCAAAATCACATAATCATATTCATACGAGCATACAATTAAGCATATAGAAGGGTTTACAATACCACCAATACATATTGTTTGCTATTAAGAGTCTACTACGCATAACGTAAAAACCATAACCTACCTCCTCCGAGGAATAATGATCAAGCAAGCAATTCCCAAGCTTTGGTTCCTCTTTGTTCGATCCTCTCTCTCTCTCTGTTCTTTCTCTTTTTCTTATTCAAAACACTCTTTCTTTTACCCTAAGTAACATATAATTAAGAATAAAAGATGGCAATAATACCCCACTAATTAACTTAAGGTTACCTCTTTTAACCCCCAAGTAATTAGACTTATTAACATTAACCCACTAACTTTATAATTAAAGCAGAAAGAGTCAAAAACGTCCCTTAAAACACTTAAAGAAATCCGACCCAGCCTGGGATTTGCGCAACCTGTGACGGCCCGTCGTGCCTGCGACGGTCCGTCATGCAGGTCGTCGCAACACCTTAGAACTCTATTTTTCACTAAGGATTCTATGACGGTCCGTCACACCTGTGACGGTCCGTCCTACACTTCCGTCACGACGTTCAGAGAATCGTTCCCTGTACCAAATTCTCAAGAGTTAAAGTGTTTTGGAACGGTCTATCACGACGGTTCGTCGTAACTGTGACGGTCCGTCCTGCATGTCCGTCACAAATTACAGAGAGTCGATTTTAGTACACAATTTTCAGAATTCTAAGTGTTCTGAAACGGGACACCCTCGACGGTCCGTCGTGCCCATGACGGTCCGTCGTGGTATCCGTCGTCTCAGCCAGTTTTTCCAGAAATAAACTCTGCTGCTCAAAACGACCAAACAGGTCGTTACAATAGATACCAATTTACCCACGTTCGTCCTCGAATGATCAAAAGAAGAAAAGCAAGGGCGGAAAGGAGTACCTGAATCTGTAAACAGATGTGGGTATTTTTCTTGCATATATGCCTCCTTCTCCCAAGTAGCCTCTTCAACCGGTCGATTCTTCCATTGAACTTTGATGGATGCAATCTCTCTCGACCTCAACTTGCGAACCTCTCTATCTAAAATAGCAACCGGTTCCTCCTCATAAGTCAAATTCTCATCAAGCAAAACTGAATCCCAACTGATGATGTAGTTTCCATCCCCATGGTATCTTTTCAACATGGACACATGAAATACCGGATGCACTCCGGACAGCCCTGGAGGCAAGGCTAATTCATAAGCCACCTCCCCTATTCGCTTAAGCACTTCAAATGGTCCAATATACCCTGTACGTAGCTTACCCCTTTTTCCAAACCGCATCACCCCTTTCATGGGTGAAACCTTCAACAAGACTTGTTCACCCTCCATGAACTCCAAGTCTCTAACTTTTCGATCTGCATATTCCTTTTGTCTACTTTGAGCCGCTAAAAGCTTTTCTTGAATAGCTTTCACCTTCACCAAGGAATCCCTCAACAAATCAGTACCCCAAGGTCTGACCTCAAACGCATCAAACCAACCAATGGGAGACCTACATCTCCTCCCATACAGTGCTTCAAATGGAGCCATGTCAATGCTGGAGTGATAGCTATTATTGTATGAAAACTCCGCCAAGGGTAAGAAGTTATCCCAATGGCCACCAAATTCTATCACACACGCTCGAAGCATATCCTCCAACACCTGAATCGTTCGCTCAGACTGACCATCGGTCTGAGGATGAAATGCAGTACTAAGGTCCAATCTAGTACCTAATTCAGCATGCAATGTTCTCCAAAACTTAGAAGTAAACTGCGTACCTCTATCTGATATGATGGAGAGTGGAACCCCATGTAATCGAACGATCTCTGAGATGTAGATTTTAGCCAACTTCTCTGCATTGTAGGTCACCTTGACCGGAATGAAGTGAGCAGACTTAGTTAATCTATCCACAATCACCCAAATGGAATCAAACTTCCCCAATGTCTTTGGGAGACCAACCACGAAGTCCATTGCAATTCTCTCCGACTTCCATTCAGGAATGGGCATTCTCTGAAGTGTTCCTCCGGGCCTCTGATGTTCATTCTTTACTTGTTGGCAATTTGGACATTTGGCTACGAAATCAACAATGTCACGCTTCATTCTTTTCCACCAAAAGTGTTGCTTTAAGTCACGGTACATCTTGGTTGCACCAGGATGTATGGAATATCCGGAACTATGAGCCTCTGTAAGAATAGTGTGGATCAAGTCATCAACACGTGGCACACATACTCTTCCCTTGGTCCTCAAAACACCTTCCTCATCAATCATTGCTTCTTTGGCATCTCCTCGCAACACCATATCCCGAATTCTCCTTAGTTTCTCATCATCAAACTGTTTCCCCTTAATCTTGTCAAGAAAAGAAGATCTCGCCTCCACGCAAGCCAAAAATCCTCCCTTCTCATTTACTTCTAGCCTCATAAAGTCATTAGCCAAACTTTGAATTTCTCTAGCCAACGGGCGTCTAGAGACTTGCAAATGAGCTAGACTTCCCATGCTTCCCGCCTTTCTACTCAAAGCATCTGCCACAACATTAGCTTTTCCCGGATGGTATAAGATGGTGATGTCGTAGTCCTTGAGTAGTTCCATCCATCTCCTCTGTCTCAAATTCAAGTCTTTCTGAGTGAAAACATACTGTAGGCTACGATGGTCCATATAGACCTCATACTTAACCCCATACAAGTAGTGTCTCCATTGCTTTAGTGCAAATACTACCGCAGCCAACTCCAAATCATGGGTCGGATAGTTACGTTCATGCACCTTTAGTTGCCTCGAAGCATAGGCAATCACAATTTTCTCTTGCATCAGCACTGCACCCAAACCAGAATAGGATGCATCACAATAAACAATGAAGTTCTTACCCTCTACTGGCAAAGTAAGAATTGGTGCGGTAGTCAACAAGGTCTTAAGCTTCTGAAAGCTTTCCTCACATTCATCTGACCATACAAATGGGACATTTTGCTTAGTCAAGTTCGTCAATTGGGAAGCAATAGAAGATAATCCCTTGACGAATCGGCGGTAGTAACTAGCTAACCCAACAAAACTCCTTATTTCTGACACATTAGTAGGTCTTACCCAATTCTTCACCGTCTCGATCTTAGATGGATCCACCATCACTCCATCCTGTGAAACCACGTGCCCGAAGAAGGACACTGAATCTCGCCAAAACTCACACTTGGAGAACTTGGCATAAAGCTTCTTCTTCCTCAACAACTCTAACACCATTCTCAAATGCTCCTCATGTTCTTTCTTACTCTTGGAGTATATCAGTATGTCATCAATAAACACGATCACAAAGAGATCCAGATATGACTTAAAAATCCCGTTCATCAAGCTCATGAAAGCGGCGGGGGCATTTGTAAGACCAAAAGACATTACCACAAATTCGTAGTGCCCATACCTAGTTCGAAATGCAGTCTTTGGTACATCCGTTGCCCGTATTTTCAATTGATGATAACCGGCTCTCAAGTCAATTTTAGAGAAGACACAAGCACCTTGTAACTGATCGAACAAGTCATCAATGCGAGGAAGAGGATACTTGTTCTTAATAGTTACCTTGTTCAGTTGTCTATAATCTATGCACATTCGAAAACTCCCATCCTTCTTCTTCACAAATAACACCGGAGCACCCCACGGAGATGCACTTGGTCTAATGAAGCCTTTGCTCAACAACTCTTGAAGTTGGGCTTTTAACTCTCTCAACTCCGCGGGAGCCATTCTATAAGGGGGTATAGAAATGGGGCGAGTACCCGGTTCAAGATCAATACAGAAGTCAATATCCCTATCCGGAGGCATACCAGGAAGATCTGCAGGGAACACATCCAAAAACTCGCGAACTACCAAAACAGACTCGATTGAAGGTACTTGAGTAGTGTCATCCTTGAGATGTGCCAAGAAAGCTAAACAACCCTTACTAATCATTCTCTTAGCACGAAGAAAGGAGATGATACGAACCGGAGTGGAAGTGTAGTCGCCCTCCCACACTAGCGGATCTGTCCCAGGCTTGGCTAACGTCACAGTTTTAGCATTACAATCCAAGATCGCAAAATTCGGAGAAAGCCAAGTCATACCCAGAATTACATCAAAGTCAACCATTTCTAAGATAACCAAATCTACATAAGTGTTGCTCCCCACAAAATTCACCAAACAAGACCTATATACCTTTTCAACCATCACAGACTCACCCACCGGAGTAGACACACGAATAGGTATGTCAAGCAATTCATAAGGTAAATTAAGACCAGTAGCGAATGAAGAAGATACATAAGAAAATGTGGATCCGGGATCAAACAATACAGAAGCCATGCAATCACAAACCAAAAGATTACCTGTGATAACAGCATCAGACGTCTCCACTTCAGATCTCCCAGCGAAAGCGTAGCAATGGGCCCTATCACCAGTCTGTCCGTTGCCCCTACCGTGTTGTGCCGTAGTGGCTCCAGTTTGCCCATCACTTTGGCCGTTTTGGTGACCACCATTACCTCGACCACCACGTCCTCCAGAAAAACGGCCTCTACCATGACCACCTCTACCTCTAGCTATTGGGGGTCTGTAACTCTGTTTTGGACAATTCCTCCTAATATGTCCAATCTCCCCACTTCCATAACACTCTCTGGAGTCAGGCATGGGTCTTTCTGAGAAGTGTTGACCGGTCTGAGGTGGACCCCCAACTACAGTCTGTAGTGAAGACTGAATTGGTCAAACTGAGTAGCCTCCAGAACTCTGTCCTCTAGTATACGAACCGTTGAACTCAACTCCCTTTCGAAACCTTTTTGATGTCGATGTCGTGGTGAAGTCATCTGGCTTCACTCCTTCCACCTCTATCACAAAGTATACCACCTCTTGGAAGGATTTTGCCGTAGCCGCTACCTGTAAGGCTGAAATCCGCAATTCTGACCTCAACCCCTTCACAAAACAGCGAATCCGTTCTTGTGGACTAAAACAAAGTTGGGTGGCATACCTGGATAATGCACGTAATTTAGCCTCATATGCATTAACCGTCATCCTACCTTGCTCTAGACTCAAGAACTCATACCTTTTTCTATCTCTCAAAGTCCTTGGAATATACTTTTCCATAAACAAACTAGAGAATGATGCCCAAGTCATAGGCGGTGCCTCTGTTGGTTGACACTCAACATGTGACCGCCACCACATTTTGGCGTTCCCTTGAAACTGATAGCTCACGAACTCAACGCCAAATCGTTCTACTATACCCATCTTGCGTAGTAGCTCATGACAATCAACCAGAAAATCATAAGCATCTTCAGATTCTGCACCCTTGAAGACTGGAGGTTTCAATTTCAAGAACTTACTGAAAAGTTCATGTTGATCATTTGTCATTATAGGCCCAGTAGTAAGACGAGGAAATGTGCCTATTTCCAATGAAGCATCCAAACGAGGAGCCATAGTGGCTGCATGTTGTACCTCTGAAACCCGGGGTGTTGGTGCAGAAAACACTGGAGGTGCCTGACCCTGATCAGATAAACCACTAAGATAGGCCAGAACCTGATTAATCATTTCTGGGGTAGGTTGGGGTGGTAATTCCTCATTCTGCATTTGTTCATTCTCCCCTTCCTCACCCTCTCTTATCACTTCCTCAGTCGGTGGAGGAGTCACCGCCCTAGCACCAGATGGGCTAGGTGCTCGTCCTCTTCCTCTAGAGGACGTCCTCCCACGACCTCTACCACGGCCTCTTGCCACTGATCCTCCCCGAGCTACAGCCCCAGTGGCTGGCTCAGACACATCTTGTCTTGCCGGTGTTGGTGTTGGTGCAGTCGTTGCTCTAGTTCTAACGATCTGCGAAATAGAGTGAAGATGGTCAGATACCAATTTGTATCACCTAGATACCAATTGGACTCAAGTAGTAGCACAAAAGAAAGAATGAAAGAATGGAATTTTCCTAAAGTCTTATAGCCTCTCAAAGAAAAGTAAAGGCGTCCCCCTACCGTTCCTTAAGACCCTACTAGATTCGTTCTTGGGTGATGAGACCAACGAACCTAATGCTCTGATACCAAGTTTGTCACGACCCAAATCGGGGCCGCGACTGGTACCCACATTTACCCTCCTATGTGAGCGAACCAACCAATCTAAACCTTTACATTTCAATGCATAACAACAGAAAAATAATGCGGAAGACTTAACTCATTAATAAAAACCAATTCAATGACTACTAAAATTCAACATCTATTATTCCCCAAAATCTGGAAGTCATCATCACAAGAACATCTATGATCAAATTACTAAACTAAAATGTCTAAGAAGCTAAAACAACTAAAAGCTAGTCCATG
Source organism: Solanum chilense (assembly GCA_032847665.1). NCBI lineage: Eukaryota > Viridiplantae > Streptophyta > Magnoliopsida > Solanales > Solanaceae > Solanum > Solanum chilense. The sequence goes on from CM064963.1 coordinate 41,138,904, forward strand.
CCGGAAGTTCAAGGCATTAAGACTTGAAGAAGAAGATCCAGTCCAAGCTAGATGCATTAGCTCACCCTGAATTTCCGATGAAGTGAAGACTGGCTAGATTACTTTTGAGTTGATGGAGACGGTCCGTTTGCTGCACTCCACAAATAACAAGGAAGAAAACATAAAAGTAGGGGTCAGTACAAAGCACGGGTACTGAGTAGATATCATCGGCCAACTCAAAATAGAAAACAGTATATATCAGTTAATATCATAAATCAACTATAACTCAACATGTATCAACAACAAGTACTACAATCATCAATAAGTACCATCAAGTTTATCCATGAGGGCTCAAGCCTCAATACCATACTCATTTCGGAATTAAGTTCATTATGTTGAGTAAATTATCATCTTTCAAGATTCATTATCTTTCTTCCTCTTGTGTCGGTACGTGACACTCCGATCCCCTACTACTATGTGTCGGTACGTGACACTCCGATCCCCTAATCCTACGTGTCGGTTCATGACACCCGATCCCCTAATATGTGTCGGTACGTGACACTCCGATCCCCTAAATCTACGTGTCGGTTCGTGACACCCGATCCCCTAATATGTGTCGGTACGTGACACTCCGATCTCCTAATTCTACGTGTCGGTTCGTGACACCCGTCCCACTATTACTATGTGTCGGAACGTGACACTCCGATCCACTATTACTATGTGTCGGAACGTGACACTCCGATCCACTAATCTCATTCTGTGAATTCATCAAGCCTTCTCTATACCAAGGCATCATCAATCCCATTACTTTAATTCATCAAGCCTTCTTTTATACCAAGGCATCATCATTAATGAAGTATATTAAAGTTTCTTTCAAGATTTGGGATTCAGTAGTTTTCATCATGCTTGTTTTATCAAAATCACATAATCATATTCATACGAGCATACAATTAAGCATATAGAAGGGTTTACAATACCACCAATACATATTGTTTGCTATTAAGAGTCTACTACGCATAACGTAAAAACCATAACCTACCTCCTTCGAAGAATAATGATCAAGCAAGCAATTCCCAAGCTTTGGTTCCTCTTTGTTCGATCCTCTCTCTCTCTCTGTTCTTTCTCTTTTTCTTATTCAAAACCCTCTTTCTTTTACCCTAAGTAACATATAATTAAGAATAAAAAATGGCAATAATACCCCACTAATTAACTTAAGGTTACCTCTTTTAACCCCCAAGTAATTAGACTTATTAACATTAACCCACTAACTTTAAAATTAAAGCAGGAAAAGTCAAAAACGTCCCTTAAAACACTTAAAGAAATCCGACCCAGCCTGGGATTTGCGCAACCTGTGACGGCCCGTCGTGCCTGCGACGGTCCGTCATGCAGGTCGTCGCAACATCTTAGAACTCTATTTTTCACTAAGGATTCTGTGACGGTCCGTCACACCTGTGACGGTCCGTCCTACACTTCCGTCACGACGTTCAGAGAATCGTTCCCTGTACCAAATTCTCAAGAGTTAAAGTGTTTTGGAATGGTCTATCATGACGGTTCGTCGTAACTGTGACGGTCCATCCTGCAGGTCCGTCACAAATTACAGAGAGTCGATTTTAGTACACAATTTTCAGAATTCTAAGTGTTCTGAAACGGGACACCCTCGACGGTCCGTCGTGGTATCCGTCGTCTCAGCCAGTTTTTCCAGAAATAAACTCTACTGCTCAAAATGACCAAACAGGTCGTTACATATTGCTTTGGTGTTGAGTGGTTGAGATGATTGTAAATTAATTTGGTTTTGAAAAAATATATTTTTTAATTGTTATGTTCAAGTGATTTATTTTTTGAATTCATTTCACTTTTGGAAAGTGAAACTTTTAGAACATACCTTATTATCATTTCTAAGAAGGGTTACTACTCAAAGCTCTCTAAGGACATATATTTTCCGTACTCAGTCTATACTTATTGCACCCTTTTTCTTATGCAGAATTCGATCCAGGTACTAATGGTACATGACTTGTTGCTATGATTGTGGTTTGTTATTGTTGTTATTCAGGGTGAGATTCTTCCTCTTCAGCAGTAGTGAATTATAGAGAATCCTTAACATTCTATCTAATTTCCTTTTCGGTAACTGTTTTATACTCTTAGACTAGGTAATTTGATCACGCAAAATAATTGCATTGATCTTGAAAATAATTTTTTACTAATATCCATACATTAAAAATAATGAAAAAAATAGGTTCTAAAAATATAAGCTATATTCCAACATGAATTTGATTATTTGTAATTATTATATAACTCAAGAACCTGTAATGAATTAATTATTCACTAAATAATAAATCATTGGCTATTTAATCAACATTAAAAGGAAAATAAAGAAGAAAATAAGAATATATATTTACAAAGACATTTGTTAATGAAAAGAAACATTTAAGTTTCAAAGATTAAAGAATTATGATTATATGTCTTAGGAGAAAATTAAAAAAATTGTTAACATACTCAAAAATAGAACATGAAAGAAATTATAAATTTTACCCTTTTATAATGAATTCCTTCAATTGATAAGTGAGAAATTTCATATGTATGTAAATGTAGATAATATTTAAATTTATATATAGTAATTTTAAGTTATAAAATTTAATATAAATATCAATACATAACTTTTTGGAATTGAGTATGATAAAGTAATTCAAAAACCATAGTGATGTGAAAGATCTCAAAAAAGTTAAAAAAGGCATTTAGAATACCTTATTTTGAGGTCCCGAGATATTATTGCTACGAGTCTCGAACCATTGACCTAATGATCATACATAACCTCTAACAAGAACAAATCTAATAAAATGTGTACCAACTAAAATAAATTAAAATGTCTCAATGTTTGGAAGATGGAAAGGACCAGATGATTCTTGGTAGCTTAAAAATAGAGTGTTCACCCATGGATCAAAATCATCTGACTACGCTACCATTGAGATCTCAGAGGAAGCGATGTAACATATACTGAACTGAAAAAAAGAGAATTACAGGGTTATCAGTACAAGTCACTATGTACTTCTAGGCATCCTAGACCGACTCAAATTAGAAACAAGTAAAATGCAAGTCAAATAGAGAGTAGAGAAGACTTTAGTACATAACCACTAAAAATCAACAAGTATATTCACCAGAATATCAATTGTATCTAACTGACAATTAAGTCAATAAATACTCGATGCATCAATATTTGAATAATTCATGAAATTTATGTAAATGAGTGTATTTTTGATGAAATTTCACAAGAACGAAGGATAATATAGGAATTTAACTAACTGTTGAAGACTCAATATCCAAAGATGTTCTATTCAGGGCGCGAAGAGATGCGACATGATAAACATTTGAAGACCTTCAGATAAAGTTTGTCAAGTCTCAAGTGAAGAAGTTACCTCTATGCGGTAAAACCCACCACCTTGGTTAGCGCAAAACAATGATAATATGGTTGAGATTAAATCAAGACATGTTAAGTCAAAATCCATACAGAAGTCACCATGATACGATGTCCAGCAAAAAAGTTCAATGATGTTCTTCCCACCATGATGGAATAAGATATTCAGAGTCCAGTAGTTCAAGATACTTTATATAACTAGAAGCAACAAAGATGTACCATGACGTGAAATTGTATTATTTTTTATGTATGATGACGAGGTAGAGAAATAATAGACTTTTGTTCCCAGTGTCTGAATTACCAATAAGTGAAGTGTGAGCACTAAATATTAGGTCGTAGAACTCACAAGATTGCGCAAGAAGAAGTAGGATCCCATGCTATGGAATTTATAGTTTGGTTGCCTAAATTATTGATGAAGCTCAATGTTTCTTGAATCATTATTTAATTGTTTGCCAAATCCTATCACTTTGTGCTAGTTCATACTACCTAGAATTTAATAGATCAACAAAGCCTTCACCCTCAAATCGATGGTTATTTTAAGCAGACTAATATAGGTGTTAGGGGACATGCTTCAAGGGTGTGTTATTAATTTGAGGTAATTGGGACCAACACTTAGCCATAAAAAGTTCAGTTACAACTAAATTTATCATTCCAACATTTAGAAGGCACCGATTATAGCCGTGTAGGGCTAGAAATGTAGGTCTCTTGTTGGGTTGCTCAATGCTTTATGGTTAGAATGTTGGGTAATTGTTTGTTGAGATGTGCCTTGGAAAAATTAAAGGTGATGCATGATAAACTTCATAAAACTTTGCGAGGTAAATTACCACTCGGCGCATCGCTGATTGGTTTGGCGAGCAGACTTACTCAATCGAAGGTGCCAAGACTGAAAGGTTTTAAAGCTGAATGGTTTAAAATTTCAAAATCCTTCATCTTCTCTAATTTTAACTCTCGTGCCCTCTCACCTCACCTTTGATCTTGTATAACTTTATTGTTCTTACTCGCTCTTTTTTTTGTGAATTTGGTTCTCGGATTTGGTGAACTTTTCCGCCTAGGTATTTAAATTTTAAATTCTGCATAAAGATTGGTTTTCCGAACCCCATACTTGAAATTTGTTGTTGAAATAAAAATCAATAGGTAACTGTTACGACCCAAGGGTACCCTTTAGATGTAACATGGTGTACTTGACCACAAAGGGGTCTCATACAAGCTCTTAGCATATCATAGCATGACATAATAGAAAAGTATGGAAAATTAAAAAACTTTAATCCATACAATCGAAGTCATTTTCATATAAGCAAGTGGAACCTTTTGCTACACTTTGTCTCAAACCATCTAATACAACTTTATAATAAAACTCTTGGGACACATCCCATACATTAGTCTCAACATGAATATAAAATACATAAAGGAACTAGTGGATTTTTTCCTCGAAGCTATGAGGAATCACCAAGATCTTCAAATCCATGAAACTTTTAGAAATTTATCTCTACCAGTAGAACTCAACATCCAAACCCTACATTTGATGAGAATGTAGGAAAAGTATGTGTTAGCACAAAATGTACTAAATATGTTAGCTTGCATAATCGTAAGAGCATAAGATAAGGGTTAGTAAACAAAAGACATAATACAAAACCATATGAAATATAAACTATAAGCATAAAAGAAAATATCCTAATAATAATTAAAGTCTCCAACATAAGCATCATATAAGCATTTATTCAACTTTTAGTCATCGACGCCATAGTAAAACTATTCTTAAGTAACCTCCAAAGCATACTTGTGCAATGCCTAAATAGAAGCACATAATAACATCCAAGATAAGTATCCATTTTTGGTCATCTTAGCCATAGTCTATATACATAGTCAATTCTTTAAGCTTTTCTACCATAAGGTCACCATACTCCTAAGTAACCTCATAGCACACTTGTGCAATGTATGAAAGACATCCGATAATGCCATGTACAATAAGCATAACCTTGAAGTCAACATAGTCATACTTACCCACTTTGGTCTCATTATTAGATTACTTCTCATAATCAAGGGAATCTCTCATCTTTAGTCAAAAATAACAAAGAAGACAACTGTAGCACAATCCTATCTCAAGATACATCACACAAAAGAACACTTTCTTGAATAACCTTAAGTCGTTCTTGGAAATGAATGAATATAATCCCATAATACTATTTATGCTATGTACCACTTTTAGGTCCTCATACTAATATTTATTGGTTTGGAATCTTGTTCCTCTCTTTAACTTTAGAACACTATGAGGTCCTCTCAATCTTAGTTCATTATTAAATTGAACAGTTACTTTTTTTAAATCATGTCTAGGTTTATTATTAACATGAACCCTATGAGATACTACCTTAAGCATCTCGAAGTCCATTTGTACTCTTGAACACTATGAGGTACTTCATTAAGTAAGTCTTTGTTAAATTATGCTTTACAAAACTATGAGTTGCTTTTTTCAAGAATGTCTTAGTTTATTGGATATGGATATTTCTATTAGAAACCATGACTAAACTATGTGAAGGAATTCATCTCATGAGACCTAACTTTGGGAAAACCTACAGTCGACTAGTAAGAGTTTCCCCTTTAACTTGGATAGTCATAACATCAACTAGGTGTGGTTCTCCTATTAACTTGGAGCCCGGTCCCTCTCTTGTGTGAACTCTATCTCATTGTCAATATCCACTTGGGGTCAAGCATACACCCCAAGATTCCACTATTAATCCTTGCTTAATGTTCAAGTCTCATGGAAGGATGTCCGTGACAACCAATCCATGTTCAAGTGATTCTATCACTTTACTTCCAAACATTTTTAAAATTTAGATTAGATGAGTATAGGTATTTCACCACAATTCTACCTGTTATACATTTATTCATCACCTTAGATTTACTCCCAAAGCCCCGGTGATTCAACATTCATGACTACAAGACTTACTATGAAAGCTCACAATGGTCAATTACCCCTAGATTCTACGACATTCTAATGACATTCTTTATTATCAGATGATTCTAGTCATAATTCATCAGAAGGTTCAACTTTTATGCCTTACAAGTCAAGATCCATCAGACGTAATAAGTTCTAGTTCAATTCATGATTATATGTTCCTAACCTTGAACAATTACTACATATGACATTTATTTTGGAAGTTCAATTATAATTCTTCAATTTTATCTTTCATGGCATAAACCCACAATAAAAAATTCATCAATTAGACTTAAGGTTAACCATATAAATTACATAAGTTCATCATAATATCATAATTCAATGCTAATTCATTCATAATTACGTATTATCCACTAGAATTAAATCATACCTAAACACTAGCTACCCATAATATAGGAAGAAACCCTAGCTAGAATTGCGTTTTAACTTTCCAATTGGGGGAAAACCTAGGAGATCTATGGGTGGAAAAACCCATGAATGATTAATATAACATACCTTGATTCAAATCCCTAACCAATATTGTATCAATGGAGGAAATTCTTCCATATTTTCTTCTTCTTCTTCTTCTTCTTCTTCTTCTTCTT
>CM064963.1:41147690-41218045 GCA_032847665.1 Solanum chilense
TGTGTCGGTACGTGACACTCCGATCCCCTATATGTGTCGGAACGTGACACTTCGATCCCCTATATGTGTCGGAACGTGACACTCCGATCCCCTATATGTGTCGGTACGTGACACTCCGATCCCCTACTTCTACGTGTCGGTTCGTGACACCCGTCCCACTAATACTATGTGTCGGTACGTGACACTCCGATCCACTAATTCTATGTGTCGGAACGTGACACTCCGATCCACTAATTCTATGTGTCGGAACGTGACACTCCGATCCACTAATTCTATGTGTCGGAACGTGACACTCCGATCCACTAATACTATCCGTTCATCAAGCCTTCTCTATACCAAGGCATCATCAATCCCATTACTTTAATTCATCAAGCCTTCTTTTATACCAAGGCATCATATTAATAACGTAGATTAAAGTTTCTTTCAAGTTTTGGGATTCAATAGTTTTCATCATGCTTGCTTTGTCAGAATCATACAATCATATTCATGCAAGCATACAATTAAGCATATAGCAGGGTTTACAATACAATCAATACATATTATTCACTATTAAGAGTTCATACGAATATCGTAAAACAACCATAACCTACCTCCACCGAAGACTAGTGATCAACAAGCAAATTCCCAAGCTCCTGTTTTCTCCTCCCTCTCGATCGATTTCTCTCTTTCCCTTTGTTCTTTCTATTTTCTTTTATTCAAACCCTCTTTCTTTTACCCTAATTAACATATAATTAAGTGTAAAAGAGGACAATAGAACCCACTAATTAACTTAAGGTTACCTCTTTTAACCCCCAAGTAATTAGACTTATTAATATTAACCCCATAACTTTATAATTAAGGAAAGAATAGTCCAAAACGACCCTTAAAACGTGTAGAGGAATCCTATTCTGCCTGGGATTTGCGCAACCTGTGACGTCCCGTCGTGACTACGACGGTTCGTCACGAGGGTCGTCGCAACATCCTAAAATTCCATTTTTCTCTAAGTACACTGTGACGGTCCGTCACACTCGTGACGGTCCGTCCTGCACTTCCGTCATGACGGTCAGAGACTCGTTCCTTGTACTAAATTCTCAAAAGTTGAAGTGTTTTGCAACGGGAGCTCACGACGGTCCGTCGTGGATGTGACGACTCGTCCTGCAGGTCCGTCACAATTTACAGAGAGTCGATTTTCAGTACCCAATTTCAGAATTCCAAAGTATATTGAAACGAGACCCTGCGACGGTCCGTCGTGCCTGTGACGGTCCGTCGTGGGTTCCGTCGTTTCAGCCAATTTTTCCAGAATTAAAATCTGCTGCTCAAAATGACTAAACAGGTCGTTACATTTACTTCAAGATATTCATTTAGTTTTTGTTCCATTTCTTTTATTTCATTAGTTAATTCAAGCTCTTTATCTTTATCTTTTTCTATCTGTTTTTCTTTTTGTTTATTTTCATATAACAATTTTAACCTAGCTAATTCTTTTTCTAATTCACTTATTCTTGTATTTTTTATTTCTTCAAAATGTTGTACTTCTTGTTTTGCTTGTATTTTTATTTTTTCAATTTCTCTTGATTTATCTATTTCTTCATTTTCTTTTGTTATTCTTACCATAGCTGTTAGACTATCTTCTAATTTTGCTGTTTCTTTTTCTAACATTAAATATAAGTTATTTCCTATTTTCTTATATCTTCTTCCTAAATTCGAAAATATTATTTTTATTATCATTCCGTCTTGATTTTCATATGTCTTTTCGTCTACTGCAAATTCTTCTTTGTTCATTATAATTTATGTACTATATTATGTTGTAGTCTATATTCAAGACAATCTATTTCTAGTTCTAACATAAATATAACTTTTCTTTGTGCTAATATTGATTTATTACATACTCCTGCTAAAATATTTTCTTCTAATCTTCTTTTTCTATGTTGTAATTCTTGTTCTTTTTCAGCTATTTTTTCTATCAATTGTTGTTTATATTTTTCTTTGTTCATACTGTTTTTTCAAATAACAAACATATTTGTATTCTGTTTTTGAAATTATATTTATCAAATGATCTTTTTTATCGTTACTTGTTTTGATGAGTTGTGATAGTTCATATTCTATATATAAAGGTTTTAATTTTTTCCATATCTTTCGTACCTTTTTATCTATCTTGGTTTTTGTTGTTTTAGTTTCTTTGCTTGGTGTTGTATTATTCTTCATAAAATGTCTTTCTATAATATTCTTTTTAAGTAGATCTAATCGTTGTATTTCATTAGCATTGTTTATAATATATTCTAGATGTTCAACTTCTCGAGTTCTTAAATAATCGAATAAATTGTCAATTAGTAATTTTTCAAGTAGATCTATGTCTTCTATGGTTTTTACCCAATATTGTAAGTATTCGTAATTTATCATTGGTCTCTGAATATATCAATATCATCATATAGATCATTTATGTCATAATATAATTCATCTTTTATACTTTGTATACTTAGTTCAGCCCAACCTTGGGTTGTTATTTCTATTACTTCATATTTTACTAATATGTCATAAATTTCTCTTTTTATATCAGTATTAAGATCTTTTAATATATAAAGTAATAATATCTTGTAATTATCATCATCATCTATTAAATAGGTATTCATTTTATTCATTTTTGCTAAAAGTTTTATTCCTTCCAACCTCTTAATGGATTATACTTATTTATTATGAAATAATAATGATTTAATAATCATCTCGTCTAGTCACTACTACAACTTTCTTCTTTGATTAATTACCCTAACAGCGCCTCAACTCTGTTTACTCCCCTAAACGGCCTTCTTGCCTATCGGTTTCAACCTTAGGATGGCATAGTCTGGGCATACTTGTTCATAGAATATTTCTGTAGCAAACCTTCTAAAGATACTTATTATAACATTATTAAGACATGATAAACAATTATAATCAACAAGAGATTATCAGGAATAAATTAATTTAGCTACTCATGAAGATAAAAATGTATACCTATTTTTGTAGATTTGTTATCTCTGATGTGTTTTCCATATCATCTCTTTTGATTATCTAGCTCTGATACCAATGTGGGGTGGAAGCGGAATTAAAACAATTCAGATAGAGAGAGATGTATTTTAAAAGGGGGATGATTTTATTATGAGGGAAAGCCCTCTATTTATACACAAAAACTTTACACCTTTGGCCAAAATGGCCGACACTTACTTTACACTTGGCCTTTTTACATTTGGCCGACACAAAAAACAAAATACTTACTGTTACTAATGGCCTATTTTTTATTATTGGCCAACATACTTTTACAATACTTTTTTACATATGGCTGATATTCAGCCGACACAAAACGATAAACACTAAAAAACAAAATACATTACTTTATACACAGATATCTTTCTTTATCTTGTATGAATCTTCTTTGATATAGCTTGTCATATCCCAAATCAACTGCTGGTATTACGTTATCTTCTCTGTTACACTTGGAGCATCTATGATCTGGGTATTTGTTGCTGATAAGTTTACAATATCTTACTAATAACTCCTCTGAAATAATTGAAACAAATTGTTGTGTGGATGAATTAGTCCAACACGAAGGATCCCACATAACTTAATAGGATAACACCCAATGAAATTCCCTCAGATATCTTTGCATTCTTGATGAATCCTCGGCCTTTTTCTCCTTTCTCGTTCTTCTCTTTTATTTTCTCCCACCCTAAGTGTATTTTAAATTTTCTAAAACTGAATTTGGGCTTATTTTTGCCCCTAATAAACCTTTAAAACAAATTTATGAAATAATTTGGTTAAAAGACCACTTTAACCTTACTAAAATACGGATTGGGATCTTTCTCAAGACAACAATCCAACTTCCGATAAACATATCTCTGTTATACGATATCGAAAGTGAGCAAACTTGACTACATTTGAAAGATAACTCCAAGGGATTTCCAACCATAGAAAGAACTTGCTCTAACTCATCCTAAAATACAAGTTATGGACATTTGAAAATGACAAAAAACATATTTTTTAGACTTAGGAAATTTTCAAGATTTTCCTTTTTCATTCTTAAAGTGATAAATTCTTATTCCTTAGCTTATTCTAAGATATTTTGAGTTACGAGAAATTACAATATCTCCCAATTGAGAACATTCATCATCGATCAAAATTATTTCATTAAGAAAAGAATAGTATCCTCAAGTTTAACTCTCGATAATCAAAAGTATTAACAACTTGAAAGTTAATAAGAAGTGAATTAGTACCTTAATTTGCATTTTCTTTGGATTCAAAAAGTTGTGGATATCTCTTCTTCATATCCTCTTCAGCTTCCCAAGTTTCTTCCACAAAAAATTAGTTCCTCCAAAACACCTTGACTGATACAACCTCCTTTGTTCTCATCTCTCGAACTTGACGTTATATAATTTGAATCAAAATATCCTCATATGATAAGCTATCTTTATTCCTAACATTATAAGTTGGTATTATTAGTGATGGATTACCCATGCACTTCTTCAAATTGGATACATAAAATATGGGATGAATCGCTGCTAATTCTGAATGTAACTACAACTCATAAGCTACGTTGTCAACTCTTTTAGATATCTTAAAAGGACAATATACCGGGAACAATGTTTCCCATTCTTACCAAACCTCATAATACCCTTCATGGGTGAAACTTTTAGGAATACCTAATCATCTACTTTAAATTTTAACGCTCTCCTCGTCATATCTCTGTATAAATGTTCACGACTCTATGCCGATTTTAACCTGCCTTGGATCACCTTCACCTTCTCCATGTCCTTGTGAACTACATTTGTCATATCAATAGTTTTTCACAAACTTGGAACTAAATAATAGGAGATCTGCATCTTCTCCCATAAAGATCTTCATATGGAGCCATTTGGATGCTCTAATGGAAGCTGTTGTTCGAAATAAATACAATGAGAGGTAGGTGATCGTCCTAATCTGCTTGAAATTAATCAGACAATCACTCAACATATTTTCTAAGGTCTGATAGTACGTTTTGCTTTTCCATTTCTCTGAGGATCAAAAGCAGTGGTTTAGATCACTTTTTAACCTAAAGCAATCTTGAATGACTTCCAGAACAAAGTAGCAGACTGTCCACCTCTATTTAAAATAACGGAGACATGAACTCCATGAAGTCTTCCACTTCTTAAATGTACAACTTAGCATAATCCTCGCCTAGATGGGTCGTCTTTACATGCAAAAAGTGGGCAGATTTTATCATTCTATCGACAATTGCCCAAATAAATCATGCTTTATGTAGGTCTTTGGCAAGACTTTCATGAAGTCCATATTAATCATCTCCCACCTCCATTATGGAAGTTTTATATTCCGAGCCAAACCTCCAGGTCTTTTGTGTTCTTGTTTTACTTCCTTGAAATTTGGGCACTTGGTAACAAACTCTACAATGTCCTTCTTCACACCTTCCCACTAATATACTTCTCTCAAGTAATAGTACCTATTAGTGGAAGCCATATAAATGCATTCTTAGAGCGATGAGCCTCATCTATGATCCTCTCATAGAGGTTGTCCACCCTAGGTACACACGATCTACCTTGATACTTGGGTACACCATCTCCCCCTTGTTCATAAGCCAATGCTCTTTGCTTAAAAACATATGACTTCCAATCAAGAAAAAAATGGTCTTTGTGTTGCTTTTCTTTCACCTCTAACACTAATGAGGATTCATCCCCATTAGTCACCGTTATTCTTCCTTATGTGTAATCTATATGTCTGACTCCCAGGCTTGCAAGTATGTGCATGTCTTATGCGAAATCTTTTTTCTCGTCTTCTAGATGGGCGATACTACCTATAGACAAGTACCTCAAGGCATCAAAAACCACATTAGGCTTACTTGGGTTGTAATGAATGTTAATGTCATAATTATTGAGCAATTCTAACCATCTCCTTTGTTTGAGATTAAGCTTTTTTTTAGAGAACACATATTGTAGATTATTAGAATTAGTGAATATATCAACATGAATTCCATACAAATAGTCATGCCATATCTTTAAGTAAAAACTACCACGGACAACTCTATGTTATGGGTTTGGTAGTTCTTCTCATGAACCTTCAAACTATCTCGGTCATACGCTATGAACTTGCCCTTATTAACACATAACCCAAACCAACTCTTGATGCATCACAATCCACCACAAAACCATGTTTACCCTCTAGTAAGGTTAAGACTAGACCCGTAGTCAACCCTTTTGCAACTCCTAAAAGCTTTTATCATAAGCCTCAGACCACTGAAACATACTGCCTTCTAGGTCAACTTAGTTAAAGGAGAAGAGATAAATGAAAACCCTTAAATTAAACTTCTATAGTAGCTAGTCAAGACTAAGAAACTCCGTATATTTTTTAGAGACGTGGGTCTAGGCGAACTCGAGCTACCTCTATCTTTTGGGTATTGACTCTAATCCCATCACTAGAAACTATGTGATTCAAGAACTCAACAGATTTATGACAAAACCCACACTTGGAGAATTTGTTATAGAACTTCTTTTCTCTCAAAGTCTGAAGTATTATTCTGAGGTGACTACCATGATCTTCTTCATTCCTTTAATATACTAGTATGTTATCAATGAAGAGGATAACAAACATATCTAAATAAGGAATGAAGACTCTGTTCATAAGATCATGCACACTGCTGATGCATTGGTCAGTCTAAAAGTCATTACCAAAAAATCATAATGCCCATATTTGGTTCTGAAGGCTATTTTTGGAATGTCACATTCCCTAAGTATCAACTAATTTTACCCTGACCTTAGATTTATTTTTGAGAAGTAGAAAGCACCCTAAAGATTGTCTTAAAGATCATCAATCCTTGGAAGAGATTATGTATTCTTGATGGTAACCTTATTCAATTGAAGGTAATCTATACAAATCCTAAGGGACCCATCTTTCTTTCTTATAAAGAAGACTGGAGTGTTCCAATGTTAGAAACTTGGTTGAATAAAGCCCTTATATAAGAAATCTTTGAATTGTTTTTTGACATCTTCAACTCTTTGATGTCATTCTATATGGAGGAATAGAGATAGGACAAGTATCTAAAAAAATATCTATGCCGAAATCTATATCTCTCAAAGGAGGGACTCCGGGAATATCATGTGGAAACTCTTTTACTACTTAACTGGCTGAATAGGAGGTACATCAACACTTTAGCCATTAACTTTGACTAAGTGATAAAATACACCTTTTTGAAACTAAATTTCTCACCTTAAGGTACAAAATGAAGCGATCCTTTGGCTATGCTGAAATGTTTTTCCACTCAAATATTGGTTAATTTTAAAAATAAAACTTGACTACTTAAGTTTTAGAATCAACTAAGGCCTAAGAGACATTAAGATAGTCCATATCAAGAATGAAATCAAAGTCTACCATGTATAACTCAACTAAATTAGCCATGGTATTTTTTGTGATTGTCGAAAACAGGAAAATAAATATAGATTCTTTATGCTAGAATGAATTCTCCAATAGGTGTGGCAACACGGAATGGTTCACTATGTTGCTCAGGGATAGCATTAAAGTTAGTCACAGCATATGGAGTTAGAAAAGACAAATTTGCTCCTAGGTCAGCAATGCATAAATAGTAAAGACAAAGACTTCAATCATACTAATGCCAACATCTGGGGAATTCTCATGTTCTTGGAGATCGTTAAGAGAATAAAAACAATTTTTTCTCCACCCGAAGTGAAAGTAGCTCCCCTGGGTGCACCTCGGTCTTGAGGGAGCACCTGTAAAGGCTGACCCCTATTTCCCTCATTACCACTTCCCTTCTTATTTATTGGATACTCTCTCGTGAAGATCCCGGTCTGAGCTCACTTGAAGCAACCCGTGTAACACTTCGTGCATGCAGGAGACTTACTACCTCTATGCACCACAGTGCCTTGTGAATATGCAGGCTTAACCCGGGTATTCTTACTATGACTCTCACCTCTATCTTTGGGTGACGGTATAGTGATAGCTGATTCAGCAGGACTCGTATATTTTATTGGAAAGATGACTGATTTGCATTACTCTTCTGTTGCCCGAATTCATTATCTGTCTTAGCCCTCTTGTTCTTAAACTCCTCTCTATCCCAAGACTTTCTTCCTCTAACTTTTGTACATATAACATTAACCTTGAAAAATCCGTGTCACGAATAAGCGTTGCTGCCCGACCCCCTTTTCTTGATAGATGTCCTAACCCGAGAAAAAACAAGATCATCCTGATCCTCATCTCCTTAACCATCTTAAGAGCATAGTGAGACAGTTTAGTGTACTTTAACCCATAATTATTCACATGTAGCACATCCTTCTTAATGTTGAGGGACTCACGTACATTTTCCTTTCCAGTTCTTGAGGAAGGAAATTCCCCAAGAAGGCCTCTTCAAAACATGTCCAACTCGCAGGTGGTGCATCTTCACTTCTACTGTCTTTCTACTGATCAAACCATTTCCTAGAAATAATCATGAGTTGATAAGAAACTAGCTCAACCCTTTCAGTATCAACCACGTACATCACAGTAAACACCTTCTTAAACTCTTCCATAAAGATTTTCAGATCCTCTGTAGTGCTTGATCATGTGAAACAGGGAGGTTTCATTCTTCAGAACTCATGAACTCAACATTTGTAACTTTTCTATGTTGACCAATCTGGTTAGTCACCACCTGACTCAATATTCTAATAGCCTCACAGAACTCAAGATTTGTGACTTCTCTTTGAGGTTTCACGTTTGGTGAATTAGGTAGATCTTGTTCCTCATATTTCTTCTAGCTGGACGACCTCTTTCTTCTCTTCACAGAGACATGATGATGTGAAACACGCATAAGAACAAACTAGAGAGAATATTTTAGAGATAACTCTAACACACGAAAAGAAATATGAAAGAAGTGAGGAACTCCTAATGGTGTAGACTCCTAATCATATATGTGGCGCTTCATTGTGATGACTAAGAATATAGATACATGGATTCATAGACTCCCTATGATTTTTGAACACTATGCTTTGATACCAAATTTTTCATACCCCAAGCCTACATACTGGACGTGGACGGCACCCAATGAACATTGCTTGCCTTGAATGAATCCTTGGCCTGGCTTAATTAAAACTGTTTAATACTTCAACACAAAATATAACTCAATAAATAACATTAAATGTAATACTTATCTAAAATGGCAACTTCATGTCTTACAAAGACTCTAAAATAAAGATGGATGTTTGGATAGGACCCCTAATCATCTTAACAATGCAAACTAAAAAATGAAAGGAGGCTCATCTAATGACTCTTAGATTCTCACAGTATAAGAGAAGCACCAATTACTAATCTTTCTTACCTTTGTTTATATCATGATATGTTGTAGGCCAACTAACTTCAGTTCATTGGATGTACGGGTATGCGTGTTTGAATTCTCATAACACTTAAGATTAAAAAGGAGTAATAAGAAACACTAACCTTGGCTCTACTCAACTCATGAATAACTACTCATTTCAATATAATGCAATTTAAAAGAAGTATGCAATATAAAAAAAAACATTATCTAAAACATGCGGAAAACTCTCAATTTAAGCAAGATACCATTAACTGTGAAATATATATAGGAATACAAGTAAATTTATGTGTATAAAAATACAATAACATGTGTGGGAGTTTCTCTAACAAACAACTATCAGTTAAGAGCTACAGTGACGATACATCGATCTAGCTCACGCTGCCAGCATTACCGGCCAAAGGTACAAGAGCTGAACTGCCTAATGGATCAATAGTCTATTATGAAAGGTTTAATCTAAAATGTATGAACCTTTTATACCCTTGGTAGCTACATGGTTTATGGGGGTTGTTATTCATCTGAACTCTCCCCTATATTGTTGCGCAACACTAATGTAGCGACCCTCAAAATTAACTTTGTTGAAGTAGAGTTTCGCAAGTGTGTAAAGAGTTAATAATGTGTTAAAATAATGAATTTTAGTATTTTGTGTTAGTTTGGTATGTTTTTATGTCAAACATCAAGGGACGAACAAGACGTTAAACGAGTGGACGTCTATGTGCCTGCATTAGTTTTATATGCCTTTGTATATGTAGGTAGTTGTTTGGGGTTAAACTTTATATGGGAGGACCCTAAGACCTAGATGACAATGTTTATGGGTTCAACATCTAGGTAAAACTCTACGTAGTACCCACGCGGGGACCTAGAGAAGGAGTTAGGCAGAAACTGCCTAAAAGTGTGCCAACCAAATGATGGTCCGTCGTTGATTGGCATCGATGGTTGCCTGCAAAAGCTATCAATAAACAGTCAAGCTTATGGCGTTTTAGTGAATTCACCCCAAGTATTTTACGAAGCATTTATGATTTTTTAGGGTATTTAGGGTATTTTAACTGGTTTTATACTCCTTCATATAGGTAATACTTCATTATTTAAATATCAAAACCCACCCCTCAAAAAAGACTCTCCCAAACCTCAAAGAAGCTAGGACTCAAGCAAACAATAGAAGTGAAGGTCATGGACATTTTCTTCCCAAAACATTTTGTCGGTTTCTTCACATTGAGGTATTTTATTTCACCCTTTAATCTTATTTATTCAAGGAGACTTAAAACACTTGTTTTTAAATGGACACATTTTATGATTGAAATATGTTATTTCTAGTGTTAGTTGATGATATTTATTTAAAACCCCCAACGAATTCATGCTCATTCATATTTACATCTTTTAGCTTATGAAGTGGGTTTAGTGTATACGTCTAGATAGTGTTAGACTTGAGTTTATCATGTTGTAATTTGAATTAGTTAGTGCCTATTTATGCTTTAATATGATGTTTTAATGAAATATAGAGAAAGGGTTGTAAAGTCTTGGATAATTGGTATATAAGTTGTATTGTTTAGTTCTATTTTAAAGTAATGTTGAGTATTATGCTCCACATTTGGTGGTGATATTTACTTGAAGTATATGAATATATTTTTATAAATGTGGGTATTGTGATTATGGACTTGAAGGCATGGAATGTGAAGTGAAGTGATGTGAATGACGTTTATGCATGATGTGTTTTAAGATGTTGAAATATGTATCTTCACATTATTATGCCGAACTCAAGTATATGTATATGTGAAGCATTGTAGTGAGTGAGATATAATATAAAAAAAATATGAGGATTTTAAGAGTCAACATTATGAAATGGTGATTCTGTGAAAGATGTGCTCACATGTGTTCACACACACACTTTTAATGAATGAATGAGGTTAGTGAATGTGAATGGGGGATTGTAGAGTAGAAAATCTTCATGACTAGATATTAAATGTCTAGACCATTCCCTACTCATCTTTAAGAATTCTAGTGATGAAAAGGGGAATTTTGGGGTACACTCTTCATGCATTGAGATGAACTTTTTAGTAGCAACCTCCCTATTCCCAAGAGCATTTTAAGATAGGTTGGAGATTGAAAGCCCTTCGTGAGTTGAGATATGGTGTTCAAATAGTAAACTCAAGGGATAAGTACCATTCGCGAGTTGAGATGTGGTGCTAAATAACGATTGTATTGGCTGTTTGTTCATGTCTTTCCTTAGTGAGTCTTAGGATAACTTTGGATAGGAATAGCGTTTTTATTATGGATGAGTTTTATAAATTGTATATGAAATGGATTTACTATAAAGTATAAGTTTACGTTGAAATTATAGAAGTTCTAATTTATGTGCTAAATGATGTTCTATTTGATTTTTTGTGATTATATTCATGAAGGTCTTATTTAAAAAGCATGAAAGCTTTATTTAAAGTTAAATTCCTCTTTTGCATGTCTTAGAATAAGTCAATACTTAGTATAATGTTAGTACTAACCCCGAACTTTTCTATACTCGATAAGTATAGGTTAGAGGGAGATGGAAGTTTAGGAGGCAAAGGTTGGAAAGTTGCACCTCTCTCTATCACTTTGGAAATCCTTTGACTTAGACTAGAGCGGAATATATTTAATAATGCTTAAAATGAAGTTCCCAGAAAATATAATTGTCCAGTGAAGAGCATATTAGGTTTTATGAATATGTATTAAGGTACATAGGCATCCCACTGTCCAATATTTAGTAATATTGGGCATGTTAGGAAATATTGTCTTAATGGTGTTAGACAATTTCTATGTATTAACAAGTTACTTAGAATACACTTTGTTGTTCAAATGCCCCAATCAAAGCTTGTTTAGGAAGTGTACCTGCAATGAAGACCCTAGGCTAAAATTTGTAATCAATCAACAAATTTACAATAGGTACGAGGCATCCAAGTGTCAAGCCTAGGTAGCATACCAGATAACCATTTAAAATAATCATGTAGATAAGGAAGTGCCAAATTAAATAGTGAGGATACTTCGAAAAACAATAAGGGTGCAACTACACATGTGCAAGAACATGTGTTCTGGCGGCCGAGAGACAAGAAGAAAAGCCATATTAATTCGGTTATGGTGTTTCGGGGGAAGAGGCACGACGGTCCAAGACGCATGGGGCTTAGCTTCCTAGCCATTCCTAGGCTCTAACTAACTTACCTAACTAGATAACTAACCTAGGTCAAACAAAAATAAACTAAGAAGTGCATTCAACAACCTAAGACCTAACCGGATGACACTAGCCGAGTAAATACCTAAAGAAACATCCTATTACCTAACCTAGGATGGTCCAAAGGTGTTTTTATGGTCCAAAAGAGTTAGTGATACTTTATTAATTACGCTAGGTCACTTAAGTAATTAAAATAATAAATTAATTAATTAATTTAAATCCTAGTAAAAACTTGAGACCTAAGTCAAATGTTCTCTTAGTTGTAGTCAATCTAGGAGCTGAGTTTTAGGTAATTTATGTTGAGGGTCTTTAGGAAAATTCTTGAAAAGTCTATATATTGATATTATGTCAGTTTTAAACCACTTTTAGATGTCCCAAATCAGAATCAAACGAAATTTCATTCTCTCTCAAGAAACACTTTCTTTTTCCAAACTCCGTTGAAGAACAATAAAAGCTTGAGGAAGAAAACGAAGGTTTCGAAGTTTCAAATCAGATTTCCTTTGATTCTTCATCTACAATGTATGGTTTTTCACTCATACGATTCCTTTTCCCAATAGGTGCATTCAAGATAAGTTTTCAAGAACTTCAAAGACTACAAGTTTTACTCTACAAAACGGATTTTCTTCCTTACCCTAGATTTATGTTTTTCAATGAAAAGTAAATGTTTTCCATTGCTAATTTCATACTAATTGTTGATTTAAAGTTTACTTATTTAGTGTTCCAATTTGTACTCATATGATATTGTGTCTAGGATGGCAAAGAGACTTAAGGTCTAAATATGTACTTATGATATATATATATATATATATATATATATATATATATATATATATATATATATATATATATATATATATATATATATATATATATATATATATATATATATATATATATATATATATATATATATATATATATATATATATATATATATATATATATATATGAAGTAATGTGCTAGTAGTTGATGTTCTAAAAAATTTATAAATTTACCGCTAAATTTATGAATGACAATGTGATGAATGATAATGATGTACTTGTATAAGACCTCCGAGAGGTCAAGTACGCCATGATACTTCTAGGGGGTCCTCCCCGGATCAGAAAAACATGGTATTAGAGTATGAGGTTTATTAAAATGGTTTTAGGTTCTAAAATTCATATATTGCTACGTCTAGTAGAGTCTCGATCATTGGTATGAATTGCGACACAACTATCAGCGAGAGGATATAAGACGATAAGATTTTCCTTCTTCACTATTCTCATGTTGTACCACAGAACGTAACTCTATAAGATCTCTCTTCTATTTTTTCTTGTCCTATGGTCTTTTAGATGTGATTGCTTGGATAAAATGGTATTTGTATTCTTGAGGGAGAAAAGGTGAGTTTTGATGCTTATGTTGGTTTTATGGTTTAATGTATACGTGTGAAGGTGAATTTGGCATATTTGGATTATGTGATGTAATTATGGATATGTATGTGAAATATGAGAAGTGATATATTATGTTGTTATGGTGTCCCTTGTTTCTACATAAGAGACCTATGTGAAATATAATGTTATCTTAAGGAATCTGTATCATGACATAGTTAAAGCATGTTAGAAGTTGTCATGGTTAAAATGAGTCTCTTTTGGAATATTGTGTTACTATATGACTCTGCATGATGATAGTCTTATACTATGGTTAAACTTTTGGAATATTATGGATTCTTAATGGATGTATCTATGATTGAGGATCTTTATATGTTAATTCCCAAGCTTAAGGAAAGGAATCCTTATGTTCAGGAATTCCTAAGTCATGTCTTTGCTGTAATGTGTATAAGTTTACTTGTGTATTAGGTTTTAAGGTTTGTGTCCCTATTGTACTCTTATCATGTTGTGTCTAGGAAGAAAAAGAGAATTTAGGTCTAAATATGTGCTTATGATATATATATATATATATATATATATATATATATATATATATATATATATATATATATATATATATATATATATATATATATATATATATATATATATATATATATATATATATATATAGATGAAGTAATGTGCTAAGAAAATTTTAAATTTTCCTCTAAATTTAACTATAACAATGTGAGGAATGATAACTATCTCACAGGAAACCTCTCTTATAGCTCTACTATCTTTCGATTGCTCATACCAAAGTTGAGCAGTAACATTCAATTTATAGGCAGCTAACTCTATCTTTTCAATGGAAGATACTCCCATGATTCCAAACACCTTATAATCTCATTATTAAACATATTTGGATCCTCACAAACTTTGGAGCCATAGAACTCCGTTGGATTGATTCTCAAGAACTCCCTTACTCTAGTAGAACTCATTCCTCCTATAGGATTAGCTGGAGCCACTTCTCCTTTATTATCTTAGGCATATAAGGCTTGGGTCAACAAAATCATAGAAGTCCTAAATTCCTCCAACATAGCATTCCCTATCGGAGGATCATTAGGAACTTGAGGAGGAACTTACACTTACACTTGGGGAGGAATCTCTTACTCCCTATTCTTATATCCTTCCCATCATGTATTAGCCCTAGTGTTAGACATAACCTACAAAATTATAGGCAAACATTAGAGAAGTTCCTACTAAAGGAAAACTCTACGGAATGTCTTGGAGAATTAAGAAGTTAAACTTTCCTAAGCATCCCATACTCTCCTACTCATAGATGTTTCGCGACTCACACTAATGAATAAGACTATACTAGATGTGGTTATGAGACATCCAAAGACAACTTAATAACCTTATGCTCGGATACCATGTTTGTCACGACTGCGTGTACACCTAGAACATAGGGAATTCTTAGGTCACAACATGGCGTACTTGGCCTCTCGAAGGTCTTGTACAAACAGTTAGACCATCATTCATTGCATATATACAAAAAGTAGCACAAAATTAAAATCTTTTCTTCAAAAACATAATAGAAGTCCTCTCATAAAATGCCTAACATGTGTCTCAAAAATTGTCTATGACATCAAGAATACAATAGTCTTTGGTTAAGGCTCATAAAAGTCTAACACAAAGGAAAACATAAAGACAACATAGTGGTGGTAGTCCTCCAATGTATGTCGACTTACCAATTTTCTCTTCTTCAAAAACCTTGGAAACTCTACCCTTCAGGAAACCTCAATATTCTCAATACCCTACATGGACAAAATGTAGGAAATATGTATTAGTAAGATATGTACTATGTATGAAAAAATCACACGAACATAAGATACCTCAAAGGGTTAGTATGTAATAGACATAGTAATAAGAGATAAAGACATGAGCATAACATTCAAATAAGAAGAGAATTATAGAAATCATAAAATATAAAAGAGTTAATACTTTACTTATCGTCTTTCTTACTATTAGGAATTACATCACAATCTACCTCCAAGCATCCTTGTGCAAGGGTAAGGTAGCATCCGATACTACTACAAAAGAAAAGTACCTCCCTTTGGCCATACTTGATCCTAGTTCACATTCATAATCAAGACCTAAGTTCATCATACCAAAAGAGCACTATGTCCGTAGGCCACCTCAAAACACACTTGTGCAATGTTTGTGAAATATCCCATAATACCTCATACACTAAGCATATCTTTAAATCACCCTAACATATTTTATGTCATCTTGAGTTATTAAATAGACCTACATTATATTTACTAGGAACTATAATGTTAAGTCAATCATGTCATTTAATGCAACCCTAGTAAATATCTAAGTTAAACATACATCATGTAGTGGTCATGTCATAGGTAGTTTCAAGGCATATTTGTGCAGTGTATAGCAGTCATCCCATACTACCGTCCAATATAAGTACTCCTCTAGACCAACCTAAGCCAAATTAGATTATCTTGTAGCCTTTACTATTAAGTAAAAGATACTATCATCGGAAGCATCTCATCATTCAAACCAAGCTTACTGAGGAAGGATACAACCATCCTAACCACCATACAACCAATCATGTAGATGCAAGCTAACCATAGGGAAGCATAAATCTTTAATCCTAATCTACCATGAGAGGCCTATCTGAATGTATTCCATGAAATACACCTTACATGAAATTCAAGCTACCATGAAATGCACCATGCATGCAAGTCAAGGTAACATTAGGATAGTATAAGACTTTTCCCTAAAGCTACCAGGATATGGTTTTGGCCAAACCAAGTCAAGCTACCCTGATCAAGTATCCTATAAAAACAAGACCAAACTAACCATGGGAACGTCCACTACCTCATCCCAAGCTACCATGAAGGCACTCTAGTCATGCTAGTTCAAGCTACTCTTAGGAGAGCTACATTACTAAATCCCAAGTACCATGGGAACCACCATCCCCCAAGATACCATGAACGTCCACACATAAAGATACCATGAGTAATCTAAACAATCTTCCATGAGATTCACCTTCTAAATCTACCATGAGATTCACTATCCCAAGTTACCCTTGAGGCTTATCGTCTCAAGATACTATATCCTTGGTGTTGTATCACTGATTCTACTACACAAGAAGTGATCATACAATCCACCTTCAAGCTAATCTTTAGTCTACTATGCATTGATTCATGTTAGTTTGTTAAGTTAACCTAGGGTTCCTCTATGTGAGAACTTGATTCTCTTAATCATATTCATGTCTAGGTGTAGAAGAGGAAGAAAAACATCATCACAATCATCTTTATCAAAACTTTACCCAAAAATCCCTATCATCAATGGCATAACAACCCCTAAACGATGATTACCTTGAATTCATTCTGATCTATGTTGAATTACAAGCTTACTTCATTCAATTATAACATAAGAAGGCAATTATATTCATACATGATCTTATAGGTTCAATGTTATCTATAAAATTGAAGACAACCTAGAACAATAAATACTAATTCAATCCATATCTAGGTGATTCAATCATGATAAAATATCACAGAATAAAATAGAATGAATAAGATTGACATAAGACCTTCATCTAGCCTACAATGGCCTAAAATCAACATGATCACCTTCAAGTTCAATTACAACAATTCACTCTGAATTCACCATGAAAATATTACATAATCATCATTTAGACATCATAGAATGCTACCCACTAAATAATAATAACAATCAAGCCTTAACCACATTGTAGACACAACCCTCTCTAGATTGGGGTTCTTCGGATTCACAATTGAAGGGAAACTAGGGGTAATTAATGCGTGGAAGAATCAATGAATGAATTAGCTTCACATATCTTGTATTATAACCTTAATCCTAGATTGAATCCTTGAATAAACATCCTATGCTGCTGCCCCCAATTCTTCCTCTTCTCCAATGGTGTTCTTGAGAGTTCTATTGTGAGAGACAGGTTTTTGATATTGAGTCTAGAGTCTAGGAGGGTATTTAATTGTTTAAATTCTCATTTAATGCTTAAAACTACCTAAAGTAACCTCCCATATAATTTTTTTTATGTGGGTTGAATTTCCCAATTCACCCCTTCACCTAATATGGCAGAAAGAGTCATACCAATGGACGGTTGGGAACCTACGCGGCGTCAACCAGAAGACAAGTTGTCCTGGATAACCGTCGTTCTTGTAAGAGACTCCTAAATTGAGTTTTTTCTCATGAGATGAAGTGTAAACTAACGCCCCTCACCAACGGGGCGTCGATGGACCTACGGTCTGTTGGTACCCCTTTTTGGTTGAGGACTATTTTGACGGTTTTTCTCCCACGTGGCTCCCTCATCAAGGAACCTTTGGTAGGTCCTCGGGGAGTCGTTCCAAGGTGTTTACATTACAATATGTTTTTCTAGATGTTAGGAACCTTCCCTATCAATTTAAACCCCAAACACAACTTAAAACCTCATGAAACATACTAAGGCACGCTAGAACGTCTTAAGACTAATGTTCAAATATAACCGGATGTTTTGGAATGTTTCACCTCCAAATTCTATTAATCTCTACGTACTGCCCCTAAACACCATATTTGACTCTTTGAGGGCCTTATAATCTTTTGGACCCACATGTAAGGCTCTATTTGGACATAATTTATTTTGGGGTCCTTACAAGATGACCAAGAGAATATGAAGGAGGCGTTTCCCCCTCAAGTGCCTCAAGATACGCATGTACCCCATGTACTAAAGATCCGTATGTTAAATGGGATATAAGTAATGAGGAGATAGGGTTGCACTTAGATATTTTACCTGACTCATGACAATTCAAACTTATGTCGTCACTAATCATGTTGTTGCCGAATCTAACCTAGGATGGGGACCTCGACGCAATGCAAGTACTCCCATTTCTAGAATCCGGGATACTATAACGATAAACTAGTGCACTTTCAATGGAAGTAAGGTCGATGAAGTTCCACAAGGTTTGATAGATGCGGTGTTCAAGGTGGTGGATTCTATGGGTGTGACTCCTATAGTTAAAGCACAATTAGCCTCTTATAAACTAAAGGAAGTCGCTCTACTATGGTTTGAGTAATGGAGGGATGAGAGACCCTTAAAGGAAGGTCCGGTAGATTAGTAAGTTTTCAAAAATGCTTTTCTAGATATATTCTTAACCATAGAGTTGAGGGAAATAAATTTAGTGGAAAACATAAACATTCATCAAGGGGGATGAGTATTGTGTACAATTAAACCAACTCTCTATGTATGCCCCTACCATGGTATCCAACTCTAGGGCTAGAATGACTAAATTTGTGATGGAAGTATCGAACTTGTTGTAAGAAGAGTGAAGTACGTCAATTCTCCATAATGATATGCATATTTCTAGGCTTATGGTGTATGCTCAAAAAATTGAGGAGTCTAATCTTCGGAAGATTATTTGGGATGGAAAGAGTACTAGGTAGGATGAACAATGTCAAGCCAAGTCTAAGAAGAGGTACTAAAGTTTAGAATCTTCCATGGGGAACAAAGCATGGGTTTCCAACCAAAATTCTCAAGGAGGTGGCCATGCTGTAACGACCTGTTTAGTCGTTTTGAGCAGCAGATTTTATTTCTGGAAAAACTGGCTGAGACGACGGTCACCACGATGGACCGTCATGGGCACGACGGACCGTCGAGGGTGTCTCGTCCCAGAACACTTAGAATTCTGAAATTTGTGTTCTAAAATCGACTCTCTGTAATCTGTGACGGACCTGCAGGACGGACCGTCACAGCTACGACGAACCGTCGTGAGATTCCGTTGCAAAACACTTCAACTCTTGAGAACTTGGTACGGGGAACGAGTTTCTGAACGTCATGACAGAAGTGCAGGACAGACCGTCACAAGCGTGACGGACCGTCACAGTCTACTTAGCGAAAAATGGAGTTCTAAGATGCTGTGACGACCTGCGTGACGGACCGTCGCAGGCACGACGGGCCGTCACAGGTTGCGTAATCCCAGTTGGAGTCGGATTTCTGGTTAAGTTTTAAGGGACGATTTGGACTATTCTTTCCTTAATTATAAAGTTAGAGGGTTAATATTAATAAGTCTAATTACTTGGGGGTTAAAAGAGGTAACCTTAAGTTAATTAGTGGGGTATTATTGCCATCTTTTATTCTTAATTATATACTAATTAGGGTAAAAGGAAGAGGGTTGGAATAAGAAAAAGAGAAAGAACAGAAAGGGAGAGAGAAATCGATCGAGAGGAGGAATATCAAAGCTTGGGAAATTGCTTGTTGATTCCAATTCTTCGGTGGAGGTAGGTTATGGTTTTTACGATATTCGTAGTGAACTCTTAATAGTGAATGATATGTATTGATTGTATTGTAAACCCTGCTATATGCTTAATTGTATGCTTGCATGAANAGAAAGAAACAAGAGAAAGGGAGGAATTGATCGAGAGGCTAAGGAGAAAACAAAGCTTTGGAAATTCTTGCTTGATCATTAGTCTTCGGTGGAGGTAGGTTATGGTTTTATGATATTCGTATGAACTCTTAATAGTGAATAATATGTATTGATTGTATTGTAAACCCTGCTATATGCTTAATTGTATGCTTGCATGAATATGATTGTGTGATTTTGATAAAGCAAGCATGATGAAAACTATTGAATCCCGAAACTTGAAAGAAACTTTAATCTACGTTATTAATGATGATGCCTTGGTATAAAAGAAGGCTTGATGAATTAAAGTAATGGGAT
This sequence comes from Solanum chilense, assembly GCA_032847665.1. Taxonomy (NCBI): domain Eukaryota; kingdom Viridiplantae; phylum Streptophyta; class Magnoliopsida; order Solanales; family Solanaceae; genus Solanum; species Solanum chilense. The sequence continues at coordinate 41,168,281 of CM064963.1, forward strand.
TGATGATGCCTTGGTATAGAGAAGGCTTGATGAACGGATAGTATTAGTGGATCGGAGTGTCACGTTCCGACACATAGAATTAGTGGATCGGAGTGTCACGTTCCGACACATAGAATTAGTGGATCGGAGTGTCACGTTCCGACACATAGAATTAGTGGATCGGAGTGTCACGTACCGACACATAGTATTAGTGGGACGGGTGTCACGAACCGACACGTAGAAGTAGGGGATCGGAGTGTCACGTACCGACACATATAGGGGATCGGAGTGTCACGTTCCGACACATATAGGGGATCGGAGTGTCACGTTCCGACACATATAGGGGATCGGAGTGTCACGTTCCGACACATATAGGGGATCGGAGTGTCACGTACCGACACATAGTAGTAGGGGATCGGAGTGTCACGTACCGACACAAGAGGAAGAAAGATAATGAATCGTGAAAGATGATAAATATACTCAATCTAATAAACTTAATTTCCCAAATGAGTATGGCATGGAGGCTTGAGTCCTCATGGATGAACTTGATAGTACTTGTTGATGATTATAGTACTTGTTATTGCTACATGTTGAGTTTTATAGTAGATTTATGATATTATTGATATATGTTGTTTTCTATTTTGAGTTGGCCGATGATATCTACTCAGTACTTGTGGTTGTACTGACCCCCTACTTTTATGTTTTCTTCTTGTTATTTGTGTAATGCAGCAAACGTTCCGTCAACTTCAACTCAGCAGTAAATCAAGCCAGTCTTCGTCACACCGGATCTTCAGGGTGAGCTAATGCTTCTAGCTTGGACTGGGTCTTCTTCTTCAAGTCTTGATGTCTTGAACTTCCGGCATGGACTAGCTTTTTAGTTATTTTTGTTCTTAGACATTCCTAGTTTAGTGAATTGAGATAGATGTTCTTGTGATGATGACTTCCAGATTTTGGGGATATTAATAATAGTTATTGATTTGATTTTAATAATGAGTTTAAGTCTTCCGCATTACTTTTGTTGATATTATATTGAAATGTTAAAGGTTTAGGTTGGTTGGTTCGCTCACATAGGAGGGTAAATGTGGGTGCCAGTCGCGGCCCCGGTTTTGGGTCGTGACAGGAGCACTTGAGAATTGTATTGGAAATGTTGAGGGAGAAAAAGCTTTATGCCAAATTCTCCAAGTGTGAGTTTTGGTTAGATGCAGTGTCCTTCTTGGGGCATGTGGTTTCTAAGGATGGGGTGATGGTGGATCCTTCCAAGATCGAAGCAGTGAAGAGTTGGACAAGACCCACTAATGTTACAGAGGTGAGGAGCTTTGTTGGTTTAGCTAGCTACTACCGTCGATTTGTCAAGGGGTTCTCTTCTATTGCTTCCCAATTGACAAGCTTAACTAAGCAGAATATTCCATTTGTATGGTCGGATGAATGTGAGGAAAGCTTTCAGAAGCTCAAGACCTTGTTGACTACTGCACCAATCCTTACCCTGCCAGTGGAAGGTAAGAATTTAGTTGTCTATTGTGATGCATCCTATTCGGGTTTGGGTGCAGTGCTAATGCAAGAGAAGAACGTAATTGCTTATGCTTCAAGGCAATTAAAGGTGCACGAACTTAATTACCCGACCCATGATTTGGAGTTGGCCGCGGTAGTATTTGCATTAAAGCAATGGAGGCACTATCTGTATGGGGTTAAGTGTGAAGTCTATGGATCATCGTAGCCTACAGTATGTCTTTACTCAGAAAGATTTGAATTTGAGACAGAGGAGATGGATGGAACTACTGAAGGACTACGATATCACTATTCTGTATCATCCGGGAAAAGCTAATGTTGTGGCAGATGCTTTAAGTAGAAAGGCAGGAAGCATGGGAAGTCTAGCTCACTTGCAAGTTTCTAGACGCCCATTGGCTAGAGAAATCCAAAACTTGGCTAATGACTTTATGAGGCTAGAAGTAAATGAGAAGGGAGGATTTTTGGCCCGTGTGGAGGCGATATCTTCTTTTCTTGACAAGATCAAGGGAAAACAGTTTGATGATGAGAAACTAAGCCGAATTCGGGATATGTTGTTGCGAGGAGAGGCTAAAGAGGCAATAATTGATGAGGAAGGTGTTTTGAGGATTAAGGGAAGGGTATGTGTGCCCCGTGTTGATGACTTGATCCACACTATTCTTACAAAGGCTCATAGTTCTGGATATTCTATACATCCTGGTGCAACCAAGATGTACCGTGACCTAAAGCAACACTTTTGGTGGAGTAGAATGAAGCTCAACATTGTTGATTTTGTTGCCAAATGTCCAAATTGTCAGTAAGTAAAGTATGAACACCAGAGGCCCGGAGGAACACTTCAGAGAATGCCCATTCCTGAATGGAAGTGGGAGAGAATTGCAATGGACTTCGTGGTTGGTCTTCCAAAGACATTGGGAAAGTTCGATTCTATTTGGGTAATTGTGGACAGATTAACTAAGTCTGCTCACTTCATTCCGGTCAAGGTGACCTACAATGCAGAGAAGTTAGCCAAACGCTATATCTCTGAAACTGTTCGATTGCATGGAGTTCCACTTTCCATCATATCAAATAGAGGTACGCAGTTTACTTCTAAGTTTTGGAGAACATTGTATGCGAAATTAGGTACTAGGTTGGACCTTAGTACTGCATTTCACCCTCAGACCGATGGTCAGTCTGAGCGAACGATTCAGGTATTGGAAGATATGCTTCGTGCATGTGTGATAGAATTTGGTGGTCATTGAAATAACTTCTTACCCTTAGCGGAGTTTTCATACAATAATAGTTATCACTCAAGTATTGATATGGCTCCATTCGTAGCATTGTATGGGAGGAGATGTAGGTCTCCCATTGGTTGGTTTGATGCATTTGAGGTTAGACCTTGGGGTACTGACCTTTTGAGGGATTCATTAGAGAAAGTGAAATCTATTAAAGAAAAGCTTTTAGCGGCGCAAAGTAGGCAAAACGAATATGCAGATCGAAAGGTTAGAGACTTGGAGTTTATGAAGGGTGAGCAAGTCTTGCTAAAGGTTTCGCCCATGAAAGGGGTGATGCGGTTTGGTAAAAGAGGTAAGCTAAGCCCAAGGTATATTGGGCCATTTGAAGTACTTAAGAGAGTAGGGGAGGTGGCTTATGAATTAGCCTTGCCTCCATGACTGTCAGGAGTGCATCCGGTATTTCATGTGTCTATGTTGAAACGATACCATGGGGATGGAAACTACATCATTCGTTGGGATTCGGTTCTACTTGATGAGAATTTGACTTATGAGGAGGAGCCTGTTGCCATTCTAGATAGAGAAATCCGCAAGTTGAGGTCAAGGGAGATTGCATCCATCAAGGTTCAATGGAAGAATCGGCGGTTGAAGAGTCCACTTGGGAGAAGGAGGCTGATATGCAAGAAAGATACCCACATCTGTTTACAGATTCAGGTACTCCCTTTCGCCCTTGTTTCTTTTTCTTGTGATCGTTCGAGGACGAACGATGGGTAAATTGGTATCTATTGTAATGACCTGTTTAGTCGTTTTGAGCAGCAGATTTTATTTCTGGAAAAACTGGCTGAGTCAACGGATCCCACGACGGACCGTCATGGGCACGACGGACCGTCGAGGAGGTCTCGTTCAAAAACACTTAGAATTCTGAAATTTGGGTACTGAAATCGACTCTCTGAACTTCGCGATGAAATGGCAGGACGGACCGTCACAAGCGTGATGGGCCGTCACAGACCCTTAGTGAAATTTAGTCTCTGAACTCCGTTACGGAAGCCATTGATGGTCCATCAATTTGATATGTCAATGGTCTTTCCTAGAAGCTTCTTAGTCAAGAGATAGGGTCCTCCTCAAGGGCCATTTGTGGGTCCTTGGGGAGTCGTACTCTGATGTTTTGACCCTAAACACGACATCTATATTCTAGGGTCACCTCCCATCATTTTATACTCCAAATGACACACGAAAACATAAACAACATAGAAAAACACACTAGCACACAAAGGACTAGTTTTCAAACGTCTTGGTCGCTCCTTCACGTTTGACCTCAAAACCACTCAAGCCTTACCTTAGATACTATTTCTCATTAATTTAGAAAGTTATCAGTTCTTTCCAAGTGTTATCTTAAGCTACGTTGGCCTAAGACAATATAGAGGCTATGCTCTCATGAACCTAAATATGAGTACGAGTATGTGAAGGAGAAGGGACTTCACTATGATGATTCCCCAAGAATTTCATAGTTCCTAGATTGATGAGGATCCTCAAGAGTTCAATGGTGAAGTCTACAAGATAGTACGTATTATCAGATTGTATATGGTTTAGAAGGCAGAGTTGACCCTTTACCAACTCAAGGGTTTTTTTCAAGTGTCGTTTGAATAATGGAAAGTTGAGAAGACTATTGATGTGGGTCCTCTTGATTGGGAGAAATTCAAGGGAGTTTTTCTCGATCTTTTGTTTTCTATTGAAATGAAAAAGCAAAAGTGACTTATTTCTTAATATCCATCAAGGAAATAAGATTTTGAAGGAGTATGCCTTGAAGTTCACTTTATTGTCTAAGTATGCTTCGACTATGATTGTTGACTCTAGGACAAATATGAGTAAGTTTGTGTCGGGTGTGTATGACTTGGTTGTCAAAGAATATCACATCGTCATGTTGATCAAGGAAATGGGTATTTCTCAATTGATGATACATTCCCAACTAATTGAAAAGGAAAAGCTCAAGGAAAGGGCAAAAGATTCCACAAGAGAAAAAAACCAGTGATATGACTTTTCCTATTCTAGGCTCATGGACAAGGGCATCCTCAATTCATAAAAAAGTTTCCAATCAAGGTTAATCTATTTATCCAACCATAAGTTCAGAAAAGATAAAGTGTCTTACCCAAAAACTCAAGGAGGCAATGGATCTTCTATTCGTACTTGCTCTAGGTGTGGTAAGAAATATGTTGGTAAGTGTTTGGGTGATACTGATGGTTGTTTTTGTTGTGGGAAGAGTGGTAAAAAAGTGAAAGATTGTTTGTTTGCAATATAAAAAGGCAAGGATGGTAGGAAAGTTCAGCCTAGTAGTTTTGACTTGGGTGCTCTCAAGAAAAATTGATTTTATGCTCCTCACACTCGATGGGACTATGAGGGTTTTCCGAATGTGGTGACTGGTATGTTGAAAGTCTTTCAAATTAATGTTTATTCTTTACTTTATCTGGGTGCTACCTTATCATTTTTACTCATTACGTGCCCATGAGATTTTGTGATGGTCCGAAATCCTTTTTAATCCTACATATGTCTCGACTCCCATGGGTGATGATGTTGCGGGTAAGAGAGTACACAAAAAATTTCCTCTTTCAATTTATCATCAATACACTCATGTTTGTATTGTAGATCTTGATATGTTAGATTTTGATGTTATTCTAGGGATGTATTAGCTTCGTACGTGCTATGCTTCCACCAATTGTAGGACCCTATTATTAACTTTCAAGGTTTTGAATGAATCTATCATATCAAGGGAAGGGGGAAACTATGTTCTTAAAGGTCATTTTGACGTATTGCCTAAAAGGTAAGAAAATTATTTCTACGGGTTGCATTTATGATCTTGTTCGAGTTAGGGATATAGATTCTGAAACACCTACTCTTGAGTTAGTCCCAATATTAAATGAGTTTACGTAAGTGTTTTCAAATGATTTTCCTAGTATTTTCCCCGAAACAAAAATAGACATCAGTATGGAGCTTTTCCCAATTATGCAACCTATTTCTATTCCTCCTTAATGTATGGCCTTTATAGAACTTAAAGAGTTAATTGATTGACGTGCCATGAATTTTTGGTACTTTTTATGCTTTAAACTTGGGGTTTTGCGTGTGTCTTCAGCATTTGTTAGTAGATTTAGTTATATTTTGCACGAAAGGAGTTTTTTGAGTAGTTGGTATGAAATGAGATTTAGAAGCTGAGTCTGGGGTATTTTACAACTTGACCTTTGGTTCGTAAGGTATTCTACTAGCTATGGGAATGGTTCATGGTTTGAAGTGTTAGTTTCTAGGGTTAAATGTATAATGTTTGGAGCTAATACCAAGTTGTTGTAACTTTTTGAGTCACGCAATTGAGTCGTAGAAAGATTAGAAAAGTTAAGCTCCATTACCCTAATGACTACTATCTAGGACATATTGTACAAAGATCTACATGTTGCAGATCATACCCGTAGAAATTTCTCTTAAGTGAAGCATTAGCTGCTGATTGATGGTAGTTACCAAAAAATCATCGAAATTCCAATGAGTCGTAGGTAGGAACCGTAGAAACAATTCTCAGGCCAAATGTTCTACTTTAATTAGGATTTGATATCTATAAAAATTAGTTATAATTTTTGTTTTATGACAGTAAGACATTTGATACTTTTTTTTTTCGCTTGGTAACTTACAAGCATTTTGTGTGTTTAATTCTTTTAGTGTTGGTTTACATTGCTTTTTGTTAGTCAATTCAAGATTTTGAATTTCATATATTCTAATTGTAAGTTTATTATTTATTCTACTAAACATATTATAAATTTTAATAATCAAAACAAGAGCAGCTAAATCCACAACTAGGGTTGTGGGAATAAAGAGTAATTGATAAAGTAGACCTAATAATTAAGTAATCCTTGAATTGTATTTATGCATGTAGTGTTGATCTCTTTGTTTTGAATACTTTTTAACGGTGCACAACGTTAGAACTCGCCTTATTTCTACTTCACTAACCGAGAATGTAATGAATAAGAAAAGTGATTAAACAACTGATATTTAGCATTGATAATCTGCTATCTAATTTTCTAACCTAAAGATGTGAAGGATAATGTCACATCCGAGTTTACTCCCTAGAAGTAACCAGCGTTGTCGTTCTTTTTTAAGGACTAAGACTAGCCTCTTAGTTCATGTCATTACATACATAGGTTGAAAAATGCAGAAAATATAAAACTTTTTATTTTCTCTATTTGGAGGTTTACATAGACCTCTACATACACATTATATATATTCATATCTGGTATACATAGACCATTCATATAGGAAGGTTACATAGACTTCTACTCTTATTGCATATATACATATATATATATATATATGTATATACATATATGTATAGATATATTATATATATATATATATATATATATATATATATATATATATATATATATATATATATATATATATATATATATATATATACACACACACACACACACACACACACACACACATATATATATGTATATATCTATACATATATACACATATATGTATATATATGTGTGTGCATATATATATATATATATATATATATATATATATATATATATGTATATATATATATATATAAATTGAGATAATATCAAGATTGTCTCATCTCATACAATATAAATGGATATCCAAAGATGCGCATAGCCCTTACATCAATTCAACAAGACCATGTATAGGTCATATGAAAGTACAATATTCAAATAACAAGGAAAGAAATGATGGAGTAAATAATCTCATAAAAAATCCAAAGATAGAATATGGAATTGCCCTCAAAAGTTGAGGACCTACCCTACTTGGATGAAAGGAAGAATCCAAGCCTTCAACAATAAAACTTTCCCCATACTCTTCAACGACCGAAACCTAAAATGTTTGGGACAAGGGAAGAAAATGGGGTTAGTAATCCACATGTACTAAGTATGAGATCTTATGCACATACACAAGCAAAAGATGCTAAAAGACAATTTTTATCAAAACATGCCATTTTACCCCCTTTTGGGGACTTAATGCAAAGTCAAGTAAGTCATACTAATCACCCAAACATGATTACTATCGCACCAAGTAACACTTATCCCAACACACTTAGAATCATGATTTAATACAACCCTAACATCAAGGAATAATATTACAAGAATGAATAAGAGTTATACATATCATAATAAGCAAGACAACTACTCACAATTCCTTATCAAGTCAACAAGTGCAATGACCAAGCAGAGCCCCATAAAACTTTCTCAATCAAGTATCCTCAACATGAAATATGACAAATGTCCAACTTTACATATCATAGCATTTAGGCTTGCGTTTCATCTTATATTATAATTATAATCAAAGGCATATTCATAAACGAACTGATCAACATATAGTATCAACAATATGTCATGGTCAGCATACATATATACATCATACATTATCTTTACATAAACATATAAGAACCTCCTCCTAAGATTCCCCTCAAGACTAACTAGTGCGATGTCTAGGTAGAGTCCCACCCCTACCTAGACTAAGCTAGATCCCTTAGGTTATCCAAGATTAGAATTCAAGTTCTTTAATTCATTTTAACTTTTTGGAACCTCTTGCCCTCACTGATATAGACCACATGAGCTAGTGTGGAATCCGGTGTCATAAAAGACTACACCGAAAGAAGGCGGACTATTTTCCAATATAGTACCAAAACGTAAAACATAACATCTACGTGGATCCACTAGCTAGTATTCCTATGGGGGCAACATAGTTCAAGAACTAGGAGATTTAGTTGGGACCCTCTTTATGCGCCATGAATTATAGTCTCCATCTCAAGAGTAATGAAGTGCTCCTACCTTCCCTATGTGCGAAGGGACACTTCTCTATCTAGTTCACTCAGTGCTAAGCTAGAGTCACGTTTTGAAATGTCTTTAAGCCTTTCATTATCAATCATAACTTAATTTAGTCCATAGGGTGTAACCCTTGTATAATCATCATCAATAGCTCAATAAGAATTGTATGAGTATAAGTCCTTTCATCACAATTCATATAAGTGAGGTTAACACATTAGCATTTTATAACATATTAACGCACATTGATAGTTTTCACCATCCTTATACCACATACAATTTAATCTACCTCACAACATAGTCAAGACATTTCAATTCAAAATCATACCACCCTATAATCCTAATATAAGGCATTCTCCAATGTAATATCATGGCTTAACAACAATTAAACACAATTGGAAGTAAAGATAGAGATTCTAAGACTTACCAAGTCTTTCTCATAGATTATCATCAAAGTCTTACCATCAACCCATAACTCAACCCAACTTGGGGAGTAACATCATAACACAATGATAACCAATAGAATAACAAGGCCAATTTCATCTCTATAACACAATTCATCATTAGATCACAACTTGAAAAAAAGTACATAGGAAAATTTTACATTATTACCTAAATTACATCTCAAGAACTAGCATGACAGGCCTATAAATCATCTTAATTCAACCATAATAGAACCATAATATAGTAATCTAATCAACAACCAAGTCAATTGAATGATCACAATACAATATAGATCGAGATCACTACCTAGGGTTAGGGATAGAGGATCATAGTCTTCAATTTTGACCAAACCATCAAAAATTACCATAAACAAGTTGAATTACATGTTAATCTACTCCATATAACCCTAATAATTCATTAACAACTCAGTCCATAACTTCAATTTCGTAATTGAATGAAACCCATAAGAAAACTCAACTTTTTGAAATCTATTTTGAAGGAACTGTTTGAGGAAAGGATCTCAAAGATGAATAGAACCCATACCTTAATGTTTCTCAACAATTTGATGAAGAATCCACCCTTTTCCAGCCCCCAAACCCTAGTTTTTTCTAGCCTTCAATGGTGAATTCATGTAGAGAGAAAAATAAGAGAGAAGGCAGAGAGTTTATTTTGAGAGTTGTCTTTAGGTTAATGAGGGTTAAGGGTATCTATAGAGGGGCTTAATTAACTTAATTAGATTCCGTTTAATCACTAATTAACCCATAAACAACTTAATTAATTAAATGAAATCATTTAAAATTCATCAGTGAAATTCGACCCTCACCTATGAGACCCCGATCTGCGGACATCCTCGCCCCCCGGTCCTGCACTTCTGTCATCTCTATCAGAGACTTTGAAGGCGAGGTCTTCCTCCAATTATTCTAAGTATGGGGTGACCGTGGCCTGTACGCCCCATCGAGCCAATGAAACTTTGTCAACCTCTTCCGTCGCGTGTAATAGTAGCTAGGTAAACAAGAGACTTCACGAATCTGTCTAAGTGTGCGACGATGGTGGCCTCGACGTCTTGTCGAGCCACTTACGGACCGTTGTCTGTCCCGTTGATGCACACTGCAAGGCAATGCTGCATCAAACTACATGGATATTTCTCAAGAGCCCTTGGTTGGTCCTTTGGGAGTCGTACACAGACATTTCAATCATGAAACAACTCAATCACCCATTAGCTACCTTTCCACTCATTTTCGTACAGTTCTGACTCTTAAAAGTTAGTAAAAAGTCTAAGGCACACTAACATCTCTTTGACCAACTTCTCGGACTTCTTTGGACATTTTGGTTCTTAAACCTTCTAAATGACCTATATTCATTAAAAATGGACTTAGAAATAGTGTTTAGACTTTATGACACCTATGTTAGGCTTTACCATGAGTCTTGGATTTTACAGGTGTTACATTATCCCCCCTTAGGAACATTCGTCCCCGAATGACACAAACTCCTATAAAGGAAGGAATACACCCAAGACTAGCAGCCCAACCAATCAACAATATCCAGTTAACATTAATTATGTCAGTTCAACAAAGAAATATCAAAAGTCATATTACCACACCTAAGGCTTAAAACGCTTCATCATGAGGTATTTCCTTGTCACAACACTTATGAGCATCAACATACATCATATGAGTCAATTAACACCAAGTTCAACTTAACAAGATGCTACCTATAATTTTGTGAAGACTCGCCATATCAAAATGCACAACATAACTCAAAGCAAGCAAAGAGCAAAATTTCAAGTTTTTAATAGCAATACTAAAGTGACTTCACTATAAAACTTATTGTGAGGTTTTCAAAAGTGCCATTTTTACAACACTTCACCCATAAATCAAGAAACAAAAATCTTTGTCATGGTTATATAATTAAAAAGAATGTCTAATTTTATCTCTCAAAAATATGAGGATAACAGGATTTCATATCGGCCTCGGCCTCCCATGTAGCACCCTCAAATAATTGATTTTTCCATAACACTTTTACGGAAACCACCTCTTTATTCCTCAACTTCTTGACTTGCCTATCAAGGATTTGAATTTGGACTTCCTCATGAGAGAGATTATCCTTGACACCAAGACCCTCAATAGGAATAATGGACTCGGGGTCACCAATACACTTTTTCAACATAGAAACATGGAAATCCAGATGAACCAAAGCCAACTCACCAGGAAGTTTCAATTCATAGGGAATCTTACAAACCCTTTGCAAGATTTGATAGGGATCCACATAACGAGAACTCAATTTCCCTTTCTTTCCAAACCTAACCACCCCATTCATTGGTGAAATTTTTAAATACACCTTATCACCTTCTTCAAACTCCAAATCACTTTTCCTATTGTCGGCATAAGACTTTTGCCGTCTATAGGCCATTTTCAACCGGTTCCTTATGATATGAACCTTTTACAAAGTCTTATAAATCAACTCAGGACCAAGAAGTGATGGCTTACCCACTTCAAACCATCCAATAGGAGACCTACACCTCCTACCATACAAGACTTCATAGGGAGCCATGGAAATGGATGAATGAAGACTGGTGTTGTAGGCAAACTCCACTAATGGTAAATGCCTATACCAACTCCCTTTAAAATCAATAGTGCAAGCCCTAAGAATATCTTCAAGGGTTTGTATCGTACGCTCTGCTGGACCATCCATTTGGGGATGAAAAGTGTGCTCAACTTCACCATAGTACCTAACACTTTTTGAAACAACCTCAAAAATCTAGATGTGAATTGTGCGCCCCGATCTGATATGATGGCAAATGGAATGCCATGGCTGCAAACAATCTCATCTAGGAAGATTCTTGCATAATGTTCCGCCAAATATGAAGACTTGACGGGGATGAAGCGAGCACATTTCCTCAATCGATCGACAACAACCCATATGGAATCATAGGAGTTTTGGGTCCGGGGTGAACCTACTACAAAGTACATATTGATGTCTTCCAACTTCAAAGTTGAAATTTGAATATCTTTTAGTAAGCCACCCAGCTTTAGGTATTCGGACTTTACTTGTTAGCTATTCGGACAGTTAGCGAAAAAATCCGCTATGTACCTTTTTAGACCTTCCCACCAATATATTTCCCTTAGGTCATGGTACATTTTTGTCGACCATGGATGAATTGATTAGCAAAACCCGTGTGCTTCTTCTAAGATCCAAACCCTCAACCCATCTAAATCTGGAACACATAATATCCCTTGGTACTTTAACAACCATCCCCCCTAGGGAGAACGATTCATTCATCTTGCCAAGAACCGATTCTTTCAATTCCATCAAGGCTAAGTCAAGGTGTTGTTTGGAATTCACCTCAACCACTAACGATGACTCAGAGTTATGATGAACTATGGCACCCCCATCCAGAGCACTCTCGAACCTCACCCCCAACCTATTCAACCTATGCACTTCTATTTCTAGGTCCTTTTTGGCTTCATCAATATGGGATACACTACCCATAGTCATCGGACTTAGGGCATCGACAACTACATTAGCCTTGCCGGGGTGATAAAGGACACTCATATCATAATCTTTCAACAACTTAAGACACCTTTTTTTGTCGTATATTTAACTCCTTTTGGGTAAACACATATTGGAGACTCTTATGATCGGTAAAAACATCCACATGAACCCCATACAGATAATGCCTCCAACTTTTCAACGTAAACACCACGGCCGCTAATTCAAGGTCATGAGTGGGGTAATTCTTCTTATGTACCTTTAGTTGCCTTGAGGCATAATCTATCACCTTCGCCTCTTGCATAAGCACACAACCCAAACCCACTCGGGATGCGTCACAATACACCACAAACCCTTGTACCCTCCGGTAAGGTCAACACCAGAGCAGAAGTAAGCTAATCTTTCAACAATTGGAACCGCTTCTCACATGCCTTAGACCACTCCAAATTTTTACTATTTTGGGTCAAAGTAGTCCAAAGAGATGCAATGGACACGAAACCATCCACAAACCTTCGATAGTAACCCACTAAACCCAAGAAACTCCTGATGTCAGTCGAAGCCAAATGGTCTAGGAAAATTTTTCATCGCTTTCGTTTTCCTTGGGTATACTTCAAATCCCTCACTAGAAATGATGTTCCCAAGAAAAATAAGCGATCTCAACCAAAACTCAAACTTACTATTAAGGGTTTGCAACACTAACCTCAAATGTTCCATATGATCTTTCTCATTCTTCGACTATACCAAGATATCGTCAATGAAGACAATGACAAACGAATCTAGGTAATTTCAAAATACTCTATTCATTAGGACCATAAATGCTTCAAGAACATTAGTGAGACCGAAAGACATGACCAAGAACTCATAATCCCTATACCTAGTCCGAAACGTCATATTCGGTACATCCTCCCCTCGTAGCTTGAGTTGATGATACCCCGACCTCAAGTCTATCTTTTAAAAGTAACTCACCCCTTGGAGTTGGTAAAATAAGTCATCAATCCGAGGGAGTGAATACTTATTCTTAATGATGACCTTGTTGAGTTAACGGTAGTCAATACACTTTCTCAAGGACCCACCTTCTTTCGACAAATACCACTGGAGAACCCCATGGAGATATACTAGGGCTTATTAAGCCTTTGTCAAGCAAAAGTTGAGCCTTCAAGTCTTTCTATTTTTCTGGAGCCATCCGATATGAAGGGATTGAAACTGGATTTGTTTCCAGTAGAAAATCATACCAAGATCAATTTCCCATTCGGGAGAAATACCGGGAAGGCCATTAGGAAAAACCTCCGGAATTTCATTCACTACGGAGACCGATTCAATAGTAGGAATTTCGAAATCCAAATGTTGGACTCTTACAATGTTATAGAGACAACCCTTTGAGATCATTTTACATGATTTTAGACAAGATATGATGCGACCTCTAGGAATAGAATTTTTCTCCTTCCACTCAACAACGGGTTCTTTTGTAAAGTTAAACCTCATCACTCTTTTCCTACAATCAATGGATGCAAAAAATGCATGCAACCAATCCATACCCAATATAATATGAAAATCAAGTATATCGAGTTCTACTAGATAAACATAAGAAACTCTATTGGTCAATGAAATAGGACAATTTCTATAGACTCTTTTAGCAATAACTGACTCTACCACCGGACTAGACACTAGAAACGAATCATGCAAAATATCGGGTAAAATATCAAACTTTTTAGCTACTAGTGGTGTAAAAAAGGACAAAGTAGCACCCGAATCAAGGAAAGCATACACATTGAATATTTTTAACATACCAGTCACCACATCGGGAGAGGTCTCTTTCTCACCCCTAGAGCGGAGATCATAGAAGAGGTTGTTTTTCAGAGAATCACTAGAACCACTTGCTTGAGCTTGGCTACTACCCCTGTCATCACTCTTCAAGTTTGGACAATCTATTATTTTGTGACCACTCTTGCCACAACTAAATCAATTATCCGTCCCCTCAAGGCACTCACCATAGTGCTTTGTACCACACTTTCCACAAGTTGGCTTCTCCTTTGGTGAATTGGAACCTTTTTCCTTCTTAAATTTAGGGTTAGACACCCTATCACCACTAGATCTTGGCAATTTTGTAGGGACTTTATTTGAAACTCGCCTCTTAAATTTAGGCTTATCTTGTATCTCAAGCCTATTCTTTGAGGAGCCTCCATCAAATGACCTAGCCCTCTTAGCATCTCTACATTTTCTCTTAGCTCCTGCCTCCTCAACCCTTCTTGGATAAACCATAAGACGGGAAATGTTCATGTTTTCATGTAGCATGGCCAATTGGCACTCCTCTATAAGTCCTCCGACACCCCCATCACAAAATGGCTCATTTCGTCTCTTGGATCGAAGACTAAAGAAGGAGCATATTTGGACAACTTAACGAATCCAAAGAGTACTCATGAACAATTTTCCCTCCTTGGTGAAGATTGATGAACTCAATTAACTTATCATCCCTAATCTCTCTAGGGAAGAACCGATCTAGACCAAACCTCAACAGCCTATTGTCCCTCCATTGCATATACCAAGTTTGAGCCACATCCTTGATTTGATATGAGGCCAACTCGGCCTTCTCACTTGAAGTAACCCTCGTAGTATATAACACTTTGTAGACTTCATCAAGCAATTCTTGAGGGTCTTCATCAGCCTTAGACACATAGAAAGTAGAAGGGTTCATCCGAGTGAAGTCCCTTAGACGGGAAGACATGGTAGTGACTTGTTGATGGGGACGAGGAACAACATCAAGATTGGGTTGAGCCGTCATAGCTTGGTCTTGGGCTTGTGTAGTCATGGGTTGGGCCATTTGAGCAAGAAATTACCTCATCTCCGAAATTGTCATAGGTGGAGGGTTAGCTGGGGCTTGATCAACATTTGCATTTTCCTCATGTGGAGGAACTTGCTCATCATGGGGAGGAGCTCCTGCATTAGCAACTTCCTCCTCAAGTCTCTGAGCCGTATTACTTCAAGTGTTCATGCTTCCTATAATAACAACAATAATATAATATGCAAGACAACACCATAAATATACTCTATTGGCACGATATAAGATTTACATGAAAGAGAGTGATTCCTAAGAATCAATAGGTTCCTACTCAAAAGTGTGGCGCGCTCCACAATTATGAATACAAACCTACATAGATGTGGTAGAGAGAGAGAGAGACATAAATAAAGGGTATTCAACGTCATGCTTTTATACCAAGTTTGTCACATCCGGGTTCACGCCCTAGACGTAACCGGCGTCGTCGTTCTTTTTAAGGACTAAGACTAGACTCTTAGTTCATGTCATTACATTCATATGTTGAAAAATGCGGAAATTTTAACACTTTTATTTTCTCTACTTGGAGGTTTAAATAGACCTCTACATACACATAATATATATTCATATCGAGTATACATAGACCCTTTATATAGGAAGGTTTCATAACATTCTTTTATTACACACACACACACACACACACACATATATATATAAATATATATATATATATATATATATATATATATATATATATATATATATATATATATATATATATATATATAGAGAGAGAGAGAGAGAGAGAGAAATAATCTCAAAGATTGTCTCGCTCATACCATCTAAACGGATATGGGCATAACCCTTACATCAATTCAACAAGACCATGTATAGGTCATAAGAAAGTACAATATTCAAATAACAAGGAAAGAAATTATAGAGTCAATAATCTCATAAAGAAATCAAAACCTAGAAAATAGCATTGCCATCAAAAGTTGAGGACCTACCCTACTTGGATGAAAGGAAGAATCCAAGCCTTCAACAATAACGCCTTCCAAACTCTTCAACGACCGAAACCTAAAATATTTGGGACAAGGGAAAAAAATGGGGTTAGTAATCCACATGTACTAAGTATGAGATCTTATGCACATACACAAGCAAAACAAAATAAAGGGACTTCTTATCAAAACATGCCATTTTACCCCCTTTTTGGGGCTTAATGCAAAATCAAGTAAGTCATACTAATAACACAAACATGCTTACTATCTCACCAAGTAACACTTATCCGAACACACTTACAATCATGATTTATTAAAACCCTAACATCAAGGAATAATATCACAAGAATGAATAAGAGTTAAGCATATCATAAAAAGAAAGACAACTACTCACAATTCCTTATCAAGTCAACAAGTGCAATGTCCAATCAAATCCCCTTAACCTTACTCAATCAAGTATCCTCGACAAGAAAACATGACCAATGTCCAACTTTACATATCATGACATTTGTCTTGCATTTCATCTTATATTATCATTATAATCCAAGGCATATACATAAACGAACTAATCAACATATAGTATCAACAATATGGCATGGTCAGCATATATATATATATATATATATATACATCATACATTTTCTTAACATAAACATATAAGAACCTCCTCCTAATATTCCTCTCAAGACTAACTAGTGCAATGTTTAGGTAGAGTCCAACACCCCTACCTATACTAAGTTAGATCCCTTAGGTTATCCAAGTTAGAATTCAAGTCCTTTAATTCATTTTAACTTTTGGGAACCTTTTTCTCTAACCGACATAGACCACATGAAATTGTGTGAAATCCGGTTTCATAAAACCCTACACAGAAAGAAGGAGGACTACTTGACAAGGTAGTACCAAAACGTAAAACATAGCAACTACGTGGATCCACTAGTTAGTATTCCTATGGGGGCAACATTGTTCAAGAACTAGGATATTTACTTGGGAACCTCTTTATGCGCCATGCATTATTGTCTCCAATCTCAAGAGTAATGTAGTGCTCCTACCTTCCCTATGTGGGAAGGGACACTTCTCTATCTAGTTCACTCGTTTCTAAGCTAGATTCCCTTTTTGAAATGTCTTTAAGCCTTTAATTATCCATCATAACTTAATTTAGGCCATAGGGTGTAATCCTTGTATAATTATCATCATCAATAGATTAATAAGAATTGTATGAGTATAAATCCTTTCATCACAATTCATATAAGTGAGGTTAACATTTTAGCATTTCATAACATATTAAGGCACATTGATAATTTTCACCATACTTATAGCACTTACACATTAATGTACCTCATAACACAGTCAAGACATTTCAATTCAACATCATACCACCCTATAATCCTATAAAAGGCATAATCCAATGTAATATCATGGCTTAAAAAAAATTAATCACAATTGAAAGTAAAGATAGAGATTCTAAGACTAAACAAGTCTTTCTCATAGCTTATCATCAAGGTCTTACTATCAACCCATAACTCAACCCAACTTGGGGAGTAACATCATAACACAATGATTACCAATAGAGTAACAAGGTCAATTTCATCTCTATAACACTATTCATCTTTAGATCACAACTTGAGACAAAGTACATAGGCAAATTGCAAATTATAATTCATAACCTAAATTACATCTGAAGAACTAGCATCATAGGCCTTTAAGTCAACTTAATTTAACCATAATAGCACCATAAGATAGTAATCTAATTAACAACCAACTCAATTGAATGATCACAATACAATATAGATCAAGATCACTACCTAGGGTTTGGGATAGAGGATCATGTTCTTCAATTTAGAACAAAACATCAAAAATTACCATAAACAAGTTAAATTACATATTAATATACTCAATATAACCCTAACAATTCATTAACAACTCAATACATAACTTCAATTTCGTAATTGAATGAAACCCATAAGAAAACTCAACTTTTTGAAATCTATTTTGAAGGAACCGTTTGAGGAAAGGATCTCAAAGGTGAATAGAACCCATACCTTAATTTTTCTCAATAATTTGATGAAGAATCCACCCTTTTCCAGCTCCCAAAATCCTAGTTCTTCCTAGCCTTCAATGGTGAGTTCTTGTAGATAGAGAAATAAGACAGAAGGAAGAGAGTTTATTTTGAGAGTTGTATTTAGGTTAATGAGGATTAAGGGTATTTATAGAGGGGCTTAATTAGATTAATTAGTTTCCCTTTAATCACTAACTAACCCCTAAAACACTTAATTAATTATATGAAATCATTTATAATTCATAAGTGAAATTCGACCCTCACCGACCAGACCCCGATTGACGTCCGTCGTGAGTCGACAGACGAGCCCCCTCTCCATCCTGCACTTTCGTCGTCTCTATCAAAGAATTTTCAGGTGAGGCCTCCCTCCAATTTTTCTAAGTATTGGGTGACAGTGGCCTCGACTCCCCATCGAGGGAATGAGGCCTCGTCAACCCATTCCATCGTGAGTAATAGTATCTAGGTAAGCAAGGGCCTTCAAAAATCTGTCTAAGTGTGGGATGACGGTGTCTTGATGCCTCGTCAAGCCACTTACGGACAATCGTATGTCGCGTCAATGCACACTGCCAGGCAGTGCTGCATCAAACTGCAGGGATCCTCCTCAAGGACCCTTGCTTTGTCCTTGGAGAGTCGTACCTAGACGTTTTAATCATGAAACAACTCAAACACCCATTATCTATCTTTCCACCCATTTTCGTACATTTCCAACTCCTAAAAGTTAGTAAAAAGGCTAAATAACACTAACATCTTTTTGAACCAACTTCCTGGACGTCTTTGGACATTTTGGTTCTTATACCTTCAAAATGACCTATATTAATTAAAAATGGACTTAGAAACAGTTTTCAGACTTTATGAAACACATTTTAGGCTTTACCATGAGTCTTAGATTTTCAAGGTGTTACAGATAATATGGGATCAATAGTAAGGGTTAGTAAAGCATAGACCCGTAGACCGACCAAGGTGCGTGCACTATTCTCTACTTGGATGACCAATTACTTAGGGATATGTAATTTACAAACAATGCATGTCAACACTAGATAAGGGTTACTATTATATGGTTTATTGCGTTAAGAACTTTTTTGGAACACATATACCCTAATTTCATCTTATTTTGACCTTACAAAACTTTTATTCCTGTTTACGTGGTTACTTGTTATTGAAATCAATCAATTAATATTTTTTGTTACAAAATCCTGTTTTTACGAAAATAATATGATTACAAGTACGAAAAAACAATAAATTGGGCTATTTCTAGACCGTATTCCTCATGGGATTGACCCTAACATCTTTTAGGTTTTTTATCTGACAATGAGTACTTATAATACTTTAGGATGGTGCAATTTGTATGTACAAGAATCACTTGAATGGCTTGTCAAATAAGGGTTTTATTAGGATGAGTATCTCCCCATGGGGTTCTCTGGTGTTGTTTATTCAAAAGAATGATGGTTCTCTCTGGATGTGTATTGACTATCAATAATTGAATAAGGTTACCATAAAGAATAAGTATCATATTCAAAGGATAGATGATTTTTTATCAGCTCAAAGGAGAGAGTTACTTCTCCTAGATTGACCTCTAGTTAGGTTATCGCCAATTGAGGGTGAAAGAGGATGTAATTGGCTTTTCAAACCCAGTATGGTCATTATGAGTTCTTGGTGATCTCTTTTGGTTTGACTAATGCCTCGATAGAGTATATATATTTAATGAATATGGTCCTTAAGGAGTATCTTTGCGTGTTTTTGATCGTGTTTATCAATGATATATTGATTTACTCACAGAGTGAGGATGAGAATGTTGAGCATTCAAGGATTGTGTTGCAAATCCTCCAAGATCTGAATTGTACGCTATGTTTAGCAAGTGTGAGTTTTAGTTTAGGTATGTTGCTTTCCTTTTCCATATAGTCTCCAATAAAGGTATTCAAATTGATCCTCAGAAAATTGAGGCGGTTAAAAATTGACCTAGAACTTTTTCCATTTATGATATAAAGAGTTTGTTGAATTTATTCGTCTATTATAGAAGGTTCGTGAAAGGATTTTACTCTATTGCTTCACCATTGATGACATTGACTTAAAAGAAGGTAAAATTTCTATGTTTGGAAGTGATAATGCTCAAACTACTCTCTGAATCAAATCTAAAGAGTAAGTAGTTGTATCTATAAAAAATAATCAACTATGAGTCAGGGTCGAATCCTCACAGAGAGTGATATACTACAAAAAATTCTATCAATTAATTTAGGATGTAAATTGACTAATTTACAGCAATAGTATCAATGAGTGGATGATTCTACCAAATTTTACAAAAAAAAAAACATTGTAATCAAGAGTCACAATAAAACTAAGATTTCATAAATTCAAATAAGTAACAAGTAATCATGCGGTGTGGAGATCAGAAATCAATATCACTTGGGGGAAATTGTGTTGCTCCATAGTGCTGAACACTTATGAATAGGCTGGACCATATTAAATGAGATTAATTTTCTTCTGATTTCATAGCATCAATTCATACAATCTCCTTTGTGTCTCATCTACGTGCATAATTGAAAAACCCATTACTTTACACTATTCTCTTTTTTCAATGCAGAAATAGAGCAAATATATCTGACCCATAATTTTATTTTTTTCATACAATTAGTTACAAACATCAAACCTAAATTGTGAGTATCAAACTAATTACCCACTCTAATAATCGTTCGAGCATCAATCAGATTCGGCGAGTCTATCTTTCACATTCGGCGGATCATCCAGTACCACCCTTTTTCTTCTTCCAAGACTTCCATTTTCTTCAAGTTTAATCACCTTTGGTGATAATCAGTAGGTTTTCCTTATACATTTGGCGAGTCATTTTTTCTCTTGAAATTTAATGACCTGCTTTAGTTAATTCAAGGGTTGAGCACTGTCACTTTGGGTGAGGTCGTGCCATTTGAGAAATCCACCCTTTTGTGAGGTCATCAACAATGTTGACTTGAAACGTTTTTTCTATGTTTTTGGACTTTCTTCCAAATATATCATTACTTGTCCCTAAGACTTTATAACCGCAAATCATTAAAAATATCATTGGAATGGGATATTATTAGGCTTTCTAGATACTGACGGTTGAACTAAAACATCCTTAAATGAGTGTAAATGTACCATTCATCTCTATAAGTTGAAAGACGGACTCACTTCGACTCATATTTTGACGTTACCAAAAAGATTGAATTGTTTATAGTTTATTGTGATGCTTCACTAGTGGTCTTGGTTGTGTGTTTGATTCAAGATGTGGAAGTCATTACTTATGCTTTATGATAATTGAGGTTTCATGAATTAAATTATATGATTCATTATTTAGAGTTAGCGGTGGTGGTATTTTCTTTAAAGATTTGGAGACACTACTTGTATGATGTTCATGCATATGTTTTTACTAATTGGAAGACTTTGAAGAATGTTTTAACTCATAAGAAATTGACTCTTTTCAAAGAAGGTAATTGAAGAATTTAGACATGAGTGTCCTATATCATCCTCAATAGGTAAATGAGATGGCAGATGTTCATAGTTGGTTATGAATGTGCAGTATTGCTCATGTTGAGGATGATAAAAAAAAGAGCTAGTTTGCAAATTTCATACATTCATCCGATTGGGTGTTCGTTTTATTTATTCTAATAATAGTGGTGTAGCTATTCATAATAATTTTGAAATTATCCTCGTTATCTGATATGAAGTCTAAGAAAGATCTTGATCTAGTATTAGTTGACTTAAATAAGTCAATTTTCCGAAAAAGACATTGAGGCTTTGGTTATGTGTTTCGTGCGTTCATGAGTTGAGAAATAATATCTTGACAAAAATTTACAATACTCAGTATTCTTATTTACCCGGGAGCCATCAAGATGTATTTTGGTTTGTGGGAAGTCTATTGGTGGAATGGGATGAAGAAGGACATTGTGGAATTGGTGGCTAAATGTCTGAATTGTCAACAAGTGAAGGTTGAACATTAGAACCTAGGTGGTTTGTCTCAAAATATTAGTATTTCTACATGGAAGTGAGAAAATTTAAATATGAAATTCATACAAGATTATCCCTCACCCGTCAACAGTTTGATTCGATTTGGGTCATACTAGATCAGATGACAAATTCAACTCACTTTATTTTAGTTAAGATTTCATTATCATTGGAAGATTATGCCTATCTTTATATTATGGAAATGGTAAGTTTTCATATAGTGCCTTTGTCCATTATCTTCTATCAAGGTACTCTATTTACATCTCAATTTTGGAATCCGTTCTAGATAGGTCTTGGTACTCAAGTGAAACTTAGAACAAAATTTCATTCTAAAACCAATAGGAAAGTCTAAGTACCATTCAAACCTTAGAGAATATATTAAGATCTTGTCACTTCAAGGAAAATTTGGATCATCACTTGCCTTTAATTATGTTTACTTATAATAATAGTTATCATTGTAGAAATTGAAATGACATCATTTGAGGCTCTATAAGGTAGGAGGTGTAGGTCTTCTATAGGTTGGTTTAAAGTTGTAAGGTCACTTTGATAGGGAATGTTTTGGTTTATGAGGTTATAGAAAAGGTTTGATTTATTTTTGAGAAGTTGGAAATGGATCAAAGTCTACAAAACTCATATTCCGATGTTAGAATAAGAGAACTAGAACTTGATATTCATGATTCTATCTACTTGAAAATATCATCCATGAAGGGTGTGATGAGATTTTGAATGAAAAGGAAGCGTAGTACCCGTTATATGGGAACATATCAGATTTTAAGGCGCATTGGCAAAGTTACTTATGAAGTTTAATTGCCTATTGATATAACATAAGTACATCCAGTATTCCATGTCTTCTTGTTGAAGAATGGTGTTGTATATTTGTCGCCTATCATACCTTTTGAAGGTTTAGGAGTTAAAAGAGAATCTTTCTTATGAAGAGATCTACTTGAGATTTTAGACAAGCATATCTTGAATTTAAGAAATAAGGAAGTTACTTCTCTAAAGGTTCTTTGGAAGAATCAATTAGTAAAGGGTGCTACTTGGGAGGTTGAAGCCGATATGATGTCCCTTTATTCTCATATCTTCCTTCCGATCCTATCACGGCTTAAGGTAGTAATTAATCATGGTTCATTCTTTTGGATTGATGCGTTTTGTACATTCTCATCTTTCCATATGCATGCATGTTCATGAAAAGTTGATTTTGTTTTTATGATGTAGTTTGGATGATTCTCCTTGTTTATATGTATTTTAATTAAAATTGGCATTCATGTTGGGTTTTTAGTTTCTTTCCTACTCTATTTATGTTATCTTGAGTCCCATTCTAGGTAAAATGTTCCCAAAGGGGGAAATATTGTAGTACATTAAAATTGGAAAAGGGAAGAAGGCCAAAGAGGGCTACTAGTTTAATTCCATGAAGCCAGTCTAAGGTTAGTAGGAAGTTCTACTGGTCATACACCAATCTCATAGGAAGTGCGAAACTCATTTTATAAATTAAGACCTAATTGTCCATTCTACGATTGACCGGGACGGTCCATTTAATAGACTACTTATCATAGAAAGGTCTCGTAGAAAGATCCCAGACTTAGTGAAACTTTGAGTTAAAAGTTGAGGTGTACGGATGGGTTCTACAGATCATGGAAATTTATACAGTCCATAGAAATGGGTAGTAGGATTTGTCCAAATATTTGGCCCAAATCACTCGACCTAAAGTTGACCATTAAAATCCATAGAAATTTCTATAGTTCGTAGGTTGAAACTGTATGGTTGACCGACTATTATTTTAAAGGGTATTTTGGTTTTTTTTCTAAGCACCTAATTCTTATACTGCATCATTTTACCTATAAATTAGCCCCTATAACTAATTTATCCTAAATCTACACATTCCCAAATTCTTCTCTAAAATTCCCAAAGTTCATCCAAATGGGTTCTCTCTTCAAGGCCCTCAAGGATTTCAACGGTTCTTAAAGTTCAAGTCTCATATTCATAAATTTTTTAGGTCTTTAACATTAAGGTATGTGGGGAATTTATAACTGTATTCCATCTACCTATTGAGTCCCAAAGTTTTCTCGAATTCTCCAAGTCAATTTTTTAATTAAATTAGTTAAGTTTTCATTCAATTCCTGATGAGTTCTATTTGTATGAATCTAATTTTTTGATTTTGATCATATTATGATTTAGAATTAGTTACGCGTTTTCCAATCACATTCATGTGAACCCATGAATTATCAAGATTTTGACTATGAACGCTAATTTGTATGAATTTATGAAAAAAGTATGAACCTTTGAATAATATTTTATGAAATTACGCATGATTTATGAAACACATTGTTTTATGATCTATGTTTCTATAATATTAACATAAATGAAATTGTGAAAAATATTCTCACAAATTAAGAATCATGGATTAGTAACTTAATTGTACTTTTCGATGGATTATGACTATGTTGTTCGCATTTAACTTAGTACCGTGAGAACTAAGAGGTGGAGGCTCAAATAGGGTTCTCTAGTAGTAACCTCTAGTTCCAAATTAAGTTCTCCCATAGGATTATCTTATATAACCTAGCTAGTGGATACACATATAGCTTATGTCGTGATACAAAGTTTTGCCTTGGCAAGTAGACTCTCCCTTCTTGATGGCAGAGTTATACCAGATTCCATGTATAGCTCGCATGGTCTATTGTTTGTTAAAGATAATATCTCACAAAATGAATAAAGTTACCTTCAAATTTTTTATGAAGCTTTCTTTATAATTTCAAAATGCATTGATCATGTTCAAGGTTATGATTCTCTTTAAAGGATTTTACTATGTTTACAATAATCATGCACGTCATATTTTCGATTTTATCTTCTTATGATCATGTTGTAAACTTTATTCACATCCTTTGTAGTTAGAACATTTCATCTACTAACTCATACTTGTGCCTACTTTATTTCACTAATGTAGGGCTTGATGATTCCTTCTTCCATTGATAGCTAGTGATCATGAGATTTGTAGACTTGGTGAATCCTCGTGTTCTGAGGACTATGTATCATTTTTTTCTTTTATTATATTTTTATATTTTGGATATTGTATGTGGTGCACTGGTTAGGTCCTTACCACTCATTTTGATAAAATAGATGGCTTGTGAAGGCTACATTAAAATTCTAGTTTCAAGTGTCAAACTCATTTATTGATACAAAATGCTTTACTTTTGTCTATTAGTATATGTATATGTATGTCAACTGGTTTGTGTAGTGCATCTCGGGGTCTTATAGGTCATGTCACATCTAGGGTGCACTTTAGATCGTGATAGTAGTAACTATTCTTATGAAAAAAGACATGTCATCTTATGTATGCAGTATTATAAAAATGAAAATCGAAATAAAAATATACATGGTGATAAATGGTATACATCATACTAATGTTGCTTAGGTTAGCTTAAGGAGAGGGGGTAAACAAGGAGAGTTGTGGAAAGAGAAGTGGTGTGAAATGTGTGTCTAAATATGTTTGTAAATGCAAATTGTAACATATTAAAGCACTTGGAAATAATAGTCACTATTATTATCCTTAATTAGTTGATCATGAACTTTCATATTCTTATAATTGTAGAATATTACACTAAGGGAAAGCCTATGGTTCATCATGTGTGGCAGGTGAATTCATTTTGAGAGTGAGCAGAACTCAATATTTACAACCTTCTTCTCATACTTTATTTACATGTGAGGGGTTGTGAATAATTCTCTTGTGGCGAGGGCGCATGCTTGATGAAGGATATGTGAATCATGTGATTTATTAATGAGTAATATATATGGGTTTTCTAAGTTGTAGATCCAGTTGTTGAGGCCAGGAGTTTTGAAGTAGTTATTTGCGTGTTGATGCTGATATTGCATGTGTTATCTATCTGAGTCATTGTAGTCTAAGCTTAAATGCCTTGAGTCGATAAGTGTATTGGAGTCGGCATTGTTGTGGATTAAAACAGTTGTTTGAGGACGAACAAGGATTTTAGTGTGGACCACATCTCCATATTCCATTTTATACCCATGTTATAACTATGTTAGAGAATGCATTGTATTGTATTCTTATGTCTTAGTAGTTATTGTGTTCATGAACTAACACACGTGATTTGCTATTGTGTAGGATAGATTTGCATAATAATTGAGCTAAAATTGGAGACAAGCAAGTTCATCTTGAATATGGAATCAAATTTTATGGAAGCTAAGATTATGAATGAGTTTGAAGTGATGAAAAATCAAGAAGGAAGAAGATGAAGAAAAAGGCACGTCATTGAACCAATTCATGGCACAAAGTTGATATTTTTCTAGACACCTCTGCGCTAGGTTTGCGGCATAGAGCTAGGAAAGCTTCCTGAGGTATTGTAATTTGTAGGCATACACCTCCATGATGGGAGCTTTCCCTGGACCTCAATCCCATAGGATTAACTTTTAGTCTACTATAATTAGGATACTTATGTTTTATTTTAATTATTATTTACTTGGCTAAGAGCATACAAACAACTTGTAATATGTTTTCTAGAGTCTATTTTATACTCTTTCATCTATTTATTTCTTAAATGTACTTTGGAGAGTCAAATTACGAATTGTAAATCATATCTTTCTAGGGTTGTTGCGACAAACGATTATAGAGTTATAAAACTTTAGATAAAGTTTGGTTATTAAACTAGTTATTCTTCTGTTCATATTTTATTTTATTTTTGAAGCTTGATCAATATTAAAATACAACTATTATCTTGTACTGAACTTGGTAGAGGGATTGAGAGATAGAACAGATAACATAAGGTGTGAGATTGTTCTTCAGTAAAATGAAGAGTTAATTTGCAACTAGGATAGGGATATACCTAATTTTCCTCACTTGGCTAACAAATGGGAAAATAATATAATGCTCTGGAATTGGTTGATCTATTCCCGCTCAACGATGTAGTTAGGTGTCATAATTTAGTAGAGGGTTACAGGATCTGGAGACCACAAGCATATTGTTAACCTCATAAATCAATAACTCCATAACCAAGAAGAATTTGAATTCTCATGAAAGTCAAACATTTTGCATGAATTCTCATGAAAAGCATAGTCCTAAAATTTCCTAAATCTGGATTACAACCCTAGTTTCAACTAAAGTTGTCATTACTTAGTATTGTTTATTTTTCCATTGTGATCTTTAAGTTACAATAACTATTTCAACTTTTTAGGCACACTTTGAGGTAAATAGAATTAAAATTCAAATCGAATATTTATTAGTCAAAAGTCATTTGGGTTCAATAATCCGGCTTGTAAGAGTCACTGTAGTACTTGTTAGATCATGTACACTTGTGTGTGCGATTTGGCGCTATACAGACTTGGCCAATATTTCCACAATCACCCAAATTGAATACAACTTACAGAATATCTTCTAATGAGACACCACGAAGCCCATAAAACCCCTTCTTACTTCAACTAAAGAATGGACTCCTTTGAGGCGTACCTCTAAGCCTATAGTGTTCATACTTAACTTGTTGGTAATGCATCCATTGAGAAATGAAAGCAACAATATCACACCTTCATTCTACCCCACCAATAATGTTAAATCATATAACGATCCATCATAGTAGGTTTAAGATGTATACAATATCTCATATTATTAAGTTGTATTCAACATAGTCTTGATCATATTACTAATACAAGGCACACACATCCCTTTATATTTAGAACAACCTCGCCATTTATCACTTTTTCCTTTGTTCCCCTTGAAACACCTCATGACAAATCTTGCTTAACTTAGCACCCTCAAGCTATATGGCCTTGATCTTATCTAGAAATGGAAACCTTGTATGTACATGACGACAATCTATCAGAAGCTTATAAATAGAGTATTATGAGACTATTAGCTAGAGTTTGAACCTCTCAAGTAAAGAGACACCTCAAAACCTCAAAATAAGACAAACTACCCATGCACTCAGACTTCTACTTAATGCAAAATACACCATGATAGCCATGATTCGATGACATAACATAATTATGTCATTATTTTTTAGCAACTCCATCCATCTCTATTTCCTCAAATTCAATTCCTTCGAGTGAACACATGATCAAGGTTATAATGATTACTAAATACATATTCTAAAGTGGAAGTAGGACCACATCACTGTGTACTTGTGGGATTTCCTTGAAATTCTAAAGGTGTTAACAATGTTTGAGGCATAATTGATTAATTGACCTAGTCAACACTTTCTCTTCCTACTAAGTCTTCATTAACCACCAAGATATTGACTCCTATCTATATTCTAGAGGTGGTTTGTATCTATCATGTGTATATGTCTAGAGTTTGGAACTCGTGTTGACCTTACCAAAACTTTTCACCCACAAATTTACAAGTATTGGGGGTATACTACTCAGGTTCTTAAGGATATGATATGGGAATGCGCCTTGGATTGTGGAGGTCATTGGGACTAGTTCTTGCCTTTGGTTGTCGCTCTTCGATTAGTTGTTTGATTCTGGGAAATCTAGGTTGCGCGAGACTTATTTTCTTCATGAGTACTTATATTTGATTTGAGTTATTTTTAACGGTTTTAGGAAAACTTATAGTAGGAACAATAGTTATATCGACCGTAGGTGTTTACCTTTGAGGTTTATAGTTGGTGATCGCGTATTCTTATGTGTGCCGCCCATGAAGGGTGTGGTGAGATTTTGCTTGTGGGCAAAGCTCAACCCATGGTATTTTAGGCTCTTTTAGATCCTTCAAACAATTGGTGATGTTTCTTATGAGTATTCCTTACCTTGAGCATTTTTAGCCATCAACCTAGTCTTTCTTGTTTTGATGTTGCGACAGTATATTCTTGATGAGTCTCATATGATCAAGTATGATTCAGTTCAGTTTGATGACTAGTTTACTTTTTGGATGAGCCATTTTCTATCCTTTCTAAAAGTGTGTGGTGGTTCCAATTTATAGTCCTTCCTATGATGAAGTTCCTTTTAGAGTCATCGTCCAGCTGAGGAGGCTACCTAGGAGACCGAGCATAAGATGCAAGAGCAATTTTCCAGCTTGTTTGAGCAATAAAATACTTCTTGACTCTGACTTTTGTGGGAAAAAGTTCTTTTTAGTACTTGATGTTGTAATGACCCTCTAAGTATTTTTTGTGAAAATGCTTTGTTTTTGTTGTTTAGCGCATTCCTATAGAGACCCAAATTTGTTTATGACTTGTTGTGATTGCTAGCTTGGTAACATGGTGATGGTTTTGTTTATGCAAGTTTCTATGTTTTGGAGCATTTGAAAATTGAATGGTTTACTTAGGTCAAAAGCTTAGGATATAATGCAATTTTGATGGTTATATGAGCTCTGAAATGTCAAGTTTAATCTGGAATGACACTTTGTGTAAATGTAAAGGCTTCCTAGATTATTTTAAGTATCCTTTCTAATTTTGGTTTAAAATGTAGTTTGGGTGTGGAACTAACTTTTAGTCAATACACTCTTAGTTGGAATTTAGTCTACTATTTTGAGTCCAAGATGTCTTATTTTGTAGGGTAGCATGTCTCGTTTGCATTCATGGGAATCAAACGAATCTCGAGCACCCCATCTGTAATACTTTGCAAAACTGGATTCACATCAACTAGTGAAATCAAATTAACCCTCAGGTTTGTTGGATCCTTAACTGAAATCATGAATGTCAGGCTCTCAATGCTTTGCGTTTACCAGGCATTGGTCGTGATTGTCACGAACGGAGAGCACCCTCTAGTTGTAACCGGCGTCTTTGTCCTCGAAGAGGCCTTAAACAATCCCATAACATATAGAATTGCATCATATATAGAATAAAAAATAGGAAAATTAAAACTTTTGATTTGAACTTCAACTTCACTTCACATATATCAAAAAATCTATAATTGTCTCACATAGCCATCTAAACATAGAAGTATGAGAAGTGGGACTTTTCCCTTGCATCAGTACAAATATTATAAGAGAATACAAAGTAGTCCTTGAAATAAGAAATAGAACAATGTCTTTCAATATAAGCAAAATGATAAAGCTAGATTCATAGGCTTTTGTCCTCGGACTTAATGACTCACCAACTTGGGAACAATCCAAGTTTCTTTGAGAAATGGCCTTGAAGCACCTCAATGGCCCGAACCTACATTTATGTAGAAATAGAAGAGATGTTGGTTAGTACAAACCACATGTACTAAGTATGGAAACATATGCAAGTAAAATATTTGAAGATACGCACAAAGGGACATTTTGTAATAAACATGCTAAGTTAACTTTATGCACATTCCAAGAACATATACAAGTCCATATCACAACAACAATAACAAGAAATAATCATATTAATGTTCAAGGGACCATTATAATAAATCCACATCTAACATCTCATATTTAGAGTACATTTCATCAATACATCACAATACATACTCATAATCCCAATCTATGTCCACTAGTGCAATGTGCATGTGAAGCCCAATAAACCCATATAAACAAGTAAACTAGTAAAAAATCATAAGAATTGTATTTTACCTCATACATCATCATAACAAGTGTAGTCTAACATCATGCATAACAATTTAGACCAACATCGTGTATATCACGTGAAACCAACATCATTCATATCATATATATACATAATGAACCCACTCCAGAATTTCCCTCAAGGTCCACTTATGAAATGTATAGGTAAAGTCCCATAACCTCAACTACACTAACTAACCCCTCTTAAATAATACTAGTTAGTGTTCATATTCTTACATCCTTTCATTCAATTTAACTTTCAAAGAACTTTGCAAGAACTGATATAGACCATGTGAGCTAACATGGAATATGATGTCATCCCCTCACACAGAAAGAAGTGTGTCCAACTTGCCAAGGTAAGACATATACATTCATATAGTATCTAGGTGGATCCACTAGCTAGGTTTCCTATGGGGTCACATAGTTAAGGAACTAGGAGGTTGCTACTAGAAATGCTCTGTATGATAATTAGCATTTTAGTTTCCACCTCATGATAACATTGGCTGAACCAACCTTCCTTTGTGAGGGAACACCTTTCATTGTCAAGATCACTCGGTGCTAAGCTAAATTCCCTTTTTGAACTATCTTTAAGTCATCCTTAACATTAATTTATAACATAGGTATTAGGAGTTTAACTCCTCATATAACATATTCATAGCTCATAGGTTCTTGGATGAGAAATACCTTTCATCACAACCCAACATCATGTGAGAACATTATATCATAGCATAATCATAAGATGTACATAGGAATTACCTTCAACCCCTCATAATAGTATACCTATCATCATCTCACATCCATCATATTCATAGCATAATCATAACTTAATCATTCATACTTCAATTAACCAACATTACCAATGATAATCCACAATACTACAACAACATACTCTTGACCTTGAAGGTCTTACAAATGGCCTCCAAGAAACCCTTCCAAGACTTCATCCCAAATCAATGATATTTACCCATCAAATCGATTATAATCATCATAAAATAGTCAATTAATCAATAGCATACTCAAATATATCACCTCTAATCATAATTCAAGAGTTAGGGTTAGGAGTAGAGGGACATTCATGAGTTCTTAGAGAAATAGATCAAACCCCAAACAATACATAATATGAGGCAGTCCATGAAGAAATAACACAATTAACAACAATATAACAATATATATTCATCATCTTCAACCAATTCATCAAACAAGATCCAATATTTATGAAATTGGGGAAGAACATGGGTCCAAGGTAATTTGAATTGAACAACAACAATTACCCATAATTTTACACTTAAAAAATCCTAAGTAATCATGATTCATCATAATTGATCCATAATTTTTGTTTTAAAAGAAGACATGTGTAGATAAAAAAAACCCTTGATTTTGGGGAACTATGAAAACATCTTAGAAGGGAACTCTTTGGAAAGAGAATCTAAGAGTGAAACAATCCGTACCTAAATGAAGACTAAAGCCACAAAATTGAGTAGGAAACTTGGAGAATTGATCTTATTCTTGAAGCTTTATTGTCCTTCTATCACACCCCGAGAGTACAGCCTAGAAATATGGTAATCTTGGATTTGTAACATGGCGTACTTGACCTCTCAGAGGTCTTGTACAAGTCCTTTGACATCATTCATATGTATAAAAAGTAGTGCGAATTTAGAACTTCTCACATGAATAATATCTCAAAGTATCTTTCATATAAAATGATCACGTTCAATCAGCCCTTGGCTTCTGTTGAATGAATAGAGGGTTCAGGTGAAGCAGGGGAGTATATTGCTCTCTTTCCCCTTCCTTGATTGCTGGGATTCTTTGATCTGGTAAACCCAGAAAGTTAAATCTCAGTTTGAAAACCCAATACTTGCAACTTAAGCAGAGGCATCTTCCTGGCTTAGAAAAGATCCGCTAGAGATTCCCTCTAACTCCTAGTCGAGATCTTCTCTTTCTCCTATACCGGTAGACGGGCGAGCATCTCATAAAAAATACTAAGTCTCAACATACGCCAATCTTAGACTCAAGAATACTTGGGACACGGTCCATACAATCGAAATATAGAAACATAGTCTATTACAATACTTTGAATGAAAGAAATCTAAAGATAGTAATGTCCTTGAATCAAGTGAGTACATACCCAAACTTTGATTGAAAGAGTCCTATATTCCAAGTTTTGCATAAAGATGCCTCTCACCTTCTACCTACAACTTCAGATATAGAAAAATTGTATGGAATTAGTACAATGTATGTACTAAGTATGGCATAATGCATAAAATCATGAGAAACAGACATTTGTATCAAATGCTCTTTTTGAGTAAAACATTATATCATAATATAGAGAAGCACACATCAAACCCACTTCACATATAAATCACATATTACAAGACAGCATGAAGAACACATCAAAAAAACATAAACATGAGACCCTCCTACCAAAGGTGATTCTAAGTCTCACTTGAGTGAGTTATGAAGTGACCGCATATACAATACATTCATACTCACCAAAGAGATACATTTGACTGCCTAAGATAAGATTATTCCCATATCATTAATCAAACTCCCTACCTAGAATTACTCTGAGACTCACCTAAGTAAGACAAGAAGAGAACACTCATGCACAATCCTCAAAGCTACTCTCGATACTTTCCTTTTCAGTAACATACCCTCACTTAAGTCATTATCTTAATTATACCATTTAAGAGAAATTCAACATTGAAAGACATTCAGATAATGGTCTTGGAAAATACCTAAGGACTCACATACTAATATCTTCAAAAATCCTAATCGTGCAATGTCTAGATAACGTCCCATTCCACTACCTAAATTTCATAGAACTTATCCAACACTAACATGTATCCCACATGATGAGATAGGAAATAACCGACATAGACCATTCTAGCTATGCATGGAATCCGGAGTC
Organism: Solanum chilense; assembly: GCA_032847665.1. NCBI lineage: Eukaryota > Viridiplantae > Streptophyta > Magnoliopsida > Solanales > Solanaceae > Solanum > Solanum chilense. The sequence continues at coordinate 41,201,906 of CM064963.1, forward strand.
ATGAACCTACTCCGATAGAAGGGTGTTCTACTTGCCAATGATACAACTAGGACACATCCTATGTAGGTAGGCACATGGTTAATGAATATAGAGGGTTTCTTTGTTCTTTAATGCCATCTTACATAGAGAGACATCCCTAGCATATTCACTCGGCGCTAGCCTTTGTTCTCATAGAGTAATTCAATAAAGGAGCATATGAAGAGGTTCCATATCCTGTTCATAACCAAATCACATTACACCTTACCAAAGAGGGTCCACTAAGGATACATAAAATATCTAAGGGGATAGATCAATTATTTTCCTAAGGATGATTTCATGTCGTTCCATCCAATCAACCCTACGTTGATCATTCATGCGAGAAGGATACCATTGGGTTTTCAACTTCAAGGATATCATAAAGTTCATTATAAAAGGTTTCACATAAATGACCTTCTTTGATATATTCAAGATCATATTCCATTCATACATATAAAATCATGAAAAAGGGTGATCTAACCTACTAAGTCAAGTATTCATATTCACATTCTTTATGTATCAAGTAAGGGACATAAGTCTACCTAAACAAGACACACTTCGTTATCATCTTATCGCATGCACACTATCATTTATGCAGCACATAGGTTCCACTAAGTATACTTTCAAGTAACACTACAAACTTCTAAATTATCATCATCATAACTCATAATAATAATCATATAGTTAACTAGAAAGATTCACACTTCAACATCAAGTTAAAACATACAAGGCATCACTATAGTCTATCATGATCACATATAGTCACTTAGACGACCATATACTTTGACTTCACATTTAAACATAAGTCATCAAGACCTTCAACATATTAACATACACAAGTTATAGCATGACAATATCATAATTCATAAAGTAACGCCGATGAGACCACAATGTTTCACAATTCATCAAGTAATGCCAACGAGGCCACATAATTCATAGGTATAGCACCTAAGCACCGCCGACATTGGTGGACCATACCAATAATCATAAAAATTGAAGACATATTCTACATAATATAGATAGAATTAGGGCAGCATACCACCAATCCAATCTCAAAACATCAATCCATAGCCAATTCAACCAAGTCCATACGCAAAGGCTCTTACCAATAGCCGTTATCACCAATTCAATCCAATAATCTCAATATACAATTAATCCAAAGTCATAAAATACAATTTCATCAATTTAGGACAGCCTACATATGATTCTACCATAATTCAATAGCCCAAAGTAAACTACACAAGAAATCAATAGTATAGAGACATAATCAATTCACCCATAATATAGTCAAAATTAGGATTGCATGATTTGCATGGGTTCAAAGAGTTTTTTGTTCAAAATCATAAAACTAACATCAATTCTATCATAATAAAATGATTCAAATCGTTTTATGCAAAAACTCATGGCTAGATCACAATTTAGACGTTCATCTTTTGACAAACTCTTAGAAAAACACTTTTAAGTTTGTCTACTTGAAGAAAAGAGATTCAAGGATGAAAATCATATCTTAATAGATGCTATAACACCAAAAATTAGAACATTTGATGGAGAAAGCAACTTCCAAGCTCTAATGTCCCTTCAATCTTCAATGGTGTTCTAGAGAGTTCTTTAGAGGTTTTTGGGTTTTGATTTTAAAAAGTGATTTCATCTAAGTGTTTTATACTTATAAACCCACTTAAAATACCAAAAATAAGCCTAAGAAACCGTCCAACTATTTTATGAAGGTTAGGTGAAAAGCCCATAATTCCCTTAAGTTGGCAGAGACCTTGTAGAAAACTGCAAGTCTCAAACGACGGCCACCACTGACGCCCAATAGACCCACCTACGGACCGTCCTATTTGTCCGTGGTTTGAATCAAAATTGTCCAAATGGGATAACAAGCCCCCAGACTAAGTTTCAAGCTACGCCCCAAAAGACGGGGCAAAGGGTGACCTACTGGACGTCGATTGCCCCTCGTCGGTTGGGCTTGTTTTGACAGCTTTTGGCTAGAAGTTGGTTCCTCCTCAAGGACCCTTTGGTTTGTCCTTGGTGTTTTATTTCCTGGAAGTTTTCAACCCAATTATAGTCGTACACATGTTAATGACCTCTCACATCAATTTCATCCAAAACGAATATGTAAGACTTTACGAAACACACTAATACACATAAGCATGTTTGTGAACGTTCTAGGACGTTTGACCTCAAAACTTAACAAAAATTTAGACACTTCCTCCTAACAACATTTTAACCATTTTAGGAATTTAAAACCTTATGACACAAGTGTTAGGATCTAGTTCTACCTAAGTCATTTCAGAGGTGTTACACCTTCAATGGCGGTTTGGGTAGAGAGAGAATTTAGAAAGACCTGAGAGCAATTGGATTTTCAATTGGGGATTTGTTTTGGATTGGTAAAAGTGGGACAATACTGGATTAAAATAAATACATACACATCCCTAAAATACCCAAAAAACCACTCACGTAGTTGGACCTTATAACCAAGTCAAATCACTTTAATTTTTAAAATTATTATCGTGGAACAAGATCGCATCATGGAGGTGTTCCCTCAAGTTTTCTGGAAATAAATTTTTGAACACTAGAGTCTGTGATATGTTCGCGAAGTGGACCCACCATTTGGTCATTGGTGGATCTAGTCCGCGACGCGGACATGCTCTCTCCAAGCACAATGCTCGCTGTCTTGGGCAGCTCGATGGCCAAATATTTGGGTCCTCGAGTTGGAGGGTCACACCTCGACGTTTTGATCCTAAAGCATTTATTTTACCTATTTAAATTTTTTTTACAATTTTTATCCTTCATAAGACACACCTAAATCTTCAAAAAACCAAAGGAAACCTACAAATTCAATTTCACTAGTTTTCGAATGCCAATGCCGTTTCTTCACGTTTAGCCTCTAATACTTCCAAATCAAGTTAATTACATTAGTTTAGGTCTTCAAAAACCATTTTGACATTTATTCATTATGTGAGGATCTAGCCTAGGTCATTGGATTTTCTGAGGTATAATAGTGATCATGATAAAGAGATGAACCGTGTTGATTATCCTTGGTCATTGTGATCGCGAGGATTAATTATTTGATAGGCCGCGACCACGAGCCTTTTACATGTTATCGCGATGAGAAGATTGGTATGGTCTGTTAAGTAAATAATAGATGCGATCAACATTAACTTCATATACTTATGTGGCGACTTCTCCCTTGTTTAAACTTAAAATTGAGTGATTCTACGGGAAATGTCAGGGAGGTTTTATTAAGGCAAATTTTTTTGTTAAGTGGATGAATTATCTCTTTTATTGTTTTTCATTAGTGAAATTTTGCATGTTGGTTGTTTGGGCTATTTCGAGCCCCAAATTGAATTCCATTTTGGAAGAAAATTTTGGAACGTAATTAAAACCTTTTGATTAGTAAAGTACGAAATTTACAATGCGGGTTCCATATTTCCTTTAACGAATCCAATTCGGTCCCATCTCTATTTGATGTGAATTTTATGTCTAAACGACCGTATTGATAGTGTAATTCTATTTTTGATAGTTTGTCAGCATTTGGATGCTGTTCAAAACGGAAAAGCTCTAAAGTTGTAATTTGGAGTGCATGTAGTTAGCTTTAGGGTAGTCTACGACTTGCCATCCCTTATATTGTGCTTGATTATGTGAAAGAATATTGATATGAGGACCTAAAGTGTAACCTTGGCGTAACATGAAATATAGGACCTCGAGAGTCCTTTCACAAGCCACTTAGCATACATCATACAAGATAGTAGAAATAAAGAAGTAAAATTGGTAGTGTTTTATTTTATAATAAAAGAGTTTTGACAAAGTGGAAGTCTAACATAAGTCTTAGTAAGTCATGTATTACATCATAAGGAAAGTGACTGGGACATAAACCATGCATCACATACAAGTTTGAAGCTAAAGACATGAACAAGTAAATGTATCTATGTCGTCGGAACATGAGGACTTACCAAATTATTGAAAACCTAAGAAATAAACTAGCCATGAGTGAGAGGTGGGAGCATCGGTCTCTACATTAATGAATAATGTATGCACAAATATGTAGTATATATTACTTTGCTAAGGTGGATCTACTAGATAGGTCATTTAAGACAATCCTACCGAGGCACGTAGTTGGGGACTAAAGGTTGCTACTAGAGACTACCCTATTAAAGCCTCCAACTCAAAGTCCCATCGGTTCTAAGTCTAAATCCGAACATAATGGATTAAATTAAAATATCATTAAAGCATAGGAAAGGCAATGATCAATACCAATCCACATAACTAAAATTGAAACACAGAATAGCTCCTAATAACACAATTTAAGCATAGGTAAGAAAACCTCTCACCAATATAGATACACACGTGAAAAGTACCTTTAACAATCACGATCATATTCTTATGTGAGAAAACATTTCACAACAACATTGATACTTTCATTTAAAATCACGCTATCATCATTAACATTATTTTCATAAGACATGCACAATTCTTCCGAAATTCATTATTCATGGGTTCATAGGTTCATAATTGTAAATCATAAATTAGGCGTGGGTCAACATAATTTAATGAAATATCACATATTAACATTGAACCATGCATTATTCAATAACAACAAATCATAATTGAGTGAAACCCATTAAAGAACCCTAATTTGATTGATTAACTCTCAGAGTAAGAAGTTGGGAACTTTGGGGACCCATTGAGGAATTGAATTCATAGGCGAATACTCACGTACCGTGATACTTAAATCCCAATATTAATTGTGAATTTATAGATTGAATAGAACCCTAACTCTTATACTTCTTTCTTAGGTTGAGAGGAAATTTCGGAGTGCATTTTGTTAGGTCTTGGGGAATTAGGAGAATGGGTTTGAAATGGTTAGTTTTATGACTTAAAAGCTTTATAAAGAGCTTAGGGTAGAATAAAACACAACATAGTATTGGTTTAAAACTATTTGGGAAAAGACACAAAAGTCCCTTAAAGAAATACCAAACTCGATCTACAGTCCGTACTAGTCAACCATAGACCAAGTACTGGGACAATGAATTTTGTTTTTATGGAAACAGTCTATAGCTCGTAGGTCTTTCTACAGTCCTAGAAACCAAACATAGAATCCAACTTGACCCCTTACAATTTTACTAAGTCATGGACCTATCTAAGAGACCCATCCACAACTCGTACAGACTAACAAATCATCCTGGAAAATCCGTATAAAGGGGTACTGAGACTTGGCTTTGAAAATTATTTCCCCCTTTTCTACGAGACTGGTCTACAATCTTTAGAAACTCCTATGGATCGTAGATTGTTCTTGTACACTTGAACCTTGTGCTGCAATTTAATGTAGTTCTTTTATTTTGGGATCCTCAGGTGATACATTATCTCCCCTTTGGGAACATTCATCTTCGATGGCACTCAAGATAGAATAAAAAATAGTATGGGAGAAACTAACAACCCTACATGAATGCAACTTTATCGAAATGCACATAATCAAGGAGGGATATCAACTCCAAGCTAAAACATATTAGAAACACCATTTCATATGGAATACGTGCAAATAATGCGCAATTTCACATAATTATGAATCAATCAATCAAGCTATTTAAATCATAAAAAATTAAATTTTCATGAGCATGCATGCATAAGGAAACATGAGAATTACTAAAACACATGAATCCAAAAAAATGAACCATCAGGAGCTTAATACATCAAGATAGATTAGGATTGGAGGGAAAGAGACAGGGATAGGGGGACATCATATCGACCCCGACCTCCCAAATAGCATCCTCAACCCTTTGATTTTTCCACAATACTTTTATGGATGGAAGTTCTTTATTCCTCATATTTTTAACTTGTCAGTCCAAAATCTCAATTGAAATTTCTTCATAAGAGAACTCTTCTTTATACCAAGAATCTCCAATGGTAGAATAGATGTCGGATCACCAACACATTTCTTCAACAAAGAGACATTCAAACTTGGATGCACCAATGCTAAGTCATTAGGGAAAACAAGTTCATAAGCAACTTTACCAATACGTCTCAAAATATTATATGGGCCCATATAATGTGAACTAGTATTTCCTTTCTTCCCAAATCTTATCACACCCTTCATGGGTGAAATTATAAAGTTGACTCAATCATCCACATCAAACTCAAGGTCTCTTCTCTAAAATCAGCGTAGGACTTATGTCAACTTTGAGTCATTTTCAACCTTATTGAAATAAGCAATTGTTTATCCTTAGCCTCATGTAAAACTCTAGACCTAACAAATTGACATCATGATATACCGTGGTTTCACGGTATTTTTAATGTTTTTTCCTTAAGTTTAGTAGGTCCAAAAGCCTTTTTGTACTAATTTTTATGTAAGTTTCTCTTTATTTGTAGGAAATCTGTCTAAAAGATGAATGCGGAGGTTTTTGAGCAAGAAATACATAAAAGTAACACCTACGGAGCTTATGACGGTTTGTCATGCCTGTGACGGTCGTAGGTCGCATCGGAGTGCATGTGCTGAAGGAAGATGGGGAATTCCGACCAAGTGTGGGGTTACGGAGTGCGTGATGGACCGTCATAGCCATGACGGTCCGTCCTGCTGGTTCGTCATGAAGATCAGAGAATTAGTCCCAGTACCCCACTTCCAAGAGTTCAAGTGTTATTAAACGGAGACCCTCGACGGACCGTTGTGCCTGTGCAGATCTGTCATACATGCCGTCAAGGGTAATGAAGAGGGCAGAAGAAGAAATTGCACAAGTATGGGACGACGGAGTCCATGACGGTCAGTCGTGACCACAATGATCCGTCGCGAGGTCCGTCGACCCAGCCGCGTTTTGACATATTTCCAGCAAATAAAGTCCTTATACAATTAGGTTTTTATTTTTTATAAATAGATCAGAAAACCTCATTTTTGGAGCTATACCCTGGATTATTTTTAGACTCTTTGTTAGACTCTTGATTTTTGAGCTTCTTTTGTGGATTAGACTTGAGGATTATTGTTACACTTTTGGAGAATCTTTGTTCTTCAATTAATTTCAGTAATTGATTGTTGGTGATTTTTGTTGATTAATCAAGCGAACTTTCGGATTTTACTCTTTCTCATTGAAGTAAGTGCATGAATTCTTATATAATATATTTGAATGTTGTGATTAAGAATATGGGTAACTAAACTCCATAACTAGGGCTATGGGAACCATAGGCGATTAATGAGGTAAAACCTAACTAAAATGACAATTCTAGAATAGTGTCTTGCATGTATTGATAATTCTTTCGCTTAGAAGTCTTTTTAACGGATGGACAACGTTAAAACTCGCCTTAATGCTACTTGCCGGACAAAGGAGGTAGATATTAGGAAAAGAATTGTCAACATAGATTTACTGTATACTATCTAATAGGCTAGTATTGATTGGTACGAGGTAATAACTTAGTCAAATATCCAATATGATGCTTAATATGAGGTAAAGATAAGGGTTAGTATAGCAACACACGTAGCCGGACCAAGGTGCGGAGTGAAATTTTCTAGATGCCGCACCAAGGATTTAGAAATACATAACTTATCACTTTGCATGCAAGATACTTGGAAGGAATTGTTATAGTTAGAATTATCAAGTTATGAACGTGTGGGGAACACGTAAACCCTAGTTACTTTTATTAATTGATTAAACTCCAACATTTGAAGATGTTCGTTGTCTCTTTCAATTTCGCTAGTTATTTTCATTTATTTAGATAGAAAACCTCCCATTTATCATTTTTGCTTTCCAAGGAAGTAATTGACTGAACAATAGTAATAATAGATTGAAGTTAAGTCTAAACTATTTTCCTCATGGGACCGATCCCAACCTCATTAGTTGGGTTATTTACTTGACACGACCACTTTACTTATTATTTAAGAAGTAAGTTTGAGCGTATTACATCACTACCTTAAGCCAACCTATAGGAGATCTACACATCCTACCATAAGGATCCTCAAATGCAGCCATACCAATTCTTGAATGAGTAAGTATTATAAGCAAACTCAATCAAAGGAAAATGATCATCCCAATTACCCTTGAAGCCAACGACACAAGCTCTCAACATACCTTCCAAAGTTTGGATAGTATGCTTCACTTTACCGTTGGTTTGAGTATGAACTAGGAAGTCAGATACTGAGAGAAACACCTTCACAGTGCAATCCACTCACAACCAAGCCACAGATGAGATCCGTGAAGAGATGGCACAGATGAGAACTGAGCTTGGGTTGGTATTAAAACATACCGCTGGGGGTGCAGAAAAGATAAATGCAGTCAACTACTTGTCTAAACCACCACCACCTAATGATAAATGCCATTATGCAGAGGATTCCTATGCAGTAAATGAGTAGACGGGGGGTTTCCGACTGAGTGCCCAAGGCTCAAATCAGGATAATTGGCGCCAAGGTCAAGGGAGCCAAGGTCGGATCTATGGAAACTATAACCGTGAGGGTCATTATGTCCGAGATGAAAACTACAACCGCGACAACAACTTCAACTGGGGTAACTACAGTAACAGTAATGATAGGAATGGGCCCTATGTCCATCCTCAAAATCGTGAAGTTACTCCTAGGGATGGTGGAGATAGTATGGCGCGAGTTGAGGATATGTTGAACAAAGTGATGAGGAGGTTCGATGCTAGTGATGAGCACATTGAAGAGTTAAGGGGTGATTTAGCAGATATTGGGCAAAAAGTCGATACACATGCAATATCGATTAAGCAGATCGAGTTGCAAATGGCCCAATTATCTGCGACTGTGAACACACAGCAACCGGGCACTCCTCCTAGCAACACTGTGCAAAATCCAAAAATGATGCACACTGTATGGCAATCACTAATCAGGGTCGTAAGCAAACCATTGACCCACCTATGCCTTCTAATTAGGAAAAGGTGAGAAAGGATTATGATAAGGTGGTAGAGGGTAGAGGTGAAGCAGAAGATAGCACTGGAAAAGATGCAGAAGTCCCTATAAAGGTAATTACCATGCCTAGACCACCACCACCCTTTCCTCAAAGATTAGTGAAAAAGATCGAGGATGGTAAATATCGTCGTTTTATCACAATGTTGGGGTAGCTTTCTATCAATGTCCCTTTTGTAGAAGCTCTAGAACAAATGCCCGGTTATGCCAAGTTTATGAAAGATCTGGTTACAAAGAAAAGATTGATCACTTTCGAGGATGATAATAGAATGCAGCATTGTAGTGCTATTGCTACAAGATCTCTTGTACAAAAGAAAGAAGATCCGGGTGCGTTCACTATTCCTTATACAGTCGGGTCATTACATTTTTCGAAAGCATTACGTGATCTGGGGGCAAGCATAAATCTCATGCCCCTCTCAATTTACAAGAAGTTGGGTTTGGGTGACACAAAGCACACTGCAATGCGACTATTGATGGCTGATCGAAAAGTGAAAAGGCATATAGGGATACTCCACGATGTGCTAGTAAAAGTGGAGTCGTTCATATTTCCGATAGATTTTGTTATTCTTAATTGTAAAGTCGATTTTGAAGTGTCTATTATTCTTGGGAGGCCATTCCATAATACGGGTAGAGCCTTAGTTGATATGGAAATGGGACAGATGCAATTCCGGTTGAACAATGAAGAAGCGACCATCAACATTTGTAGGTCCATGAAGCAGAGTGGTGAGCTCCAATCGGTATCTGCTATATCCTACAACGAAAAGATAAAAAAAAAGAAAAATGACCTAAAAAGTGAAAAATAAGTTATGGTTGGGATTTGGTGATTTTAGACAGTTCAAGATTGCGTTCGCTTCCGGGCAAGCTCAAGTCCAAACGGACTGGCCTTTCTTGATTACTCAAGTATTCCCTCATGGAGCAGTTGAGTTAAAAACCAAGGAGGGAGTGAGGTTTAAGGTGAATGGAGAACGTATAAAACTCTATTTTGGGTATACTGCATCGGTGAATGAAATGATAGAGGCATACCATCTTGATGAAGGCTGAGTAATCAAGTGTCCTTAGTCGTGCTGCGACGTTAAATTAGGCGCTTGTTGGGAGGCAACCCAATACTTATAGTTTTTTTTAGTAATGGTAGCATTTTCTACTAATGGGTTTAAAATTTACAGGCACATCACCAGGAAATTCTGCAGAAAATTAACTCTGCAACAGTCACCAACGGACACATGCGATGGACCGTCGTTCCCACGACAGTCCATCCTGCACAACCGTTCTGGTTGTCAAAGACCCTATTCCTAAGGGTCTCTCACTTTTTCTAAGTGTCCTCCAACAGACATCTACGATTGACCGTCATACTCTCAACGGTCCGTCTTGTATAACCGTTATGACGGTCAGAGACCCCTCTCCTAAGGGTCTCCATACTTTTTCCAAGGATCCTCTGACGGACACCTACAACGGATCTTCATACCCTCGACGGTTCCTCCTACATAACCTTCATGACGGTTAGAGACCCCTCTCCTAAGGGTACCCATTCATTTCTTAAGTGTCCCACGACGGACATCGACGATGGACTGTCATAATCACAACGGTCCGTGTTGATCGTCGGCGCTTTGCGCCCCAGGTTTTCTTTACCTACCACTCTTGTATTTCATTTTTTTTATGCATTGGGGACAATTGCATGTCTTTTTGTTGGGGGTGGGGTAAATGGAAAGTGAGTGCTAGGGTGAAGTCTGAGTAGCCCAATTCACTATCCTCTTTTGGGGCTTTCTTGCCTATGTTCTTTTTTCCCCAAGAGACTGATTATTTTTTCTGTTGAACCGGCATGTCTATATCTTGTGTACATAGTTTAATTCTGAAGCATGATGGCTAAAATGATATCCTGATAAAATGGAAAATGATGCATGACTAGGCATAGTAATTGATAAATGTGTGGCTCTAAGCATGACATAGAGGTACACCACTGCATGACCCTAAGTCTAAAATTCGAACTAGGTGTCTAATAATATCGTAGAGTAATGAGATGTCAAGTGAGTGTGAGGAAGATTTGAATAGTCCACTATTTGTACTAAGCTAGAACTTGTCTGGTTAGTCCTACTAAAAGTAAGCTATAATAGACAATTAGGAAAGGATCATAGGCCCTTATTCAATATAGCCCATTTTTAGCCTAAATAAAATAAAACCAAATGAAATTTATCCTTCTTTGATCCCAATGATTTGAGCTTAAACTAGACCTTTCTTTTTCACCCCAACTGATCTTTTCTGAGAATAATGTGTTGGCCCTGGTCCCTCATTGGACATGTACACCTCAGCTTATGCCAAAAGCATAAGTTGAGGGTGGCTAATGCAGTAAACAACCCTTTTTATGGACCTGACCCAACTTTGGGTATTGTGTACTTTGACTCATTGCAATGCCATGAGTTGAGGGTGGCTATTATAAGGAATGCTCTGGAAAGTGGGGTTGAAAAAACAAAGAGAGAGAAAGAACAAAAGTAAAGTGACTCAAGAATTAGTTGATAGAAAAGTAAAATATATATATATATATATAAGAAATACAAGCAAGAAAAGAAGAGAGTCACTTACACAAATGAAGAAAGAAGTGAAAATAGCAAGGTAAAACAATATGAGAAACTGGTCAAAACAAAATGATAGAAAATGGTATGTTTAGCCGACATGTCAAGGAGGGAAAAAAGTCACTAAAGTATACCTAAATATACTCTACCTTACCCTGAGCCTGTGTTACAAGCTAATAAAGTCCTACCATGATCCTAAGAGTTGTATAGAGAACTTAAAGCAGTGAAAATAAGGGCAAGCTTATGGCAATATGTATGAATGAGTGTGAATTTGTTCTGAGAGTGAGTGTTGAAAAGTAATCCTTATACTCAAACTGAAATCATTGTGTGAAAAATGAGGATGTTGTTTTGAAGTGAGGACACTAGTTGCAATACCGGAAATATTAGCACCTCGGTGAGAAATTGAAGAGGATAGGTGTTAGTGCATGGTGAGTCTGTGTCATGGTCTTATTCCACATAATTAAAGCCTAATAGTGATAACATGCATAAATATGATGATATTGAAGAGGATAGGTGTTAGTGCATGGTGAGTCTGTGTCATAGTCTGATTCCACATAATTCAAGCCTAATAGTGATAGCATGCATAAATATGATGAGATTGATCGGGATTGATATCAAAATGATAGCGAAGGTTAAAACATGGATACTATTGTACAAAGATTTTGCATTAAGTCATAGTGTGTCGCTTGAGGACAAACAACGAATTTAAATTGAGGGTCTTGACATACCCTTTTTTTCACGATATATTTAATGCTTTTTCCTTAAGTTTAGTTGGTCCAAAAGCCTTTTTGTACTAATTTTTATGTAAGTTTCTCTTTATTTGCAGGAAATGTGTCTAAAATATGAATGCGGAGGTTTTTGAGCAAGAAGTACAGAAAAGTAACACCAACGGAGCTTATGAAGGTTCGTCGTGCCCGTGACGGTCCGTAGGTGGCATCGGAGTGCAGCTGCTGAAGGAAGATGGGGAATTCTGACCAAGTGTGGGGTTACGGAGACCCTCGACGGCCTGTTGTGCCTGTGATGATCCGTCATACCTGCCGTCGAGGTTAATGAAGAGAGAAGAAGAATAAATTGCACAATTATGGGACGACGGAGTCCATGACGGTCAGTCGTGACCACAACGATCCGTCGCGAGGTCCGTCGACCCAGCCGTGTTTTGACAGATTTCCAGCAAATAAAGTCCTTATATAATTAGTTTTTTATTTTTTATAAATAGTTCGAAAAACCTCGTTTTTGGAGTTAGACCCTAGATTATTTTTAGACTCTTTGTTAGACTCTTGATTTTTGAGTTTCTATTGTGGATTAGACTTGAGGATTATTGTTACACTTTTGGAAAATCTTTGTTCTTCAATTAATTTCAGTAATTGATTGTTGGTAATTTTTGTTGATTAATCAAGCGAACTTTCGAAATTTTACTCTTTCTCATTGAAGTAAGTGCATGAATTCTTATATCATATATTTGAATAATGTGATTATGACTATGGGTAAATAAACTACATAACTAGGGTTGTGGGAACCATAGGCGAATAATGAGGTAAAACATAACTAAAATAACAATTCTAGAATAGTGTCTTGCATGTATTGATAATTCTTTCGCTTAGAAGTCTTTTTAACGGATGACCAACATTACAACTCGCATTAATGCTACTTGCCGGACAAAGGAGGTAGATAATAGGAAAAGAATTATCAACATAGATTTAGTGTATACTATCTAATAGGCTAGATTGATTGGTACGAGGTAATAACTTAGTCAAATATCCAATATGATGCTTAATATGAGGTAAAGATAAGGGTTAGTATAGCAACACACGTAGCCGGACCAAGGTGCGGAGTGAAATTTAGTAGATGCCGGACCAAGGATTTAGAAATACATAACTTATCACTTTGCATGAAATATACTAGGAAATAATTGTTATAGTTAGAATTATCAAGTTATGAACCTGTGGGGAACACGTAAACCCCAGTTACTTTTATTAATTGACTAAACTCAAACATTTGAAGATGTTAGTTGTCTCCTTCAATTTCGCTACTTATTTTCATTTATTTAGAAATAGAAAACCCCCTTTTTATCATTTTTTCTTTCCAAGGAAGTAATTGATTGAACAATAGTAATAATAGATTGAAGTTAAGTCTAAACTATTTTCCTCGTGGGAACGATCCCAACCTCATTAGTTGGGTTATTTACTTGACACGACCGCTTTACTTATTATTTGAGAAGTAAGTTTGAGCGTATCACATCACTAACCTTAAGCCAACCTATAGGAGATCTACACATCCTACCATAAGGATCCTTAAATGCAGCCATACCAATTCTTGAATGAGGTAGTATTATAAGCAAACTCAATCAAAGGAAAATGATCATCCCAATTACCCTTGAAGCCAACGACACAAGCTCTCAACATACCTTCCAAAGTTTTTACAGTATGCTTTACTTTACCGTTGGTCTGAGTATGTAAGGTCGTACTAAGCTTGACACGTGTACCAACTTCTTTTTGGAAGGATTTCTAAAATTGAGAAGATAATTGGGTACCACGATCGGAGATAATGGATAGGATCACTCCATGCAACCTAACTATCTCCCTTATATACAACTTAACATAATCTTCCTCAGAATAAAAAACCTTGACGGGACTGAAATGAGCTACTTTGTCATGCAGTCTACAATAACCCAAATTGACTCATGTTGTCGCCAAGTGCGAGGTAAACCAACAATAAAGTCCATATTCAAATCTTTTGAATTCTAAGTAGGAATACAAATATCTTGGGACAAACCTCTCGGCTTTTGGTGCTCAACTTAGGATATTTATCCAGAAATTCACAATATCCTTCTTCATCTTGTTCCACCAATAGACCTCCCGCAAGTTACGATACATCTTGTTGGCTCATGGGTGAATAAAATATTGAGAACTATCGGATTTTGATAAAATTTTCTGCCTCAAATCATCAACATTTGGGAACACAAAAATGACCTTGATATCGCAGCACATCATCTCCCCCTTGTGAGAAAGACTCAGTAGACTTTTTAAGCACCGCATTCTTCAATTCAACCAAAATTGGATCAAGACTTTGCTTAGCTTTCACGTCCGACACAAAATATGATTCGGAACCATTATGAATAACAACAACAACTTCATTAAAATAAACAAACCAAGGACCCAATCGATCCAACATATGAACACCACAAACAAACTCATTCTTATTTCCCTCAACATGAGCAACACTACCCATTTCTAGTCCACTAAAAGCATATGCCACCATATTTGCCTTACCAGGCTGATAGAGGACACTCATGTCATAATCCTTTAGCAACTCAAGCCACCTTCTATGGCAAAGATTTATATATTTTTTCTTGAAAACATGTCATAAACTTGTGTCGGTTAAAAAAACATGCACATTATACAAATAATGACTCTAAAATTTTAAGGCATAAGCAACCGCCGCTAGTTCCATATCATGGGTAGGATAATTCTTTTCGTGAATATTTATTTGCCTTGAAGCTTAAACAATAAATTTCTTAATTTTCATAATAACACACCCTATTCCAATCCTTGAATAATAAAAATAAATAATAAACCTATTGAATTTTTTCAGAAAAGTCAAAATAGGAGCCGAAGTGACTTTATCCTTCATAGGGTGTGCATTTGGTTTTTCTGTTCGGGTACATACTATTTTTTTGGGGGTTTTGTTTCTTGGTTTTGAAGAAGTTTAACTCAATTCGAACTAAAATTTGATTGATTTGGTTTGATTTTTCGGTTTAATCCAAATAGTGCACACACCTTGGAAATTCTTCTCACACATTTCCAACCATAATACCTTTACTTTATTTTGGGTCAATTCATTCAATGGAGAGGCAATTGAAGAAAACCCTTCCATAAACCTTCTATAATAACCTGTCAAACCCAAAAAGTTTTGAATATCCGAAGGAGATAGAGGTTTAGGGCAACTCTTGACCTCTTCCGTCTTCTTAGAATCTACTGGAATACCCTTCATGGAAACAATGTGACCAAAAAAAGCCATGTATCTCAAAAAAACTCGCATTTACTAACTTTTATAAATAATTGTTAGTCCTTGAGGACTTGTAACACAAGCCTCAAATGATCACCATGCCCATCTTCACTCCTTGAGTAAATCAAGATGTCATCAATAAACACAATCACAAACATATCAAGGTACTACGTAAAGAGCTAAATCATCATGTCTCGGAAGAGATGTAGCATTACGAGCTATTCGTCGCAGTGGTATACTATTAACTTTCGTACGAGATGTAACTCCGATGCCACATAATGGCTTTCCAAAAATTCCATAAGAATATTAGCCAAACCAAACGATATCACCAAAAACTCATAATGACCACGCCAAAGTTCAAAAATCCATCTTTTAAATATTATCTTCCTTCACCCTCAATTGGTGATAAACCGTCCAAAATTCAATCTGAGAGAAGTAACTCGCATCTTAGAGATGATAAAACATATCATTTAATAGGTGTAACGACCTGTTCAGTCGTTTGGATAAAAAAATTTTATTTTGGGAAAAACTGGCTGAATACGACGGACACCACGACGGACCGTCGTGGGCACGACGGACCGTCGAGGGTGTCCCGTTCCCAAATACTTGGAATTATGAATTTGAGTGTTGAAAACTGAGTCTCTGAACTCTGTGACG
>CM064963.1:41218145-41337705 GCA_032847665.1 Solanum chilense
CATTACTAAGAACTCGTAATGCCCATACCTGGTCCGAAAAGCAGTCTTGGGCATATCCGTTTCCCGTATTTTCAATTGATGATAACCAGATCTCAAATCGATTTTTGAGAAGGTACAAGCACCTTGTAACTAATCGAACAAATCATCAATGCGGGGAAGAGTATACTTGTTCTTAACAGTTACCTTATTCAGTTGTCTGTAGTCTATGCACATCCGAAAACTCCCATCCTTCTTCTTCACAAACAAAACAGGAGCACCCCAAGGAGATGCACTTGGTCTAATAAAGCCTTTGCTTAACAACTCTTGAAGTTGGGCCTTTAACTCTCTTAAATCCGTGGGAGCCATTCTATAAGGGGGTATGGAAATGGGGCGAGTACCCGGTTCAAGATCAATGCAAAAGTCAATATCCCTATCCAGTGGCATACCAGGAAGATCTGCAGGGAACACATCCAGAAACTCACGGACTATCGAAACCGACTCAATTGAAGGTACTTGGGTAGTGTCATCCCTGAGATGTGCCAACAAAGCTAAACACCCTTTACTAACCATTCTCTTAGCACGAAGAAAGGAGATGATACGAACCGGAGTGGAAGTGTAGTCGCCCTCCCACACTAATGGATCTGTCCCAGGCTTGGCTAACGTCACAGTCTTAGCATTACAATCCAAGATTGCAAAATTTGGAGAAAGCCAAGTCATACCCAGAATTACATCGAAGTCAACCATTTCTAGTATAACCAAGTCTACATAAGTATTGCTCCCCACAAAAGTCACCAAACAAGACCTATATACCCTTTCAACTATCACAGACTCACCCACCGGAGTAGAAACACGAATAGGCATGTCAAGCAATTCACAATGTAAATTAAGACCAGTAGCAAATGAGGAAGATACATATGAAAATGTGGAGCCAGGGTCAAATAATACAGAAGCCATGCAATCACAAACCAAAATATTACCTGTGATAACCGCATCAGATGTCTCCTCTTCAGACCGCCCGGGGAAAGCGTAATAATGGGCCCTATCACCTGTCTTCCTGTTGCCCCTACCATGTTGTGCTGTAGTGGCTCTAGTTTGCCCGTCACCCCGGCCGTTTTGGTGACCACCATTACCTCGACCACCACGTCCTCCAGAATGACGGCCTCTTCCATGACCACCTCTACCTCTGACTATGGGAGGTCTGTAACTCTGTTTTGGACAATACCTCTTAATGTGTCCAGTCTCCCCACATCCATAACACTCTCTGGATTCAAGCATCGGTCTCTGTGAGAATGACGAAGTCTGGGAATAACCTCCAAACTCAGCGAAGTGTTGACCGGTCTAAGGTGGACCCACAACTACAGTCTGTAGTGAAGACTGAATGGGTCGAGCTGGATAACCTCCTCAACCCTGCCCTCTGGAGTAAGAACCATTAAACTCACCTCCCTTACGAAACCTTTTTGATGTCGATGCAATGGTTAAGTCATCTGGCTTCACTCCCTCCACCTCTATCACGAAGTCTACAACTTCTTGAAAGTATTTTGCCGTAGCCGCTACCTATAAGGCTGAAATCCGTAATTCTGACCTCAACCCCTTCACAAAACGGCGAATCCGCTCTTGTGGACTGAAACAAAGTTGGGTGGCATACCTGGATAATGCACGAAACTTAGCCTCATATGCAGTAACCGATATCCTACCTTGCTCTAGGCTCAAGAACTCATCTCTCCTCCTATCCCTCAAAGTCCGGGGGATATACTTCTCCATATACAAGCTAGAGAATGACGCCCAAGTCATAGGTGGTTCCTGTGCGGGTTGACACTCAACATGTGACTGCCACCACATTTTGGCATTTCCCTGAAATTTATGGGTTACAAACTCAACGCCAAACCGTTCCACTATGCCCATTTTATGTAGTAACTCATGGCAATCAACCAGAAAATCGTAGGCATCCTCAGATTCAGCACCCTTGAAGACTGGAGGTTTCAATTTCAAGAACTTACTGAAAAGTTCATGCTGATCGTTTGTCATTATAGGCCCTGTAGTCAAACGAGGAAACGTGCCTATTTCCCATGAGGCATCCATGCGGGGAGCCTCAGCAGCGGCCTGCCGTACTTCCGGAACCTGAGGTGCCGGTGCAGAAAACACTGGAGGTGTCTGGCCTTGATCAGATAACCCGCTAAGATAAGTAAGAACCTGATTAATCATCTCTGGGGTAGGTTGGGGTGGTAATTCCTCATTCTGCACTTGTTCATTCTCCCCTTCCTCACCCTCTCCTACCACTTTCTCAGTCGGTGGAGGAGTCACCGCCCAGTACTAGTTGGTCTAGGTGCTTGTCCTCTTCCTCTAGAGGACGTCCTCCCGTGACCTCTAGCACGGCCTCTTGCCACTGCTCCTCTCCGAGCTACAGCCCCAGTGGATGGCTCTGACACATCCTGTCTTGCCGCTGTTGGTGTTGGCGCAGTCGTTGCTCTAGTTCTAACCATCTGCGAAATAGAGTGAAGATGGTCAGATACCAATTTGTATCACCTAGATACCAATTGGATCCAAGTAATAGCACGAAAGAAAGAAAGAAAGAATGGAATTTTCCTAAAGTCTTATAGCCTCTTAAAGAAAAGTAAAGGCGTCCCCCTACCGTTCCTTAAGACTCTACTAGACTCGTTCTTGTGTGATGAGACCAACGAACCTAATGCTTTGATACCAAGTTTGTCACGACCCAAAACGAGCCGCGAGTGGCACCCACACTTATCCTACTATGTGAGCGAACCAACCAATCTAAACCCCAACATTTTAACCATAATGAACAAAATACAATGCGGAAGACTTAAAACTCATTAACAAAATCAATTAAATAACTTCTAAAATCCATCAATCATTATCCCCAAAATCTGGAAGTCATCACCACAAGAACATCTATCCTCAAATTACTAATCTAAGAGTATCTAAGAAGCTAAAATAAGTAAAATGCTAGTCCATGCCGGAATTTCAAGGCATCAAGACATGAGGAATAAGATCCAGTCCAAGCTAGAAGCATTAGCTCACCCTGAAATCCGGTGTAATAAAGACTGGATAGAGTTGCGGTTGAGTTGAAGACGACGGTACGTTTGCTGCACTCCACAAATAACAAAGAAAGAAACATACAAGTAGGGGTCAGTACAAAACACAAGTACTGAGTAGGTATCATCGGCCAACTCAAAATAAAAAAACAATATATATCAGATAATATCATAAATCAACTACAATACTCAATATGTAGCAACAACAAGTACTATAATCATTAATAAGTACCGCCAAGTTCACCCATGAAGACTCAAGCCTCAATACCATACTCATTTGGGAATTAGGTTCATTAGATTGAGTATATTAACATATTTCAAGATTCATTATCTTTATTCCTCTCGTGTCGGTACGTGACACTCCGCTCCATATACTATCCTTGTGTCGGAACGTGACACTCCAATCCTCATATACTATCCTGGTGTCGGAACGTGACACCCGATCCATATACTATCCTGGTGTGGGAACGTGACACTCTGATCCTCATATACTATCCTGGTGCCGGAACGTGACGCCCGATCCATATTACTATCCTGGTGTCGGAACGTGACACTCCGATCCTCATATACTATCCTGGTGTCGGAACATGACACCCGATCCTCTATTACTATCCTGGTGTCAGAACGTGACACCCGATCCCCTAATCTCACTACTTTCGTTCATCAAGCCTTCTTTTATACCAAGGCATCATCATTAACAAAGTAGATTAGGGTTTTTCAAGATTTAGGATTCAATAACCTCATCATGCTTATTTTATCACAATTATATAATCACATTCATGCAGGCATACAATTAAGCATATAGAAGGGTTTACAATACTACCCAATACATATCATTCGCTATTAAGAGTTTACTACGAATAACATAAACCATAACCTACCTCCACCGAAGAATTCTTGATAAAGAAATCTACTTTTCCAAAGCTTTGCTTTCCTCTTCGTTCTCTCCTCTTGATCGATCGTTTCTCCCTCTCTCTGTTCTTTCTACTTTTCTTATTCAAACCCTTTTTCTTTTACCCTAATTAACATATAATTAAGTATAAAAGATGACAAAAGTAACCCACTAATTAGCTCAAGGTTATCTCCTTTAACCCCAAGTAATTGAATTATTAATATTAAACCACTAACTTTATAATTATAATCAGGAATAGTCCAAAACGCCCCTTAAAATATTTAACAGAAATCCGACCCAGTCAGGGTTTACGCAGCCTGTGACGGCCCGTCGTGCCTGCGACGGTCCGTCCTGCTGCTTCCGTCAAGGAGTTTAGAGACTAAATTTCACTAAGGGTCTGTGACGGCCCGTCACGCCTGTGACGGTCCGTCCTGCCATTTCGTCACGAAGTTCAGAGAGTCGATTTCAGTACCCAAATTTCATAATTCTAAGTGTTTTGGAACGAGACCTCCTCAACGGTCCGTCGTGCCCATGACGGTCCGTCGTGGGATCCGTCGACTCAGCCAGTTTTTCAAGAAATAAAATCTGCTGCTCAAAACGACTAAACAGGTCGTTACAATAGGTATTTCAATAGTTTTTTCATCCCTCAATGTATTTAATAATTTCCTAAAAGGTTCATTGAATCTCGGTTGTCTCCGTTAAAATAAGTTGCATAATCTCCATGGACACATACTTAGCGAAAAACTGGAGGGTTCTCTAAAACATTCATTGCAGCATATTGTTGTCCAAAATTTAGATTTTTGAATTGTGTGTTCATCTAATTTTGCATTGAAGAAATTTGTGCATTTCAAGGCGTCAACCTATCAATACCTAACACTCGTGAGATCTTTTTTGCCAACTTTCTGGAGCCTCTATCATTCCAATATGGATTTCCATCGAGATCATATTCGACGAAGCAATTAAATCCCCATACGTATTATCCAATTCACATCCTCTTGTAGCTGAATCAAGAAAGATTTTAGTGTTCGGCTAGAGATTACAAATGAAAGTATACACCAACACCTTATTAGCTTGGTAGTAATGCGGGCAACTTATCAGCAAAGACTAGAGTCTTTCACAAGCTTGGTACAAATTCTCTCCTTCATTTTACTGCAACTAAGTATCTTTTTTCAACTTTGTTGTCTTTCCATATGGAAAGAATCTAATAAAAAAAGCTTCTGAGCTTTTATAGTGAGTGAGATTGTCACATTACGAATGATCATCCCAATTAGTTATAGAGTTTGTTGGCTATGATTTAACCACCTTTTTACTACCCCTAGCAAAGAGAAGGGAGACAAAGTAAGTTTCAATTAATATGAAGATACTGCAGCATGTGTAAATATATCATTGATGTCTAGAAAATTTTGGATATTTAGTTAAGGGTCTTCGTGAAGGAGATGTTGAACTATTCATTTATGTCCATTAGTTGCATCATATTCTGCTTGAGCTGAAATCTACCTCATGGTATTGGTTTCTATAAGCTAGAGGTGGCATTTACTGTGAGTGAGATTGCAACAATCATGAATGGTTTATGTGGCCATTCTTACAGGTTCTTCCAATTCAACTTGAGAAACTGGCTTCTTTAACGTTATAGAAATTGCTTAGGCGCTCAGGCAGGGGCTCTATCAATTCTCTGTTTATTTCCAATTTACTGATTGAAATCACCTGCAAAAGTAGCACAACACAAGGAAAAACTTAGAGAAAATACAAAAATGAAGTATTCACTAATTTGAAATACTTATTACACTAAAATCGCAAGCAAGTGTACATGGTCTAACATGTAGTACAGTAATTCTTATGAGCCAAATTGTAAAACCCAAATGCTTTTGACTAGTAAATATTCAATTTTAATTTCAATTGTATTTACGTGCAACTGTGGAAAAAAAATTTAAATAGTGATTGTAACTTAAAGATCGAAATTGAAAAATAAATAAATCTAAGAGACAATGACTTTACTGCAAACTAGGTTTGTAATCAAGATTAAGAAAATTACAGGGCTAAAGTTTTATGTGAATTCATGCAAAGTGTTGCAACCTTAGATTTTGCTTGGTTATCAAGTTATTGACTTACGATGTTAACAATATGGTTATGGTATCCCAAGCCTCTATGCATATACAAAAATATGAGATTAACCTAACCATATTATTGTCACAACCCAAAGTACACCCTGGACGTGACATAACGTATAGAACCTTGAGAGTTCCTACACAAGCCACTAGAAATACATAAAATATAATTAAATAGGAAAACGTAGAATTAAGGTAGAAGTTTCATATAATATAATAGTTTGACATAAAAGCGGAAGTGTAAGAGTAGTCTCAACAAGCCAATCTCATACATAAAAAGAAGTGGTTAGAATGTAACTCATATACCATGTACAATTCCTGAAAACTAAAAACTTAAGAAATCATGATAAACGTGACATTATCCTTGGAAGATGAGGACACACTAAGTCTTCCTATGCACTTAATCAACTAGACACGAGCATGAAGATGACAAGTGTCAGACCCTACATTTATCAAACAACGTAGGAATAAGTATGCATTTGTATATGAAATGCACTTAGTATGGGGAAATGCATGAACCCCGATACATTCATAAGGGGAAACAAAGGAAAACATGATATTCATGACCAAGTTAAAAATCTTGGAAAGCCTTCGAGGAAGTATCATAAATCATGAACATGGTCAATGCATCTTAAAACATAATGAAATCTTCATAAAAACTTTGAAGAAACTTCAGTTCATTTTGTGGGATATTAGTTTCAACCCAAAATAGATCACGAAAGCTATAATAAGGAATTTGATGTAACTCTCATATTAAGAAACGAGTGTTCACTTTCCAAGGTACAACTTTGTATCATTTATTCATATTCTATTTGTCAATCTACTAGCTATATTATTTAAAACACATATGGGGTACATAGTTTGGAACTAGAGGTTTTTACTCGAGACAATTCTATTGAGCCTCCAACTCAAGTCTTTAGGTGCCAAGTCAAAACCCCAACGGAACACATAAATTTGATTTATCAATATATAGCATTAGGATAGCAAATAATTAACATACGAATCCAAATCATAAAGTCATCATAGGGTAGATCCTTGAATCATGAATCATGCATGTGTGAGAAAATGTTTCACCAAATCATGATTTATTAATCTGTGAAGAAATATTTCACAATTTATTTGATGCTTATCTCAAAATCAAACTACATCATAAACATCTTTTAAATCATACATCATGCATAAATTTCATAAAATATAATCATATCTTCATAAATTCATGGTCAAAATTATGAGTAATGCATGAGACTATTACAATCAATTGAAATATATGTAAGTGAATACATGCATAAGAAAATTGAAACTGAAGAATTAACTAAAAATCAAATAGTACCCATGGAGATTGCATGAACCCTAATCAAAACTAGGTGAAAGTGAAGTGGAACTTGGAGCTCTTTTGAGACTCAATGGATGAATGGAATTTATTGGTGAATCCCCATATAACTTGTTAAACAAAGCCCAAAAGAAATGGAGAAAAAATATAATATAATCTTAGAACCCTAGCTTTCTTAGTTGGGTTCGAGAGAAAATTGAAGAGGATGAACTTGGAAGGAAATTGGGGTTTGAGAGAATTAGAGGATTTGGGAAGAATTAAGAGTTGAAATGTAGTTATATGTCTTAGAACTAGGGTAAAATCTATATAGTATAGGTATTAAGTGCATAGGAGAATATCTAAATACCTATAAGAAATAATTATTGGATAGATTCTGCGTTTTGGACCTACGGGCTGTAGAAATTTCTACGACTTGTACTCATCAATCGTACAACTAACTTGCGAAACTTAAAATTCAATCAACTTCCCCGAGACCTTTATATGGTCCGTCATTCCATCTACTCTCTGTAGAACCCAAGCTCAAGTCCAAGATTCCGCTAAGCATGAATAACTTCTACGAGTGCTTCCTATGAACCATCAAACACAATACGATCCGTCAAACCCATCTCATAGATTGAGGTCTTAACTCAAATATCTGAATAACCTCTAAAGGCTTGTCCTACGGTATATCAATCATCCACTGACTTATCTTATTCACTTGTAGGTCATACTTCAAAAACTTGAAATTTCCAAAACTCTACTCTAGGTCTACCATTTCCATTCTACTGCACGTAGGACTTCCAACAGTCCGTAGCTAAGACTCTAGTTCCCAAACCAATGCCAAAAACAAACTTATCCCTTTCTAATCCCCCTTTTAAAATTTTGAGGAGTTAAATTATTGATCAGGGATAATGTCACAACCCGAGAGTACCCCCTAAGTTGTAACATAGCGTACTCGACCACAGAGGGTTCTTATACAAACCCTTAGCATACAATCCTTACGTAAGACATTGAATAATGCGTAGATTAAAAAAAATTTGACAATCAATGTCAAAATCTTTCATATAAGAAAAATAAATTGTCTAGATGTCTTCTCATAAACAATCTAAGTAAAACATAAGAGTCTAAAATAGGGACCATATCCCTTTACAATCGAATGTATCATAATAGAAAGTACATAAGTAGTCTATTACAAAATAGAAATACATAACTGGCATCATGTTTTCCTTGGAACTTGAGGTCAACCAAAGTCTTGGATATTTCAATGTAAGACCTCCTTCTTCACAATACAAATCTACTAGCCCGAACCTACACTTGGTAGAAAAATAAGAGAAATATGGTCTAGTACATTCCACTTGTACTAAGTATGGAAACCATGCAATTAAAACCATTGAAATATGCACAAAGGCACCTTTAGTTGAAACCATGTTATTTCAAGTTAAAAGACATAATGCATATTCAAGTAAGGAATAATCATTCCATACCATAAGGTAATGAGACATTTCATGATCATAAGTAATATTATATATAGTCATAGTTAATATCTTACACAATTGATTTCAATTAACCTAATACAATAAAGAGATCACCAATGACCACCTATCAAGAAGACATAAGTTCAGTCACATTCATACTTGAAACCATAATAGATGAATCACACCTCAATATAATGCCTAAGTTATCATACATATGTCATCATACTTTAAAGACTCACACAAGAACTACTCAAGGAACCCACTTGTGAAATTTATAGGTAAAGTCCCATACCCTTAAATACACTAAGTAGTACCCCTCAAGAACCCCTAGTTAGAGTTCATATTCATATACATAAGTCATAATTGTATATTATTCATATTCATAAAACATAGGGAAATTATCCATAACCGACATAGACCATGTGATCTACATAGAGTCTGATGTTCTACCCCTACACCGAAAAGAGGTGTTTCACTTTCCTAAGATGAAATCAACATACCTAGCTATATTGTGGATCCAATACCTAAGAACTATGATGGCACATAGTTAAGGTATATGGAGATTGCTTCTGAAAACCTTGTACTTCGAACGTGCGAGTTTCCATCTTATGAGACACCCTAATGTGAACCCAACTATAAGCGTGAAGGAACCCATCTCATATCATATCCACTCTATGATAAGAATAATTTCCTTTAAAGTATCATTAAGCCTTTAGTTATGCATTAGTTCATAAAGAATGCTTCAAGGTCTTAACTACTCATATAGTGTATAGCTCAAAGGTTCCAAAGATGAAAACAATCCTTTCATTAATGGAAACAAAGAACATGTGAGAATGTAATTTCACATCATATTCTTATAGTGTTCATGAGAAATGGATTTTCATTGAACGTATCAACAATAACATAATCATATCATAACATTCATATTCATATCACAACATAACATTCATGTCATAGTATAATATTCATGTTCATATAATATCATAGAATACTTGGTCACATCATAGCATGCTTTTTCATAATTAGGGTCTTAGGGAAGACGAAAAAGACTCAACACCACAATTCATAAATGAGGTAAGCACCTCAACCATAGTGGATTAACAAGTCAATATTGAACTAATCAAATTGAATACCTTAATTCATAACCTTCAAGGATTTCTTCAAGATTTAACCCTAAATTCATGATATTCTTCATCATTTAAGGTAAGATAATAATACAATGTTGAATTACATATAAACATACTAGATTCTGATTCTTCATTCATCAATCACATCATACTAGGGGAGATTCATGGGTCTTATGGGGATTTGTTCAGAAATGACAAACATTAATTGAATTCATCCATAAAACTTCATAGATAATAATAATTAATCAATTTATATCAATGGAAACAAGTTTTGAATGAGATCAACGAAATTTAGTGAAAACCTAGAATTTGGGGAACTTTGAAATCCAATTTTGAAAGAGGCTCGGGGGGAAAAGATCCCAAGAGTGAAGAGATTCCATACCTTTATCAATTCCTTGAGAATAGATGGATAAAATTTGAATTCTTGAAGCCCTAGTTGAACCTTGGTCTTCTTCTTCAATAGTGTTCTTAGAGAGAAAATTTTGAGAGTGGCAAGTTGAGTATTGATTTGAGTGTGTGAGTTTAGTTAGAATGACTTAAAGTCTTAGGGTTAAGGTATTACAATTAGTTTTTTAAAGGTAATTAGTTAACTAACAACCCCTCTTAACCCCTAATTAAATAACTAACCTAAACTAAGACCTCTAGAACTAAAACTAAAAAGGAAAACTGGGCAACATCTACTCCTCTTCTCTTAAGGACCATAGGTAGAGTTCAAAGGATTCATTTAGGGGATCCAAGCTCACCAAATCAAAGTCCCCACCTAAGATCATGACTTTCGGTCCGCAGACCAGTAAACTTGCCGTAGATGGGTCGCTCTACATGCTGCTATCTTTTGACAACTTTTTGGGTTCTAGTTTGGGTCCTCCTCAAGGACCCCTAGGGTGGTCCTTGCGGGGTCTTACCCGAAAGTTTTGACCCTAAACATGTAATTCTACATATTTATATCCCTTTTACAAGATTTAGTCCTCATAAGACATTTCAACACCTCATTTCAAGGCCTAACACCACACTACTTGAACTTGCTAGTTTCCCGGTATCATGGTCGTTTTTTGACGTTTATACACTATAACGTTCATAGTAAGTTAGTTACATTATATTAGGTCTAAACACATCATCTTCATCCTTTTTAAATCAGTAGACATTGCATGAGGCTCTAGATTAGAGGATTAGGTTTCCAGGGTATTGCATTATCTCCCACTTGGGAACATTCGTCCCCCAATGTTGACTTAGACACCAAACCAAGTTAGAAACTCAAGACCAACAACCCAACCAGCATACATACCAATATGTACAATAAGCTTCAAATGCACAATTCTTCGCAAGCATTTATTCAAAGGAGAAACTTCACCTCAAAATCAAGGCATATCAAAAGAAATATGAAGGAGTGAGAACTACATCTACCAACTCAATATGCATGCATGCATCATATATCATATTCATAGGAAGAACTACCTTCTACAATCAATGACAAGTTCAAGATCACAATATGGACTAAAAATGTTACTATGTTGAGATCAATTAAGCATATTCAAAAAGTCACCTGATAAATCAAATAAGAAATTATCATATTAATCAAGCAACTCAACAAGAGGGACAAATAATTAATAAGGAACTAAAAATATGCAATACGTGCATCTTCAAAAGGACTTACCCCACATAAATAAAATCTTGGGAAAAAATCATACAATACACATAACTCCCAACTCACTTCAAAATCAAGAGACACTACTTACCCGAAGTTTGAATAAAACTAGGAGGGAAACGATGAGGATAAGAATAATTCATATAGGCCTCGGCCTCCGATTAGCACCCTCAACTAGATAGTTCCTCCATACAACATTAATGTAAGCTACCTCTTTATTCCTCAACCTCTTCACTTGTCTGTCTAAAATCTCAACTGGAATGAAGAGGTTCTCATCAACTCCTAATATTTCTAAAGGAAGAATGGATACTGGATCACCTATGAATTTTTTTATCATTGAAATATGGAATACCGGGTGAACCGGAGTCAACTCATTTGGAGAGTTCAACTAATAGGCAACCATTGCCACAAGCTTTAAGATCTCATATGAGACTACATACTTCTTTCATGGGGAAATCTTTAAGTAGACCCAATCACCTACCTTAAATTCAAGATCCTTTTTTCTATGGTCGAATAGGAAGTTTGTCGACTTTGGCCGTCTTCTACGTATCTCTAATAAGTCAAACTTTCTCAATGACCTCATATACTATTTTATGACCGATAAGAGCAAATTCACCCACTTCAAACCATCCAACAAGAGAACTACATCTCCTCCCATAATGTTCTTCAAATGGAGCCATGGAAATACTTAAGTTGTAGTTATTATTGTAGGCTAACTCTAACAATGGTATATGATCATCCCAATTACCCTTGAAGTCAATGACACATGCCATCAGCATATCCTCTACGGTTTGTATGGTACGTTTTGCTTGACCATTCATTTGGGGATGAAATGCGGCACTAAGTTTCACTTTGGTGCTAAGCCCATTTTTGAAGCTTTCCAAAAGTGAGAAGTGAATTGAGTACCCCTATCCGAGATGATGGCAAGCAAACTCCATGCATCCTTACTATCTCCTTGTATATAAAATGACATAGTCATCCGCCGAATATTAACACTTGACAGGAATAAAGTGGGATAATTTTTTCATTCTATTAGTGATGACCCAAATGGAATCATATTGCCTTTGGGTGCGAGGCAAACCCACAACAATGATGTAATACTCTGGAAGTCAAAGAGCTAATCTTGAGCCTCACATGTTGAACTAAGACTATTCAAACTTTTTAAGACTTAAATTAATGTATATAAATCATTTAGGAAGTCTTATATTTAAAACGTGACGGAATGTTCATGACGTCCAGTGAATTGTGAAATAGAGGTTATTGTGCCTTGGCATTTTTCATGGGTGGTTAAGAGTTGATATTCGATGAAATTTGGTAGGAAGGTGTTAAACATGTATTAGAATATTTTTAGGGTCAAAATGTCCGTGTACGACTCCCCAAGGAAAACCCTAAGGGTCCTTCAGGAGGATCCTCTAGATTAACCAAAACTGCCATTTTGGGCATAGTCCATCGACGAGCCATCGATTGGATGACGCTCCGTCGTTGAACATTTATCCAAATGTATGAGGAAGTTCCAGGAACTAGTCTCTTACACCATCAATGGATGTTTAGGATGGTGGATGCAAGGGATCGTCGACTGACCTACGTACTGTACGTCGTGGTCTCGTAGGTCGGGCCTGATTTTGGTGTGATGATTTAAGTTGAGTCTTTTTAGTTAGTTGGTTGGTCAGTTTGTTAATTAGGGGTAAGTCGGTTCCTAATTGACTATATAAAGACCTAACCTTCATTAATCTAACCCAACACCCTCAATTCCCAAACTCAAATCCTCCACCTTCTCTCTACTTTCTCTCTCCCCAAGAAAACTCCATAGAAGACCAAGGTCAAAGGTCTTAGGTATGCAAGAACGTCACTTTCTTCCATCAATCTTCAAGGATTAACAAGGTATGGAACTCTTCACCTTTGGTACTCCTTCGCCCAAAGGGTTCTTTCAAATTGGTTTCCAAAAGTTTATAAAAATATGGATTTCATTCCTAATCCGAATTGATCTTTCAAATTGTATTGTTCTTTGTTTCTTCCAATTATAATGGATAGATAATTTTATTTATTATTGGTGAATTAGGGTTTTTTTTCATGCTATACCTAGTTCTATAGAAGAGATCGTGAATTAACCTTATTTCCTTGACCCTAGGTTATGAATTGATGTTGAATTGAATAGGGATGATACAATTGACTTAGTTATTGTGTTAATTACTATTATACGATGTTATTAAGTCTATAAATGGATGAATATGGTTGGTTTATGGTAAGACCATGAAAGATTGCTTGCGAAGTTAAATTGGTAAGACCTATGATCTTGAATCCTTACTTCATTTGTGATGGCTAGTACTTGATGATGATGTTTAATTGAAGTATTACTTTTCATTAGACTAGATAGGTGATGGTACGATGAGTGTAATTGAAATGTCTTGATTATATGTATTGTGATATTATGATTAAGGTATGATGGTATAAGGATGATTGTGAATCACTTATGTGCCTTACTATGACATGATGATTATGATAATGTATAAATCTCACATATGAGAGTTGTATTGAAAGGAAGTTCTCACACAATTCCAATTGCAATAATGTTATGAATATACAAGGGGTTAGTCTACTATGGAATATACTAAGTTATTTTGATTATAAAGGCTTAAAGACACTTCAAAAATTGACTTTATCTTAGCATCGAGTGAACTTGACAATGAGATGTGTTAATTCCCCATATGAGGGTGATTCACCAAGTATTCTCATGAGATGAGGGCTACAATTGCTAATGGGCATGTAGATGGTTCAATACATAACTCCTAGTTTTTTAACTATGTTTCCTCCAAACGAATACTAGTTAGTGGATCCACCTAGAATGATATATTCATGTTATGGTACTACCTTGACAAGTAGTCCACCTTCTTTCGCTGTAAGGTTTCATCGCACCAGATTCCACATTTAGCTCATGTGTCCTATGTTGATTGATACAATTGTTCTCAAAAGTAAAATGAAGCAATGAAGTGAACACTAACTAGGGTGACTTAAGGGTTTTGACTTAGTCTAGGTAGGGTTATGGGACTCTACCTATACATTGCACGAGTTGGCCTTGAGGGAAGTCATAGGAGGTTGTTCTTATTCTCTTATAAAGTAAATGATACGTTAATGTTCACTTATATGTAATATCCTATATGATGTTAGTTTCACATATGAAAATATCATTGGTCTATATTGCTAAATATGATGATGAACACTTACGATACCATGTTATATGAAATTGGACATGTCTTATGATCGTTTGTTAGGTTTACTTGGATGAGTGATGTTATGTGACTTCACTTGATCATTGCACTTGTATGCTTGGTAATAGGTTATGACTAATGGTCTTTCATACGTTCTAATGTGATGAACTCTTATACATGCTTTATTGTAGTATGACATTATGTTGAAGTTGTTGTGGTTATAGGATTTAACATGCTACTACACATGTTGACTTATCTTCACTTGATGATGTTGATCTTCTATTCTGTATTGTCTTGTCTTGATGAATATGTGTTCTTTGCTTCATATGTGTACTTGATATTGCATAAAGGCTTTTCAAAGTAAATTAGCATGTTTTAAACAAATGTCCCTTTAAACATGTTTTCAATGATTTATGTGCATACGTTCCATACTTAGTACAAGTGGTGTACTAACCAATATTTCTATGTTTTCTACAATTATGTAGGTTCTGGTCATTGAGTTCCTAGAACACCGACTGAAGAAGACTTGGATTCTTTTTCCAAGTGTTGGTAGGTCCTCATGTTCGGGGATATTACTTATTTCTATTTCGAGCTTTGAAGTTGTATTTTCTTAAAGACATTGTTCTTTACATTATCATTTGGATATTGATATAATCCTATATTGTCATGTTGATATTGTATTGGCTATGTCCAAGATTTGTACTCATCTAGATGGTTCAATATGAGACAAAGTATTAGACTAATTCCTATGTTTTGATTATGTTGTCTAAATGAGAAGCCTATGTGCTTCATATGCAAGGAGTCTATGTAAACTCCACATGTCGTATGAGAGAGGACTATGTAAACCTCACAATATAGATATGTATGAAAAGTTATTAATTTTCCGTACTTTTTAACCTATGAAATGCAATGATGAATGCTAAGAGGCTAGTCTTAGTCCTCTTCGAGGATGTCGACGCCGGTTATGTCTAGGGGGTGTTCCCTGGTCATTACAAACTCTGTATCAAGTCATGTGGTTGAAGTAATCTTAGGATTGATGTCTCATTGAAAAACGTTTACGTAGAGTCTTTTTCATGGTTGTGAAGCGTGGCACATTAATGAATGAGAGTCTATGTGATGCTTAGGAATTCTCTCTAATTGATAATCTTGAAAGTCCTGTCTTGAGTTTGAAACTTCATGTGTTCGTCTTCTTCTTATCCTTTTCTTGTTGATATATTATATGCTTACACGACGTGCAGCCTCAAGAAGAGTGGAGGAATATTTGGATAATCCGGGAGTTCCTCCTTAAGGAAATCAAATCCCTCCACAAGATAACCAAGTGCCTGCTCAAGAAAAATATCCGGTCAATCCTCCATCTATGACAGATGGAGAGTTCAGGTCGGCATTTTTTTATTTGGATCAAGCTATGACTAAAAAATCACAAGCATTATCTACTCATGCTCAAGCCATGGTGGCTCAAGAAAATAGGGATGTTGAACCCTGTGTTCAACACAATGATAGTACCACCGCTTCCCGCTTGAGGGACTTCACTAGGATGAACCCTCCTATATTCTTTGGGTCTAAGGTGAATGAGGACCCCTAAGAATTCAATGATGAGGTCTACAAGATTCTATATGATATGGGTTTGACTTTGAACGAAAATGTTGAGTTAGCTTCCTATCAACTAAAGGAGGTGGCTCAAGTATGGTACACACAATGGAGAGACAATAGGGCCTTGAGAGCGGGTCCTATCACTTGGGAGGTATTTACAAGGGCTTTCCTTGATCTCTTTTTTCATAGGGAGAAAAGGGAGGCCAATGTGGAGATATTCATCAACCTTTGTCAAGGAGGTATGAGTGTGAAAGAGTAATCCTTCAGATTTACAAAATTTTCCATGTATGCTCCTTCCGTAATGTCTAACCAAAGGGATGAGATGAGTCTCTTTGTTACAGGAGTTTTTGAATAGTTTGTTGAAGAGTGTCGTTCAGCGATACTCCATGACAATATGGATATCTATAGGTTGATGGTTCATGCTAAAGAAGTTGAGTAAAATCGAGTTAAGAGGAACAATAGGGAGTATAAGAGCACCAAGTCTTTTGAAGGGGGTACTTCCAAGGGTAGGCTTGAGATTCAAGACAACCGTAGGTTCAAGAAGAGGGTTTCTAACTAAGTTCCTTCCAACATTCCAAATACTAACAAGGATAGTGTGTCCAACCCTAAGACCCAAAATCCTAGAAGTGGAAACTCATCAAGTGATAAACCAACTTGTTCCAAGTGTCGTAAGAAACATAGGGGTGAATGCCAAGTGGGGATGGGAAATTGCTATGGGTGTGAAAAAGAGGGTCACAAGGTTAAGGATTTCCCTAATGTGAGGGGTCAAGATAAGGGAATTGATCAAGCGTAATCAAGTGGTCATATTTCCGAACCTCTAACAAGGAATTGCTTTTATTCTCTCCACTCTAGAGGAGCACCCCCTTGATGTAACCGGCGTCGATGTCCCCATCGAAGACCAAGACTAGACTCTTATCTTACATCATTTCATTCATAGGTTCAAAATGCAAAAAAATTTAAAACTTTTTTTCTATCTATCATGAGGTTTACATAGACCCCTCGCATACATATATATATATATATATATATATATATATATATATATATATATATATATATATATATATATATATATATATATATATATATATATATATATATATATATATATATATATATATATATATGTATGTATGTATTTATATATGTATGTATATATGGATATAGATATAAGATATAACATAGTCTTAAAACCGGATGTCTCATCTCATGACCATTT
This sequence comes from Solanum chilense, assembly GCA_032847665.1. NCBI lineage: Eukaryota > Viridiplantae > Streptophyta > Magnoliopsida > Solanales > Solanaceae > Solanum > Solanum chilense. The sequence goes on from CM064963.1 coordinate 41,235,740, forward strand.
AAGCAAGAGTATAACAATTGGGCATAGACCATACATCAATACAATAAACTCCACTTATACGCTATACAATCTTTAATACTCAAATGAAAGAAATGAACATATTGTATTTAAGACGAATCAATATCCGAAACTAGAAAATGGCATTGTCCTCGAAGTGGTGAGGACCTACCCAACTTGGAAAGTGAGAATTCCAAGTCTTCTTTCAAAATTCATCACAAGACCTTCAATGACCAGAACCTAAAATGTTGGGGAAAAGGGAGAAAATAGGGTTAACATGTCAACTGTACTAAGTATAGGACCATATGCAGACCCACATAAAATCATGCTAAAAAGGAACATTTCATTAAAAAATGCAATCCCTTCGAAAAAACCATGCACATTTCAAGAACCAATACAAATCAACAGTACATATTCTTTAAGTCATGGTCATGTTCGTTATAAGACCAACAATACTAAGTCTAGTCAAGTCAACATGCATATCAACATAATTGAGCACATAGTCAAGACAACTCTTTCATCAAGTCATAGCATCAACGTATAAGGGATCATGACATCATAACCAAGAAAGACTATTACTCATGAACCGTCGTTAAGTCCACTAGTGCAATGACTAAGCAAAGCCCCATAACCTTACTCAATCAAGTAAAACTAACAAGAACCATAACCAATGTCCAATATCACATACTATATCATTTAGACAATTCATCATCATAGCTTAGTAATATAGACAATGGACATATTCATAAGTGAAATCCATGTAATATAGTGTCATCAATATGTAATATCATCATATACATATCATTTACATTTATAAGCATATACATATATAAGAATATCCTTCTAAGACTTCCCTCAAGGCTAACCAGTCAAATGTATGGGTAGAGTCTCATACCCCTACCTAGACTAAGTCAAACATCTCAAGTCATCCTAGTTAGAGTCTACTTTATTACTTCATTTTACTTTTGGCAACATCTTGCCTTAACCGACATACACCACATGTGCCAATGTGGAATTCGGTGTCATGGAACCCTACACCGAAGGAATGTCGACTACTTGCCAAGGTAGTACCAAAATATGAACATAAATTCTACGTGGATCCACTAGCTAGTATTCTTATGGGGGAAACATAGTTCAAGAACTATTAGATATAGTTGGGACCCTCTTTATGCTACATGCATTGTAGTCTCCAATCTCATGAATACAATAATAAACCCACCTTCCTATGTGGGAAGGGACACTACTCACTCTAGTTCTGTCGGTGCTAAGCTAGAGTCTATTTTGAAATGTCTTTACTGCCTTAATGTATGTCATAGGGTCTACCCCTTATATAATCATCATCATCATAGATCAATAAGAATTGCATGAGTATTGCCCTTTAATTACGATTCATACATGTGAGGTTAGCATATTTACATGTCACATCATAATAAGGCACATTGGTAAGTTATCACCATCCTTATAACATTTACATCTTAGCCAACAACTCAGAAACCATAGTTCAAGACATTTCAATTCAAATCATACCAACCTTGTCAATCTTATGTGAGGTATACTTCGATACAACGCTATCACTTAATCATAAGTAATCACAATTGAAGTAAAGAATTGAGATAACAAGACTCACCCAATATCCTTCACAATGCCATCAACAAGGTCTTACAATCAACCTTCTATTTCAACCCAACAATGGGTGTAATATCATGACACAATAGTAACCAACATATGAATGAAGTCAATTGAATCATTTTACAACAATTCATCACTAGTTCATAGCCTAGAATTAGAGACATAGGTCAATTAATAAATAGATAGTATAATTGGATTACAATATATCAAAATCTTCTCATAATTAGCATAATAAAAAAATAATATAGCAACTCACACACTAACCAAGCCAATTGTATAAATACTATACAATTATATTCAAGATCACAATCTAGGGTTAAGGGGAAAAGGTCATCTTTCCTCAACTAGGTCAAATGAATAAGTAGCATAATTGAGTAATAATACATGTAAATGTACTCCTAATAGCCAAAAGTAATTATATACAAAGACAATTCACAAGATCAATTTCGTATTGCAAGAAAACCCACTTGAATTTCATCTTTTTAAAAACAACTTGGAAGAACCCTTTGGGGAAAGAGATCTCAAAGGTGAAAGGAATCACATACCTCACTAATTCATGAAGTTTTATGGAGAAACTTGATCCTTTGAAGACCTATAACACCCCTTTTCTAAGTCTTCAATGGGGTTTCTTTGGGAGAGATAAAGAAGAGAGAAGGAAGAGCAATTTGGGTTTTGGAAATTAAGAGTTGGGTTTAGTCTAATTAGATTTGAGTCCTTATATAGGTTATTAACTAACTTAGTTAGACCTTCCTTAAACCCTAAATAATTAAATGAACACCCAATTAATTAATTTAACTAACCTAAAAACGTGCAGCAGAACAGTACCTTGACAGACGAAACCTCGACTAACAATTCGTTTGTCAATCGACGGGCACTATCATGGCCGTTCTGTGCAGTCATTGTTTTGGACAGAGATTTTTCCAAAAGAACCTTTGGCCAAAATTGCTAAGTGCACATCTACGGTGGACATCGATGCCCCGTCGATTGGACCACGCCTCGTTGATGGGCCACGTTGGTGAACATTGTTCATTTATAGCTTTTAGCCAAATTTGCAAGGGTTCTACTCAAGGTCCCTTGGTTGTTGCTTGGGATTTCGTGCCCGGAGGTTTCAACCATAAACAAACTCTACTACGTGTTAGACACCTTACCACCAAATGTCATCATTTTCTGACTCTTAAAACTTAGTCAAATAGTCTAAGGCACGCTAATACCTCTTGAACTAGTTTCCAGACTTCATGGACGTTCCTTGACGTTTTGATTCTAGAACTTCCTAAATGACTTATATACATTATTATTGACCTTAAAACAGAGATAGGACTATTAGACACTCATTCTATGCTTTAGAACACGTCTTAGACTTTAAGAGTATTATAGGTATCTTAAGATGACGACTTGTTTTATCAACTCAAAAGGGCAAGCTACTTTTCTAAGATTTACTTGAGATCGGGGTATCACCAACTAAGGTTTTAGAGGTGAGGATGTACCTAAAACGACATTCAAAACGAGATATGGGCACGATGAGTTCATAGTGATCTCACGAATTCCCCAACGACTTTTATTGACCTAATGAATAAGGTGTTGAGAAACTATCTAGATTCCATTGTGATTGTCTGCATTGGCGATATCTTGGTGTATTCAAAAATAGAGGGTGATCATATGTATCATTTGAAAATGGTGTTAAGAGTTCTCAACAAACACCAACCTATTTGCCAAGTATAGAAAGTGTTAGTTTTTGTTGAGATCGGTGAAATTTCTTTGTCATATCATTCTGGTGAGGGTATAGAGGTTGATCCAAAGAAAACCAATGAGGTTAGAAATTGGTCGAGACCATTGACTCCTACCGACATTAGAAGTTTATTGGATTTAGTCGGGTACTATAGGAGGCTTATGGATGGTTTTGCGTCCATTGCTTCTCCTTTGACTACTTTGACCCAAAAGAGTGTGAAATTTGAGTGGTCGGGGGCATATGAAAGAAGCTCTAAATTTTGAAAGATAGGCTTACTTTCACTCCAATTTTGATTTTACTGGAGGGTACTAAGGGTTTTGTGGTATATTGTGATGCATCTCGAGTGGTTTTGGGGTGTGTTCTTATGCAACTTGGGAAGGTAGTAGCCTATGTCTCTAGACACTCAAAGTACATGAGAAGAATTATCAAAATCATGATCTTTAATTAGCGGTCATAGTGTTTGCTTTGAAAATATGGAAACATTAATTGTATGGTGTCTAAGTGGATGTGTATATCGACTATAAGAGTCTTCAAAATGTGTTTACTCAAAAGTAGTTGAATTTCCAACAAAGAAGATAGTTGGAATTATTGAAATATTACAACATTAGTGTCATCTACCACCCCGGCAAGTACAATGTAGTGGTCACGACCCGAAAGTACCCTCTAGAAGATAGGGATAACCCTCGTTTTGTGACCGGGCGTACTTGAACATTTGGGGTCTTATACTATCCCCCTAACTATCGTTCATTACATAAGACAGGAAAAGTAGTGAGAAATTAAAACTTTTCAAGAATATTTAATAAAAACTAGTCTTTCATAAATATTAAGAGAACCTCATCGTCACAAGCCAACTTAAAGACACGACATAATATCTTAGGGACACATCCCTTTACATTGAAATAAAAGACATAATAAGTCTTTAAATAAGAAACCAAGAAAAGGACTACGCCCTCGAATTTATGAGGACATACTTCGTGTCTAGTGGAACTAACCCAAGCTTCGCCTTCAAACCATCAAAAACTTCGAACCTATACTTATAGAGGATAGAAAAGTATGTGATATGCAAAATCATGCGAAAAGGGACATTTTAGTAAAACAAGATTTCATGACAAATAATTATAAAATTCATGAATTTAGAAACAAAACAACATAAGAAACATCATTTACCACTTAAAGAAGTATTTCCATAATTTTTAAACTGAAGGAACACTTTACAGTAACTTCCCAGAACTTCACATTGAACTCAAATTGACATTATAGTGAACTATTTTGAACATTAAGAGGATGTCATTTAAATAATTTACAATCAACTACCCTATTCTAGAGGATTGAACTTCCAAATCCAAATAAAGAGGAAGTGAACTCATTTGCGTAGGAGTTTCCCTAACTAAGGGTTATCTTAAGATTCACCAAGGTAAGACATGAAGGAAGTACACATATGCCTCCTTCAATGCACACCAAAGTGATCCTCAAGACTAACCCTTTTGGATTACTCACCTCGGGAAAACAAGCCCCCACTCAATGACAAGACACTAGGAGAACACGCAACAAACCACCAAAGTCTTCCCTTTCGAAATGCCTAGTAAATGGCGTTCGATACCACCACCTACTCTAAGTAGCACATTCTTTTAGAAGGTTTGGCACAAAGTATTCCCTTGATGGTCTTACTTAGTACAATGGATAGATAGTGTCTCATACCTTACCTACCCTAAGTAGTACGTTCTTTTAAAAGACTTAGTTCATTCAATTCAAATAAGACTCACCAAGACTCCACTTTCGGATTTGCCAACCTAGTGCAATGGATAAATAGTGTCATATTCCACTACCTACCTAAGTAGAACACTCTTTTAGAAGACTTAACACATTCATTGCTTTTGTGGTAGTTATATTAACAGACATAGACCATGAGAGCTAGACATAGAATCCCGATATTAACCCCTATCGGATGAGGGATCCTCACTTGCCTAGAATGAGGTAATTCTCTTAGCTTTTACATGGCTTTCCCAATAGCTACACCTATTTGAGCGCATAGTTAAGAAATAAGAAGATTACTACTAAGTAACTCATTCTCTACTAACGAGGAGTACTCATCTAAAGAGGTTCATTGGAATACAACATCTCAACTAACAAAGTGTAACCACCTCTTCTTACCCTCTCGGTGCTAAGCATAACTTCCCACGGATTCTAAACATTATAAACTGTAGGTTAAGGATAACTAGTGAACACCACATCTCAACTCACGAAGGTCATTCATCCTCCAACCTATCCTAGAAAGCTCATGGGATGTAGTGGGGTTGCTACTGAACTCTTTATCTCAACTCACGAAGACTGTTCACCCCAAAACTCCCCTTTAGAACTTAACTTAGCTTCATTCATTCATTCAAGTGTGAGTGTGTGTGTAAATGTGAGCACACCTTGCACATAAGCTTCATTTCATTCACATTTAACTTCTATACATGCTTAGACATGCATTCATCACATTACACACTTAACATGCTTCACCTAATGATATTAGCCATTTATACATAATACTTAACATACTTCTTACAACAAGCTTCATAAAAAAATTAACAAGAATAACTGCATTCAAGCATACACTCTAGGATACTTCACATAATCACTTCATAAGGAAAATTTAACAAGAATGACATATTTATCATCTTAATTCACATAACAATCCTTAATTGCCGCATTCACAATAAACTAGTAACCTCACATTCATACAATTCAAGTAAACAACACCACCAAAAAGGTTGACCTTACCACTCAAGAGTATTTCATAATTAAAGCTTAATAAACATAACCAACTTACCCTTTAATCCAAACTTCCATCACCTATATCATTTAACACAATAATTCGTCTAAAATAAGCCCTTAGGGCAGTGCTAAACATCAATAACAACATAAGGAGATCAAAGCTCAAAGACTACCAATTCATGATCATTTGACCCATTTCTTAAGTCAAAATTTGATTAAAAAAAAACTTTAACATGATTTCATTGAAGTTTGAACCTTAAAATCATCAACTAACATTAGAAATGCCATTATTAAATCATTAGAAAAAATTTCATGCAAGATCCATATATAGAGTTGAAGATAGAAGAAACTAGAGTTGAAAACCCCTTTTGAAAATTCATTTGAAGGGACTCCTTGAATGGAAGGGAGTTCAAGGATGGATACCGTACCTCACATTGAAGAAATACCAATTATTTTTTATGAAGAAATGACCACCAACAGCCCTCCTAGCTTCTTGACTTCTAGCTTCAATGGTGACTTGAGAGAGTCTTCTAAGGGAGAGGGGTTTTGGGTTTTAGGAAGAGGGGTCTAAAATGAGGTCTTAGGGTTTATAAAACTTTGGTAGATCTAATAAACCCTAAAATAAACGTCCTAGGGTCATAAACGACTAGGGGTGAATTTACCAAACAACCCAAGACTTGGCAGTCCCATTTACAGCTTTTGGGCAGTCTTACCAACAGACAAACCAACAGACCGTTTGTCAAAGGACTGACCGTTGGTGGGGTCTCGTTGGTTGAGACTTAGCACCATTTGCAAGTAGTCCATCCTGAATTACAGGGACAATCGATACCCTTGGTCGACGGACGGTTGGTGGACCAACGAACCATTCTTTTGGGTCGTCGTTTGGTCACTATTTTGGCAGTTTTGTCCAATTATTGGGCCCTTCATCTAGGGCCCCTTGTGGGATGTAGGTGGGATCGTAACCAGAAGTCAAACCCCTAAACTAAGTCATCTATGTCTAAGGAACATCTCACATCAATTTTTATTGAAACGAAATATAAAACTCACTCAAACACATCAAGACACACAAGCGCTATCTAAGTCACACCTTCCGAATGTCATGGACGTTCTTGGACATTTGACCTCCAAACTTAACCAAACATTGCACGGTGCCTAATAACACTAAATTAACTCATTTAAAATTCAAATTAACTCAAGAAAAACTCACTAGGCTCTTGTTTACCATAGTTCATTTTAGTTTATTGCATTCTCTTCCACTTAGAATAACATTCGTCCTCGAATGACACTAAAACTTCAAGAACTACAAGGACTCACTTAGCATCACATAACACATTAAAATAAAGTCTTGAACACTCAAAATCAAAGAACTAGCAAGGAGCATGATTTAACACTTTCAAACACTTAGCAACACAAGTACCTTGGCAAAACTTTCACATTTCAAAATCTTCTCTTATCCTTCACTTATGGAGGAACTATCTTATTCAACATTAAAAATTCTCATATGAAACACTTTTGTACACATTGAAACTTCAATTCAAGACAAAACTATTTTCTTCAAAAATGAGAAATTTTATAGTGAACATTCACTGTGTCACCGTTAACCATGTCAAATTTTTTTCAAAAATTCATTCTTTGATAAATTCATAAACAATGCATGATCATTTACAGTATTATACCATATAAACTCATCTCATAACACATTGAAACCATAATTCATGAAAAATGCAATTTTCTGAAAAATTTGGACTTCTTTATAGTGACCTCAAAACTTAACTATGTCACATGCTTAAAACTTAAATAATGCACCTTTCAAGAAACTTTAACAAGATGTCATGACACTATGAGGGACAATACTATACTAACTTACTCTAAAAAGACTTGGTAAGTTACACTACGTTCAATGTGAGAGTAGCATCCCATAATACCCTCCCACTTAGTGACCCTTGAGAATTCTCTTGGACCAAGTACACTACATGTCATTTTACTCAACATTCATTCTCCACCACTTAGGGTAAATCCATATTTAAGGTCTCATACTTTAAAGTACCATTATGCCTCTTACAAGGTAGGAACTCACACTATCCTAAACTCATGCACATCAAGACTAAACATCAACCTTACAAGTTAAGCATAACACTTCCCTTTTTGGATTCAAGCCTAGACAAACTCTCTTAAACATCCTCTCATTCAACTCTTAGGCATAACTTAACTCAATTTCATGAACCAAAACTCCCTTACTATTCATTCATACCACACTTTACTCCTAAGTGTAAACCTATACCACAACTTCAACCAAATCACAAGAACAACTATTCAAACATTAACCACGCAAGAGGGTTGCCTTCTACTCCTACAAAATCTCCACATTCTTTCGACATTCCTCAAATTTACACCTTAAACCATTTGTAAAATCATTGAATATAATCACAACATAACTCATTTGCTCTCAAACTCACTTTATTCAAACATTATCATTCTTACCATGCTTAAAACTACATCACCACAAAGTTTCTCATCACAAGACTTCCAATCGCATAATTCCCACCTAGACAAAAATGAAATCACATCCCAAATTTTAAACTTACCTTCACATCTACTCTTTTAGCCACAAAACCATCATAACATCAAAAATCACATTTCATCTCCCTCAAACTTAGAAACTTCTTCATTTACAAGCAATCACACTTGGAAGACCACCGGACAAGGGAACATAAGAGAGAGAGGCCTTATAGAGTTAAGTTCTATGGCATAATTCAAGAGTAATGAAGAGAGATAACTCTATCGTCCTATTGCCTCGTCCATGGATATGCGGCGACTCACACCAATGACCAAGATACTACTAGATGTTGCTTGTGAGACTTTTTAGACCCTAAACTGTTTTTTGCCATAACCTTATGCTCGAATACCAAGTCTGTCACGACACGAAAGTACCCCTTAGAAGTTAGGGAGACCCTCGTTTCATGACTAGGCGTACTTGACCCTTTGGGGTCTTATACAAGACCTCTAACTATCGTTCATTACATAAGAAATGAAAAGTAGTGTGGAATTAAAAATTTTCAAGAACATTTAATATAAACTAGTATTTCATAAATATTTAGAGAAACTTATTGTCACAAGCCAACTTAAAGGCACGACATAATATCGTAGAGACACAACCATTTACATTAAAATAAAATACATGATAAGTCTTCAAATAAGAAACTAAGAAAAGGACTATGCCGTCGAATATATGAAGACATACTTCGTCTTGAATGGAACTTTCCCAAGCTTCGACTTCAAACCTTCAAAAACTTCCAACCTATACTCATAGAGTGCAGAAAAGTATCGGGTTAGTACAAATAATGTACTAAGTATGGCATATGTAAAATCATGCGAAAAGGAACATTTTAGTAAAACACGCTTTCATGACAAATAAATATAACATTTATGAAATTAGAAACAAAACAATATAAGGAACAGTATTTAACACTTAAAGAAGTATTTCCATAATTTTAAAACTAAAGGAACACTTTACAGTAACTTTCCAACACTTCATAGTGAAGTCAAATAGAAATTATAGTGAACTATTATGAATGTTAATAGCGAATCATTTAAAGCATTTACAATGAACTAACCTATTCTAAAGGAGTGAACTTCCAAAGCCAAGTAAAGAGGAAGTGAACTCATTTCCGTAGGGGTTTACCTAACTAAGGGTTATCCTAAGACTCGCCTAGGTAAGACATGAGAAAGTACGCATATGCCTCCTCCAATACACACCAAAGCGATCCTCAAGACTACCCCCTTTTGACTTAATCACCTCTAGAAAACAATTCGCCACTCAATTACAAGACACTAGAAGAACACCCAACAAACAACTAAAGTCTTCCTTTTTGGAATGCCTACTTTGTGATATGAGTAGATGGCATCCCATACCACCACCTACCCTAAATAGCACAGTCTTTTAGAAGGTTTGGCACCAAGTCATCCTTTTTTGAAGTTCTTACTTAGTGCAATGGATAGATAGCATCCTATACCACCACCTACCCTAAGAAGTACGTTCTTTAAGAAGACTTAGTTCATTCAATTCAAATAAAACTCCACTTTAGGATTTTTCTACCTAGTGCAATGGATAAATAGCGTCCCATTCCACTTCCTACCCTAAGTAAAACCCTCTTTAAGAAGACATAGCACATTCATTGCTTTTGTGTGAGTTAGCTTTACTGACATAGACCATGAGAGCTAGACATGGAATACCGATGTTAACCTCTATCGGATGAGCGATCCTCACTTGCCTAGAATGAGGTCATTCTCTTAGCTTTTACATGGAATTCCCAATAGCTACACCGATGTGGGCGCATAGTTAAGGGATAATGATATTGATACTAAGTAACTCATTCTCTACTAATGAGGAGTACTCATCTCAAGAGGTACATTGGAATACAACATCTCAACTCACGAAGTGTAACCACTGCTTCTTCATATCCAGTCGGTGCTAAGCATAACTTCCCACAGATTCTAAACATTATAAGCTACAGGTTAAGGATAACTAGTGAACACCACATCTCAACTGACGAAAGGCATTCATCCTCCAACCTATTTTATAAATCTCATGGGATGTAGTGGGGTTGCTACTAACCACTTCATCTCAACTCACAAAGAGTGTTCACCGCAAAACTACCCGTTAGGACTTAACTTAGGTTCATTCATTCATTCAAGTGTGAGTGTGTGTGTACATGTGAGCACACCTTGCACATAAGCTTGATTTCATTCACATTTAACTTCTATACATGCTTAGACCTTCATTCATCACATCATACACTTAACATGCTTCACCTAATCGTATAAGTCTTTTATACATAATCCTTGATATACTTCTCATAACAAGCTTCATAAAACAATAACAAGAATAACTTCTTTCAAGCATACACTCTAGGATAATTCACATAATCACTTCATAAGGCACATTTAACAAGAATGGAATATTTATCATCTTACTTCACATAACAAGCCTTAATAGCCTTATTCACAATAAACTAGTAACTTTAAATTAATACAGTTCAAGTAAACACCGCTTACAAGAAGGTGGATCATACCACTCAAGAGCATTTTATAAGTAAAGATTAATAACATAACCAACTTACCCTTTAATCCAAGATTCCATCACCTATATCATTTTACTCAATAATCCATCATAAATTAGCCTTTAGGTAAGTAGACAAACATCAATAACAACATAAGGAAACCAAAGCTCAAAAATTTTCCAATTGATGCTCATTGAACCCATTTCTTAAGTCAAAACTTGATGAAAAGATTTAACATGATTTCATTGAAGTTTTGAACTTAAAATCATCAAATGACATTATAAATGCCCTTATTAAGTCATTAGAATCGTTTTCCTGCAAGACCCATATTTAGAGTTGAAGATAGAAGAAACTAGGGTTCAAAACATCTTTTGAAAATTCATTTGAAGGGACTTTTTGAATGGAATAGAGTTCAAGGATGGATAACATACCTCAAATTGAATAAATACCAATTATTTTGGTGAATAAATGACCACCAACAGCCCTCCTAGTTCCTTCTTGACTTCTACCTTCCATGCTGACTTGAGAGAGTTTTCTAAGGGAGAGGGGTTTTGGGTTTTAGGAAGAGGGGACTAAAATGAGGTCTAAGGGTCTAGAAAACATTAATATAACTAATAAACCCTAAAATAAACGTGCTAGGTTCAGAAAGGACTTGGGGTGAATTTACCAAACACCCCAAGACTTGGCAATCCCTTTTACAGCTTTTGGGCAGTCTCACCAACGGACAAACCAACAGACCGTTTGTCAAAAGAAGGACCGTTACTGGGGTCTCATTGGTTGAGACATAGCACCATTTGCAAGTATTCCATCCTTCCTTTCAGTGACAATCAACTCCCTTAGTCGATGGACGGTTGGTGGACCAACGGACCGTCCTTTGGGTCGTCGTTTGGTTACTGTTTTGCAGTTTGGTCCAAGTCTTTGGCCCTTCATCTAGGGACCCTTGTGGGTCCTAGGTGGAGTAGTTCCCGTATGTTAAACCCCTAAAAATAATTTATTTAGGTCTTAGGAAAATCCCACGTCAATTTTGATTAAAATGAACACGTAAAACTCACTCAAACACATCAAGATACACAAGCCCTATCTAAGGCACACCTTCCGAACGTCATGGACGTTCTTGGACGTTTGACCTCCAAACTTGACCAAACATCATACACTTCCTAAGAAAACTAAAGTAACTTATTTTAAATTCAAATTAACACAATAAATACTCACAAGGCTCTATTTCACCTTAGTTCATTTTAGGGTGTTACAGTGGTTGTGGATGCTTTGTCGTATGACCATGGGTAGTGTGTCCCATGTAGAAGATGAGAAGAAAGTGTCACGACACACAATTACACCTTAGAAGTTAGAGTATCCTTGTGATCCAACACGGCAAATGATATTTCAAGAAGTCTCATCTAAGACACTCGTATCGTTCATTTCATAATAAACATTCTAAAATTAGTAAAAATTCAAAACTTTCTTCAAACGCGAAGAACTCTTTCATAAACAATATGCAAGTGGAAAACTTTCATCTAAAAACATTAAAACTTTAAAACAATCTTATTAAACCATATAAACTTTGGAGTTAACAACACTTGGGTCTATGCTCATACAAGACATAAAAGTAAAGACTACGATATAAGGAACTTGTGGATATTTTCCTCGAATCGATGAGGACTCACCAATGCATCATGTTCAAAGCCTTAGAAACCTATCCTTCCTCCATGTCACACCAAGACTTCGAATTCCCTACACATTAGTCAAAAAGGGAAAAGAGGGGGTTAGCACATTAGATGTACTAAGTATAGAAGCCATGCAAAAACCATGAAAAAGGGACATTTAGTAAATAACATGTTTTTCATGAATTTTAATTAAAACATCATACAATAAGCATAATAACCATATTTAACAACTTAGAAACACATAAGAAATCATTTAAGCAAATAATCACATTTTAGGAAATGTTAAAGTGAATTCACTTGACTGTACAATGAACTCAATTCACTGTTACAGTGAAGTTCCTTCACTTCACTTTGCATACCTTTCAACATATAATTCCCTCACTAAAAGCTATCCTAAGACTTACTTAAGTAAGACAAAGAGATACCGCACATACACCCTCTTTAAGAACACTTAAATGATCTTTAAGACCACCCATCATGAGATCAACATACATTAAGAAGACATCAAACATATAAACATGAGATCCTCCTACCAAAGGGGATTCTAAGGTTCACTTGAGTGAGTTGTGAAGCGACCGCCCATACATTCCCTTGCGTACGCACTTAAACCTTCCATAGACTACCTAAGATAGAATCATTCTCACTTAATACATCAACACATGGATAATATGACATTCTCCTTCCGAAAGCTATCAAAAGACTTACTTAAGTAAATCAAGAAGATAACGTCCATGATTGACCTCTTCAAGATGACCTAATTAATCCTTAAGGCTACCTAAGGCTTAGATCATGTCTACATATTCAACCCTCTTCCCTAACTAAAGTCATTCTTAAGACTTATGTAGGTAAGATAAGAAGTGTCCATTCATATGCCACCTTCACACCGTAACTAGACAACCCTTAACTACTCTACATAACTACTTATTCAATCAACATATCTTCTTAACTTAAGTTATTTTATTCATTAGTTCATTAAGAGACATTCATCACATAAAATACATCAAGTAATGGTCTTGTACAAGACCTAGGGACTCCAACTAACACCTTTAAAGCTATTGTGCAATGTCTAGATAGTGTCTCATACCACCACATAAACTTCATAGAACTTCTCCAAAGTTAGTAAGTATCCCATATGATGAGAATAGGCAATAACTGATATAGACCATGATAGCTAGACATGGATCTGGAGTTCTAACCTACTCCGATGAGGGTGTTCTACTTTCCAATGGTAGATCTTGTACACATCCCATGTAGGCACATGATTAAGGAATATAAAGGGCGTGCTTTGTATACTAGTCTCATCTTTAACTAGAACTACTTCCCTTGCCATAATCACTCGGTGCTAGCCTTCATTCTCATAGATTAATTCACATTAAAGATTCATACAATTGGGTTCCATATCTAGTTCATAACCCAATCACATTTACCCTACCAAAGAGGTCCTGTAGGGCTACCTTCCAATGGAGACAAGAAGATCATGATGACTTTCCTAAGGTTTGATGTGATGCCGTTCCAGCCAATCAACCTTAAGTCCATCATTTCTTTACTTGAAGGATAACATTACGGCTTTTGACTTCAGCATACATAACCTTACCACTAGGTTCAAGGTTTCACATAAAGGACCCTTTTAACATCATTCAAGGTCTCACATATCATTCATACTTTCAAGACTAAGAGTCTTTAGCATCCTAATTCAAGACATAACATATTTATATTTATACAAGCATCAAGTAAGGGACACAAGTCAACTTAAAGAAGACACCACATACTTCACCTTGACACATATTACATGTCATTCTATGAGCACATATGAATAACCATTATCATCTTTAATTCATCCTACACACTACCATATCATCATCAATATAACCATTATAGACTCATTCAGTTTAGTAGGAAAAACCATGTATCAACCCTAACACTACACATAGAAGATCATAGTCTTAGTCTACTTGATTTTTAACATACATAGAAAGAACACATACTTTCACATTATATGACATATAGATAGATATGCTCATACTTCACATAAATTAACTACACAATTCGTCGTCACACTTCAAGTAGTCCGACAAGGCTATGATCATCATATTGCAAAAATTAAGGTGACAAGGACACATCAACTCACATAGCACCGCCACCATAAGTGGACCATACAAATAACAACATAATTAAAGTCTAATAATCATAAAAATAAAATTAATTAGGGCATCATACCCCCACTCCATCTTACCACTTCAATCTCAAGGCTAAATCATCCAATTCGATATCATAAGGCCCTTACCCACGGCCATAACCAATAATTCAAGACAATTATATCAATAATCAATGAAAGTAGGTCTATTCATTACATACTCATCAATCTAATACAACCTATATACCAATAAACTCCAATTATCACATCAATCAATAGCCCATAGAAAACTACATTAGAAATCATAAGCCTTTAGTCAATATCAATTCAATAAACCTAATATTCAATAGATCTAAGAATATTCAATACTCAATTGATCAAATTGAAACAGCCTATAAACCAATAAATCATAGTATATACATGAATCAAAAGCCTATAACAATGTACACTTGAATTTATCAATATCAAAGCAAGATCACATAACCCATATTTTAGTTAAATTGAGAGATTTGAGGATGTCAATGGTTCATGGATAATTTCATTGAAAAACATCAATTGAACATCCATAACATCATATCTTAACATTTAAAAACGTTTCATGCAAGAACCAAAGACTTAAATGAACAAATCCCATACCTTATTAGAAGAACCCAATGATAATTGAAGAAGAAACTTTATTAAAGAACCATCTTCAAGCTCCATCTTCACCTTGAACTCTCATAGAGGTTTTTGAAGAAACTTTGGGATAAAATGTGTTTTTATTTAGTTGTTAGGGCTATAATTAGAGTTTAATGAATTATATACTATTAAAATACACATAAACACTCAACACAATCGTCCTCTTATTTTATAAGACTTGGGGTGAATTTCCCAAAAACACAAAGTCCTTAACAGAAAAGTTGGCAGGCAACTTCGAAGCACCATCAACGACCTACCATAGACGGTCTGTGGGTGAGACACCATTGACGGGCCTTCGCCTCGTCGAATGATCGTCGTTTGGCACTGCCCGGCAGTGTTGAGATCCTCATTTAAGGTCCCTTGTGGGTCCTATGTAGAGTTATACCTAGACGTTTCCAACCCAAACATGTTCCTCTATGTGTGTAGGACCTCACACATCAGTTTCATCCAAAACAAAACGTAAAACTTGACGAAACAGACATAGACACACAAGGTCGTTTTAAGGCAAACATTTCGAACGTCATGGACGTTCTTGGACGTTTGACCTCCAAACATCATGAAACCTGACACACTACCTATATACACCATAATAACTCATTTAAGGACCTTATAACTTCATTAATCACATATAAATACATAAAACCACATATGAGGCACATAGGTGACTTAGTCGTCGAACGTCTTGGTCGTCCCTTGACGTTTGACTTCCAATGCACCTAAACTATTAGAAACTGCCTCTATTCAACATTATAGACCATTTTAGGACCTTAGAACATAAGGAAAACCATGTTAGGATCTAGATTCACCTAAATCATTTTTGGGGTCTTACATTCTCCCCTACTTGGACAACATTCATCCTCGAATGACACTTGCCACTCTCCGAACTCTTCCAAGAATAGAGATTCAACTTAATAGATCATGACCATAACATATAACACATAACCAAGAAGAAAACATCAATTTCACAAAATCAAGAGATTGACAACACAACAAGAAACTAGTAGACAATTCTATAACTCATCATGCTACAAAACTCACATGCTTCTTTCCAAATGGCAAAAACTTATACAACATATTACTCATATAGATAAATTCTAACCACATTAGAACAATTTTCAACAAAATAATGACCTAGTCAATTTTTCCAGAATGTCACAGTGAGCAGGCAGTCTTTACAGTGAACATGCTTCACAATCTAACAATACAACACTGAAGAAATTCCTTACAAATGCTCCACAAATCCATCTCATATAACAGTTTACACATGCTCACTATTAATCTATATGAAACAATTAGCAACGTACACTAAACGCACATGAATTATAAGGAAGATACGATGAATGAAAACTTATTTTCTCATTCAACAAAACTTCAACAAAAACATATGTATATATATATATATATATGATAAAGCTAGGAACTCATCTTCCACAAAAGACTCCTATAGAACTCAAGTTACCAAGAACTATTTGTTTAAGGCTTCAGTAAACACATAAAGAAAGGTAAAGAGCACCTCACTCCCAACTATTATACTCTTCACCATACTTCCCCACTTAGGAGAAACACATTCTAAGGTCAACATAACATATACCACAATAAACTGCCTTAAGGCACCTTAAACCTTACTATACTTTCTTACTAAAGTCTATCTCATTTAGACTAAAGAATCTCAAAGGTCTCATCATCTAACCACTACATTCTCCTTACTAGGAGAACTCACTTTTACTTTTTCTAATCTCATCCCCTTCCTCCTATAGTTGGGTCTTAAACAAATTCAAACCACCTCAACAACCACTCTTTCACATAATCACACAATACCTTACCATTCTTTCCAACCTAACTACCTACACTGCATACAGTAGAGACACCAACTTTATCTAATCCTTTGGCTATTACATAATCAATAATGCATCAAAAAGGATGAAGGATGTCGAGAGAGAAATACCACGACTTTAAAAACCATATTCACAAAAAAATGGTTGAAATAGAAGCAGAGTTTACCTATTTAAACGCAGCTAGTTGGGATGAGACAAACAGAAGGGTAGGGACTACGATGATTCCGAGAAATAACAATGGACAAAGAAATAAAAGAGGGCTTTGAGCAAAATCATAAAATATGAAAATATTCTCTTCTGAAAGACTCAACTCTCAAATATCTCACTATACCTCTTTCAAAATTCAAAAAGAAATTTCTACCTTTTTCTCCGATGTCTTCTTGTTATTATTTAACTCACCCACATAAATCGTCCAACTACTCCAAAAAAAAGTCCCCAATTCTGTGAAGGAAAGAGAATAGATATAGGAGGGATGTGGGGTTTCAAAACTTTTTGGGGAAAAGAGATGGCAATTTTCGGATGAGGAAAGGCCCAGATTTGAAATTTGAAAACTAAAATTCAGGCCAGCACCTTTTCCTGTAAAATCTCTCCTCTTCAAAAAGGGGAAGGGAGAACAGACGCTTAGGATGCATCGTCCGTCCTTGAAGTGCCACACGGCGCCATCTCCCACCTGAAGGACATGCAGACCCTACTGCATGAATAGAAATTTGCTAGCCACTGCTCTGTTGTCTGAACCGAAAGGAGAAAAAGATGATGCATGATAGTTGTTCACGCGCCATTGGCTCTACTGCTTCATGATATACCATAGTTTCACGGTATTTTTAATGCTTTTTCCTTAAGTTTAGTGTGTCCAAAAGCCTTTTTGTATTAATTTTTATGTAAGTTTCTCTTTATTTGCAGGAAATCTGTCTAAAAGATGAATGCGGAGATTTTTGAGCAAGAAAGGTACCACCTACGGAGCTTGTGACGATCCGTCGTGCCTGTGAAGGTCCATAAGTGGCATCGTGGTGAAATTTCTGAAGGAAGATAGGGAAGTCTGACCAAGTGTGGGGCTACGGAGTGCGTGATGGACCGTCGTAGCCATGAGGGTCCGTCCTGCTGGTTTGTTATGAAGATCAGAGAAGTAGTTCCAGTACCCCAATTCCAAGAGTTCAAGTGACATGGAACGGCGACCCTCGACGGACCGTTGTGCCTGCGAGGATCCGTCATACCTGCCGTCGAGAGTAATGAAGAGAGCAGCGGAAGAATTTGCATAAGTCTGGGATAACGGAGTCTATGAAGGCCCGTCGTGACCACGATGACCTGTCGCGAGGTCCGTTGACCCAGCCGCATTTTGACAGATTTCCAGCAAATAGAGTCCTTCTTTAATTAGGTTTTCATTTTTTATAAATAGTTCGAAAAACCTCGTTTTTGGGGTTAAACTCTTTGGTAGTTATACTCTTTGGGTTATTAGACTCTTTTATGTTATATTCTTTGTGGGGAGATTATTTTTTGGTGATTACACTTTGGTTTAATACACTATTCTATGGAGTTGATTGTTGGTGATTTTTTCAATTAAATAAGTAAATTTCTGGATTTTATTCTTTCTCATTGAAGTAAGTGCATGAATTCTTATATTACATATTTGAATATTGTGATTATGACTATGGGTAACTAAACTCAATAACTAGTGTTGTGGGAACCATAGGCGAATAATGAGATAAAAACCTAACTAAAATAACAATTCTAGAATAGTGTCTTGCATGTATTGATAATTCTTTCGCTTAAAAGTCTTTTTAACGGATGGCCAACGTTAGAACTCGCCTTAATGCTACTTGCCGGACCAATGAGGTAGATAATAGGAAAAGAATTATTAACATAGATTTAGTGTATATTATCTAATAGGCTAGTATTGATTGGTACGAGGTAATAACTTAGTCAAATATCGAATACAATGCTTAATATGAGATAAATGTAAGGTTAGTATGGAAACACATGTAGCTGGACCAAGGTGCGGAGTGGAATTTTCTTGATGCCGGACCAAGGATTTAGAAATACATAACTTATGACTTTGCATGCAAGATACTAGGAAAGAATTGTAATAGTTAGAATTATCAAGTTAGGAACCTGTGGAAACACGTAAACCCTAGTTACTTTTATTAACTAATTAAACTCCAACATTTGAATCTGTTAGTTGTCTACTTTAATTTAGCTAATCAACATCATTCTTATAGAAATAAAAACTCCCCTTTTATTGTCTTTGTTTTTCAAGGAATAAATTGACTAAATAATAGTAATAATAGATTGAAGTTAAGTCTGAACTATTTTCCTCGTTGGAACGATCCCAACTTCATTAGTTGGGTTCTTTACTTGATACGACCGCTTTACTTCTTATTTGAGAAGTAAGTTTGAGCGTATCACTTAAAGCTTGAACGAGATGAAGAAGCATGCAGGGAGGGTCGAGTATTGGAATTTGGGGCTGCTGCGCGTGGAGTTGGGAACGTTTCTAGGAGTGCTTTCATTATTCCAGATTTTTCATTGTAAATGGAAAATTGGGTTGAACGGCTTGCCTGATTTGGGATGGGATGGACGGGTTAAGGAAATAAAAAAAGAGGGGTATGGGCCTGGGTCACTTGGAAAAGGAAGGTGGGCTGATTTGGGCTGGGAATAAAAATGGAACGGACTGCTTAGAGGGAAAATTTTAATTCACAAATGATCTAAAATTTGATTCTTGAAGGGTTTAAAGTATTTTGATTAATAAAATGAATTAGCATAAATTAATTTAATGAGCTTTGTAAACTTAACGAAATAAAATAATTAGTTTGGATATAAACTAAATAATGTCACTAACTCAAAATTATGCTAGACCGAATTAATAAAATTGTCATCCTTTTAAGATGATTTCGAATATCCACAAAAATATAATAACTATCTAAAAAATTATGTGAAACATATTTATCATTTAAGGATTAAAGAATGACTAAAATAAACCCAAAAATAGACTTGCAAAAAATATTTTAATTTTATAAAACTAATTATTTTAAATCATTTTGGGAATTAAGAAGCTCAGTGATTTTGGGCTTCAACAACTTTCCCTCATTTTACTTGGATTGATGCATGAAATTCGAGGAAAATGAATTTGACTAATCCAATTTTTACCAACCACTTATTCCTCTCTAGGAAAGGGATTTGGTGAGGACTTTAGGCATTATGTCCGAACCCCGGAGTGGCTTTCCTACATATCTCATGCTATATGTGAATTTGAGTCACCTGTAGTTCAACACGCTTGACTTAACGCATGATTTTTGAAAGGATTCAAAAGTCATCCCGATACCGAATTATGAAGGGACCTAAATGCTCGCGAATAGGATTTAAGAGCGGATGTTGGAATGCAGCCGAGTATTCACATGGTGCTTGCCTACATATCCTTAAACTCAAGGAATCAGGCTGCTTATAGTTAGACTCGATCGGTTGAAAGGAGGTCTATTATGCTAGACAACCTTTGGTTCTGGACAAGTGACAAATTAATCAAGTATGAAAAAGAGGCTTGCGATTTCTTAGCCATGAATGTGGTGCACTTCACACCCATGATAAAGAACTTATATGGACATAACTCCCAAAGCTCTTGGCGCATTGTCAATCAGATTGAAAACTTGCCTCCGCCAGACACCAAAATTTCCGAATGCGAAACTGAAACAAAATACTAAGAAAAATCCACATGCCTTCTGATAGAGGTGTGGTCTGATTGTGGTGGAAGTCGATCCTCTACTAGCGTCTTAAGAGTTTGACACTCCTCTTTATACTATGTCCAGTTCACTGCTAAGAAAAATTATCACGTTGTATTGCATCTATTTTGATGTAGTCCGCACCTCTGGGTTTTGATTTTTTGGAAAATTCGTCCTTCCTGATGCTCTAAACAAAGACTGAGATAAACTCGTCATCATAAAAATGTGATTCAAATGGGAGACAATGTCTTTACCGTGTTGATACTTAGTATCTCTCCTTCAATATCATCGTCAACTCCATTGAATTTGATGTAAGCAAGCAAATATTATGTATTACGTTTGCAATATAATCTTCAATGTACTCTTCATGTGATGTCAAAACAAATAAAAGCTGATGCAGTGTGCTGATATTTCTCTTGATGTCATCTTTAATGATTCTTTTGATGTCTAATCTTGCCAAATAAATATGCAGTTGATGTTGATGGGTAAATATTTCTCTTGAGATGCACGATTTCCTTCTCTAGTAGTGCATGATTTTTCTTTCGCAATGCATGACTTTCCGCGATGCATAAATATTTTCTCGCGATGTAGGATTATCTTCTCGCGATGCATGACTTACTGCGATGCATGAATATTAACTCACGATGCATGATTTTCCGCGATGCATGAATATTCACTTGTGATGCATGAATATTAACTTGCAATGCATGACTTTCCACGATGCATGATTTTCTGCGAGGCATGAATATCTTCCCGCAATGCGTGATTTATTACGGGGCATGATGTCACATCTGTATTTACCCCCTAGACTTAGCCGGCGTCGTCGCCTTTTTAAGTACTAAGACTAGCCTTTTAGTTCATGTCATTACATTCATAGGTTGAAAAATGCAGAAAAATTTAAAACTTTTATTTTCTCTACTTGGAGGTTTACATAGACCTGTACACACACATAATATATATTCATATTGGGTATACATAAACCCTTCATATAAGAAGTTTACATAGTCTTCTACTTTTATTGCACATGTATATATATATATATATATATATATATATATATATAGAAATAGTCTCAACGATTGTCTCGTCTCATACCATCTAAACGGATATCAAAATATGGGCATAGGCCTTACATCAATTCAACAAGACCATGTATAGGTCATACGAAAGTACAATTCAAATGACAAGGAAAGAAATGATAGGATCAATAAGCTCATAACAAAATCCACACCTAGAAGATGGCATTGCCCTCGAAAGTTGAGGACCTACCCTACTTGGATGAAAGGAAGAATCCAAGCCTTCAACAATAATGCCTTCCAAACTCTTCAACGACCGGAACCTAAAATGTTTGGGACAGGGGAAGAAAATGGGGTTAGTACTCCAAATGTACTAAGTATGAGATCTTATGCGCACACACAAGCAAAACATGCAAAAAGGGACTTTTTATCAAAACATGTCATTCTACCCCTTTTAGTGGCTTAATGCAAAGTCAAGTAAGTCCTACTAATCAACCAAACATGCTTACTATCTCAACAAATAACACTTAACCCAACACAGTTAGAATCATGATTTACTAAAACCCTAACATCAATGAATAGTTCCACAAGAATGAATAAGAGTTCAACATATCATAATAAGCAAAACAACGACTCACAAGTTCTTATCAAGTCAACAAGTGCAATGACCAAGCAAAGCCCCATAAATTTATGACCAATGTCTAACTTTACATATCATGGCATTTAGGCTTGCATTTCATTTTATCTTATCATTATAATTCAAGGCATATTCATAAACGAACTAATCAACATATAGTATCAACAATATGGCATGGTCATCATATACATATATATATATATATATATATATACACACATCATATATTATCTTAACATAAACATATAAGAATTTTCTCCTAAGACTCCCCTCAAGACTAACTAGTGCAATGTCAAGGTAGAGTCCCATACCCCTACCTAGACTAAGCTACATCCCTTAGGTTAACCAAGTTAGAGTTCAAGCCCTTTAATTTTTTTTAACTTTTGCGGACCTCATCCCTAACCGATATAGACCACGTGAGCTAGTGTGGTATCCAGTGTCATAAAACCCTACACCGAAAGAAGGCGGACTACTTGCCAAGGTAGTACCAAAACGTAAAACATAGCAACTAGTGGATCCACTAGCTAGTATTCCTATGGGGGCAACATAGTTCAAGAAATAGTAGATTTAGTTGGGACCCACTTTATGTGACACGAATTATAGTCTGTAATCTCAAGAGTAATGTATTTCTCCTACCTTCCCTATGTGGGAAGGGACACTTCTCTATCTAGTTCACTCGGTGCTTAGCTAGAGTCCCTTTTTGAAGTGTCTTTAAGCCTTTGGTTATCAATCATAACTTACTTTAGGCCATAGGGTCTACCCCATGTATAATCATCATCATCAATAGCTCAATAAGAATTGTACGAGTATATTTCCTTTTATCATAATTCATATAAGTGAGGTTAACACATTAGCATTTCATAAAATATTAAGGCACATTGATAGTTTTTACCATCCTTATAGCACATACACCTTAATCTACTTCACAACATAGTCCATACATTTCAATTCAACATTGTACTACCCTATAATCCTAATATAAGGCATACTCCAATGTAATATCATGGCTTAACAACAATTAATCACAATTGAAAGTAAAGATAGAGATTCTAAGACTTACCAAGTCCTTCTCATAGCTTATCATCAAGGTCTTACCATCAACCAATAACTCAACCCAACTTGGGGAGTAACATTATAACACAATTATACCCAATAGAATAACAAGGCCAATTTCATATCTATAACACAATTCATCTTTCGATCACAACTTGAGACAAAGTACATAGGCAAATTTTACATTATAATTCATAACCTAAATAACATCTCAAGAACTAGCACGATAGGTCCATAATTCATCTTAATTTAACCATAATAGCACCATAATATAGTAATCTAATCAACAACCAACTCAATTGAATGATCACAATACAATATAGATCAAGATCACTACCTAGGGTTAGGGATAGAGGATCATGTTCTTCAATTTAGACCACACCATCAACAATTTCCATAAAAAGTTGAACTACATGTTAATATACTCAATATAACCCTAAGAATTTATTAACAACTCAATCCATAACTTGAATTTCGTAATTGAATGAAACTCATAAGAAAACTCAACTTTTTGAAATCGATTTTGAAGGAACCCTTCGAGGAAATGATCTCAAAGGTGAATAGACCTCATACCTTAATATTTATCAACAATTTTATGAAGAATCCACCCTTTTCCAAACCTCAAACCCTAGTTCTTGCTAGCCTTCAATGGTGAGTTCATGTAAGAGAGAAATAACAGAGAAGGAAGAGAGTTTATTTTGAGAGTTGTCTTTAGGTAAATGAGGGTTAAGTGTATTTATAGAGGGGACTAATTAACTTAATTAGTTTCCCTTGAGTCACTAACTAACCCCCAAACCACTTAATTAATTTAAATGAAAGCATTAAAATTCATCAGTGAAATTCGACCTTCACCGATGAGACCCCGATCAACGGTCCGTCGGTGAGTCGACGGATGACCCCCACTTTGTCCTGCACTTCCGTCATCTCTATAAGAGACTTTTCAGGCGAGGCTTCCTCTAATTTTTCTAAGTACGGGGTGACAGTGGCCTCGATGACCCGTCGAGCCAATGACGCCTCGTTAACCCCTTCCGTCGCGAGTAACAGTAGCTAGGTAAACAAGGGCCTTCACGAATCTATATAAGTATGGGACGACGGTGGCCTCGACGCCTCATCGATCCACGTACAGACCGTCTTATGCCCCATCGATGCACACTGCCAGCTAGTGTTGCATCAACCTGCAGGGATCCTCCTCAAGGGCCCTTGGTTTGTCCTTGGGGAGTCGTACCCAGACGTTTCAATCATGAAACAACTCATAGACTCATTATATACCTTCACACCCATTTTCGTACATTTCTGACTCCTAAAAGTTAGTAAAAAGGCTAAAGGCACACTAACATCTCTTTGAACCAACTTCCCGGACGTCTTTGGACGTTATGGTTCTTAAACCTTCTAAATGACCTATATTTATTAAAAATGGACTTATAAACACTGTTAAGATTTTATGACACCTATGTTAGGCTTTACCATGAGTCTTGTATTTTCAAGGTGTTACACATGAATTCTTTTCGCGATGCGTGAATATTAACTCGCGATGCATGATCTTCTGCGATGCATGAATATTAATTTGAGATGCATGACTTTCTCGATGAATGATTTTCTACGAGGCATGAATATCTTTCCGCGAAGCGTGATTTCTTGCGGGACATGAATATCTTCTCGCGATGCGTGATATCTTGGGGGGCATAAATATCTTCCCGCGATGCATGATCTTCTACTATGCATGAATATTAACTCGCGATGCATGACTTTCTCGATGCATGATTTTCTTTGGGGCATGAATATCTGTTTTGGTACAAAATAATGATAGTTCTTCAATCGAGCAACATAGTGGTTTTCTGGGTGCCTTCTGGATATTGATATCATCTCAGCTGACAAATTGGTGAAATGACCCTCCAGGTTGTATCATCTAAAATGATAATCCGTATAAAATGAACCTTCGGGTAGTAATACTATCGTATCTGATATGATGATGCAAATGACGTCCTTGACGAAAAGTTGTAAAACGTCTTTCTCGAGATATTCATTTGATTTATTCTTGAACATAGTTGTATCTTTGCTATAGGCTTCGTGCTATTGGGAATTGGATGAAACAATTTTGTTCACGTTCCCACGTCTTCGATATAAGCAATATAAAATAATTCCTGCATCCACAGAAAAACTATAAATTTTGGGGAGCTCTTAGCACCCTTGACTTCTCCATATTTATTTGGAGGAATTTACTGATTTCAAAGTAAACTTATAAACCTGCATTCACAGAACAATCGTTAGTTTTAAAACAAACTGATCGATTTCATCACTGGTCTTCTCCTTGTCCTACTATCTCTAGTTGATAATTTGATCTCCCGATCCTTGATAGATAAGACAAAACATTTTGTGTCAATACCAATGAAATATAAATGGAAAATTTAAAGAAAAAAAAATTGCGATAAGCATTATTTTGAATAAAAAGGTTTACTACCAAGTATTATGTCACGTCAGGCTTAGCAAACTTCTTTGAGTCTAATGCTTGGCGGTCTTTCTGATTATTTGTTGGGGAGTGTTCAAAATCAATATAGAAAACTGATAAAATCATGTTGAAATTTTGAGGTCATCCTTAAAAAAATTTCCCCAATAAACTGTCTTGGCTTATCTTTAACTGTTAGTGGGTAAATCATAGAATTTTTGAGATACCCTCAAAAATTTTGTCATAGTTACAGATCCCAAAGTAACTTCAGTCTTGACTTGTAGTGGAAAAATCTTCTTCTCGAGAATTGTTTAGTCTCTCTCAAAAATTCTATCCCAATTTCTATTGTAAAGTGGAATAGAAATCTTACGAGAAATATGACCGAACCCTTGTGGCGCCTACATATCCTGTTGAGGCAGAAATCAGTTCAAACGTAGTTTACCATCAAAGGTTAACAATAATAAGGAATTTACAAATAAAACCGACAGAGTCTGACATAGGCCGCCTACGTATCTCATTCTTGAGAATTCAGGTCGAACGTAGTTCAAATACAAAGAAATATTAAAGGGGAAAATGGGGTAACCGAGGCCGATAGAGGCCGCCAACGTATCTCATTCTTGAGAATTCAGGTTAGACGTAATTCATTACAAAAGAGATAAAATTTTAAGCAAAGTAAATACAAGCAAATAGAACGATTACAGGGAAATGACAGAAATATAAACTGAAGATTCACATGTAATATCTTTTGACAGCATCTGAGTTGATCGGCCTCGGACATGTGGTTCCATCCATCTCCAACAAGACCAAAGCACCACTAGATAATACTTTACGAACCATGTAAGGCCTTTGCCAATTCAGTGCAAATTTTTCTTTGTACTAATCTTGATGAGGAAAAATGCGCTTAAGGACAAACTGACTGATTTCAAAAAATTTTGCTTACTCTTTTGTGGAAAGAACGAATCATTCTCTGTCTATATAGTTGACCATGACAAACGGCAACTATTCTCTTCTCATCAATCAAATTCAACTAGTCAATCCGCTTGCTGACCATCAACATTACTCAACTCAGCTTCTTGTATGATTCTTAAGAACGGTATTTCAACTTTAGTAGGTATGACGACTTCTGTTCCATACACTAGTAAGTACGGAGTGGCTCCAATCAACGTTCTGGCAGTCGTTCGATAACCCAACAAAGCATATAGAGATATTTCATGCAAACCTCGGTGATTGTCAATCATTTTCCTCAAAATCTTCTTGATGTTCTTATTGGAAGCCTCTACAACACCATTCATTTGGGGATGATAAGCGGTTGAATTTCGGTAAGTGATCTTAAATTGCTCACATATATCTCTCATCAAGTGACTGTTGAGATTTTCACCATTATCAGTGATGATAGATTCTGGTACTCCAAACGTGCATATCAGATTATTGCGAACAAAATCAGCTACAACTTTCTTGGTCACCGACTTGTACGAAACTACTTCCACCCACTTGGTGAAGTAGTCGATGGAAACCAAGATAAATCTGTGTCCGTTAGAAGCGGATGACTTTATCGGACCAAATGACATCCATGCCCCAAGCTACAAATGGCCAAGGTGAACTCATAACATTGAGTTCGTGAGGCGGTGCTAGGATTAAATAACTATGCACTTGACATTTATGACATTTCTGCACAAACTTCCAACAATCGTGCTCTATAATCATCCATAAATAACCAGCTCAAAGGATCTTCCTTGCCAAAGAGATTTCATTCATTTGCGTGCCACGAACTCCGACATGTATTTGTTCAATAAGCTTCTCAGCTTCTGCAGTATCAATACATCTGAGGAGACCTAAATATGGAGTCCTCCTTTAAAGGACTTCTCTACTTAGAAAGAAGTTGAGGACCATACGGCGTATTGAATTTTTTTGTTTGGATGTGACATCTTCAGGATAACTCCCGGTCTCTAAGTACTGCTTTAAATCAAAATACCATGGCAAACCGTCTGGTTCTGCTTCAACATGCGAACAATATACTGGATGTTCTTTCAGCTCTATATATAGAGGACCAATATACTCAGTATCCGGATGTTTAATCATTGAGGCGATGGTGGCAACACCATCAGTCAACTCATTCTGTGTTCTGGGATTGTGTTTGAACTCAATCTTGCGAAATATCTTACACAACTTTTGTATACATTGCACATACAATGTGATTTTGGGTTCTTTATAGACCATTCTCCTTGAACCTAATGAATCAACAAATCTGAATCTTCAATTACCAATAGCTCATGGACATTCACGTCAACAGTTATCTTCCAACCGAGGATACAAGCTTCGTATTTAACCATGTTGTTCGCGTAATTAAATAGGAGTTTAGATGCCATAGGATAGTGCTGAGTGGATTCCGACACTAAGACCGCTCCGATACCTTTTCCTTGGTGATTTGCCGCTCCATCAAAGAATAATCTCCAACCGGATATATTTCAGAAATATCTTCACCCACAAATGATACTTCTTCTTCATGAAAAAAAGTCATGAGCGTTTCATACTCTTCATTAATGAGATTTTCTGCAAGATGATCAACCAAGGCCTGTGCTTTATCGATTTCTCTCACACATACACAATATCAAATTCACTCAAAAGCATCTGCCACGTGGCCAACATTCCGGTCGGCATCGCTTTCTGGAAAATATATTTCAACAGATCCATTATGGAGATGAGATATGTAGTATAAAAAGACAAATAATGTCTCAACTTCGGGGCAATACAAGTTAAAGCACAGCATGTTCTCTCCAAAAGAGTGTAACGGGACTCATACGGCATGAACTTCTTGCTTATATAATAGATAGATCTCTCCTTCTTCCCTATTTCATCATTGTTCCAAGCACGCATCCAAATGCGTTATCTGAGACAAACAAACACAGCAACAATGGACTTCCTTCTCACAGAGGAACCAATACCGATGGATTGAACAAATAATTCTTGATAGCATTAAAAGTAGTTTGATATTGTTCCGTCCACTTTATCAAAGCGTCTTTCTTCAACAGGTTGAAGATAGACTCACACACCACAGTTGACTGAGCTATGAATCGACTAATGTAATTCAATCTCCCTAAGAAACTCATCACCTCCTTCTTAGTCTTTGGAGG
This sequence comes from Solanum chilense, assembly GCA_032847665.1. Classification (NCBI taxonomy): domain Eukaryota; kingdom Viridiplantae; phylum Streptophyta; class Magnoliopsida; order Solanales; family Solanaceae; genus Solanum; species Solanum chilense. The sequence goes on from CM064963.1 coordinate 41,265,204, forward strand.
AGGTAACTCTTGAATTGCCTTAATCTTGAAAGGATCGAGCTCAATACCCCTTGTACTGACTATAAATACCAACAATTCATCGGTCGGCACCCTAACAGTGTTTAAGTTCAATTTATACTGTAGACGATCAAAGAACTTCTTCAAATGCGTCAAGTGGTCCAAACTCTCACGGGACTTGATTATGATGTCATCTACGTACACCTCGATCTCTTTATGAATTGTCATGAAATATGGTCGGCATATCCCTCATATAAGTCGCACCAACATTTTTTAGGCCAAACAGCATCACTTGTAATGATATACGCCCTAAGGCGTAATAAAAGCTTTCTTTTCTGCATCTTCTTTGTCCATCGGGATTTGATGATAACCTGCGTAACAATCTATAAATGACTCCATTTCATGTTTAGCACAGTTATCGATCAGAATGTGACTGTTCGGCAACGAAAAATTATCCTTTGGGCTGGCTTTGTGGAGATCCGATAATCGACGCATATCCTGATCTTTCCATCTTTTTTGGCGACCGGAACAACATTGGCCAACCATGTCGGGTATTGTGTCACTTCCACCAATCAAGACTCGATCTATTTGGTGATATCCTCTTTAATCTTTAAACTTAACTCAGGATTGAACTTCGAGCCTTCTATTTCACCGGACTGAACCCCGAAATGATCGGAAACTTGTGAGACACCACATTGGTACTCAGTCCTAGCATGTCGCTGACCTCCCAGACAAACACATCAATGTATTCAGTCAGCAAATGAATTAGATCCTTTCTTTGAGCTTCATTCAAATGGACACTAATTTTGACCTCTTGGACACACTCTTGGTTTCCTAGATTCACAGTTTCAGTTTCTTCCAAATTTGGTTATGTTGATTTTCAAACTGACGGAATTCCTCAACAATATATTCGAGTACCTCATTTTCCTCTTTTTATTCTTCAGCCTCGTCATCACCTATCTCATTTTGTTCGTTCAACTCGTGACATGACATGACATAGGCAGGTTTAAAATAAATATTACTGAAACCATAAATAGACAAAGTTAGGAAAGTAAAATATAGTAAATAAGTAAATAAACAAATTTTCAATAAAAGAGGCTTTTATTCAAATTGGAAAACAATATAAACTTTGGTCATGGAAAAGGGCCATGTTGCCTTTTTAAACATCACTGGGGAATTTTAAAATTCTACCAATTAAGAAAAATCCAAAATGGTGGGTCTCGGTACTCTTCTAAACCGCCACCAATTTTCAAAATATGCATAAACAATGTCCTTCTACCAAGATGATCAGGGAATCAAGATTGGCGTGGAAGTCCAATTCTGCAGCTGTTCTCCAGGCTCATCATCCCGGATACCAGCTAGCTCGACATCTTCTTCTATGACAATATCGATCTCTTCAAAAATGTCGCAGATTCCTTCTGCAAGGCCATTACTAGCGGCGTACTCCCGGACTGGAAATGATTGATACAGATGTGAGATCGGCTTAGCCAATGCTTGCTCACTGCACTTCTTCATTTTCTTCTCATCATCTGTGAGAATGTACCCTCAAACCATATCTCGCTCCTTTGACGGGGACTGGATAAGGCTCAATAATCCCTTGGGAATTCCTTCCCAATCCGAAACCCAGTTCAAATCCATTTTGAAACATCACAATGGTGATCATTTTGTACACGGCAGGCATAAGAGGTTGTGGGGCAAAGTCGACACTGGTGGCATTTATCAGCTCCACCGTGTAAAAATTGGTACCTCGCAAAACTTCATCAATAATGGGCATCTGCCAGCCGGAGTGACTCCCTTCACCTTGATTAACCAGTTCTTCGTTCTTCCAAACAAGCTTCATCATATGGTGAAGAGTAGAAGGCATAGCTCCAGCCAGATGGGTGAAAGGCTTTCCCAAAAGAAGGTTATAGCTGGAGTCAATGTCCAAGACCTGAAACTATGCTTTGAATTTTGTCGGACCTATTTGGATGACCATATTTACCGCTCCCAACGTGTCTCTTTGTACTACGTCAAAGGCTCTTACATTGACCTGGTTTTGTTCCAGCTTCCCCAAGTCAAACCTTAACTGTCTTAGAGTCGACAGTGGGCAAATGTTGAGACCAGACCCATCATCCACCAGGACACGGTTTATGACCCTTTCACGGCATAAGACAGTTACATGCAAAACCTTATTGTGCGACCTTCTTTCAAATGGCAACTCTTTGTCACAGAAGCTAATCCAATGCCCTCGTATAACATGGTTGATCATAGACGACACATTATCGTTGCTTGTGCCAACGGGCATATACACATCATCAAGAGACTTCATCAAGGCATGTCTATGCAATTGGGAGCTATCATTAGGGCCCACACATAAATTTGGACTGGAGTTTTCTCCAAATGCTTAACAATCGAATAATCCTTTGGTTGCATCTTCCTCCAGAATTCTTCAACTTCGGCTTCTCTTATTGGCCTCTTTCCTTGATCCTTTTTATATCCTCCAGCTAACTCTTTGGGAGTATAAAACCTCCCAGATCGGGTCATACCCTGAGCGGCTGCGGTTTCAATCATGAACTTCGGCCTAGTAGGAGGTTCAAATGGCACCAAGGCAACAACCTTTGCGGGTGTCAGGATCACGAACTCCTTTTTCTCTTTAACGTTCACCGAAGCCATAACCCTTTCTAACTTATCTGAGGGCAATCAGAGTTATCATTTTGGTCACATCCCAGTCATCATATGTCTCTATCATATTGACGCCTCCATGATTCAGCAAAGGATTGGTGTTGACATTGGGCGCGGCTGTTTGAAGAGAAACCACTTCTTGGTCGTCAGATCTTAAATCTTGTGTTTGAGGTTGATGCAGTCCTCAGTATCATGTCCAATGTTGTTGGAGTGATACGCACACCTTTGATGGGGTGGTAGTTTGGAACTAGTATCCGCTAGCTTGGGCCCCACCGGGTGAATGTATCCAATTGCACTCAGTCGCTCGTACAACTTTGCTCGGCTTTCAGTGAGCGCAGTATAGTTTCTGGGGGTGCTTCCTCTCAAATCTGGGTCGAGGGAGTTCATAGCTACCTTGTTGGGGAGGAGTCATCTGTTGATAATTTTGAGTATTTGGACGGGGAGTTTGTCTTCTTGAATATGGATTTATTTTGTAATTTAGTGATGGAGCTTGTAGTTCGTGGGGGCATTTTGGTATACTGGAGCTTGGACTTGATATATAGTGGGGGTGCTCTGTAGTTTGACTGCACATTGGCACAGTTAGGAGCAACATTTTGGTAAATGGTGGATGGAATCTTGATAAAGTGGAGGAGGGTTTTGGTAAACAGGAGATGAATTTTGGTAATTTGGAGGGGGACATTTGGGTATGTGGAGGTAGCATTCTGGTAGACAAGAGGAGGAGTATTTGGACAACTAGCTGCGTGTAGCAAGCCTGGTGAGAATTCTGGGAAGGTCGAGGACGACCTTGGTAGGATGATGATCTTCTAGGGCCTTTCTCCCCTTGTAATAGATAACAGAAATGTCATCTCTTTTCTTCTTCAACAAAATTGATGATCCGGGCGATGCAGCAACACGGGCAATCTTCCCAGTTTTCAACCCATCTTCGATTGTCTCACCAACCTTGACTATCTCAGCAAATTTTGCTCCAACGAGCAATATGATTCTGTCTTACTATTCGGGCTCTTGAACCTACACGAATACTTCAACTATCTCTTTCTCGGACATAGGAGGCCTTACTCTAGCCGTTTCTTTTCTCCACCTGTATGCAAACTCTCTGTAGCTTTCAGTTGAATTTTGCTTCATCTTTTTCAGAGAGTAGCGATCGGGAACAATTTCCACGTTATAAGAAAATCGATCAATAAACTACTTGGAAAGAGCATTCCAGCTGGGCCATTGTCTGGTTTCATGGGAAGTGAACCATTCGAGAGCCTCCCTGCATAGACTTCGGCCAAAGAGCCGCATCAACAAAGCTTTATCTCTACCAACCCTGACAAGTTGGTCACAGTAGGCTCTCAGATGGGCCATAGTATTTCCTACACCTTCGAAAGTATCAAATTTTGGAATCTTGAACCCTTCTGGTAGGTCTAGATTCGGATGAACGCACAAATCCTCATAGTTCATACCAGCAACGTCGGGGATGCATTAGAACTCCTTCACTGCTTTCCTGATATCTTCCTTTATATACACATTTGCCTCTTCTTTTTCCCTCCACTATCTTTCCTACTCCTCGTAATGGTCTAGCTCAGAACCGTGCACATCGTGCTTAGTTTGGACAGGGATCTGGAAAGTTATTTTTTTAGGTAGGGGTGGAGCTGTGGAAGGACTTTGGACATTCTAGGTAGTTTGATAGTTTTGCGGATAGGTTTGGGGATTAGATTTTGGTTTTGGTGGTGGTGAGGAGTTTGGGGTGGAATGAGTTTTGGTTTTGGTTTTGATTCTTCTTTTGCGGTGGTGGAGCAGTTTTATGGTGGGTATTTTGAGGATGAGGTGGTATTTAGGAATGGTTGTTTTGAGGAGGTGGTGGAGTCTGGTAGGAGGCGGTGGCATACTGAGGATTTTGGGTAGTCAAATCGATGACGAAGGGATTTTGAGTAGGAGTAGACGACAGATTTTGAGCTGGATTCATGTTTGAAGAAGGGAAGTAGAGAGGAGGTCTCCCATCAGTAGCAACGTTGACACTAAAACCTGGTGGAGGCAGATCCTGTCTCCTTTGTATTTCCACTCTCATTTCAGCAATCTGTTGCATTAACTGCATAATCAATTCGTTCTGATCTGTTATCGTGGGTTGAGCCACCACAACGTCAGTAACTTTGGATCATGTGAAGCATGGATGATCAGCCAGTTTAATCGACACATGCCAGTTTCAAATTACCTAAGAAGGAAAACCACTCAAAGACAGATTTGTCAGTTTATGTTCAGAATACAAAATGTAGGATATCACATAGAGAGATGATAAACACACAAAGTTTCTTTGTTTGAGGACATCTTAATCCACGAATAAAGGGAAATTATATTTTTAACAAATAGGAGTTTTCTTGTTTTAGTTTGACACTATCTCAGAAAGGTTAGATCACGTTGAGTCAAGTTCTTCTTGCAGCTTTTCTTTAGCGTCCGTTGATCTGGTCTTCGTATCTTCTTGTAATATGAAAGGTGGAGAGTGAAAATTTTGAAAGATAGGGGTAGGGCCTTGGAAGGAATCCTACGTATCTCGCAAGTAGAATTCAGTCCCTACGTAGTTCGAATAAACGATATACTTGTTCTTCATGCATTCATTCATTACGATTACAAGGAAATTGAAAAACAACAAAGCTTTTAAAAGATAAACGGTGTCCCCATCTCATTTGTTCTTTTTATTGTTATAGAATCAGCCACAGGGAATAGACTCGACTTGAATCGTTCCTATGCTGACGAGATATTCAACATTGTGGCGGAAGGCAAGACACTTTTCAATGCAGTGGTCTTTGGCATTGTGATAGGGCCAATATTTTCGAACATCGAACCAAAGGGAATACAACACGTCCACGTCCTTGTAGAAAGGGGTAAAGACTGCATTTTGAACCAATTCTGAATAGACCTCCAACATCGTTTTCTTTAAAGGCGTGAATGATAAACGATAGAATATAGTCCTCTAATTGAGTGGTATGTCGAGCCGTGGTTCATCACATGCAATGATGACTCCATCACCCCAACTGTTCGCAGTACAGTCCGTATCGAGCAAACGACGGACCGCATTCTTAAGCTCTATGCACTCCTCTATCGTATGCCTTTTCTTGTTAGGATGACACTCACAAGTATTGCGGGTGTCCGCTGATCCCACCTAAAAAGATGCTCTTTCAACGGGCCTCAACATACACATAGATTGATAATGCTCGAAAATGAGGGCGCACAAAATGGCTTCCATCCTTGTTCGGCGTTCTTGTGGATATGCTTCGAGAGTGATTTTCTTGTCCCCTTCTGCCATACGTTCTTCGAGAGAAGGTTTGCAAGCGACTGTTTCCTCATAACTTTCTTCAACGTTCTCCAATTCGGGGTTCTCAGGAGGAAACAATAGATCATATCGGCGCTTTCCGTGCTGCTTCCATATGTCGACCATCTCTTCTTTGGTTGGTTCAGTATGGACATTCTTTCCTTTGTCCATAACTGTGATCTCACCTTTCCTGAGAGGTTAGAGTAGTGTTTTAGGATCTGGAGAAAGGATTTTGCTATTGTTTGAGAAACTCAAGACTCAAGGAATCTGGTCGGACATTTTGTAATAGTGATTTGTGTGCATATTTTTCAGAAATTTCTGGAAAGGAGTGGGTTAACGATGCCCTCATTCAAAACAGCATATCACATAAACAGTTAAAAACACATATCGCGTCCTAATCATGCATGTATCCCTTTTGTGCCAAGGTTAGGCCTAGCGATCTGAAGGATGTATTGCATCATTTAAAACAAATTGTTGCACCCCCCAAAATAAACTTTACAAATAATCATAGCATTCGTTACAGAGTTTAATCAACACGGGGGTACATTTTGGGGAAGGGGAATACATTGCAAATACAAATAGAAAACAATCCCACGCAAAAGAATTAGAAAGTTGAAGATCCTGCTCCTCTGGCGTTTTCTACCTCTCGCGGATGATGTACTTGCTTGTTACCATGTACGGCTCGGCACACACAACTTTGGAAGACGGTGGCATGGACCGGAGAGTATTGATCTGCTCGTCCAGGATGGTATCTAGACGCATCAAATAAGCCCTCGCATCGGTTAACTCTTGTGACATCACAACTAAGACCCTCTGGCTTTCGAATTCTCTGGATTGGTACTCTTGCTCTCTTCATCGAAATTCATGTTCCCTTTGGTCCCATTCGTGCTGAAAATGATATGCGTGAATCAGAATCCTCATTTGGACGTTTTCAATTTCTCGACCCACGCATGGTGTCGGGTTCACCACACCACGCAAATCATCCTGAGACCATGTTTTGCATTCATCAACATACCCGGCTTCATACCTGTTTTCAGCAATACTTCCTTTCAGGTTGACGCACCCAGCCCATTCTTGGAGGATGGTTTTGGCGAAAGGTATTTTAATACACCCGTTGTAATCAATGACAAAAGAGTTGGTATCCCCTTGGGTCGGTGTGGTTTGTGTTCTACCGAATTGCCGCATCAGCCTAGCTGGATTGTATGGTCGAATTCCTCTGATGCCGGAAAGGACCAAAAAAGGACGTTTGGCCCCACGAGCTTCTATCTTCTCCGACATAATGTTTTGGAACATCTACTATATGTCTCTTTCTCTTAGGTCGTAGAATACCTTCGCCCGTGCATCCCTTATGGTGTGAATTGGGAACCCACAGATGCTTATATAAAACTCATAATTGTGAAGGGAACTCGTTTGGCTTGGTTTGGACAGCTCTTGTTGTTGGGCGCCGTTTTTTTTTACACAGATGTTCTATCATCACCACTGAAGCAGAATGTTGCACCCTTGGAAAAATTGGAATTCATTCTTACACAGACTCATAGATCGATAGATGTCACCCAAAATAATTGGGGCCAAACTGTAGTGTTTCTTTGCTTCTTCTCCTTTACCAATTCCTCTGAAGATGGCGTCAACTACCATCACGACCCGAGTATCGATCACTTTTTCTTCATCCTGAGGGAACACCATTGTTCCTAAAAGGCATACAGAGAACGTGATAGTCTGAGTTTGTCTCCAAGTACTGTGATTATAGAACTCGTTTGGAAATAATCTGAAATAGCTTTCGTTCCCCCACCTTTTGATAAATCTCATTAGTGGTATATTTTGAGCATCCAGAAGTCTGCATTTACTAACAATAACATGTCTTTCAGTTTTGCACTAGTCGGCCTATTTGGTCAAAGGATGTGATGATCTGGATATTTTATCCTCTTGCCACATGTTCCGATGGAGTCCAAACAATCCTTTATCTCCTCTATTTTTGGGGTTATTTCGACGTATCCAAATTGAAAAACCATCCTTTTATCATCCCAGAACCTAGTAATTACCTCGATTAACGTGGGCCAAACCTTGAAGTCCATTATCGAAGGTAGGTGACCCAAGTGAATCGAGATTTCTCTCTTTTGACAGTCTTTGAGGTTGTTCCACCATACGCGAAGAATGTCTGCTGTCTCGGTGAACATTTTGAAACTGAGGAACTGATTTGACATCTACAAAAACATAGAACTAGTCAGTTGCAACCCCCCAGGACACAACAATCCGTAAAACATGCAAACATCCTTCAAATAGCACATAAATATGATCGTCCTATCGAGTTTTGGGATCTTTGGACTCAGGCGGTCTTTCTAATGGGCTCAACACTCCTTGGGTGTGGGGTCATCTTAGGCCAATACGCTAATTTTGGGATTTGGTTTCACTCTATATTAGTTTGACTAGGAGTGGGGTTTTATTTATATGTAAAATAGAATTAAAACAAAGAATCGTACTCTAGACATGCACGACAGACATTATATGACAAGGTGATATAAACTGAATGGGTTATTCAATATTAGCGATAACGCATAATGAGAATATATGAGATAACAAATAAAAAGTAAAGAAATAAAATTCATAAGCAATACAAGAACAAAACAAACATTGTATATCTCACATCGAGATTAAAGAAACGAGCTTGCCTAAAGATATTAATCATTGTTAGCTCAAAGAAACACAGTTTAAGGCAATTGTTTATGGAGACTGGAGATAATCAGCCAAAGGCAAAGGGACGGAGGGAGAGAGTGATGGCATGAAGGAAAAACGAGATCCGAAAGCCTGATTCATTTAATCACCAAATATCCAAGCAACTCCACCCTTAGACAAGATCTTTACTAAATAGAAGGGGTAATTAATTATTCTAAATGATGTAAATAATAAGAAAATTAGATACTTCCCAGCATGTGACTCCTTTAAGAATAAAAAAAAATCAATTATAATCATGAAAGTTACTACCCATAAAGCAAATCTAAAAAGGTAATAATAATAATAGCAAAGCACCGATTCATGCATCTATTAAAATAATCTCCCATTACATGGATTTTAACTCCTCAAAAGGTTAATTGAAACAAATGACATAAGCTAGATCGCAACAGATAACTTTACACTGAAATCTACGCTCATAATATGTCAAAACTTATTTGAGAAAATATTAGGGTCATGGGTCTCATAAATAGTCATGAGAAAGATAAATAACTACTTAACGTATCAATCAAAAGAAACAAGCATATGATCAAACTAGTCGCTAGTTAGAATTAAATCCAGCACTTTCAACTTCAAACAAAGCTAAAAAAAAAGAAGTAAAAAAAAAACCAACTATACGACTCAAAACAGAGAAAAGTGGCAGAAAATAAAATCAAGCTTGAAAGGCAACAGTGAAGGCTGCGACGAAAGGAGCACAAAAGAGGGCATCAGCAGAGATTCGAAAAATGAGCAGAAATGACTAAGTTGAATGTAGCACTGCATCATACATACTTAAGCAAATTGGTCAATTTGAGGACTTAGACGTAAAAGCAAACTAGCAAAAATTTCAATCTAATCCTAAAGTCAGAGCGTCGAATGACCAAAATAGAGGATGAGCAGAGACTAATGACAGCTTGCGGGCGTGCATTTGAAAACACAGACTCCAAATTCATGTTTATACCCCTCAAAAGAAAACTAAACACGCTAAGCTAATTCGAATGTAAGTGATAAAATAATGCACGCAACATGTACACTACAGCACATTAGAACAAACCAAATAATAGACTCGAATGCTAACAACGCACAGAAAAAACTAACAAGACAAACTAATTCTATTCAAGACTACTACTTGAGGATTTGTTATATTAGAAGGCAGCTAAAACAAACTGTGAAAACTCATTTGCCTCCTTAAGATACATGACAACGAAAGAAGGACCCCTATTCTGACCAGTATGGACGGAATAAAATAAAATGATTAGCAAATAAACAATCAAAAAGTCAGAAGAGTACCACTCAACCAAGAAAACTCGGGAAGAAATATGAACAACAGAAAAAAACAGGTTAAAACAAGCAATAAGACCAAATCGTTGAAAAACGAAATAAATAAAGGCTTCGGGAAGACTGTGAAGAATAGAAAACTCAGGCTAACCAACTAAACGCGTACGAATAATAAACTTCATAAGAATCCATTTTACACTCCATACAGTCGAGACACCAACTTTATCTAATCATTTGGCTATCACATAATCAATAATGCACCAAAAGCATGAAGGCAGTCGAGAGAGAAAGAACTAGTGAATCAATCGAAATAACCACAACTTTAAAAACCATATTCACAAAAAAAAAGGTTGAAATAGAAGCGGAATTTACCTTCTTAAACGCAGCGAGTTGGGACGAGACAAACAGAGGGGCAGCGACTACTGATTATTTTGAGAAATTTCGATGGACAAAGAAATAAACGAGTGGCTCGAGAAAAATCTGAAAATCTCAAAATATTCTCTTCTGAAAGACCCACTCTCAAATATCTATAGTTTCTACCTCACTGTACCTCTATTCAAATTTCAAAAAGAAATTTCTACCATTTTCTCCGATGTCTTCTTCTTAATTTTTAACTCACCCACAAAAATCGTCCAACCACACCAAAAAAAAGGTCCCCAATTCTGTGAAGGAAATACAATATATATATATAGGAGGGATCTAGGATTTCAAAACTTATTGAGGGGAAGAGAGGGCAATTTTCGGATGAGGGAAGGCCCAGATTCAAAATTTGAAAACCAAAACTTTCACTAATTCAGGCCAGCACCTTTTCCTGCGAAATCGCTCCTATTCCAAAAGGGGAAGGGAGAACGGACGCTTAGGATGCATCGTGCGTCCTTGAAATACCACGCGACGCCATCTCCCACCTGCAAGGACGAGCAGACTCTACTGCTTGGATAGAAATTTGCTAGCCACTGCTCCGCTGTACGAACCAAAAGGAGAAGAAGATGATGGACGATAGCTGATCACGTGCCATTAGCTCTGCTGCTTCACGCTTGAAGGAGATGAAGAATCACACAGGAAGGGTCGAGTACTGGAATTTGGGGCTGCTGCGCGTGGAGTTGGGAATGTTTCTGGGAGTGCTTTCATTATTCCAGATTATTCATTGTAAATAGGAAATTGGGTTGAACGGGTTGCCAGATTTGGGACGGGCTGGACGGGTGAAGGAAATAAAAATAAGAGAGGTATGGGCCTGGGTCACTGGGAAAAGAAAGGTGGGTTTATTTGAGTTGGGAATAAAAATGGAATGGGATGCCTAGAGGGAAAATTTTAATTAACAAATGATCTGAAATTTGCTTCTGGAAGGGTTGAGTGTATTTTGATTAATAAAATGAATTAGCATAAATTAATTTAATGAGCTTTGTAAACTTAACTAAATAAAATAATTAGTTTGGATATAAACTAAATAATATCACTAACTCAAAATTATGCTAGATCGAATTAATAAAATGATTTACTAAAATTATCATCCTTTCGAGACGATTTCGAATATTCACAAAAAATATAATAACTATATACAAAATAATGTGAAACATAATTATCATTTAAGGATTACAGAATGACTAAAATTCACCCAAAATAGACTTGCAAAAATATTTTAATTTTATAAAACTAAATATTTTAAGTCGTTTTGGAAATTAAGAAGCTCAGTGATTAATCTATTTTGCTGAGGTCTGAAATTGGGTGTCAATAGTGACTTAATTGCTAATTTATTCATCTATTCTCCTAGCTAGTTAAAAATGCTACAAAAATTAATATTGTCCGTCAATCATCTATCGTGACTCAATTACATGAAATAGAAAATCTCATAATAACTCAAAAGTATAATTGGAAAGAATTTTTGTTAGAGTTTTAAACCACACACAAAACTAGGTAAGAAACAATATGAACAAACACTTGATAAAAATAATCTCTGGATTATTGATCTTTGTACCAAACGACCCCTTAAGGTGTAAACTTGCTTGACATCAACAAATATTATTGTATATTCAATTTTGATCCCTTTTTACATGACATAGCAAGTGTATATTGATTATATAGAATATCGAACATGTTTTTACTATGGTTCTTAATTTTGTTGGTATGTGATTCAACATCAGACCTATTTTCAGTACCTACATTCTTTAACATTTCCTTGAAGGTAATTTTGATGTATTGAATTAAATATCGCAAGTTAACATTAGCAAGAGACATTCAAAGCCAACTATGTACTACATCCATCGACATCCGTCATCTTTGGTCCTAAAGTAGCATTTATTATTGTTTTTATCAAATTTACAAGTTACAATGTCCAAGTGTTATAATATAGATAACGTCGATTGCTGAGTTTTTTATCAAGTAAAAAAATGCATATGTTAACTTGCCCTGAACATCATATATATACAAAGAGGTCAAGAGTTGATGTCCTCCATGGTTGTGACACCAGTGAGACTTAGAAAGATTGTAAAATAGAAAGTTCCTAAAAACTTCTTCAATACATCCCTTTCCTTTTATATTCTTAAATTTTGGGTACAAGTTTTATTGAGTTGTGTTGCCATTTGATGTCTTTATTATTTTTTTAATTGATGAGGGTGGTTTGATATATTGTGTATAGTTTAAAAATGCTTCAATGAAGTATTCCATTGCTGTGACACCACTAGGACTTGGAAAGATTGTAAAATTGGAAGTTCCTAAAAACTTTTTAGCTATCTCCTTTTCTTTTCCTTTTCCTTTTAATTTTTTGGGTGCAAATTGTTTTGAGTTGTGTTAGCATTTGACATCTTTAATTTTTATTGATGATGGTGGTTTGATATGTTGTGGAGTTTACATGAGCTAAACTTCGCTGCACTTTTAAGTCAGGCATATTGTCAAAAATATTGCTATCATAAATGTGGTACTTTTGGCAGAAGTTGAGGATTAAGGACTGCTGCATTTATTTTGTTTACTCTCTCCATGCATTGCTGGTGACTTATGTAAACTGCATTTTTTATGTTACACAATAAAACCACTCTTTTTGCGTTTCACTTATTGTTATTGAACTCCTTTTTGTGGATCCTGGTTCCTGGATCCTGTTGGTTATTTTTTGGAGTGTACCTAAAGCTTCTTCCGCAAACTGGTTATAACTTGGTTTTAAGACATCTGGTAATTAAAAATTAACCTCTTATTTTACATAATTGTTGCTTATGTTTTTGTGATGTGCGGTGCAGGTTTGCTTCTGCCATGACTGTCTTGAACCAACTTCAGCCGGCATATGTTGCTAACATGTGGAATGAAGCCTTGAACAAGCGACTCGGAACTAAGGTTATGTTTTTGTATAATCACATTCATGAGATGATTCTGTTTTTGGAGATAAAAAAGAGTGGACAAAACACTATTAAAACAACTGATTGAGTTACTAATTTAAAGAAGATTTAGAATATTGTATTCCCAAAGATTGATGGCATAAAGCAATTGTTATACTGAAAATATATTATGTTTGTGAACTCATATATCTCAAGCAAAACTGGTAAGTTAGTGTCTACATGCTGATCTATTTTGTTCCATGCAGAACCTTAGTCCTCCTTATGTACTTGTGGAAGTTGAAAAGTGTGGATTCTCTTTTGCCAAATTGTTGGCTATTCCAGAGCAGGATGATTGGATTTATAATGATGGGAAGTTGACATCATGTGTTGCTGTGTACTTAGATGAATCTAAAACTACTTTTACTTTTCTCTTGGTTGCCTTTTTGTGGGTGACGGATTATTTGAGAATAATAGATTTGCTATGCTGTGCTTACAGTGAAGCATGCATCTTCTATATATGTAGAGGCTTAGCTACTCATTTTAATAGACTACTGGAGTTGCAAAATTCTCAACAAAAAGAAGGTCGAAGTCTAGTGAATCTGTTTTTAAAGTGAAGCTCCGTCCGTACCTTACCCATCGTATAATGAACAGTGTGCCTTCCCCCATGTTTAACATTTAATTTAAAATGTATATATATATACCAAATCATTTTTCTAAATGTAGTTCACCTGTATAAGTTGTATTTTTACCGTATAAGATCTACATGTGACTCCCCGGTTCATCATCTGATCCTCAACCTTCACCTACTGATACAAATCCAAGGAAAAGGTGTAAGGGGGTTGATGGTGCTATTGCAAGAGCTATATCCAAGATGGTCGTTGCTTCTACATTTAGACCTTCAGCTGTTGAGAAATGCAGTGACAAGTTCACCGTAGCATTGGACGAATTGGAACGTGTCGATCACCAAGTATATCTGACCTGGTTGATTGGCAAATTGTCTGGTCCTTCCTAATTTTGTAAAGAATAAGTCCTACTAATTTTGTTATGTTCAAGTAAGAAGATATCTCCTATATTAAGTAGCAATTTATTGGTTTTTGCAGAGCAGGAAGCTTTATGTATATACCAACAGTAAAATTAAACTTTGACTGGAGTTGAAACTTGCTGCACGACGGAGCATTTTGTTTGAAATTGAGCACTATTTCAGTGGAACCTCAAATATAATATACTGCTTTCATTTTATTATAGTTGCATATTATATAGCTTATGCAAACACGTAACAAATAATTATCAAATTCTCCAGGTATCCTTTCGAATGGTTTATTCACTGCAAGAAATTTCGATAACGACTAAGAGACTCAATTGATAATACATAGTCAACATGTTTTTTTAGAATTAATAGTTATTTGGTAGCATTTTCGTTGTTGAAAAAAGATAGAATGAGATGTGCCACCTCATACGCTAGATTCATAAGTTGGGTAAATTCTTTAACCAGTTTGAAGTTATCTGTTGAAGCTAATTGTATATATGACACACCACTCAACCTTTTCAACAATGAAAAATATATCAGAATAACTCTTAATTCTCAAAGAGATCCTGAGAGACAACTTCTGTAACAATTCAGCCTCTTAAATTCATGTCCGTAATCATCGTTCGTTGAATCATACTCAACATAAATACATAATACACAGACTTGAATAAAGATAAGTGATTTACCACCACTTTTATATTGTACTCCATGTTTATAAAGTCTCAATTCCTTCTCCACTATTCCACAACCAATCAATTTTACAATACAAAAAACAAGCAAATATAGGAAATTGCACAATTCAACTCTCATCCACAAACATAAATGACAGAGCCTCCAAATTGAAAGAAAAGAAAGAATAACATCTGAAAATCATAAGCAAGCTTACTCTTTCACCACTAAAGAACAAATCTTACCAAAATTGATCAAAAGTCACAAAGTGAATAGAGTGACATCATATGACAATCCGTGTAATTATGGAGTCCACTGGAAACAAAAAACAAAAAAACTTGGTATATGACACTCTCAATATATATATTCAAAGAACAGTCGGATCAAAGGCTGTTCAAATTGTACTGTAAATAACATTTGAAAATCATGAGTTATGTATGTCAAAAAAATTGAAGATAAGCTTAAACTCATGTCTCTACTACAAGAGTTAAAGTCTCACCAACTACATACGACAAGACAATACATAAATTTTTCTGCGTTCTTGAATAAGATCAATAATTGAACATGTCAAACCATCTAATGAACTTGAAAAACAACATCCACCACTAACCAATATCACAAACTTTGACCGCATTCCTCATATGATCGTTGATTCTATTGATGAAATTGGTATATTGATCCTAATAGCTATTATCATGCTAAAATAAACATGTTTATTGATACACACTCATAAAATTTCATTATGTATTATATAAGGAGATATACTGGGAATCATTCTTCGCTATGGTCCTGATAAATATGCAGGTCACATTCATCATAAGTGTCGAGAAAGTACTATTTGTGACAATCAGTTAGTATAACATTTCAGATTATATTTTCTCATTTTGTGAAAAGATTTTGAATAAGTAAACTGATAGAATATATGCCTTCACTTAACAAGTAATGGATCAGGTCCCCCTTACTACACTAATGAATAAAACCAGAAAGTTAAATGCAGTAAAATCAACACGATGATTTTACGTGGAAACCTCCTTGCTTAAGGGAGTAAAACCACGACCTGTCTCACAGGATTTTCAATCGTTTTCACTAATCTTCAAAAGCAAAAATAAAACACGATTACACCAAATGTGAGAAAAAGTTTTTAATCTCACGTTTAAGCAATAGTCCCTATTGCTTAACAAGCCTAAGTAGAAAACTATCTACTCATTAAGCTATCCCACTTGGACAACCTAGACTTTTGACACTACCCACTGATTCCTTTAAGATTCAGGAATAGTTTACAGTTTAAGAACAAGAGAATGTATTCCTAAACAACTACACGAAAAGCTCCAGAGATTGCTGTTGTTCGTGGAATAATTCTGCCTTTGTTTGCTAGCAGCCTTTACAAATGTTCTTGAAGAGTTTGTTCTCAAGTTGCAAAAACTGCCAAAGATGTTTAGGAAAGTGCCTTTTATATGGACAAGTCACTTTCCTTAAACTCTTTGCTATTGGTTGGAGAAGCCTTACTTTCTGACGCCATCGGGAAGTGTGCACCTACTTTCTGTACCGTCTCCAGCTGGCAGTCAACTGGCTCGTCACCATGAGAGCCTGGTACCTCTACTAGGTCCCTGGGTTTGTTTAGGGTTTAGGGTTTACGGTTTACGGTTTAGGGTTTAGGGTTTAGGGTTTAGGGTTTAGGGCCGAACAAATGTATATTGTGCCTTATTGAAAGGTTTCAACTATTCGGAAAAGTCACAACCCTTCGAAAAGGTCACAACCTTTCATAAATATCACAACCTTTCATAAAAGTCGCAACTTTCATAAAAATTATAATTTTTCATGCAAGGGAAGGCTAGTTTTGAAAATAAATAAATTAAAAGAATATTCTTGTTTGTGGTGGTGCCATGTAGAGAGGCCTAGGTTTATATATATATATAATGAGCCCTTGAAAGAACGATCCAGTAATTGTTAATATATTTGTCTATTTATATATACTAGTTCTCGGAACGTGCATCACACGTTTGTCCCCTAATTGATATTAGAGAATTTTAATTTATATAGCTAAGTTCAAATCTAAGTCCTTTCATATGTAAGTTTAACATAAGAATACAATTCTGCATAAAATATAACATGAAAATCTTATGTTAGATGGTGGAGGTTTGATATATTAAATACTTCATGAAAAATAAATATTTTATTTTATCAGAGGAATTAATATATTTTAATTACTAAACATAAGTTTTAATAATCAAAAAAAGAAATTGTCTATAGAAAAATATACGTATAAAGAAAAATATTACAAAATGTTTGGGTGGTATACCATTAAATTTATAGAAAAAAATTACAATTTCAAACGAAAAAAAAGAAGTAAATAAAGACATGACATCCATAATAAAAGACATCACATTAAAATATATAGACAAAAATATATATATTCATATTAATTGAATTATATTTTGTTAAAAGTAGACTTACTCTAGACAAAACATGACTTACTCTAGACGAAACATATATATGTATAAAAAGCTATAATCATATAACAATTATAAATAAGACAAACAGAAAAGAAGGCATGAATATTTTATATTTCTTGAGCTATATATATATATATATATAATGAATTCTAAAATAATATTATTCAATGTATCATTTAGTCATTTTTTTATTATACATTATTTTTTATTTTATTTTTACTTTTGCACTTATTTTGTACCTCTGTATAACAATTAAGTACATGAATTTTTTAAACATTTGAGATTACATATAAAAAGGAAAAAGTACAAATACGTTGGTTTAAAAAGATAAATGATGATCAAGCAATGAAAAAGACATAATTATTATTCTATGAGATTTAACATGTTTACCCTCACAATAATTAATGATAAATACAAAATGTGATTAGCTTTACTATATATATCCTAAAAATAGAAGAAAGGTTGAATACAAAAATACAGTAATCAACTACAAAGTTATATTGAAAAACTCAAAATGATGGAGATATGAAAAATAAATATTTACTTACAACTTCATATTAGAGTATATTCATCTTGTAACTATCATAATTTACATATTTATCAACAAAAATAAGATGAATATGCATGAAATTTTAAAGAATACAAATAAATAAAATAGTAAGAATTCTTATAATTACAAACTGGTAATTAAAATTTTACAAGGGATGTAGATAAACCTACTGTAGAATGCAAGATGATTACAAACTTGAATAACACAAGAAATATAAATAATGTGGTGTGAGTGTGTTCGATAGACTCTTCATTACCCCCACTTATCTTACGAATTAAAATTGAAAGGTTATTAGACTCTTCATTATCTACATTTAATTAGTACATGAATATATGATGCATTAAGATCTTATTTGATGGATGAATTTAAATATAACTTTGACTTAATATTTAATTAATTAAATAGATATTAATATTAATTTATTTTAGAGGTACAATAAGGATAAAATAGTAATTCAACTTTGAGGTTAGGAGCTTCCCTCTTATAATAATATATGATGATTTATAATATTCTTAACATAATTTTTCAATAATTATATATGTTTTTGTCCCAATTTATATAGTACATGTGAAATTTTGAATCACGTTTTTCTAAGTTATCAATGCTCATATAAATTCGAGATTGTTTGAGTTTTAAATTAAATTCTTTTTTCAGGAAATGTGGAGTGGAAGACATACAGAGAAGTAATGTTAGATACTTATAAAGAGAAGTGAAAAGTTTGTTAGGGAAAAGGCCCTACACACTTGTTGTTTAATGAAGATAACAATCAAATTAGGTTAGTTTCCATCTTTATAAATTTCTAAACCTGACCCTAAGTACCTAAGGCAAGTTCCTCTCATTTTAAGATTTTGAAATTTTATCCTGAGCTGCTCTAAAGAATATTTTTTTTTAAATACGTTAAAAAGGGAATAGCAGGCAGGAGACCATCAACATGTCCCGTTGTGCTCTTTATTTTTTTTTAAGCTGCATACGACTAATTTTTTATCCAATTAAAAAATGGGGAAAAACCTATTATATGGTGTCTCTTCTTCATTTCATTAAAAAATATAAAGTCCATTTAATATGTGTAGTATACAATTATTTAATCGATATATATACATATAGAATTCGGCTCTCTTCCATTCTTGTCCTCTTTCGCTCTCCTATCTCCTCTCTCTCCCAATATCGATCACCGCCCTCCTCCCTCTCCCAATCTCGCTTGCTATATATACAAATGCATAATATGCTATTATTTAACCGATATACATATACAATTCACTCTCTCCCACTCTCTGCCTATCCAGTTCGCCTCTCTCCTCCCTCTCCCAATATCGCTCACCTCTCTCCTCCCGCTCTCAATATCGCTCGCTTCTCTCCCCCTTCTCGCAATATCACTCGCCTCTCTCCTCCCTCTCCCAATCTCCGTCACCTCTCTCTTCTCTCTCCTAATCTCTGTCGCATCTCTCCTCCCTCTCCCAATCTAGCTTGCCATATATACAAATAGATATGTATACTATACAATTATCTAACCGATATACTTATACAATTCACCTCTCTCCCACTCCATGCCCTCTCTCACTGGCCTCTCTCCTCTCTCTTCCAGTCTCGCTCGCCTTTCTCCTCCCTATAACATGTAGCTACTAATTTTAGTTATCAAACTATAGCTATGGAGAAAAATTAGGCTACTTTTAGATGACTATTTGTAAAAGTTCCTCAATAAACATTACAAATTTCAAATAATTATGATTGGATCCGTGCAAAGCACGAACTTCCCCTTTCTAGTATATATATATATATATATATATATATATATATATATATATATATATATATATATATATATATATATATATATATATATATATATATATATATATATATATATATATATATATATACTCCCCCCGTTTAAAAAAGAATGACCCATTAATTTTTTTGGCAACACTTTAACTTTATCTTTCCACGTGGTATGTTTAAGACCACAAGATTAAAAAGAATTTTGGTACATTTGACATAACTTTAATTTAAAACCACAAGATTAAAAATTCTTTTTTTTCTTAAACTCCGTTCCAAATTAAACTAGACCATTCATTTTTAAACGAAGGGAGTATATATATATATATATATATATATATATGTATTCTTGATTGCTAACATATATTACTATCTTCTCACAGAAGATAATAAATATGAAGAGGTAAGCCAATAATTTAAATATATTATGTTTTTTTCTTCTCTTTTATCTCTTTTCTTTATCTTTTTTTTTTTTGCTTAGTTTTAAAATTATTCTTGATTGCTAACATATATTACTATCTTCCCACAGAAGCTAATGAATATGAGGAGGTAAGCCAATAGTTTATATTTTGTGATTTAAGTTCTAACTTTTTGAGGTTGTTGATTTACAAAATGTATATCAATGTCTACTGTCTACATAATTGGAGCCAATGGAGAAGTAAAGTCTCACCTTCATTCATATAAGTCGATTACCATTTGATATCTTTTATTTTATTATTCAAGTCAATTAAACGCGTGGATACAAAAGCATACCTCCTTCGTCTCATATTAGATAAACATTTTATTAAAAATATTTGTTTCATATTACTTGATTCACCTACTCAATTAGGAGATAATTAATTAAGTTTTTCTCATTTTACCCCTACAATTAATATGTTCTTTGGAAGTTTAAACACACTTTGATGACCCAAGAATGTATTTTTTTAAGAGGCTAATTAATTTAAACAAAGAATAAAATAGTAAACTTGATCAATCTGTAAATGATTTCTTAATTGTCGTATAAAATTAAAAGTCTACATCTTAAAATTTAAAATGTCAATGTATCAATTCTACAAAGTCTTACAGTGTCTCAATGTATAAGACTGTAATTTATTTTAGGGGTTGCACCAATAAAAAATTGTGGGATTAACAAAAATTAAAATCATGAAATTTCACATTAAAGAATTTTTAAAAATGATTTCTTTTCTTAATTATGTGTTATTCTTCTAATAGAAGTTCTATTATTGTGATTGAACAATATTTCTTCTTCTTCTTTTTTCTAAAAAAAATATCCTTGATTTCTAACATATACATATATTACCATCATCTTAACAAAGGCTAATGAATATGAAGTTGTTTGACACGAAGAGATTGAGATAGATTCAGAACTAAGAGTTTGAGAGTTATAAATTTTAGGATAGAAGAGAAATATTGTAAAGCATGTTTTTTTTTAAAAAAAAAAATGCTTAAGTTGATAGTGGGGTTCAAATCCACAATTCTTGTGCGAAAAACATTTTCATAACACATTCCTCACACCGAGCCGTCAATTAATTTTGTTAGGGGGTTCATAAGTTAATATACATATATATTTATTTTTAATACAAATTCAGGGTCTACAAAAAACTATTGAATTTGTTTGAACCTCCACTTAGCTCCGCCCTCCTGAAGAGGTAAGCAAAAAATTTATTTTAATTGTGATTGTTAACTTACAGAAATTTTTCTGCTATTATAGAAATGTGGGTAATATAGTGGTATCAATATGTTAGTTTTTATCTTTAAAATTTAAATTGAGGACATTTGTTACTTTTTATGTACCATAACAAACATTTCTCAATTGTAAAGCACCATCACATCCATCTTATCACACATCTCCTCACACCAACTTCAAAGTTTATGTTCTCTCTTCAAAAATAACATCAAACACAGAGAAGAGACCCTTGAAAGCTTGTTCTCCATTGTTATAGAAATTTTTTTAGTTGAGAAGAATCACTGCCTTATTATAATTTTTATTTGTAAGGTATTGTTTGATTTGTTTTGCTTTCTTATATCTTTGGATTTTTTTGTTTTAGGTCCTAATTGTAAGTTTTGGGTTGTGAGTCGCCCATGTGGACCGATTCGACCCAATCTGTTTTATACCCTATCCAATTATTAATTAATTAATTACATGGATAATTCAGTTTAAAATACTCCTAGTGGGAGTAACTTTCAAGGAACGTGAAGTGTGAAAAGTGGAGAGGAAAACGTGAGAAACAGAGATAAAAAAAATAGTGATCAGTTAAGAAATAAGGAAGTGAGTTTCTTATACTAATCAATCAACACTTGAAGAAGACTTTTAATTTATGAATTAAACTTTGTTTCCTAGTGATTCAAAAAGGGACTTGACTGCAATATCATGTCAAAGTAACAAAACTAACGAATTCCGCTGCAAGTTACAAGGTACACATCTCGTTGTTGATTTGCCTTTAAAAATTCTTCATTGGTATCAGAGCCATCGTTAATTGATCTTATTATGCGCTACTTCCTTATACATTCGGTGTGTATGTTCAAAAGAATTTTTCTTAAATCGGTGAACAGAAAAATTGTAAGATGTTAAATTTCTTTTTGGACGTTTGAATATGGATTAATTATATGGTAAATAAGATTCATAACCCTATTTGATTTTGGCTTAATGTAGATAGGATTCCTTGTTCTACTAAAAAATTATGCATTTTTTTGAAAAAAAAACTACTTCTCTTTGTAGGTTGGAAGTTGATTGTACAATTATTTTGGTCGAAACTTATTTTATCATGATCTTCTAACTTGTAGCTTTACGAAAGCATATTATAATGAAAAAACATATTTAAACGAGTGAGATATGAATTGTTGAAAGTTTGTTATTGTTTGATTGTTTTCCGAAGAAACCTCTATTTTCTGTAGAGATCAGGAAATTGGGTTTGAAGTTTTTTGGTTCGAAACTTATTTTTTCATGATTTACTTGTTTGTACGTTTTTGAAAATATATTATAACACATAACATACTTAAATTGAGTGAGACATGAATTTTTTAAGTTGGTTTGGAAAACAATGTTTTTTTAAAAAATTATTTTTTTGGGATGAGATTTGTGTCCTATTTAGGATTTTTTTAATAAAAGAATATATGCCCTTTTTAGATATTATTGGTCTTTTTTTATTATTCGTATAGTCCTTATGATCCTTGTGCAATTGCTTGCCATTTATGAGAAACTTGAGACATATGTTGTCGCATT
The DNA here is from genome assembly GCA_032847665.1 of Solanum chilense. Classification (NCBI taxonomy): domain Eukaryota; kingdom Viridiplantae; phylum Streptophyta; class Magnoliopsida; order Solanales; family Solanaceae; genus Solanum; species Solanum chilense. The sequence goes on from CM064963.1 coordinate 41,288,126, forward strand.
AAAGGATATTAACCATATTTCTATTATGTTTCCATTTCAGATATGGCTAAACGGGAACATGCTAAAATTACTCCAAGTGGGAGTTCTCAAAGTCAAACAAAAAGATGAGGTATAAGAGCTACTTGCCATAAGACATTTGTCTGAGGGCGAGAAATCATGCGGATTTGTGTTCCAAAGGAGACTTAAAATCTGTTAAGGAATGATAGGATCATTCGATGGAAAAGAGAATAAGAGATAATAGAGTTTAGGTCTTTGAAAATGGATACTCTTTGACTGTTTAATAGGCTTCCTCAAAAACTATCATGATATTTAAAAGTTTAATGAAAGGGACATTCAAGTTACACAGAGGGAAGGATACGATGTTTTGTATCATTCCTTGCCAGAATACTGCAAGAATGAACTGAATGAAATTAATATCGAAATCGGAGATAATAAAAAAATAGGTGTTAAATGGGTAAAACTTCACAACATACTTCCTTTTTAAGTATTTTTTTTAAATAATATTTTGTAGTGACCATCTTTGATTGTGCTTTAATATGAATATTTAAGTTTTTATCCTCTTTTCTTTTGGATAACTGGATTATTATTGTGCTGCACAATGTCATACGGTGTTTCATTATTAGACATGCAAATCTATGTGACTATAGTCTAAAATAAATTAGTGTACACATTAAGAAGTTAGTTTCAAATTTTGGTTAAATATGTAATTCATAGATGATGAATGAATGCTTACGTATCGTTTCGATTTTAGATTTAAATATGAAATCTGTATGAGAATTGATTTGCTTGAATGTGTTTGTCACATGTATATTGATTAAAAAAATCTTGACTGATTATATTACATGGTATCAAAAAGATCATTGTTGACTTAAACAAATGAGAAAATTTAACGATGACAATTACGACATCTGAAGTCGTAAAATATGGTATGTACTGAAAGAGAATAATTTTCTGGAAGGTATAAACCATATATTGAATCAATCAGAAGAGAGTAATACTGAACAACACAGAAGGACTCTTGAAGCTTACAAAATTTGGAAAAAAGCTAAATCTACTGTAAGTGGAATAATAGTAAGTTTTGTGATTGATGACCTCATACAATGTGAGAAATTCTCAACTGCTAATGTTATGTGGCACATCTTCGAGGAACACATGGTGGGACGTCTATGACCATGATTCAACATTTGACTATCAAATTTAACACTTACAAAAAGCGTCATAATCAGAATATCAAACAACACCTTAGGATGATGTCAAACATGATAGCTCAAATCAATAGTGTTGGTTGTGTTCTTTCGCATGAACAACAAGTTATGTTGTACTTCGGTCTCTATCAAATAATTGGAAATACTTGAAGATTAACTTGACCCATTATGACAATATAAAAACTTTTTTTGATGTTGCACACCATGTTGAACTTTAGATGAATGTCTTGGTGCTGCTAAGGTTGTTTCTAATGCCGTTGTGGCATATTCAAGTGATACAAAATCTTAAGGCTCCAAGCTCAAGAAAAAAATGAAAAAGGAATTTGAAAGACAAAGAGACTAGAGAAAGACCCTCTAAGGAAAAAAAAAGAAGTCAAATTCCAAGAAAGGAAAATAATTTTTCAAGAAAAGAGACATGAGCAAAATGAAGTGCTACAATTGTCAAATATTGGGGCATTTCGATCGTGAATGCACTGAGCCAAGAAAAGGTAGCATTTCTAAACGCATCTCAAAGTGCAACATATGTTTCTAGCTCTTCTTTACTTACTGACTCTTATCCTATGTGGATTGTAGACTCAAGATCCACCATCCACATGAGTTAAGATCGAGAAGCATTTGTGGAGTTTCGTCGAGTTTCATCTAAATCAATGTGAATCTACATAGAAAATAATGTGAAACTAGAAGTCAAAGGGATAGGCACTTGCAAAGTATACTTGTCTGGATTTGTTCTTTGATGTTTCATGATGTTTTATATACACCAGAGATTCGACGAAATTTAGTATTGTGTTTTTTTTTTTAGACTTTGATTTTGATTTGTTTTTTAGTTGTAATGGTGTTAGAATAATTCTAGATAATGTTTTATATGGTTTTGAACTACGTTATGATCGTTTTATCGCTTTAGATTGTAATCCATCAACTTATGACTATTATGTTGATCGTTGTGTGATGACATATTATTCAAGTAACAATGATATTAATATTATTACTTAACATGCAAGATTAGTTCATATAGGTCAAGATCAAATGAATACGTTTGCAAAATAAGGATATTTAGGTTCTTTCACCAAAATTGAGATGTTAATTTGTGAAAATTGTCTTGCCGAAAAGATTACAGGTAAAACCATTTGGAAAGACTGAAAGAGTCGTGTTCCCGCTTCAATTAATTCAATCTGATTTTTGTGGTCCAATAAATGTCAATCCACTAAGTAGATGAATTTGTCAAATCCGGGGAGCACCCCCTAGATGTAACCGGTGTTGTTGACCTCGGAGAGGACTAAGACTAACCTCTTAGCATTCGTCATCGCATATCATATGTTGGATTCCGAAAAATTTACAACTTTGCATATACATATATCTTGTGAGGTTTACATAGACCTCTCGCTTACACATTATATATACATAGGAAGCTTACATAGACTCTTTGCATAGGAAGCATTACATAGGCTTCTATTTTTATTTCACATACATAATATAGAATGATATTCTAATAGGAAATGTCTCACATTTAAACCATCTGGATCGAGTACAACATTCGGGCATAACCCATATTCACTACAACAAAAGCCACATATAGGCATATACAATAATAGTCTTCAAATGAAAGAGAAAGAACTAAATTGTCTTTAAGACTTAAGCAATATCCAATAGCTAAATAGTGACAACATCTTCGGAAGGTGAGGACCTACCAAACTTGGAGAATGAGAGTCCAAATTATCTTCAATGTCCCTCTAAAAGCTCAACGGCTGGAACCTACATAATTGTAGAAACATAGAAATAGGGGTTAGTACACACTTGTACTAAGTATGGAAACATGCACAAAACATTTGAGATCATACTAAAAGGGACATTTTTTCAAAACCATGTCAAGTTACTTTGAAAAGCTTTATGCACAAACAAGAACTCATATAAGCCAATAATCACATATTCCCTAAGAAAAAGCCATATATAACACAAGACCACCATTATCAAGTTTACTCAAGTCAACATGTGTAATAGCATGTTTGAGTACATAATCAATCCAACTCCAACATCATGTTATAACAAAAAAAGCATGTATAGGAGTTCATGACATCACAACATACACAAGACATTTACTCATAACCCACCATCAAGTTCACAAGAGTAGTGACCAAGTAAAGCCGATAACCTTACTCAACCAAGTAAACCCTACAAAGGATCACAAGTAATGTCTAACGTCACATAACATAGCATCAAGAGTATTCATCATCATATTTACCAATATAGACCAATAGATTGTTCATACATGAAACTAACATCATATAGAATCATCAACATGTAAAGCCAATATTTGCATAACATTTACTTTAAATAAAAAACCTTCTAGGACTTGCCTTAAGGCCAAATAGTGCAATGTATAGGTAGAGTCCCATATCCCTACCTAAACTAAGTCAAACACCTTAATTCACCCTAGTTAGTGTTCACTTTATTACTTTATTTTACTTTCGGGAACACTTCCCTTAACTGATATAGACCACATGAGCTAAACGCGGAATCCAGTGTCATGAAACCCTATATCGAAAGAAGGTGGATTACTTTGAAGGTAGTACTAAAACATGAACATAACATTCTAGGTGGATCCACTAGCTAGTATTCCTATGGGGGCAACATCATTTAAGAACTAGGGGATATGCTTGGGACCCTTTTTATGCACATTGCATTATAGTCTCCAATCTTATGAGTACAATAGTGAACCTACATTCACACATTGGGAAGGGACACTCCACACTACTAGTTCACTCAGTGCTAAGCTAGAGTCTCTTTTTGAAATGTCTTTAAGTCATCTTTTAACAGTCATAATTTAGTTTAGGCCATAGAAGATTAACCCCTTGTATATTCATAGTCATTATCTCATTAGGAATTGCATGAGAATATCCTTTCAATACAACCCTCATATGTGAGATCAACACATTATCATCATCATGTCATAATAAGGCACATAGACAATTCATAACAAACCTTATATCATTTCATCTTAAACATAATCTGACATCTTCACATAATCAAGACATTTTAACTACATCATCATACCAACACCTACTTAATATAATCACAAGACATGCTTCAATTGAACTTCATAACCAAGTACAAGTCATCACAATTGAAGTAAAGGTTCAAGATCACAAATGTTACGACCCGCAAGTACAACCTAGAAGTTATAGCAACCCTTGGGTCGGAACATGGCGTACTCGACCTCTTGGAGATCTTGTACAAGCCACTTGACTTCGTTACATAATATCATGCATAAATGGAGGGAATTTAAAACTTTCTTTAAGCATAAACCAAAAGTTATTTCATAAAAGCGGAAGCATCTAATAACATTGTCTCAAAAACCATCTAACTTTGACACAAATGGAACATCTTGGGACACAACCCACATAATGTCTAAAATATAAAGAAAACATAAAGGAACATAAAGGTTCGTCCTGGAAGCTATGAGGACTCACCACTTATTCTCTTTTTGGAAACCTTGAAACTCTACTCTTCAAGCAACTCAATCTTCTCAAGACCCTACATGGACAACATGTGGGCAATATGCGTTAGTACGATATGTACTAAGTATAGAAACTACATACCAACATAAGATATCTCAAAGAATTAGTCAACAACAAACATAATCATAAGAAATGAAGATATAAGCATATCACGAATATCATAAGCATATTAAAGCATCATAAAGCATATAAGAGTTCATACTTAACTTATTGTCTTCTTACCATTATGAACTACATCACAAGCCACCTCCAAGTATCCCTATGCAAGGTTAAGGTAGCATCCCAAATTACTACCAAAGCTAAGTACCTCTCTTTGGTGATACTTGATTATAGTTCACTTTCATAATTAAGACCTAAGTTCAATCATACCTTATGATTACTATGACCCTAGGCCATCTCAAAACACACTTGTGCAATGCATGTGAAGTATCCTATAATACTTCACACACTAAACATATCTTGAAATCACCCTAACTTGTTCATATCATTATAGGAGTTATCTAATAGACCTAGTTCATATTTCCAAGAAACTATCTAAGCTATACATACATCATGATAGGTAGCTTCAAGTAATACTTGTGCAATGCATAGATGGCATCCCTACTACTATCCATACTAAGTACTTCTCTAGACTAACCTAATCCAAGCTATCTTTTCTTGTAGCCTTTTCTATTAAGCTCAACATACTACCATAATAGACCTAATACAATGGAAAACATCTCATCATACTAACCAAGCTAACAAAGGAAGTATACAACCATCCTAACCATTATGCAACCAATAATGTAAATGCAAGATAACCACCGGGGAGCATAAATCCTCAACCCTAAGCTAGCATGAGAAACTAATCTCAAGCTATTCCATGAATTACACCTTACATGAAAATCAAGCTATCATTAGGAGAGTATAGGCCTTTCTCCTAAAGCTACCATGACATGGTTTTGGCCAAACCAAGTTAAGCTACCATGAAGTTCAACTCCTTAAGCTACCATGAGTAATATAAACCAAGCTTCCATGAGAATCAATATCTCAAGCTGTATTTCAACTCAAGCCTCCTTGAGATTCACTATCCCAAGCTACCCTTGAGATCTACTATCTCAAGCTACTATGAGTACTTCAACTTAAGATACCATGCCCTTAGTGTTTATCTCACCAAGTCTACTACACAAGAAGTGATCATACAAGTCTACCATACATTGATTCATGTTAGGTTCTTAAATCAATCTAGGGTTCCTATATGTAAAAACTTGCTTCTCCTAATCATATTTATGTCTAGGTTGAAAAGAGAAAGGAAACATCATCACGATCATCCTCATCAATACTTTACCCCCAAATCCCTAACTACATGGCTATCAACCCTATAAATAATTACTATATTTATTCCTTCATGATTCATACTCAATTACATGTTAATATATTAAATTTAGATCATTAGAAGATAAATTTAGTCATTCATGATCACCTAGATTCACTTCAAACTTCCTAGGTCAAGATCATCCTTAATTAATTATACCTATTTAAATTCATATCTAGGTGATTCAATCATGATCCAATAGCATAGAATACAATTGAATTAAGAAGACTAACATAAAACCTTTATCTAGCCTCTAATGATCTATAATCACCATGATCACCTTCAAGAACAATTATCATAATTCACCATGAAAACTCCATGAAAACAGTACATCAACATAACATGAACATAAGTGAATGTTACCCACTCTATTGGGATTACAATCACACCTTACCCACAATGCAATCACAACCCTCACTTGTTTGGAGTTCTTTGGATTCTCAATTGTTGGGAGACTAGAGGGACTCCCTGGATGGAAGAATACACGGATGAATCAGCTTCACATACCTTATATTGGAGCCTTAAACCTAGCTTGAAACCTTGGTGAATTCGTCCTAAAGCTGCTGCAGTTTGTTTTTCTTCTTCAATGGTGGTTTTGGGAGAATTGTGGGAGAGAATGGTTTTGATTTGGAAGTCTAGGGTCTTATTGGCTATAATGTTGCTTATATACTCCTCAAATACCTACAATAACTGCCAATAATTAATCACTAAAGTTCCCAAAATACCCCTGCAACTGTTCGAAATTGTAACCAACTTAAATTTGACTTAAAAACGACGCAACCAAATCTGGCACTTACTGCGCGTCGTGGAGGCATTTTTGATTCTTGGTTCAGAAAACTAGTATGAGACATAATGGTTCGCGATGTACATGCGTCACAGATAAAAAATTGGCCTTTACGTGATGGCTCCACGTCGCGCAGCCACTGCCAGATCTAGGTTGTCCGGCAGTTTCACTGGCCTATGTTTGGGTCCTCCTCGGGGACCCTTAAGATGGTCCCCGTGGCGTCGTTCTCAAAAGTTTCGACCCTTTACATGTCAGGATATGTATAGGAACTATCAATACTCAATTTCACCCTCAAACCATCTTCCAAAACTCCACTACAAAACACTATGACACACTTCCAAACTTTATATATTGACTTCGACTAGTTTCCGTACGTCTTGGACGTTTGACCTCCAAAGACTTCCAAGCTTTATATATTTAATATTAACAGTATTTTATTCATTTTAGGACCTTATAATATCATGATACTCATGTTCGGATCTAGCTACACCTAATACATATATGGGATGTTACAACAAAGTCTTACCAATTCTCCTTCAAAAGCCATCATCAATGGTCTTATCCTCAAACAATCCAATTTCATCCATAAATAGGTGTAATAACATCACTAAATAGTAATTAACACAATAACTAAGTTAATTGCATCAATACTAATCAATTTAACATGAGTTCATAATCTAGGGTTAGGGAATTTAGGTCAATTCATGATATATTCCACATACTAGGTTAATTCATCAAGAACTAGCATTATGAAAAAATAATACATAATAATATAATCATAATCATCAAAGCAAACCATAAACAATACAATTTAGAAGATCAATTTCGAATTAGAAAGAAACTCATATGAAATCATGTTTTTGAAAACCAAATTTGGATAGCCCTTTGGGGAAAGGAATCCCAAAGGTGAAACGTTCATATACCTTGTTAATCCTTGAAAATTAATGGAGAAAAGTTATCTTCTTTTGGCCCTAGAATCCGTAGAACCTTCCCTTCAATGGAGTCTTCTTTGGGAGAGAGAAAGTAGAGCAAAGGTAGAGTAATTTGGGTTTGAGAATTGTGGGGTTTTAAGTTGAGTTTAGGCTTAGGGTAGGTTATATAGTCACTTAACTAACTTCATTAACCATCCCTTAACACCTAATTAAACCCCTAAATAATTAAGTAATTGAATGAACCCCTTAAATATTGGACAATGAAAGTGAAAGCCTGACCTACGAGACCCCTACCTACGGGTCGTAGGTCACTCGACGCCCACCTGCACCCACCGTCCTGCAGGTCCATCGATAAGTTCAGAGAGTGGTCTTTTGTCCACTTTTGGAAAAGTGTCTAAGTGTTGGTAGACGGAGGCATCAAGTCCCCGTCGTTCCACTTACGCCTCGTGGCCTGCAACCGTAGGTAGACACTGCCTTTGACAGCTTTTTGGCCAACTAGGGAGGGTCCTCCTCAAGGGCCCTTGGGGGAGAGGGTCCTTGGGAGTCGTACCCGGACATTTCGATCCTAAACCTACTCGTGTTTAACACCTTTTCACCAAATTTCATCAAATTTTGACTCCTAAAACCTCGTGAAATAGGCTAAGGCACATTAGCACCTATTTCACTAGTCTCCGGACGTCATGGACGTTTCTTGACGTCTTGACTCTAAAACTTCATACATGACTTATAAACATTATTTTTACCTTAAAACAGTGTTACAAACCTTAGACACTCATCTGAGTCTCTATATTAGGTCTTGACTTTGGGAGTGTTACAATTTGGTCCACAAAGATATTATGTATTAATGTATACGTTCCCATATCATAAGAGACTCAATCTCAACCTTTCTTTTGTGATGCTCTCACAATTAAGTTGCCTTGCTAACTAGCAGTACAAGAAAAATTATCATTTAAAAAAATCTCTAGGTTTTTAATGGATGCCCATTTTAGTTTTCTATAATTTATCTCATCATTATACACCATGATGTCCCAAACAATCATGTCGAAGTACGAAGGTATTGGAAGTAGGAAACTTTTGATTTACTATAGAATGTGTCACCAATTATTGTTTAATACAAATTAAAAGAACACATGAGATATTCTTAGTGATACCACATATGCAACCAATGGTCGCGTCCTTTTTCACGCATAGCATGGTGGGCATACACCTCATCTTTTTTAGAAAATGTATCTATAATTTGACCTTTTATCAAATGTTCTCTCTCTTCATGAATAGAATGCACTCATCTAATATTAAATTATGATAACTTATTATGTCATTCCCTATTCATATGCATTATTCAATCACTTGTTTCTTTCAGACACAGTATGCATGTTACCACATTCACTTTATAGAATGGAGCGATTTCAATGAGATAGGTTTCATGATTAATTTTCATCAAAAGCACACTTTTTTCTTTAATAGTCAAACTATCATCAATATAGTGCATTGATACTCAAACGTCTTATTTATATTAAGGCATGTTATGCCATAAATCGATGAACATGAACCCAATATCTTATGTTGCATCAAGATAGAAACTTAATGTCTTACCCTCGTGGTGCGATTGAACTTGAATCCATCATCTTTCCCTCTTGGTGTGATTGAACATAAATCCATCGGTTTACCATTTTTGTGCGATAGAAAATGAGACCATCGTCGTACCCTCAACCATTGACATAATAGTCTAAAGTACAATATGACGTACTCTTAGATGGCTCAATAGCTTCATAAAAGCTTTAAAAAATATATTAATTCCAACCTTTCATTAATGTAGGTTTAGAGAATACAATGTGTACAATAAAATCATTGTAATAAGACAATAAAGAACAATATGTTGACTGTGATTTTCTTTGACAACAACTTGCGAACATCATAATCTTTTTTCCAATTAATTAATGGAATATTCAAAGAAATATTAAATATGTTAACATAAGACACGCTTACAGAAAATCACCTTGTGTTTGAAAAGATAAATAAGCACAAAATTTATTTATGATTCAAGCTCATCAATAATTTTGAAGATCACCCAAAAAGTCAAAACACAATCACATTTGTTGAAAACCTATGTTGTTAAGATAGACATAAAATAGTCACGTCTACTAGCGGTGAGTTGATTTTCATGTCAAAAGTGAATAGAATTTCAAATACCCTTTTCTTATACTAATAATTAGTGTAATACTTACCTAATATCTAAAGCTACAACTTTGCCACATGCTACACGAACATATCAATCGCCCAAAACTGGTTAAAATATCGTACTGATAACGTGTTACGAAATAAAAAATATAAGAAAAAGAAAGTAGAGAGAAGAGGACACTCATTATTTCTCTTGAAAGAATATTCAAGATTCACAAATCGATTTATTATTATTAAAGTGAAGGAAAATCCCTGTATTTATAAAGAAAACCTAACTTGATCCTTAAGTAGGATTCTTAATTATATCCTAAAAGACTCCACATAATAAGATATTCACTATAATACGAATATGTTCATAACACATTAGGTTATATTAAATTAATAGATAGTTACTTAAAATTTAATTTTTAGAGGTCAATTGGAGAACATATAAGAAATTGTTTTATTTTTTATTTAACCATTTGGATTTACTATTTTGAATATTTTAGTAACTTTAATGAAATTATCTTAATAATTAATGTTCCTTTACTCTTTTACATTAAGTTGAATACACATAACATGTAACCCGCTCCGCACCACATTAATTTAAAAAAAAAAAAAAAAAACTCACTTCAACCTATCCGCACAACCTTACACCCACCCCGCCCCAGTCCCCACATTACTTTAAATCCTCCTCGCCCCGCCCGTTTTCATCCTATGGGTCAAGTTCTGCTTGCTATAGAGTAGCATGTTTATTCCAAATTCATCCCCGCAGGTTCATTTCTCTCTCTATCACTAACCAGTAAATTTTTCCAGACTTTAAAAGTTCATTTTGCTCTCTATTACTAACTAGTAAAGTTGTTTGTGTTTCACGCGATCAGAAGAATGATAACTGAATTCGAAAAAAGAGATTAAAGTAATTACTGTAAAAATACAAATAAAAATCAATCTTCGTAATTGATATTAATTTTTGAAGGCTAATGTAAGACATGAAGATTATGAATATTAGTGTTAATTAAAATTATTTTATACTTTTAAATATTTTTTTGGCAATGAATGCAGACAATTAAGATTTTTTTGTATTTTTCTTCCAATAAATATTTTAAAGAGAATTATAAAAGAAAAAAAAGACAAAAGTATTAAAAATTTAAATATAAATTTTAGCCGGAGAAGTTGACACTCCACTTCTGCCTTGCCGGCAAGTACGTAGACAATATATATAAATATACTAGATAATTTTGTTTGTGTCCAATATTTATCTTATTATTTGTTGTATATTTGACTCATAAAGAAGTCTTATATATTATATTAATCTAGCTTATTGTTAATATATTTTTTTACCAGTTTTTGCTATTTGAAATTGCATCATATTGTTATAACAATTTTGAACATAATAATCATACTCACTGTACTCAAGCGTATTATTGGAAATTGATATAAGAACATTGAATGATGTACGCCTAAATAATGCCACATCAACATCATCGTTTCATTTTTCTCAAAATGAAAAAGAAGTAGCAGTAATTGAACACGAGTGTACAGTCGTGCTCCTCAAGGCTTGAGATCACTTCAATTGCTATCAACTATTAAATAAAATTCACTTGACAATTTCGATCATGAAGATGACAAACAAAAAAAAGTAATTGTCTATATACTTGCTCCAAATTATTCACACAGTCAAAAATAACACCAATTTATATTCATAACTCAATACAAGAGTTTGGAGCCTAAAGAGAAAAAAATATTTGACAAAAATATCAAAAGGTATCAAAAGGGCACATCAAGTGTTTTTTTAACCAAAAGAGCAAAATCGCTACTGACGTAGCAATTTTGTTTTCACGCCGTTAATTAGTTAACATATCAATATCGCTGACCTAGAAGCGATTTTGTCCTTCTTTTATTTCCAGAAAATCGCTGCCCGTGCAATGTGTTTGTGATTTTTTAAAAAAATTGGACATAATCACTGTTATTTCAGCAATTTTGATCTGTTAACGGATTAAGGTCGTGAAAACAAAATTGCTACCTCAGTAGCGATTTTTCCCTTTTGGTTAAAAAAAATTTTTGATGTGCCCTTTGGTATTTTTGTCAATTTTTCTCCTTTAAGATCCGGACTACTAAATACAACTGGATTACTTTTTAAATAACATATTTCACTTGAAATAAAAGAACTACATCTTTCAAATGTTACAACGAAATATGATCTAATGCCCAGTTAAACATTCTCGAGAATGTTGGTTTCACTAACTCTTCTAACATGTTTATCCTAAACTAACAATCTAATGAGGGCTTATGACCTTCTGTTCTTTGTTTTGAAGATCCTTTAATTCCTTTTTTCTCCATATAGACTCCAACAGATAATGTCATTCTAAAAACATAAACATGTAGACTCTTGTCTTTGCAGTTTGTTGTCTCTTAATTTATTTTACTACCGTAACAACTTAGGCTTCAATAATTTGATGGAACAACTAACCATAAAGGTAAAACAACAATTCGAGTAGAATAATCTAAGAAGACAACAACAACATGCGTCCTATAAAGCTTATATTAGGCTTCTTATTTGCGAGATATCAAAATTGAGCTCCACAAGTAAGAATAATCAATTCCTGCAAATCAAATTAAATGGATGATAAATTTAATTTTTATTTCTTCTGTAATTTTAAGTTATGGAGTGATTAAAAGAAAAATTACACACATGCAATTATAAATAAATTAAATTCATTGATCCATTAACATTTGTAAAGGACTTTTTGAAGACAATCAACGAGATATGTACCTTATAACTTGCATCAAAAGTCATTGATTTTGTTACGTTGACAGGATTGCAGTCAAGTCCCTTTTTGAATCACTAGGAAACAAAGTTTGATTCACAAACTAAAAGTCTTCTTTGAATGTTGATTGATTAGTCTAAGAAACTCAATTCCCTATTTATTAACTGATCGCTAATTTTTTTTCTATGTTTCTCACGTTTTCTCTACACTTTTTCATATTCCACATTCCTTGAATGTTTCTTCCACTAAGAGTCTTTAAGGAGAGGTTGAACAGTTACTATGCAACTGTTCTACCTTATTTTTTAAAAGAAATCATCCAATTAATTAATTAATTGGATAGGGCATAAAATAAATTGGGTTGGGTCAGTCCAAACGAAAGACCCACGATCCAAAATTTACATCTCCCACTTCGCGCATAGTGGACAAGACCCAAGTCAACACAATATCAGTCAGACATATAATTCATATAATAAATAATTCGTGTGACCTGTGACCATGAAGATCTTACCTTTCAGGTTTTACAAGCCCTACATAGGAATCCAGTCACATGTGGAAAGAATTCACTGTTATTTTAAGGACACTATTACTCACAATACCCCAAACATCATTCATTACTTTGGTAGTTACTTATACAATCCCTCAACCTCTTTAAGAAGTGAACTTGAGTTCATGTTTGACATTATACACACAATTATTCTCGAGTGTAATACCCGACTTGCGTATACAAGTTGAATTTTTCATATTAATCATCTTTCCTTTCTATTCGAATCTATTTGTTCCATATCAACTTCTAGACATGTACTGCATTGCCAAATTGCTCATGGATATTAGCAACATGCTAAAGTAGAAATACCGATCAAAACTTCAAGAAACAATAAAAGGTCAAAGGGTATTTCAATTTCAAAGTAGTTTCAACTTACTTTTCGGGGTCTCACACAATGAAGAATTAGGGAATAATTCTTTCATTGTCCTATTGATCGCCTGACACATGATATATGAAACAAGTGTTACAATGTTTACACCTTATATTGATGTATGTTTCTCATTCTTTCGATTATTCAACATCATATATATCTTGGTCTAAACACCTTCAGATGTTTAACCCTAGTTTTCTCTTCAGTGATCCTTAAACTCATTTTCCAGGAGAAACTTTTGTCTGGATCATAAAACAAGTCATAATATGGTGATGAAACTCATATCTTCACATTCCTCGGTGTAAGAGGTGATTGCTCGTATGAGAGCGTCAATCTTGTGACCTGTTCGACACACTTTATACCTTACATATTATCACATGCATATCTTATTTGAATATGAGTCCAATAGTATTATATAAAAGAGAATATTACAACAATCAGGTTATTTTACAATACAGAAGTGTCATAATATTCTACGCAAACGTAGAGATTTAAAATCATACAATAATTTTAAAAATAAAGTAAAATAACTAAAAAGAAACAAATTTAAAATAAAAGGAAAAATTAGCAATTAAGTCATAATACGTGAAATATTTAGGCAAAATAATAATGTTTTAAAATATTTATTTAAAATGTGAGAATGACAATATTTTAACAAATAAAATCTATCCTTAAATAATCCGTGTACATTCTTTTTATTTCTCAAATTAGGCCCAATTTTTTACTAAAAATAATAGACCCCATTACCTACTTTTCATTCTCTAAATATTTTTATCCAAATTCTATCATTTCTCTTTTTCTCTCTAAAGATTTCTTTCATTATTCCATATCCTCATATAACCTTAAACCTAGTCTTTTTTCTTAAATCAAAATCCTCTATTTTTCTAAAAAATCTTAGAAATCATTCAAAAAATTTCTTTGTCGAAGTATTGAGATAAAAAATATTTTATGTGTTTTGTATGTTGGATCTGGATCTGGAAGAAGTATCAGGTGAAAAGGTGTCATTTTTCAAGTGTCAATATTAGAACAAATTGCTCAAAAGTATTGAATTTGATATGAAAGATGTGTCATGTGAAGAAGTGTCATTTTTATTGTCAATATTTGAAAAATTGATAAATTGTTGAAGATCAGGGTGATGAAAAGCAACTTTGTGGCATGCTGCATTTTGTATCTAAACTATCAAATTGTATTCTTTACTGTTTTTATTATTTGTTGCATTTTGTATTCATTATAAAATTCATGTATATCTAGCTAAAATTTGAATTTTAGGTGTAATTTGTATTTATTTTGTAGGTGGATTCATTTCAAATTATGTATATGTTTAATTTTGTATTAGATAAATAGTTTTATAGAATTTTGTAAACTACTCTAAATTAGGTTTCATGCAATTATTTTTTTTGTATATATTCTAACTATGTGATGCCAACAAATGTTGTATTTTTTTCTTATTTTGTATTAATTCTAAGTGTATGTCAACAAGTATTAAATTTTTTGTGCTCACTTTGTATTTCAATATCATTTTCTATTTCAATCTACTTTGTATGCCAACAAGTTTTGTATTTTTTTATTTTATATTAATTCTAAATGTATGCCAACATGTTTCGTATTTTTTGTACTCATTTTATATTTCAATCTCATTTTGTATGCCAACAAGTGTCGTATTTCTTTTTTATTTTGTATTAATTCTAAGTGTACGCCAATAAATTTTAGATTTTTTGTGTTCACTTTGTATTTGAATCTCACTTTGTATGCCAACAAGTTCTGTATTTTTTTTTAAATTTTGTATTAATTCTAAATGTATGCTAGCAAGTTTTAGATTTTTTGTGATCACTTTGTATTTCAATCTCACTTTGTATGCCAATAAATTTTGTATTTTTTTATTCTCTATTCATTCTAAAATCTTCTTCACTGCAAGCAAAATCCTTAAATCAATAGACTTCAATTCGACATAGATTGAATATTTTCAATGGAGAGCTAAAATTAATATTGAAAATTTGAGGTTTAAGGGAGAGAGAAGTAATGTAATTGTGGAACCAAACACATATAATAGAAAAAAAAAATTGTAAATTTTTAATCTCAAAAATAAAAGATGTAAAGAGCATAAGAATAGTAAAAAAAATAAATCTAGGCCTACTTAAAGTTATACTAAAATTATGATTAGTAACTATGGTAACTTTGTTGGTTTAAATTTAAAAATTATGAAATATTATTTTCCTTAATTTTCTCCATTCTGTTAATAACTAATTGTATTTTTTTAAATTGAACAAATGACAAAAATGCATAAATCAACAATATAACAAGCTAAAATATTAAAAATTTTATTACATATTAAAAGTTTTGCAGGCACCATTAAATGTTAAAATATTGTTATTTAAAAAAATTTCTTTAAAGTGATTAATAAATTAAAGGAACTATATATTAAAATATTGATTCAATTTTTTTTTCTTTTCGTCATGTTTACCTATATACTATATCAACTATTTTACGTATGACTAAAAACCAAAAAATGAAGTTCAACTATGTTACAAGTTATGATATTTGCAAATTAACAAAATATACGAGTACATTATTAATTAAGAAGACAAAACTTTCTTTATAGTTTTTTTGTTAGAATTATAAAGAAAAAAGGAGCAAAAAAATGCTCAACACAAATAATGACAACATTTCAGCTTTTAAAAATGTAAATGAAGAATTATTGGTGTCGTTTTTCCCTTTTTTGGTGTTTTAAGTTCCATTTTTTACTCTAATTTTAATTATTAAGTATCTATATTCACTCAAATAAATAAATAAATAAATACAAAAGACATGTTAACATAGTAAAACATTGTCACTTTTACTTAATAGTGAAAATGTTGTGATGGAGTCACTTTAAAGACAAAAATATAGCTATTTTGATAAATTTCCCTTAAAAAAGTTACAAAATTTTAAAAAGCCTACAATGTAGGCCCATAACAAACAATCGAACTAACAAAAATCGAACCAAAATAACATAAGACGAACTAAGATAATAAAAATCAAACTGAATCGAATTATTTTGGTTCAGTGTTCGGTACACGCTAAACAAGAACCGAAATAATTCGATTCAGTTTGGTTCTTATTATCTTAGTTTGTTTAATGTTATCTTGGTTCGATTTTTGTTTGTTCGGTTGTTTGTTAAGGGCCTACTTTGTGCGCTTTTTAAAATTTTGTAAGGGAAATTTATCAAACCCTTCGTGCCCAATAGCTATCGTAGTTAGATAATAACTGAAAACCAAAAAAACAAAAGAAAAAAAAAATATCGAATGTCTAGCCCTACGCCTCATTGCCATCCCTATTGACCCCCATTTTGACCCGCCCATTTGTCAACATTAAACTATTGGGTCAAAAGTATCCTTCTTATTAATGAAAGTTGTTAAATAATACGTGGATGCAACATTGCATGCCACTGCCACATGACTAAATCCTTAAATTCTAATTACTCTCCACCCCCCCCCCCCAACACACACACATCATTTTATTATTTTCAAAAACAATTTCACCGTTCTCTCTTATTTCGTGGCAAAGGTTTCACAGTTTTCTACGTGGCTGAGTTTCAAAGTGGATATTCATTGTTTTAGGTTAGTAAATTTATTTTCTTACTTTTTTATGTTTACGATTTCAAAACTTGATAATCAGAATTTCACAACTTTTCCCTCATTTCGCGGCTAGGGTTTCATAGCTTTTTTCGGAATTGAGTTTCAAAGTAGATATTCGTGGTTGTAGGTTAGTAAAGATTTTTTATTTTATTATGAATACGATTTCTAAATATGATAGTTAGGATTTCACAACTTTTCCCTCATTTCGCGGCTAAGGTTTCATAAATTTCTTCGGGTTGGGTTCAAAGTGGATATTCTTAATTGTAAACATAATAAAATAAGAAAAAAGATTTGCTAACCTACAACCACGAATATCCACGTTGAAACCAAGCAACGAAGAAAACTGTGAAACCCTAGCCACGAAATGAGGGAAAAGGGGTGAAATCGTTTTTGAAAAATAATGAAATGAGAGAAAAAATAGTAATTAAGATTAAGGAATTTAATCAATGTAGCAGTGGAATCTTATTGGCATGCAATATGACATCCATGTGGCATTTAACAACTTCCATTAATAAGAAAGGAACTTTTAACCCAATAGTCTGAGGGAAATGATAGTTTTTAACCGAAATATAATTTAAGGATAAATATCAGTTATTTCGAGAGTTGGGAACTAAAATAAGTCACGAAAATATAAAAGTAACCAAAATAAGCCACTATTTTAGTAAGTAACTAAAATAAACTTAGTGAAAAAAAAAAGTTCCACTATATTCAATTTTCTAAACGTTTTCCGTTAGTGTCATAACGTTTATTTTTAATATGTAACGGAAATTTTTCTTCCACTTTATAAAGTGGAAGTTTTTATTTCACTTTATAAAAAGTTACCTTTTCACCTTCACCTTCACCTTCACCTTCTCTCCCTTTCCTTTTCATGGCTCCCAAAAAAAATTTACTTTGAAGATGATCCCAATCCGACAGTTTAAAGAGGCCCCACAATAAACAAATCGAAATTTTGGAGTAGCACAACCCGACAACATTCAACTCATATTCGTTGCTTTAGGTGCAAAAATAGGTAAGATTGCAGCCTTGTACTTGTAGGAAAATTTTATCTTTTTTAGAATGTGATTTTGGTTTGATTTACTTTCAACCTTAGACTTAATTTAGTTTTGGATACGAAGGCATCTAAATTCATTGATAGAAAACTTTAGGTTTACACATCCTATAAAAGTTTTAATAGTAACACTACTTCAAACATATGAAAATAAAATAAAATAAATTAAGAGGCAGAATAGCGTAAAATATAAGACAAATAAAAGTATCAATGTCATAAAGTACAAAAAAATTTATCTTTTTGTCTAGCTTTAAGTTGAAACATTTTCTTTTCTTTTTTTTTTTTGAAAAATATCAACAAATCTTCCATAATTTTCCCATATGGTGGTAGTTATTGTTTGACTATTTCTGCACCAATATGTGTCTTGACTATCAACATAAAATTGACTACTATTTCAGGATTGAAGTGTTTCAAAGCTTCCATGAACCTCGGCATCTTGACAAAAGAACCCTCCCAAGTACCATAAACTTTTTCAAAAGCCCTCTTGCAACCAAGATAGACTTTTCTTTTACTTACTAAAATGTCATATGCTTTAAGAACAGTTGTTTGACAGTCTTTGATGGGAAACCTGAAATTAATAATAATATGAATCATCAAATAAAAATGAATATTTTCTTATTAAATAAAAATCATCTAGGGATAAAATAGTACCTTGGCGTTCTTTCTATATCAACACGAAGGACTTAGCAATCATCTCAACATCCATGTTGAAATGCCCTTCGAGGCACGTACCCATATCACATGTATGTTCTTTAATGTTTCTTCCAACTTTCTTCATGTTAGTATGTTTATCAATAAAAGAAGTCAACCTAAATCGACATCCTTGTTCTACAAGCTTGCAAACAAGTCGCCATGATCTCTTTGTCGTTTAATAACAAAGCACTCCCTTGATATCTTCAAATGTAGAAGTTTAACTGCTCTTTATAACTGCTTCTTTGAATTGAATAACATGTCTTTTTCAATATAAATAGCATCATTCATGAAATTTTCTGGTTCATGCCACGTACGTTATGATCTATACTCATCATGTGTATCACCAAAGATATCTGGATTATCCGGGAGATGATCAAGATAAGGAATTTCATGATACGAAACGGACTCATGGACATTAGTCTTGGCGATCGATTGAGAGTCAAAAAATCATCATTACTAGATGATGCCTCAAATGGAACATTATCTCCTGATTCCTCAGCATTAGGTAAATCATCACTATCACTAGCTGAAGGTGAGCCGTAATTAGGAAGGTCACGATCATCGATATTCACAGAATTAATGGACTCATCTTGTGTAATATTTTTCCTATATATGGAAAAAATATATAAATATTTGGCTCATGCAATTAACTTACTCAAATTAAAAAAAAAATAAGTATTAGACATAGCGATAATCATCTGCATCAAAAGTAGGCGAGACATGAAAATTTGAGGATGTCCCAACATTTTCCGTCATTTCAAAGTGTGAGGACTGACCAAAATAATTATTTAGTCCATAACTTGGAGCAATATCCCTATCTTGCTGAGGTAAACCGCTACAAAATATATAATAATAAGAATAATAAATAATATAAATTCATAAATAATTGATAAAGTCAACAAATAATAATCGAAATATAATAATTGAGCATTACCGATCACTTTCATTGATAGTTTCGTTTAAATCAAAATCATATCGACCGGTAAGAATATTTTGATAATATGTCATTTTAGGAAAATCAATAGATTGAGTTATCGGAAATCCATCAATGCTATTACCATTTTTTAATTAGGGATGAACATCGACTGATAAAGGAGAACGTTGTTGACTAATCTTAGGCTCCTTCCTAACATAGATTTCAAGTATTGTTAACTTGACTTGATCTATAGTCATTTGGAACCCTCAAAAAGTCGGTCAACGATTCGTCATTATAGATAATTCACTCTCCATAATTTACTTGTCCTTGCGATAAAAATGAAGTAGGGTATTTTTCGACTATAATCAAATTATAATTCGTACTGTTTATACCCATTCTTTTATACAAAAATTTATGATATCGGACATTAATTGGATATTTAGCATTGTGTTTGGGAGGACAATTATAATAAACGGTATTTCCGTCATGTATAATTTCGTCATTCCAATAAAATGAAACTTTAACTTTAGGTGTAGAAGACATTTTTTTAGATCGAAATGAACAAATATAAGAGCATTTATGTTGTAGGTGCTATCAACTATATATAAACGTCCTTAAATAGAGACCGAAGATTTTTCAGAATAAAAAAATAAAAATACATAATGAAATATTTTTTTTTCGTTTTAATGACATATCAAAATCAATATAATTTATATGATAACACTGAAAAAGCTTCTTCAAGACGTGAAAAATATTTTTCTTATAAAATGGAATAAAAAGTTCCGTTATATATTAAAAATAAACGTTATGACACTAACGGAAAACGTTTAGATTATTGAATATAGTAGAACTTTTTCTTCCACTAAGCATATTTTAGTTACTTACTGAAATAGTGACTTATATTGATTACTTTTATATTTTTGTGGCTTCTTTTGGTTCCCAACTCTTATTTCGAATAGTTTAAAGGTATTTCTGATTCTTTTTCTTTTAGTCCATGTGTCGAATAGTTAAAGGATATTTCTGTTTCTTTTTTTTAGTCCACATGGCAGTGAAATCCTATTAGCATGTCATGCGGCATCTATGTAACATCGACATGACATTTAACAACTTCCGTTAATAAAGGCACTTATAAACAAAAAAATTGACGAGAAGGGTAATTTTGAACCAAAATATAGTTGAAGGGGTATGTTTTACGGTTTAGGGACAATTTCAAATAATATTTATAAGTTTTGATGCACTAAAGCCTCATTACAGACATGGATTTGCCGCAAAATTCATGTGGAGGATTCGATTCAACCAGAAAGTTTGAGCTAAGAATATCCATCAGACTTGAATAAAACCACTTTAAGAAATCAAAATAGAGTCTTGACCTCACAGAAAATTACACGAACACTCATTGAAAGGTGTAAAAATGATTATCGTTTACCTCTATGGAGCTTAGACGATAGTGATTGTCCTTGTAAAGGGACAAAACATATCGAGGAAGCAGATCATTGTCCTTTCTCCCACTAACAGAAGAAAAAAAAAAAGAATATAGAATCAAAGGGAAAAAAAGAGTTGAACAATGTTCGCGGAAAAATGATACATGCACCCTAACTGTCACTGGTTTCACCATCTCTTCACAGCATCTTAATGAGGTTTCAACAATGGAAAGAAAAAGTATCAAATGACTGATTTACATGCTTCATTCCATATCATCCGCTCACACCATTGTAGCAGAAAGAACTATAAGCTCGTAAGAGGCTCACAACATATGAAGCAGTTAGCAGGACCTTCTGCACAGAAATCAATAGATTTGCCCAATTGCATTATAGGAAGTAATCGGGTGTTCTTCGGGTTACATCTGGCTCCCCTCTCCTGGGAGCTGGTTCAAACTGCAAAAGAATTATTTTTAAACTTCATGAACAAATTGCAATTTTATTAGTACACTAATTAGCAAAATTACTTGTCTGGCCTTGACAAAAGAAACTTGTACCAGGATGAGGAAAGAAAGACCAATAAAAAAGAAAAGAGCAGCGACCTGAATGAATGTACGGTCCTTGGCATCATCCACTTCCAAGATGGAAGCCATATTACCACAGCGGTAACAATAATTAGGTGCACTAAAGATGGTAACCACCTTTTGATCCTGCAATGAGAGCATTACTCGTGAATCTTTCTCTCGGATAAAACTTGCACATAAAGAAAGAAAGAATTTAAGGAATAATTACATGGGCCCAATTGAATCCCTCCATAACCAGCTGGTGTGCTCTAGCAATTAGATTCAAGTTGTTGGTGTGGTTAAATTGCTCAGAAATATCCTGTTGTAATTCAATTAACAAGATAATGAAGCTTCACTTGCTGACAGGAACAAATTCAAACTTTTTATATACATCAAAAGAGAATGAAGGTACAATCAATATGCAAGTTACCTGGCCAAATGTATATCCAGCACCCCTTGGAGAGATACCCCAACCACAACGATCATCAGGATCAGACCATAAAAGATCACACATGGCCCCCTCATGTGGAACTTCTTGGACCCGGTCAAAATTGCGTATATCATCAAGAGTTTCAATAGTGGGAGACAAACCACCATGGAGGCAAAATATCTCTGACTCAACCTTCAAAACATCCCCAAAGAACCCTTTAAGACTCAAATTATGTGCGAAAGGCAACAGTCAAAATATTAACAAATCGGAAAATGAATTCAAAAACGAAATCAGAAGATGACTTTAAGCATATTTTCCAGTTTTCTGAAATCATACAGGAAAGTAACATCCGGTAATCCACGCAGGCTTTGAAAAGAATCACCAAGGTCTGAGGCTTGCTTCCTAATATATCGAATATCTTTTTGGTGTATTGCTTATGTGGAATTTGCCTAGAGTATCAAATACACACCCTTTAGGAACTACATGTCATCACTCAAGGTTGTGCAAAGAGTAGCTCTGCTACCATATGTAATAACCCAACCAACAGTAATATAGTTTGCTTGAACTTTGACAATACGCTTAAAACAAGTCATTAGGGTCTAACACTTGTTTCCTTGTATATACTACTATATAAGTGGTAATAAGAACACATCTCATGGTCAACATGTTTGCTTATAGAATTATCACTGAAATGGAGGTTGTTTATGTCAATTTAAGGCTTTCCATTTTACAACTTCATGCTTTGATGATGTTATACTAAATGTTACAATTTGTGTACCTTTTCCTTATAGACAAAAAAGGACTATATCGGTAGTTTACCTTTCTTTTTTTTATGTGGCTCACCCCCATTCATTTCAGACTTTATTGGCTTCATGCAAATTCAGTAAGCTATACTCTTCTTCCCATTAAAAATATGTGAGGATTTTAGGCAAATAGTTATTATTTATTTCGAAATGTGTTTGGGAAGCCATATAAATGATGTATTGAAGAATAGCAAAGAAGCTTCAATTAATTGAAAAGAATAGCAAAGAAGAGAAAGTGTTGCCATTTATAAGGGCATTTTTGAGGACACATGTTCTTACATTCATTGGTGCCTTTTTCCTATAAATATTCTCTTTTGCTTCAGCAAAGCATTGAAGAGAAACAAAGCTAACAAATAGCAAAAGTACTACTTGCTCTCTTTCTTCCTCTCATCCTGTCCTTTCTTTTCATCAAATTGTTTTTGCTTTTATTATTTCTTTTAATAACTTACATTTTGTTGATTCATGTAATCTCTAATTAATAAAGAAGACTTGTTTAATCCTGAAAAATATTTCACTCTGCTGAAATAGTTTCTCAGATTGAAAAAGACAAAAATAGAAAAAATAAGCATTGACAATTTTAAAAATCTGAAACGAATCCTCTACATAATCTGAGCACTGATCATATAGCTATAGCTTTACTTTGGGGATCTTGGGAAAGGAACAAGAGCTATTTCAGATTTGAGAACTAGTGGTTTTAGTCTGAGGGTTTTATTAATAGAGTTAGGGATTGGTGGTCATCCTTCAACTTTACTAGGAAACTTGACTTTAGCCTGGCATGCAAACTAAAAGCTTTGAGATCAAACTTAGAGAATGAAGGAAGGGAGAATAAGGAAACATGATCATTCAGAGGAAGAGACTGATAGAATAGATGGCTGACTTAGATGCTGACAGGGAGGACAGAACTCTCACTGTTGAGGAATCTGCATTAAAATCTGAGTTGTTGCTTAAGTATGAGGGATTGATCAAATAGGAAATCTCCTGGAGGCAAAAAGCAAGGGCTCTTTGGCTGAAAGAAGGTGATAAGAATACTAAAATTCTTTCATAAGACTGCAAATGCACACGAAAGATAAAACAATGACCAGCTTGTCATACAGGGGAAGTGACTCAAGAGCCAAATAGAATTAGAGAGATAATTATTGATTACTACACCAGGTTGTATAAAGAAACTACTCAACGGAGACTCATGTATCAATATGTACAATGCCCTGTTATAACAGAAGAAGAAAGGCAGATTCTTCAAAGTAATTTTGAAAAAAGTGAAGTTCTAAGGTGCTTAAAGTTATGTGCAATTGATAAACCAGTAGGTTCAGATAGCTTTACTATGGAGTTCTTCATTACATGTTGGGATGTGGTAAAGCAAGAAATCATGGACACTTTCAAAACTTTTATGAGCAAGAAGTATATGAGAAGAGTTTCAATGCAACATGTATGGTCCTTGTACCCCAAAAAGAAAGGTGCCAAGAAGTTGAGAGATTTTAGGCCAATTAGCCTAACAAGTAGTGGTATACAAACTGATCTCTATGTCTTGACTCTTGACTGAGGAAAGAAAGGGCGGTAGACATGTTGATAGATTCACAACAAATGACTTTTCTTAAAGGGAGACAGATAATGGAAGCCATTCTGTTTGCAAATCAAGTTATTGACTCAAGAAACAAACAAAAGAACTTGGGGTACTCTGTAGGATAAGCTGGATATAGAAAAGGCATATGATCATGTTAACTGGAAATAACTAGTGAAGATGCTAGAAATTATGGGCTTTGGGCAGAAGTGGCTGAATTGGGTAAAGTTTTGTATCTCAACAATTGGCTTCCCAATTCTCATCATTAGTGATCCTGCAGGATTCTTCTAAACACAGAGGACTCAAACAAGGTGACCGCTTGTCACCCGTTTTGCTTCTGATCACTATCGAGGGCCTAAATAACATGATAAAGACAACAAACATGAGAGAGTAGTTAAGAGGCTTTAAGGTGGCTGGAGAAGTAACTGAGAAACTAGAAGTTACACACTTACAATATGCAGATGACAGTTTGATATATTGTGATGCTGAGGGGGTCTTCTTAAATAACCAAGGATGATTCTAGTCTTGTTTGAAGGTAAATGGGGAAACAGTGTGATGTATCCTATTAAGGAGGTGGACAATATGAGCTGGTTAGCTTTATTCCTGAGCAGTGAAATAGGAGCACTACCAACTACTTACTTGAGAATGCCTTTGAGAGCCAATTCTAAGTCCATAGAAATATGGAACAGTGTGATTGAGAAGTGTGAGGAGAAACTAGCCAAGTGAAAGACAGTGTGATTGAGAAGTGTGAGGAGAAACTAGCCAAGTGAAAGACATCGTATTTATCCATGGGGGAAGATGACCCTTATCAACTCAATATTTGATGCTTGACCAGTCCCTTTTACCTATTCTAGCAAGGGTCAATAAGAGGTTGGATAGCATCAAGAGGAAATTCTTGTGGCAGGGCAACAAGGAGAAGAAATTTTCACTTGGGAAAATGGAAGGCAATGATGACAGGTAAAAAGAATGGAGGGATAGGGATAAAGAATAAACAAATTCAAAGCAAGGCCCCAAGTATTAAATGGTTAAGAAAGTATATAAAGAGAACAGCTAGATTACTAAAGAAGTGACCAATCCTTATAGGGTTAGCCTCTAGAGATCCATCAGGAGTCTGCGGAATAAAATTAAGAGCAACTCAAGCATGAAAATCTTGGATGGAAGAAAATTAGATTTGGGAGGGATAATTGGCATGAAAAAGGTAACATGGAAACACTTTTCCCTGACATTAACAACATAGTCTTGCCACAACAAAGTATCATGTCATAGCTATGGTTCCCACGGGGATGGAATTTCACTTCCAGAAGACAGTTGAATGAATGACTGGGAGATCATGAGTTGCTAAATTTTTAAACAAACCAGCAAACATATATGGAAGAGTAGGATACCTCACAAAGTTTCATGCTTTGTTTGGTTAATGGCTAAGGAAGCCGTCCTTACACAAGATAACCTTGTGCACCAGGTGCTTCCTATGTAGTGAAACAAATAGACTATCAACCACCTACTTTTAGATTGCAAATACACCCAAATTTTATGGAGGATATTTATCAGCCTGAAAAGCATTCCTTTGGACCATGCCTAGGGAAGTGACCGAGGCCTTAATGAGCTGGGAGGGAGAAGGGGTCCACGCAAAAGACAAAAGTAGATGAAGAATTATCCCTAATGTTATATGGTGGGGTTTCTGGAAAGAGAAATTCGAGATGTTTTGAGAGCATAGTGAACAATGTGTAGAAAGTTAAACTTAACTGTTGCATTCTTTTTTTAGTTTTTTGGTGTAATCAGAGCTATACTCAAATGACACTATCTCTGTTATTGATGTTCTAGACTCAATTTAATCATAAAGAAGTGAATTTGGGAGTATACTTGTATATAAAGTACAACCCATGCATTGGTGTGTGATATAATACAAAGTTACCAAGTTCCAAGAAAAAATAGAAACATGAATTTTTACGTTCACCAACCATAATCATACTAGGATTACTGTCATCAATTATGACCAGAAAATTATCCAAATTGTATTACTGAAAAAAGGTCATCCTGATGCACATTTTATTCTAAATCCAATGAAATCAAGTTAAAGCTTCTAAAAGAAAATGAGTGATTTAGTTTGCCAACTCTTTAAATCACTTCTTCACACTGATAGAGAACACTTAAAACCACCATCAAGTTCCAAGTTTGATTTTGGGTTTTGCAAATGTCTTCCAGGCAAGTCTGTTTTACGCAATTTATTGGATATTCAATATATTTCCTTAGCATAAAGTGCTCTCTTAATTCAGAATCTCAACACATTTTTGGGTCCATTGTCAAACAAAGAATCAGCACAATAAGCAAAAAGGAAGAACATAACGTATCATATCATCAAAAGGAAAGGACTTCAATAACATCAGCAATAAACATGTTACAAGAAAAAATTTAAGAGACAGCATGTGTTTCAAATCAAAATCAATCAAAAAGGCAAGAAAGAAACTGTTCGCATAACATGTAACTAATCCACTGAAGGCAGTTAAAAAGATATCATACTAACCAAAGCAGTCAGAGGAAAGTAGTCAAACAGATCTGTGAAAGTCTTCCACACATTGGCATTACCATATCTGCAAAATGCAAATACAGAAAATCACCAAACATTAATTGCTATAAACCTAACAATATGATGAATCAGAAAAGCATAAATAGTTGCAAGTTTGGTGATATTCTAAGATGAATTAGATGAGCTACTAATGGAAAATAATAAAGTCAAAAGCATTCTAACCTTTTCCTTTTGAAACAAGTTAAATTCTAAGTTGCAAGTTTCAATAGTTGCTATGCTTTTTTACTTGAGTGATAAATATTAAGGTTTAAGACTTGGGAGCTCTATTAAAAATTATATAAATTCATGAACATTAGCATATGCTACATCATCGACTTCTAACACTTCTTTCATGAACGACAGTACATCACACAGCTTGTGCCACTAATGTCAATAAGACCCAAAAACTTGTGAAATGGCTTTTAAGGTTCTTCCTAGTATAAGTAACTCCAAAAATAGAATGATTCCTCTCTCCAAGAACTTTAATTAGTAAGACAAATATTGCTCCATTTATGATCTCCATTGTACATACCTTCATCTAGCTGACCCACTTCTGCACATTTCAACAATTACTTTAAGCACATATCCCAATAACTCCAATGATAATATTATTTGTATTCTCGATTTCTATACCATCCAACTGGATCAGCTTTACTGGTAAAGAGGGAATATTTCTCTGAGTTACAAACTTAATCCATCACTATCATATAGTATTTGAGACATAAACTTTTACCTTCTAAACTCATATTGACTCTCTATGTTCAGATGATAAGTTGCATCATATGCATACAGGAAGATGGGCACTAGCCCTTAAAGCAACTCTAGAGACTACAACTTTCAAGATGTTCAAATGACAAAAATGTTGAATATATCTTGAGGAAGTACCACCAATATGTGTATCTCCAGAACCTAGCCACACACATTGTGGAAAACTAGCATATAAACAGCATACCTTAACTGTGAAATACCAAATCAAGGAATTTGTTTAATATAAGATATCCAAACCCACCTCTCCCCCTTCACCCAAGGCCAAAGAAGAGAAAACAGTGACATGATGTAGCCTACAAGAAGTAAAAATTAGGAGGCTTACTTTCGTAGGCATTCATCATAAAACCCATAAACCT
Source organism: Solanum chilense (assembly GCA_032847665.1). Lineage (NCBI taxonomy): Eukaryota > Viridiplantae > Streptophyta > Magnoliopsida > Solanales > Solanaceae > Solanum > Solanum chilense. The sequence goes on from CM064963.1 coordinate 41,316,482, forward strand.
GAGTAATCTGCATGAGACAGAGCCACAATCAGTATTCACCAGCCGAGTCTAAGCAAGATTAAAAATCATACAGGATCAAATGAATAAATACTTATAACTGAATGAATGAAGGGATCCATTTCATGTGGTTTATGTAAAACTTAGAGAGAGGGAAAACTTCAATTCAAGAATGAAGCATACCTGACGACTCTCATGATTTCCCCTTAGGATTGTAATTCGTTGGGGATAGCGAACTTTGAGAGCCACCAAAAGCTGGAAACATGAAAACCAAAGGAGTATATAGTCAAAATGAGACCATCACTAGCAACAGCTACACAACAGTAAGCCTATCTCATTAGTGAAAAGATCTTCCAGTACGGTAGTGTAAAACTCTTCTTATGCATGTAACGATGTTACACATGGTTTCGGACTTACATATTTCATACATTCCAGCATACCAAATTGCAAATTCAACAATGCCCCATGATATCGAATAAATCATAGCAGCCAATGCAAAATCATAAGTGAACCTTTTTTAAGGTTTCAATTTTTTATAAGTGACTATCATAGTAATGAAAAGCTTTGAACATTTCAGATAGTGAAGCGCAGAAGATATATCTCCAGGTTTAAGAGACCAAACACAAAAGAGTACTGTCCTGAAAAGGTGTACTATAACATGAGAAGACAGAAAGAGAGGCATTCAGAAGATGGGAAAGGTTACAAGTATTACATGATTTTGTCATAAACAACTGATACATCATTACTGCATCAACTTGTTTTTAGAGGTAGAGGAGCTAAAATCTCACCGAAACTGTTTCGACAGAATAGTATCCACGATCCACATAATCTCCCATGAATAAATAATTAGTGTCAGGACACTGCCAATAAAACAAAAATTAGGATATGTAAGACAATCAAATCTGATAATAATCACTTCCATGGAAATTTTAGAACTACTTGTTTTCAAGTAACGACGGAAAAAAGTTAAACAATTTAACTATCACATTAATTGTGACTAATGCCACATTATTACCCATAGAAACATGCATTATGTAGCTCATGTCCTTAACAATATAAGAGTCCTCGGATCTTGTAATAAAATGACTAACCATAAGAATTATATATCTCATGCACCGTTTCTGAAGATTTCTTCTGTTCATTTTTCTTTCCATTGCGTATTGGTTTTGGTTTGCTCCATCGCAATGAAAAGAAGCTACATCTTACCTCTCTTGAGATAGTGAACGGCTTAGATCTAAATTGTACTGGTGTTCACTTTCAGATTATTAACACAGCAACAAAACTAGAGTTCATCACTTGGAGAACATTATATGCAGCAGTGCATATAGCTTCGAATAAAAGCATATTAAACAAATTCTCCTCCTTCCTGAAGAAGATAGGACGTCTTCTCCCCAACCAGAGGAGTAACCTAATGACTTACATATTCTGAAAAAATGTTAATTGCCACCACGTATGCCTATGACAAAAAGACAATTACACAATTCGGATTGCCCTGGCATGTCTGCTAGTCTCATCTTCCGGCAACAACAAATCCGTAAAGTAGAAAGCAAGGCATAAAAAGGTCTGATACCTTCCCACCAATTCGAAAAAGCTCAGCAAGATCATGGAACTGCCCATGAATATCACCACATATCGTCACAGGGCTTTTCACAGGCTGCAAAAGGGAAGTCGAAAACTAATCAATACTCCAATAATCAATCCACCCACAAGGTTGGAAATATTCACATGCAACTTGTTCAAAGTAATAAGTCATTCAAAAGCACTGAAAGTCACTAAACAATATTCCAATTATTCAACATATTCTGTCATAAAATAAAAAGAATTTACTTCACATGCTCTTTGTATGAGTTGATAAAAATAAGTGGAGATTCAATACAGGCTATCATACACTGAATCAGTTTGAGTCTTGCACTACCTTCTCATAGTAGATGTTCTATATTGAGTCCTCATGGGGATGACATAGTGGTTGTGGCATGGAAGAACAACCTATAATCCCAGGTTTGAATCCCCGGCTATGACTATTGGTGTGCCTATATGCTAGAGAGCAGGACTACATTGGCAACCAATGCGTGTGAACAGGTTGCTCGCTAAATCAGTGGAGGTAAATGTTCGCCGATATTCTTGATATACAAAAGAAAGGGATGTCCTGAATTTACTACCCAAACATTAAATAGCAAAAAACTAGCTCCAGAAGCATCTTACATTCATAACTCCTTCTGGGAAAAAGAATGTCTTAAGATTGATATTGAAGGAGAAGTGTCTATTATAAGGATTTGAATGGTCATAAGTAAGGATATTAGCGGGAAAGATGCCACATCAAATTAATACAATATTGGCCTGGTTTGGAGGGAAAAGAATTGCCACTTAGGTCAGCTTTTTTACAATCGACCAAAGAGAAAGGACGCGTCAACTTTAAGGGACCTTATGTAGTAAAAAATTGTTTACACTTACATATTAACATATGAGTACTATAGCAAGTACAAAATAAGCTGAAATCTTTAACACATACTTGATATATACCTAAGGGCTAGTGGTGCAGCTTCAAAGCTTGGTGAATAATGTGATTGTCCCTCTACTCTTCTCCACTTAAATACTATGCTTTAGTCTGCGGCAAGATCCGAACCCATGATGTGCCCCCTAAACCCCAACATCACATGGTGCACTCTTACCACCAGACGAAGACTGGGGTAACTGAAGTAAATAGTTTATTTTATTTATAAGTTTAAATCAGATCAAAATGAAGTATTTTCGTACAAATGAAGTCATGACTAGGTCCAACCCTCTACCTACCCTCCCAAAATGGAAAGAAATAAATGACATCTTCAACAGAAAAAGAGGCGAGAAAACATAATCCACCCATAGAGGTATCATACCTGCACATTACTCTCTTGCACTAGAATCTCCTTGGCTTTCTCGCACAGTCCTCTTACCTACACAGCAAGCACCTTTATCAACCAATTCTTTTATTACTAATACAAGAGAGGGAATAAAACACGTGCACCATGATAAAAGAGCCACATGAAGCAAGCCATTAAATAAGAGCTTAACATAAGCACAGATGCATAAGCTCAAAATAGAACAACTTCAGTAGAAGACCCAAACTATTGATAAATACTTTCTTCATTATAGGCTTATTGCCCATCTTCTGCAATAAACGCCACAATTTAGCATACTCAAAACGGATAGCTTCAGATAACTACCTTCTGGCCTACTGAAATTCATGTGAATGATCGTGAAAGCTCTCCGAATCCTATTTTACTGGAAAAAAGTGATTCGTTCTGTTTTTGCTTTCTTTTCTCAGAGGAGGATGGGGAAACCTATGTAAAAATCTGCAGTAAGCCATTACCATTCCTTTCATGGATTCCATTTCTAACAACTTTATTAAGGAATAAGCAGATTCAATTACAAGCTCATGAAGGAAGAGAGATGAAAACACCATAAAAGACCAGATCATCCAGTACAGATTAGTAAAAGATTGATTATACAATCGGAAGGAAACAAATTCCTGAAATACGCTTCTAAGAGTAGGAGACACTAGGAAGTCAGCTAGTGACCACGGAGCAAAAAAGGGTCGAAAGTAAATATGATACCACATTCAATTAGATTGAAGTCACAGATTCTACATGACAGCACCACTTCATCTCTTTTGACCCCCACCACAATCCGAATTCCCAGAGTAACCAAGAAATTACAAGCTCATGAAGGAAGACAGGAATCAATTGATTATACTAAGTTCATAAACAAATTCACGTTCTTTTTTCTTTTAAAGTAGTAACACCCATTCCCCCTCAGGAGTCTTCCATAGCCCTTTCACTCTTTTGCTCCCTTGGTACACAAATCCCAAGGTTGGAAATGGAGGTCTTTTCCACTAGGCTATCCCTCCCTTGTAGAAAAAACAGTTCACCTTTTCAACTTAAAAAGATTAATATTTCACTATTTTTTCTTTGGATCTTGGAATTCTGTAGAAAAAGGGAAATGAGGACAACTAAAAGTAAAATGATTGTCTGCCTCACTACAATTTATAGGAAAATGATACTAAAGTACAATAAAATGAACTTTTCCATGGTTTTCCTACATCTAGTTATATTGCCAATCTTTTAGATAAATCTCTTAGAGAATAAATCTGAAAATATTTCAAAATGAATTCAAGTGTACTTCATAGGAAAACGATACTAGAGAACACTAAAATGAACTTCTCTATGTTTTCCCTACATCCAAAACTAACAATAAACTGAAAATATTTCAAAGTCTTGAAATCAAATAACACATATATGTTAGTTCCCCTTCATCAACCCATCTAAATAACGAAGAACACATGGATCTGATTTACATAAACATGGAATAATACGAAAAATTTTCGACCAGAACACTCCTCAATCTGGAATTGAATCAAGAAATGGCACGAAATTTAAGGGAAAATACACATCCAGATCCGAACCCAAAAAAAAAAAAGAATTCGTACCGCCTGCTCGGACAAGGGTTTGCACTGCATAAGCAGACCAATTTTTTCATCAAGATTTCCTACCGAATCCATGGTGATCTTCTTCTACTACTTGAGGGAACTGGAAGAAACAGACAACAGAGATGAGGAAACTTTCTTCAAACTCCACGGCAGAAACCCTAGATTTTGTTGACAGCAAAAAAGGAGGAAGAAATCAAAATGGAGGTTTGATTTGCTTTTGATTTTCTTTCAGCTCCGCATGGAGAGAGAAAAGAAAGAGAAGAGAGTGAGTGAGTGAGTGGTCTGGAGTGGTGGTGGTGAAACCAAAGGGAGGAAAGGGTAAAATAGGAAACAAAAAACACTCTGCTTTTGTCGTGTTTTCAAACCTCTTCTGCTTGGAGGTGGGAAGGTGGGAGGGGAGAGTGTGGCGTCAAAAATAATTCTTAAATATTTTTATTTTTATAAATTTGTCAAAAATGTGACATCAAAATATACATATCGGGATATTTTTGTCATTTTCTTTTTCAGTAATACTAGTAGGTAGTATTAATTGATATCTCCACTCAAGTATTATGAGTCAGTTGATGCTATTGCTAAAATTACTTATTTTAATAAATTATTTTTTAAAAAAAAATCCTTTTCGAATAATGCATTTGAGAAAAACAATTTGTGGTGGTTAATTCATTTAAAAATTATTTTTATAAGCAAATTGTATTTGGCTAAAAAAATTTAAAAATTATTTTTGTGAGACAAATTATAATTAAGGGCAAGTATTAATGTACTTTCAATATTAAGATTATTTTATAGAGAAAAATCAATTTAAACATCTATTACGAGAAATTAAATTAAATTAATATTTTTATTAAATTAAAATGTTCATATTCAAATTTCCAATATACATTTTTTGAATGGCTGAAAGCTTTAATTTTTGTTTCTCTAATCTTACGAAATATTGTTGTTACCTTCTTGTTTTCTAATTCTATAAAATAATAGCATGTAAACGTAAAATAAAATATAAAGTTTATTATATAAAAAAAATAAAACTATTAAATGAAACTTAATCAATCATATGAGATATTTTAATTAATTAATAAGAGATATATAAGTGAGCGTGTGTGTGTAGGGGGGGGGGCATTTTTTTTTTACCAAGTCTTAGGTACACAACTGGACTCGTTCTATTAACAATCAGCACAAAACAAAGAAACCCAATTTCGTACAAACGAAAAACAGGGTCCAAAATAAAGTTTCCTAATTATCTAGATATCACTTAACATAGTCAAAGAGTACCCAGTACTCTCATGTGCTTTTGTTGCCTCATGTGACGTTTCTTTTGAGGTGGAAATAGCACTTTGCAATTAAGCTCCATCTTTGGTTGTTGTTAGAATGACTCTGTCAATTTCTTCCTTAGCCTCTAGTGAGTCCATCCTTTTCAATTCCTTCTAGCCGTGTTTTGTCAAATCTAATAATTTGTTGTCTCCAGGTGGTGGATTGAAATTGAAGCTCACGGTGGTGGTAGGACGCCAAACAACCCCTCTTTCTGATGAAATTTTTTGGTAGCTAGGGGAGCTAGCTAGGTATGTAACTATTGGGATCGCTTTTATACGTCTCTATATTGTGCGAATGTATCTTTTTCCTTCCCCTGCTTTTGTTTTGCTGATTCGTTGCTTGGTTATTTACCATTTCCTAATCCTAAGGTTTGGAATCTAAGCCTTGTCCTTATTTACATGTTTCCTTATATTTGTTGGTAGCTCGTAAAAACTGTGATATTCCTTTGTGTCTTGTGTGTCTACAACTTCATTAGCTAATAAATCTGCCAATATGTTTCCTTTTCTAAATATATGTTTTATGTTTCCTTATATTAGCTGCATTTGGACTCTTATGCCTTCTATTTTCTCTTTAAATTAGGAACTTTTCGAAAGTTCATGACTTAGTGTAGAGCCTCACATGATGAACTAAGACTCAAAACAATATTTATAAGCCTAAAATAATGTGTTGAAACTAAGTAGGAAGTGTTAGAGTCAAAGCGTTAAGAAACGACCATGACGTCCGGAGAATGTAAAATGTGAGCTAATGTGCCTTGGCATGTTTCATGGAGTTTTAAATTCGAAACTTAGTGAAATTCGGTAGAAAGGTGTTAAACATGTATTAGAGTGTGATTAGGGTTGAAACTTCAGGGTACGACTCCCCAAGGACCACTCTAAGGGTCCTCGTCCATTTGACCCAAAAACTGTCATTTGGACAGTGTGCAACCACGAGCCATCGTTTGATTGACGCTCCGTCGATGGCTTCGTAGGTTGACACTTGTTTATTATTGCAAATGGTCCAAAAACCCAATCTATGTCTCGAACAATGCCCATGCAGCACATGTCGTTATTTGGATGACGGAACATGGTCGAGGTTTCGTTGGTTGGGGGTCGACTTCATTGTAAGTTTTAGAGTTAAGTTTGTTCATTAGTTAATTAGTTAATTAATTAATTAAGGATTATGGGGTGATTAAATTAAGTTGTTAAGGACTGTATAAGCTACCCTAAGTCTAAAACCAACTTAACACCCCATAATTCCCAAACCCATACTCTCCAACTTCTCTCTACTTTCTCTCTCTATTCAATGATCCCATTGAAGACCAAGCTTCAAGGATCACTAGGGCTTCAAGACTTCATCTTTTCTCCATCAAACTCTAAGGAATCCTAAGGTATGGAAGCTATTCACTCTTGGGATCTCTTTCCCCAAGAGGCTCTTCAAAATTGGTTTCTAATGAAGTCTTAAAGTTGGGTTTTCTTCCAATTTCCTGAATGATCTTTAATTAGATTTGATGTTGATTTCCTTTGATCATTATTGATATATTATGATTGTTTATGTGTTAATCATTGTAGATCTTAGTCATTGAACTAGTTCTATGGAAGAATTCATGATTGAACCCTTTTTCCCTAACCCTAGGTTATGAATTGAGGTTGATTTGATTAGTGGTGATACAATTGACTTAGTTATTGTATAGATTACTATTATAGGATTTTATTAAGTGAATTGATGTATAAATATGGTTGGATCGATGATAAGATCTTGAAGGAGACTTATGAAGGCTATGTGGCAATACTTTATGATCTTGAGTTCTTTACTTCAATGATGATGGTTTATACTTGATGATGATGTTCAAATGAAGTATTCTATATCATTAGATTAAGAATATGATGATATGATGATTATGATAAAATGTCTTGAATATGTGAATTGTGAATCATGTTAAGGGTATGATGATAGTAGGTTGAATATGAATCACTTATGTGCATTATTATGATATGACTATGATGAGTCGATATCACAAATGAATGGTTGTTATGAAAGTAAATTCTCATGCAATACCTAATGATCTAATGACATGATATACAAAGGGTTAGTCTCCTATGGCCTATACTAAGATATGATGATTAAGAAAGGCTTAAAGACATTTCAAAAGGGACTTTAGCTTAGCACCGAGTGAACTTGACAATAAGAGGTTTTGACTTCCCAATGTAAGGGAGGTTCACCAATGTTCTCATGAGATGAGAACTCCAATGCTAATGGGCATGTAAAGGGTTCAAGACATATCTCCTAGTTCGAAAACTATGTTGCCCCCATAGGAATACTAGCTAGTGGATCTACCTAGAATTAAATGTTCATGTTATAGTTATACCTTGGCAAGTAGAGCACCTTCATTCGGTGTAGGATTTCATGACACTGGATTCCATGTCTAGCTCACATGGTCTATTATCGTTAAGGCGATTGTTCAGAAAGTAAAATGAAAGTAATAAAGAAAACACTAACTAGGGTGACTTGAGGAGTTCTACTTGCTGTAGGTAGGGGTATGGAACTCTACCTATACATTGCATAATTTGGCCTTGAGGGAATTCCTAGGAGGTTGTTCTTATGCATTTATGATATGAATGAAATACATATGTTGACTTTACATGTTGATGATCCTATATGATGTTAATTTCATTGATGAACATGTTATTGGTCTAAATTGTTGTATATGATGATGACTGTACTTGATATTATGATATATGAATAAAGGCATTACTTATGATCTCTTTCCTTGGTTACTTGATTGTGTGGGGTTATGGGGCTTCACATGAGCATTGCACTTGTAGGCTTGGAATGAGATTGTTGGTAAACGTCTTGTATGTTATGATATTATGAACTCTATTACATGAATTATTGTTATGACTTTATGTTGGATCTATTCATGTTGATATAACCTTATGTTGATGATATCCATGTTGAATTGTGTTGCATAAAGGCTTTTAAAAGTGACTTAGCATGGTTTTGAACAAAATTTCCCTTTAAAAGCATGACTTCAAGGATTTTATGTGCATGTTTCCAAACTTACTACATGTGGTTTGTACTAACCCATATTCTTTATCTTTTCCTAAACAATGTAGGTTGGGGCCATTGAAGTATAAGAGGCCACTTTACAAGAAGACTTGGAACTATTTCCCAAGTTATTGATAGGTCCTAAATGTTTGGGGATGTTACCATTTCACTATTCTAGCAATGAAGTTGTTATGTCTAAATACACTTATTCATTCCTTTACTTTTGAGACTATTGTTGTAAGCCTATATGTGGCTCATTGTATTGAAGTATGGGCTATGCCCAAATGTTGTAATACTCTTTAGATGGTTTAATGTGAGACAGTGTTATTAGACTATATCTTATGTATTGATTATGTTATCTAAACGAGAAGTCAATGTAAGCTTCAATAAGCGAGGAGTCTATGTAAACTCCATATATGATATGCGAGAGGTCTATGTATACTTTACTATGTAAAAGTTTTAAATTTTCCGCATTTTTGACTTATGATATGCTATGACGAAATGCTAAGGGCTTGTCCAAGTCCTCTTCGAGGACAAAGACGTCGGTTACATTTAGGGGGTGCTCCTCGGTCGTGACAAAATTCCCATGGTACCTTCCATTCCCTCTCAATCATCCTTTTCAGCGTGAGGGAATTTGTTTCAATCGTTACTTCTGTTAGATTAATGGACTGACAAAACCCCAAAGCTTCCTTAATAGCCATAGATTCTGCTTCTGTATTTGAGGCTATACCTATTCCTCTAGCAGCAACATATATCTGATCTCCAAACTCATCCCTTATGTAGAAAGCAAGTGCACTCTTTCCGGGATTTCCCTTACACACCCCATCAATATAACATTTCACCCCATCCCTTGTTGGAAATTCCCAAGTAACACAATAACAATGTAATCTTGGTTTGTATTCCTTCAATAAGTTAATCATGTGAGGCCAACCCTTCTTTCCTATCTTCATCCAAGGGTATAATCTTTTGAGTAGTTTTTTAATCATGTCTTGTACTTTCCATATCATGTTATTCAAAGTCACATTTCCTCCATGCTTGATATTATTTCTCCATTTCCATATAATCCACATTATGAATGTTGGCATAGTTCAGTATACTAACTCTAGCTTTGGTGTTGTGTGAATATTCCACCATGTGTTTGTGAGTTGTTTTAGATTCATGTCTTCTATGTCAATGCCTGCAAAAATAGCAAACTGTCTCCATAGCTTAGTAGTTGTGGGCGCTGTTAGAATAGATGAACATGGTTTCTTCTGTATTTTCCTCGCAACACCAACATCTAGATACAATATTTATCTTAATTTTTTTTTTCAAATTGTCATACGTGGAAATCTTCCTACTCCAAGACTTCCATAAGAAGAAATTTACTTTGGATGGAACTCCCTTTGCCCAGATTTTGTTATTTTCTTCCTTCTTTTATCTTCTCTATCTCAATAGTTCCCAGGATGATTTCACAATGAAGTTGCCTTGGGTATTCCCCATCCACCAAGGTATATCATTACTTTGCCAATCAGCAGGTGGAACTATATTCTCCACTATATTTATTGTCATTTTTTTCAGATTGCTTACCCCTTAGTTTATGTCTATCCCATTCTCATCCCCTTGTAAAATTTCCGACTTCCGGTTCTTTTGCACCTTCACCTTCTGTATAATATAAAGCCCCTTGTATACTCCAGTAATCAAACCAAAAGTAGGAATTTCCTTATTTTATTTGCCACAATATGTTATGCTTTATTTACTCTTTTGCTACTTGCATCTTTTCCAAACGTGTGAAGCACCACGTCCCTTAGCATGATAGGATGTAAATTTTTGCAATTTGTTCCACATGTATTCACCCCACATGGATGATGTAGAAAGTATGGTATTCCACCAGAGCTTAGCAAATAAAGCATTAGACACTGCATTTAGAAATCTGAGACCAATTCCTCCCTCCTCCTTCGGATAACACATATTTTCCCATGTTACGCATTTTTTGTTTCTAGATCCTATAGCATTTGCCCAAAATAATTTAGCAAATTTCTATGAAGTTGCTCAATCACACCAGTTGGATGGTTCATAGGTGAAAGTAGATACAGTGGCATGGATTGCAGTATATGTGTGATCAATCTCTCTCTCTCTATATATATATATATATATATATACATATATAGATATATCTGCCCAAATGATAACAACTTATTTCATCATAAATTAAGCCGTTTCATCACCTTCTTGATCAAATCTTCAAAATGGCTTTTATTCTTCCTACGATAAAATATAGGGCAACCGAGGTATATAAATGGAAAATTGCCTTGTTTTATGCCGATTATCCTCTTAATTTGATTGCACACTCTCGCTGATGTAAATAAGCTTTTATCTAGATTAATCATATGTCCGGACTCCATTTCATACTCTTGTAGTACCTTCGTCATTTTCTTCATTGATCCTCCATGTCCCGAATAAAACAATATGGTATCATCATCATATGAAAGATGGTTTGTTCTTGGGCTCCACTTAGGCATGTCATATGGCCTATGAAATCCCGTTCTTCATATAAATTATTTAGATTCCTTGCCAAAAAATCTGCAATAATTACGAAGTGTAGGTGATAAAGGGTATCCTTGTTTTAGACCTCTAGGTTATTGGAAGAACCATATGACTACACATTCATCAAATTTGAATACCAGTTGCTACTTATTAATCGCACTATCATATCAATAATCCGTTCTGAGAAACCAAAGCTTCTTAGCACCCTTACAACGAACTTCCACATCGTATGCCATTGCCATATCAAGATTGACCACTACATATATAACTTGTTTCTCATGCTAATATCATGAATAATCTCTTAAGCGAGCAATACATTCTCGTTGATGCTCCTTCCATTCACAAAGTGTGACTGATTAAGGGAGATAATTTTGGGCAACACCTTCACTATTCTTTTATGCATCAGTCGTAAGATAATATTGTTTGTGAATGTACTTAAGCTAATAGGCCTCACGTCTCCAAATGTCTTTACCTCCTCCTTCTTTGGAATAAGCACCAAGTTGGTATGAGTAACATACCTGAGTAACTCTTGTCCAGAAAAGAAAGCCTTCACCATGTTTGTAATATCATTGACAATTATTTCCCAACAATATTGGAAGAATTGACTTGAGAAACCATCATTTAAACTTGCACTATCTCCATTTGATGAGAAGATCATTTATTTCACTTCCTCTTCGTGTAAGGTCTCTCAAAATGAACTAAGGTTATTAGAGCCTCACATGTGTCTAAAAAGGTTTAAAATATGTTAATTAAGTGTTTTTTTAGTATGCGTACTTGATTTGAAGTAATTTGGAGGTCAAATATCCAAGAACGTCCGATGACGTTCGAAAGTTAGCTTTTAGACGTGCATGTCTGTCTTAATGTGTCATAGCATGTTTTACGTGTTTGTTTTGGTTGAAATTGATGTTAGAGATTTTTTAACTTGTAAATGATTGCATTTATGTGGAAAATTTTGGGCAAGACTCCCCAAGGACCACCGAAGGGGTTCTTGAGAAGCACACAAAGGCTGCATAGACACTGCCTTGACAATGTAAATCGACGAGCCAAGGTCGATGCCCCGTGCATGAGACGATGCCCAGTCGATAGGGGGCGTAGCTCTACACTTAGTAGTGTGAGATTAATCCCCCAAATGACAGTCTCAGTCACCATCGATGGATTGCAAGACGGCCCGTCACTCCATCGATGCCCCATCGTCTTGCCTCCGTCGTTTGAGCCTACAATCTGCAGCATGCACGCTGCCACGTAAGGAGTGAATTGGGAAATTCACCCCACGTCTTAAATTGAATATAGGAGGTTATTTTATGTATTTTGGGTATATTAAGTTGATTGATAACATGAAATCCACATTCCCAATTCATTCATCAAAAATAAGACTTCCCTCTCAAAACAAAAAGCTCTTTAGAAACCTTCATTGGAGTGAAGCTCAAGAACAGTCATGGTGATGTATTCTCAAGATTTATTCATCAATTTTTCAAATTTTTATCCTATAATGAGGTATGGTGATCGTTCATCTTTAGATATCCACTCATATAGAGAGCTCCTTCAGAGGTTTTCAAAGAGAATTCATGACTAAAACTTCATATCTTTCAATCTAGCATGGGTTCTTTCTAAAAATGATTTCAAAAGCATGCTTATGATGAATTGTTGATTATATAATGTTTTGAATATGATTTTCAATCCAATTTCATGATGAACCCATGATCCTCCCAATTTCTCAATTTAGCCTATATTGTGGTTATTATGATCTTGATGTGAGATTGATTGTAGTGTGATTCAATTATGGTAAATTGATTATTGCTACTGTTGGTTATGTTAATGTACTTTTATCTACTGCCTTATACATGAATTATTGATGACTTATAAGTTTTGATCAATGGTGATCAAAGCTTGGTGAATTGGTAAGATTACTTTACTTCTACTTTCTATAGAATAGCTAGATGAATTGGCCTTGTATGACATTGTGTGGTATGGTCCATTTATAGTGGAGGCGTTTACTTCCTTTTCATTCTATATGTGATGTGATCATGGACTTGAAGGCAATTGTGTTATGAATGTGTGGTTATGATGATCATACAATGCAAAGTTATATGCCTAGTCCCCAATGCTAGTTCATGATCTAGGTTACATTGATCACGTGATGTCAATCGAATGAAGTTCTTAGCGTAGGGTTTGGTCTATGTGCTTCTAATTATGAAGTTCTAATAGTGAATAACCCCTACTCTATGTACCCCTATATGAATGTGTGATCATAGCCAATGTTAGGGGTCTGGAATGCAAATGTTTAAGTTGTCTTGTCTCCTATGCTATATTGTGGTGTGTGCTCTATGCATAAATGTTGATTGTGGTCTTAAGAGGTTGGCTGCCTCAATTGTGTGTTGATAGACATTATGTGATAATGTTGTACAACGTACACACACCTCATGCATGCTTATAAGTAGTATAGGTTCATGGTGTTTAATGAAAGGTTAATTCTCATATGCACTAATGTCTACTACTATACATGTAAAGTATGTGTCCATGAAGCATGAAATGTATCTTAACTAGGATGACTTGATAGGTGTACTAGTGTGGGAAATGGTATGGGCCTTTGTCTATACATTGCACATGTCTACCTTGATAGAATACTTCCTACAATGATTACTATATATACATGAATATGAATGGATGAATTAAGCTATTAACATAAAAGTATATGATATGATGTAAGTATATGATTTGATGAGTATGCATATGTGTAGTGTCTAAATGTATAATGTGAAAGGTTTCCTCATATATGAACATGTACACACACATGAATGAAATCATGATGAAATATGTACGATGATCTAGTAAAAAGAGGGTCTTTTTAAAGGATTGCTCAATTTTACTCTAAACTAGACTATGCTTGAATATACTATGTCCAGGTGAAAGGTTTTCTCACATGATTTAGGTTGAAGAAAGGATACTTCTCATCTATAACTTATGAGCTAAGCATATAAGGGGTTAATACTCCTAAAGCCTATTTTATGAAAATAATAATAATAGAGGCTTTTCAATAAAGGGAAGTTAGATTAGCACCGAGTGAACTTGACCAAATGAGAGAGGTTCCCCTTCCTAATGAGGAAGGCTAGTTCACCAATGGTTTCTCATAAGGTGTTGACTTTCCTTGGAAGAAGATTTCACTTATGGGTCCACATGAGGTGTTGACTTCCCTTGGAGGAAGATTCACCCATGGTTTCTCATGAGATGAGGACTCCAATACTAATGGGCATGGAGAGGGTCCAATACATATCTCTTAGTTCCATAACTATGTTGCCCCATAGGACCTATCTAGTGGATCCACCTAATATGCTAGAATGATTATTCATGTCTTACCTTGACAAGTAAGATACCCTCTTTTTGGTGTGAAGGGATGATACCAAAATCCATGGTTAACTCATATGGTCTTATTGTCGGTTAAGTCTAGGATTTCCTAAAATAAAATGGACAATGGAAATGATGTAATGAGCCCTAACTAGGATAACCTAAGGGAAGTTGCTTAGTGTAGGTAAGGGTATGATACTTTACCTATGCATTGCCCAAGTAGCTCTTGAAGGGATATCTTGGAAGGTGTTCGATATGTATCTGACTATGCATATGACTTATACGCATAATATTATGGTATTGCCTTAATTGTATGATAATATGCTTGTATGAGTCCTAATGTGTCTCTATGATGAGTTCTTACCTTATATGCATAATGTTGGTCTTATTGACAATATGTTGAAGGTTTTACTTGGCATGAATGAAGTTATCTATACTTGTCTTGATGATGTATGAAGTGAATGATATGCTTGTGGTCTCTTTGTGAGTTTATTATGATGTCTTTATAAAGTGAAGTTCAATGCATGCTATTGTCCACTGTTGACTCTTATGATGTTATTGGTAGTATTGACTTGCATGTTGTCTTGGAATGGGTCTTATATGTGAAGCTGTATTGTCATAATATGTTATGACTCTATGTATGTGTATAGGTGTTGGGTGTTAATGAAGGCTATGTGAATGTTTACCTTGGTGTCCTTAAGGTGATGGTTGAGTGCAAGTAGTGAGGACTATTCATACATTGCACCAAGTGTTGCTAGAGGATTACTTGGGATAAGGACTTACAGTAAGGTGAAGGTAATACTATGAATATGATAAATGTGCCTTAAATGAATTATGTGGATTTATGTGACATTATGAATAGTGTATATGCCCATGTGAAGTGTATGAGCTATGTTGTGCTTATTGTATAAAGGTTTTATGAAGACTTACTAAAAACCATGATGCATGGTTTTCTAACCAAATGTCCTCCTTTAATGCATGCTTTTGCATAGTTGCCATACTTAGTGCATTTTTGTACTAACACCATTCTTCTTCACCTTTTACACAAAGTGTTGGTTATGGATGCTTAAAAGATGTCTCTAAAGTGAAGGGCTTTATATGTGTTTCCCAAGCTTAAGAAAGGGATCCTTATAATTAAAGGATTTCCTATGTCAAATTTTTTTATTTAAGTTTATATAATAGCTTAGTTATGTGTTATATTGATAAGGATCGTGTCCCTATTGTACTCTATTGATGTTGAGTCTAAGATGGAAAAAGAGACTTAGAGTCTAACAATGTATTATGATTTATATTTTGTATATATATGAAGTGATGATTCTAGCATATGATGTGCTATGAATTTTTTTAAATTTTCCGCTGAATTTACCTAACAATGCAATGAATGATGACTATGGGATTGTATAAGACCTATGCGAGGTCAAGTACGCCATGTTACTTCTAGGGGATGCTCCCGATCGTGACACTTTAGATGGCATTTGTACCATACCCTCATTCTCCCATTCCGTGAATAGGTATACATTGGATCAATTCCAAAGTGCTCTCCTCAGAGGTCTCCCTGAACTGTTCCTTAAACACTTTTGCACATTTCTTCTTCTATATGTTGCAGATTATTTATTACATCTCCATTTACAGTTTGAATTTCCTTGACTTGAAGCTTTCTCCTTCTTCCTTTCACATAAGCATGAAAGAATTTTGTGTTGTTATCTCCATCTGTGAACCATTTCATACATGATTTTTGCTTCCAGTATTCTTCTTCAATATGAAGGTAGAATTTCAAGTATGCCTCCACATTGCTGAGTGAGCTCATGTTTTCTGTAGGGCGACATTTCAAACCGTACTTCATTTGCCTTCGCCACATCTTCTCACTTGGCGATTTCCTTGAAAATATTCCCAAAGGTCTTCTTGCTCCATTTGGACAATGCAGTTTTAGTCTTCTTCAATTTGACATGGACTATACAGAATGGTGTTCCTATTATTTCTTCATACCAGCTTTCCTCGACTATCTTCATGAACTCATGATGCTTAGTCCAGAAGTTCAAGAATCAAAATGGTTTTACCACCTGTTCTTGAGAATCATTACCAATCACATGTAATGGAGCATGTTCAGAACCTTCTCTAATCAAATGATGCACCTCACTATTAGGTAGTAGTTGCATGAATTCATTGTTTCCCAAGACTCTATCCAGCCGCTTAAATATACAATCGTTTCAATTCGTCCATTCCACCAAGTGTAGCAACTACCTACGAATTTGAACTCATTTAATGCGCAAGCACTAATACAAGAAGCAAAGTTAGTTGTTTCTTTTATTCTTAGTAGCAAACCACCTAACTTCTCTGACTTATCTAAAATGGTATTGAAATCGCCGCCTACCAGCCGAGGACTACTAAATTTAGTAGAAATATGCTCCAAATCATCCCATAATTCTAGTCGTTCTATGGCATTACATCGTGCATATACAGTCATTACCCTGAAACACACATCCCTAGCTCTGAGTTGGAATTTTGCATTGTTAATTGTTGTAGAAAGCCCGTTGAACATTTCTCCACCCAATTGTCTTCCCAGAAGATCCAAATTTTTGATGAACTATTCACCTTAGCATTAGGAAGACCTAACTTCCTCATATAGGCTTCCAATTCACTAGGGATCTGAAAAAGTTCTAATATAGCAATGTATGAGTAATGATGTCTTTTATGGAGATCTACTAGTCGCTCAAAATATTTTTGAGTCCCAATAGACATGATATTCCAAAAATTGGACTTATTAATCATTAATCAGATGTAAAAGACGACCCTTTCTTACTCATTGTAATTATTTGTGATTAAGGTAAAACCTACCTTTTATTCTTCTGCATTTTTCTTTTAAGATTATCGATTTGTCGTGGTGACAAATCTCCATATTTACTCTCATATTCTACATTAATATCAATACTTTCATCCTCCTCTGAATTTTATTTATCACTGATTTCCTGCGTGGTAGATGTTTCTATATTGGATACCTATTTATCTTCTTTTTCATCAATCAGATCCATAATCAGTTCCTCTTCATCTCTCGGAAGTTCAAACATTGCTTCAATGTCAAATTCATCACTCTCATGCACCTGCTCAAGTTTTTTTTTCGGGAGTGTCTTCTGATTGCTCAAATTCTTTTGCTAGGTCACCATTGTTATTCACTGAACTTTGGGCGTTATGCTATTTGCTTTTTGTTATTGGATCCTATGCTCCACTTGATGGTGTTCTTGTCCTTTCTCTTGATCACTTCCCGTAACCCTTAATCTGCCTTTTCCTCTATTGTTTTATCTTCTAGTGCCTCAAATTTGTTATGTCTTATTGTCACATGTTCTTGTACTTGTGGCCTAGGATGTCACATGTTCTTGTACTTGTGGCCTAGGATTCCATCATTGTTCCACCCTATTTTTGTATGGTTTTCATCACCCACTGTGATAATTTTTTCTTCTCAGCTCATGGAAAGTTACCGCTTCCACTTCTTTTGTGTTGCCGCAGTCCTCCTTAGTTGTTCCTTCTACCCTCCCACCCTACTCTTTTGTGATTTATTTGTTATGACCCTATTTGCACCCTCATTATTCGTATTATCTAGCGTTCTTTCTTCTTTGTTCTCCTCTTTTTTGTAATGTTCTGGATGAACGATAAAACATTCCTTCTCATAATGCCATTAAAGCTTACAAGACTTGCAATATTGAGGCACATAGTCATAATTGATGTGTATCACTTCTCCTGTTTTCATCTTCATACTAAGATTGATTCCTTTTGGAAATTCCCCAAGTATATCAACTTCTACTTTGACCCTTGCATAACTCAGTCTAGTTTTATTCTGGGTAGCCAAAATCACTTGAAATGGTTTGCCAACTGCCAATGCTAAAGAGAACACCGCGTCTTTTAAAAAAATTTGGTGGCAATGCTAGAAAGAATATCCAGGATATTGACATTGATGTCTCCTCCACTGGATCAAATCAAGGATCTCACTTAAGTGTCCGCATTGGATATGACCAACGATCATGCGTAATATAAAATTGCGGTTTGGATTAGATATTCACATAATCATCCAATCTTGTTGCCCTAATAAGAATATATTTATTGCTTAACAACCCAATGTTTACCTCCCTTTTTAACTCCCATTGTTTCGGAATAAGTCATCTCAGATCTTGAATATCAGGCCACTCGTATGAAATTTTTCCTACTACAACATACTGCAGAACTACACTGATAATCATTTGATTCACCTCTTCTTCTTCCCACACTATCCTTTGCTCCCCTTGTAAATAAGCTATTTTGTTTCAGTGGGATAGGTTTGTGTTGCGGTTGAATTGGTTTTAATGTGTTTGCATAAGTCTTCTTCAAAGGGTCCTCTGTTATCAATGTGCAATTGGCACAACCTCCATCGGAGGAGATTGGCCAACAACCAGCAAGGCCATGACTCAATGGCTTTTATGAATTAGGTTTCTGACGACAATGTTTCTAGTTGTCACTCCCAAAACCTAACACATTATCATTATGAGGGGAGGGACATTATAGTTTTGAAAAAATTATTTTTTTCTTCTACTTTTTTTTTTTAAAAAAGAAAATTTTATAGCTTCTTCCCAATAGTAGAAAAACGGCCTTTTCTTTTATTTTTAAAAATAGTTTAAAGTTTTGCCAAACACCTATTTTTTTCCCTTAAAATAAGTGTTTTTGGGCTCCCAACAACAATGGCAAACAAGCTCTAAAATTTAGGACATCCTGAAAATTTTGTAACTTTTCAAGTCCACATGAAGGAATAAAACCCAAAGTGAAGCATCCTAGATTAAATTGAAGTAAAAGAAGGCTAAACAAGGTGGTCCCATCACAGGGCATGCACTACGTGTTGGACTTAATGTTGCACCTATTGATGAGCTCAATTTAGAGACTTGTCCCTTATTTAGAAAGCAGATAGAGCTTGGGGATATCCCTCCTTGTGCAAAATTCATGTTCCACAATGGGGTCTGCGACACACATTAGTGTATCTGTAAAATTATTTTAATACAATCAAGGTCAAGTCTAACTATAATTAGTGGGATTTTTCTACCACTATAAATAGACCACATTAACAACTTTTCAAGATTACACTTTGTAAATAGAGAATAAGGGTTATTATTCCTTGTTACGAACTACACAAAGATACTATTCTTTTACAAAATCAATGTTAACATTAGTTCACAATTTTCATAATAATTATTATTGCAATCATAAGAGATTTTTCGCAAGTATTGCAATTATATAAACTTTATCTTTTTTTACCAGTGTAATGTTTATTGCTTACATTGATTTCTTTTATTTCTCGCAATCAATTATGAGTAGCTTAATCATATAACTAGAGTTATGGAACCTTTGTAACGACCTGTTTAGTCGTTTTGAGCAGCAGATTTTATTTCTGGAAAAACTGTCTGAGTCGACGGAACCCACGACGGACCATCATGGGCACGACGGACCGTCGAGGGGGTCTCGTTCCAAAACACTTAGAATTCTGAAATTTGAGTGCTAAAATCGACTCTCTGAACTCTGTGACGGACCTGCAGGACGGACCGTCACAGACACGACGGACCGTCGTGAGCCTCCGTTTCAAAACACTTCAACTCTTGAAAATTGGGTACTGGGAGCAATTCTCTGAACTTCGTGACGGAAGTGCAGGACGGACCGTCGTAGGCACGACGGACCGTCACAGACCCTTAGTAAAAAGTTAGTCTCTGAACTCTGTGACAGAAGCAGCAGGACGGACCGTCGCAGGCACGACGGGCCGTCACAGCTTGCGTAATCCCAGGTTGGGTCGGATTTCTGTAAGTTATTTAAAGGGGCGTTTTGGACTATTCCTGCTTTAATTATAAAGTTAGTGGGTTAATGTTAATAGTTTAATTACTTGGGGGTTAAAAGAGATAACCTTGAGTTAATTAGTGGGTTAATTCCTCATCTTTTATACTTAATTATATGCTAATTAGGGTTAAAGAAAGAGGGTTTGAATAAGAAAAATAGATAGAACAAAAGAGGGAGAAACGAACGAGAAAGAGGAGAAACGAAGAGGGAAAGCAAAGCTTTGGGAATTTACTTGCTTGATCACGAATCTTTGGTGGAGGTAGGTTATGGTTTTTATGCTATTCGTAGTAAACTCTTAATAGCGAATGATATGTATTGGTAGTATTGTAAACCCTTCTATATGCTTAATTGTATGCTTGCATGAATGTGATTATATAATTGTGATAAAATAAGCATGATGAAGCTATTGAATCCTAAATCTTGAAAGAAACCCTAATCTACTTTGTTAATGATGATGCCTTGGTATAAAAGAAGGCTTGATGAATGAAAGTAGTGAGACTAGGGGATCGGGTGCCACGTTCCGGTACTAGGATAATAATAGAGGATCGGGTGCCACGTTCCGGTACCAGGATAGTATATGAGGATCGTAGTGTCACGTTCCGACACCAGGATAGTATATGGATCGGGTGCCACGTTCCGGAACCAGGATAGTATATGAGGATCGGAGTGTCACGTTCCGACACCAGGATAGAATATGGATCGGGTGCCACGTTCCGGTACCAGGATAGTA